>JAECXG010000666.1:2400000-3000000 GCA_018152135.1 Drosophila paulistorum | reverse complement strand
GAAAAGTATCTTCTTTATTAATAGCATGTTTCATACATTTTAATAATTACTTAAATCGTTATTGAACTAGAAGCTTTTAAAAAATGTACTAAATATTGGCATTTTTGAACTTTGATGGAATACAACTAACAAGGATCAACGAGTATCAACACTGGACTACATACACTAGGATGGTAAAATATTACCTATCAGATTAATATGGTCCAAATATGCGGAGAACTGCGACACCGATGCGTAAGTCATAAAACTAAGACAACCTGAAAATAATACCTGTTCTTATATGCCTTTCTACAATGCATTGTTAGAATGCTAATTACCTGCATTGGAAAGACTGACAAGACAGGTAAATGTTATTTAAGTTGATGAAAAATTTGTCCTAGTTGTAGGTTGGTCGTTTTTATTTCCGTTTACCTAATTGGATGTAAATATTAAGTTTTTTAGCTAATTAATACAAAAAGGGTAATACCGATTTTTCGTTCTACCTAGTTAATTCAAAAAATATAACATAAAGAGCCAATTATTCTTTTCGTTTGCGACAGTTTATTTTTAACTTCATAAGTGGAAACACCTTAAATCAGGACTGAATAGTATTTGTCAATATAATTCAAGACAGTTTTACTTATTTGTGCAAAAATGTTGTTAAAGAATGAAAGGAGTTTGAAAGTTTTCCACGAGTTTGAAAAATTTCATTCGAAACCGCTAGTACGGAGCTTAAGGTAAAAATCAAATATACACAATATAACTCAAGGCGAAAATGGATCGCAAGCGGCAGAAATCTGGCAAATTATCGTGAGTATATTCAGAGCAGGAATGAGATTATACGACCTGAATTCTCTCGGAAGATGGTACTGAAAGTTATCTGTCCAAAGTACGGATACGCAAACACGAATGATGGAAATACTTGAAGGAGATTTTTTTATAACAGGAGTTAGTCAAGAAATCGTTAAAAGGTTGTGTGTTATCTTAAATGTTATAAATTGCAAGGAAATGGTAAATGGTGAAAAATTTGCCGAATATACTTCAAAGACTGCTCAACTTTTGACTGAATTGTATCCGCAAAAAAAACTTACCCCAACGGTACATAGGATTTTCGCTCACGGAAAGGATTACCAATTGGAGAGCTATCCGAAGAAGCACAGGAATGTAAAAACAAGGACTACAAAAGGTTCAGATATACTAATGCATTAAAAACTTCTTTTGTTAGACAAAATGAAGACCTTTTTAACATGCTAGCAGCCTCTTCGGACCCACTTATTGCATTAGTGAGACACGTGCGATCACGAAAGGATTTGGAAAATAGCAACTATAGTCCCGAAATGTTGTGTTTATTAGATATTGATGTAAATATTAAAAATTACTTTAGAGAAAATCAGCCAATAGCAAATTTTCAAAATTAACCCAAAAAAAATTATATTTTATAATATTTTCTGACTTTGACCTTTAATATACAGCACCAGGAACACCTTGCGCTTTTCACAAAAATTTATTTTTAAGGTTCAGGTATTCTTTATCATATGCTTTTTAAATTTCTAAAATCGCTTTATTCGTTTACAAGCTATGATTTTTGAAATGTAAAATGCCAAAAGGCCCCACAGTGCGCTGCGCCGATATCTTCGCTCATTTGCTGGAGATTGTTGCCCATGGGTTTTTCTATCTTGATCAAGAGATCACCTTTTGCGGTACCTTTTTAACTTCTCGTCTTCGCTACGAGTTATCATTCTGAGCATTTCGCTATACGTTAAGCTGTCCTTGTTTGCTATTACAATAGCGTCTGATCTGTGTCTTGGTAGCTTTTGCCTAGGCGCAGGCGTCCATTTAACCCTTCTGGCCGTGACTTGCTGCCAGTCGGATCTGCTATTCTCTGGCCTGTTGATATCGGCATGTTTGAGGTCTCGCTTTTTCTTTGGCGGCGTTTTGCGTTGGGTTGCCGCATCCTCTCGTGGGCGTTTAGGCGTGTCTCTGCGCCTTGGCGCAGGCGTCCATTTAACCCTTCTGGCCGTGACTTGCTGCCAGTCGGCTCTGCTATCCATGTTTGCGGCCTCGCTTTTTCTTTCGCGGCGTTTTGCGTTGGGTTGCCGCATCCTCTCGTGGGCATTTAGGCGTATCTCTGCGCTCTGGCTCTGCCATTTGCTTGTTCAGGATCGTTGCCGCTGGTGACGTTTGCGTATTCCTGTCCTGGAAATGCATGACTTTTTGAAGCATGCCAGCTAACGCCTTCTGGCAGAGCATCTCCTGTAGCTCTTTCATCCTTATGATGGCTTAGAGGAGGAGATATATCGATCAACGTACGTCGGCCAATTACGGCTTCCTCGCTCATGTCGCCCAATGGATCACTCTCTGACTGGGAATGGTGGCCCAGCGATGCCACAAATTTATCCATTTATTCAGAACACGCAGTTCGTAGACCGAATCCAAACACAAAATTGCGGTAATGTTTGCAGTTTTGAATTTGAATTTAATTCCGGGCGGTTGTACAGAGGCGCCACCTGCAGGTTTTATGGCTAGGGGCTCCCCTTGTCTTTCTTCGTTGTTCAACACTGGCGCGATCAGATGTTTAAGCTGGTGTGAAGAAGAGGAAGAAAATTGTGCAAGAACAAAGAAAATTCGCTGCAAGCTGGATAAATCTCTCACCAACGTCAGGAAAAACGGGGCGCGTAAAGTAATAGGAGAGGCGACTAGCTTGAGCGGTTCCAGCACTACACCATTCTGATGCCCAGGCGCTAAAATCTCCGTCAACAATTGCCTGCATATGGCTATGAATTTGGTCTGCCAATTCGTCCATCACGGCAATAAACTCTCCGAGGCTATAAGAGGGAGGGAGATAGCAGCTGAAGAACCAGTAATTGTACAATTTGGCCCTCACGAAACCGTTCAAAGACGCTGGGGATTTTACTTGTGCCGGGGTAGACCCTCATGACCAGATCGCAGATAATGGCAATGTCTAAGCGTAGCTCTCTGACGGTTTGCACAAGTAGGTCCTGCGCCGCCTCGCAGTGATTGAGGTTAATTTGGATTAATCTAATCATGGCGAGACGAAATCCCTCTCTTTGGACCATGCACACATTTCTGGCTGCCTGCTATGTGGTCTATGTTCTGCTCACCGCTGGCTATACATAGACACTCTTTTTTTGTGGCCGCTTTTTCCGCACTTGAGAGAGAGTCCCGTTCTGTCAGTTTTGCTGGAACATTTCGACGCGATATGGCCGAACTCTAAGCATTTGATGCATCTTTTTGAGGCGTTATTGATATTGATTGGGCGAACATTCCAACGAACTTTTAATTTACTCACTTTGAGGATTCCCTTGGCAGTCATTGCTGGGACGCTCACTGTGGCCCGCTGGTAGTCTGAGTACATTGGGAGGAGACTTTTTATTGCCAGAGATTGTATCTGGATCGGGCGTTCTGACCAAAATGCCGATACAATGTCATCTCTGGTTACCTTCTCGTCGAGATCCTTGATGTCGAGTCTGATCTAGTCTGATAAGGGCTTGGCCCTTTTCATGATTTTATCTGAAAAGTATGTTCTTTATTAATAGCATGTTTCATAAATTTTAATAATTACTTAAATCGTTATTGACCTAGAAGCATTTAAAATATGTACTAAATATTAACATTTTTTGAACTTTGATGGAATACAACTAACAAGGATCAACGAGTATCAATACTGGACTACATACACTAGGATGGTAAAATATTACCTATCAGATTAATATGGTCCAAATATGCGGAGACCTGCGACACCGATGCGTAAGTCATAAAACTAAGACAACCTGAAAATAATACCTGTTTTTATATGCCTTTCTACAATGTTAGAATGCTAATTACCTGCATTGTAAAAACTGACAAGACAGGTAAATGTTATTTAAGTTTATGAAAAATTTGTCCTAGTTGTAGGTTGGTCGTTTTTATTTCCGTTTACCTAATTGAATGTAAATATTAAGGTTTTTAGCTAATTAATACAAAAAGGGTAATACCGATTTTTCGTTCTACCTAGTTAATTCAAAAAATATAACATAAAGAGCCAATTATTATTTTCGTTTGCGACAGTTTATTTTTAACTTCATAAGTGGAAACGCCTTAAATCAGGACTGAATAGTATTTGTCAATATAATTCAAGACAGTTTTATTTATTTGTGCAAAAATGCTGTTAATGAAAGGAGTTTGAAAGTTTTCCACGAGTTTGAAAAATTTCATTCGAAACCGCTAGTACGGAGCTTAAGGTAAAAATCAAATATACACAATATAACTCAAGGCGAAAATGGATCGCAAGCGGCAGAAATCTGGCAAATTTCGTGAAAAAATGAGAGAAGTATCGTGAGGATATTCAGAGCAGGAAATAGATTATACAACCTGAATTCTCTCGGAAGCTGGTACTGAAAGTTAACTGCCCAAAGTACGGATACGCAAACACAAATGATGGAAATACTTGAAGGAGATTTTTTTATAACAGGAGTTAGTCAAGAGATCGTTAAAAGGTTGTTTGTTATCTTAAATGTTTTAAATTGCAAGGAAATGGTAAATGGTGAAAAATTTGCCGAATATACTTCAAAGACTGCTCAACTTTTGACTGAATTGTATCCGGAAAAAAAACTTACCCCAACGGTACATAGGATTTTAGCTCACGGAAAGGATTTAATAGAATATCAGTGTTTACCAATTGGAGAGCTATCCGAAGAAGCACAGGAATGTAAAAACAAGGACTACAAAAGGTTCAGATATACTAATACCTTAAAAACTTCTCGTGTTAGACAAAATGAAGACCTTTTTTATTGCATCACTGAGACACGTGCGATCACGAAAGGATTTGGAAAATAGCAAATATAGTCCCGATATAGTCCCGATATAGTCCAGATATACTAATACATTAAAAACTTCTTTTGTTAGACAAAATGAAGACCTTTTTAACATGCTAGCAGCCTCTTCGGACCCACTTATTGCATTACTGAGACACGTGCGATCACGAAAGGATTTGGAAAATAGCAACTTTAGTCCCGAAATGTTGTGTTTATTAGATATTGATGTAAATATTAAAAATTACTTTAGAGAAAATCAGCCAATAGCAAATTTTCAAAATTAACCCAAAAAAAATTATATTTTATAATATTTTCTGATCTTGACCTTTAATATACAGCACCAGGAACACCTTGCACTTTTCACAAAAATTTATTTTTAAGGTTCAGGTATTCTTTATCATATGCTTTTTAAATTTCTAAAATCGCTTTATTCGTTTACAAGCTATGATTTTTGAAATGTAAAATGCCAAAAGGCCCCACAGTGCGCTGCGCCGATATCTTCGCTCATTTGCTGGAGATTGTTGCCCATGGGTTTTTCTATCTTGATCAAGAGATCACCTTTTGCGGTACCTTTTTAACTTCTCGTCTTCGCTACGAGTTATCATTCTGAGCATTTCGCTATACGTTAAGCTGTCCTTGTTTGCTATTACAATAGCGTCTGATCTGTGTCTTGGTAGCTTTTGCCTAGGCGCAGGCGTCCATTTAACCCTTCTGGCCGTGACTTGCTGCCAGTCGGCTCTGCTATTCTCTGGCCTGTTGATATCGGCATGTTTGAGGTCTCGCTTTTTCTTTGGCGGCGTTTTGCGTTGGGTTGCCGCATCCTCTCGTGGGCGTTTAGGCGTGTCTCTGCGCCTTGGCGCAGGCGTCCATTTAACCCTTCTGGCCGTGACTTGCTGCCAGTCGGCTCTGCCATCCTCTGGCCTGTTGATATCGGCATGTTTGCGGCCTCGCTTTTTCTTTCGCGGCGTTTTGCGTTGGGTTGCCGCATCCTCTCGTGGGCATTTAGGCGTATCTCTGCGCTCTGGCTCTGCCATTTGCTTGTTCAGGATCGTTGCCGCTGGTGACGTTTGCGTATTCCTGTCCTGGAAATGCATGACTTTTTGAAGCATGCCAGCTAACGCCTTCTGGCAGAGCATCTCCTGTAGCTCTTTCATCCTTATGATGGCTTAGAGGAGGAGATATATCGATCAACGGACGTCGGCCAATTACGGCTTCCTCGCTCATGTCGCCCAATGGATCACTCTCTGACTAGGAATGGTGGCCCAGCGATGCCACAAATTTATCCATTTATTCAGAACACCCAGTTCGTAGACCGAATCCAAACACAAAATTGCGGTAATGTTTGCAGTTTTGAATTTGAATTTAATTCCGGGCGGTTGTTCTGATGCCCAGGCGCTAAAATCTCCGTCAACAATTGCCTGCATATGGCTATGAATTTGGTCTGCCAATTCGTCCATCACGGCAATAAACTCTCCGAGGCTATAAGAGGGAGGGAGATAGCAGCTGAAGAACCCGTAATTGTACAATTTGGCCCTCACGAAACAGTTGAAAGACGCTGGGGATTTTACTTGTGCCGGGGTAGACCCTCATGACCAGATCGCAGATAATGGCAATGTCTAAGCGTAGCTCTCTGACGGTTTGCACAAGTAGGTCCTGCGCCGCCTCGAAGTGATTGAGGTTAATTTGGATTAATCTAATCATGGCGAGACGAAATCCCTCTCTTTGGACCATGCACACATTTCTGGCTGCCTGCTATGTGGTCTATGTTCTGCTCACCGCTGGCTATACATAGACACTCTTTTTTTGTGGCCGCTTTTTCCGCACTTGAGAGAGAGTCCCGTTCTGTCAGTTTTGCTGGAATATTTCGACGCGATATGGCCGAACTCTACGCATTTGATGCATCTTTTTGAGGCGTTATTGATATTGATTGGGCGAACATTCCAACGAACTTTTAATTTACTCACTTTGAGGATTCCCTTGGCAGTCATTGCTGGGACGCTCACTGTGGCCCGCTGGTAGTCTGAGTACATTGGGAGGAGACTTTTTATTGCCAGAGATTGTATCTGGATCGGGCGTTCTGACCAAAATGCCGATACAATGTCATCTCTGGTTACCTTCTCGTCGAGATCCTTGATGTCGAGTCTGATCTAGTCTAATAAGGGCTTGGCCCTTTTCATGATTTTATCTGAAAAGTATGTTCTTTATTAATAGCATGTTTCATACATTTTAATAATTACTTAAATCGTTATTGAACTAGAAGCATTTAAAATATGTACTAAATATTAACATTTTTTGAACTTTGATGGAATACAACTAACAAGGATCAACGAGTATCAATACTGGACTACATACACTAGGATGGTAAAATATTACCTATCAGATTAATATGGTCCAAATATGCGGAGACCTGCGACACCGATGCGTAAGTCATAAAACTAAGACAACCTGAAAATAATACCTGTTTTTATATGCCTTTCTACAATGTTAGAATGCTAATTACCTGCATTGGAAAAACTGACAAGACAGGTAAATCTTATTTAAGTTTATGAAAAATTTGTCCTAGTTGTAGGTTGGTCGTTTTTATTTCCGTTTACCTAATTGAATGTAAATATTAAGGTTTTTAGCTAATTAATACAAAAAGGGTAATACCGATTTTTCGTTCTACCTAGTTAATTCAAAAAATATAACATAAAGAGCCAATTATTCTTTTCGTTTGCGACAGTTTATTTTTAACTTCATAAGTGGAAACACCTTAAATCAGGACTGAATAGTATTTGTCAATATAATTCAAGACAGTTTTATTTATTTGTGCAAAAATGTTGTTAATGAAAGGAGTTTGAAAGTTTTCCACGAGTTTGAAAAATTTCATTCGAAACCGCTAGTACGGAGCTTAAGGTAAAAATCAAATATACACAATATAACTCAAGGCGAAAATGGATCGCAAGCGGCAGAAATCTGCCCCAAAGTACGGATACGCAAACACAAATGATGGAAATACTTGAAGGAGATTTTTTTATAACAGGAGTTAGTCAAGAGATCGTTAAAAGGTTGTTTGTTATCTTAAATGTTTTAAATTGCAAGGAAATGGTAAATGGTGAAAAATTTGCCGAATATACTTCAAAGACTGCTCAACTTTTGACTGAATTGTATCCGCAAAAAAAACTTACCCCAACGGTACATAGGATTTTAGCTCACGGAAAGGATTTAATAGAATATCAGTGTTTACCAATTGGAGAGCTATCCGAAGAAGCACAGGAATGTAAAAACAAGGACTACAAAAGGTTCAGATATACTAATACCTTAAAAACTTCTCGTGTTAGACAAAATGAAGACCTTTTTTATTGCATCACTGAGACACGTGCGATCACGAAAGGATTTGGAAAATAGCAAATATAGTCCCGAAATCTTGTGTTTATTAGATATTGATGTAAATATTATAAATTACTTTGAAGAAAATCAGCCGTCAATAGCAAATTTTCAAAATTAACCTAAAAAAAATTTAAAAAATTTTAATTTTGTCCTTTTTGTACTATTGTTAAAAAATCAAAGTAAAACATTAAAAAATGTTACAGTCGTTTAAAGTCGTTTAAAACAATGAAAAATTCCGTTCGTGATTAAAAAAAAAAGGGTTTCGCTCTATTATAAAAGGAAAAACATGCTTGGAAATATTTTCAGACTTTGACCTTTAATATACAGCACCAGGAACAAATTGCACTTTTCACAAACATTCATTTTTAAGGTTCAGGTATTCTTTATCATATGATTTTTAAATTTTTTCACTTTACTGGTTTAGAAGCTATGATTTTTGAAATGTAAAATGCCAAAAGGCCCCACTGTGCGCCGCGCCGATATGTTCGCTCACTTGCTGGAGATTGTTGTCCATGGGTTTTTCTATCTTACCTTTTTAACTTCTCGTCTTCGCTACGAGTTATCATTCTGAGCATTTCGCTATACGTTAAGCTGTCCTTGTTTGCTATTACAATAGCGTCTGATCTGTGTCTTGGTAGCTTTTGCCTTGGCGCAGGCGTCCATTTAACCCTTCTGGCCGTGACTTGCTGCCAGTCGGCTCTGCTATCCTCTGGCCTGTTGATATCGGCATGTTTGCGGCCTCGCTTTTTCTTTGGCGGCGTTTTACGTTGGGTTGCCTCATCCTCTCGTGGGCGTTAAGGCGTATCTCTGCGCTCTGGCTCTGCCATTTGCTTGTTCAGGATCGTTGCCGCTGGTGACGTGTGCGATGCCACAAATTTATCCATTTATTCAGAACACCCAGTTCGTAGACCGAATCCAAACACAAAATTGCGGTAATGTTTGCAGTTTTGAATTTGAATTTAATTCCGGGCGGTTGTACAGAGGCGCCACCTGCAGGTTTTATGGCTAGGGGCTCCCCTTGTCTTTCTTCGTTGTTCAACCCTGGCGCGATCAGATGTTTAAGCCGGTGTGAAGAAGAGGAAGAAAATTGTGCAAGAACAAAGAAAATTCGCTGCAAGCTGGATAAATCTCTCACCAACGTCAGGAAAAACGGGGCGCGTAAAGTAATAGGAGAGGCGACTAGCTTGAGCGGTTCCAGCACTACCCCATTCTGATGCCCAGGTGCTAAAATCTCCGTCAACAATTGCCTGCATATGGCTATGAATTTTGTCTGCCAATTCGTCCATCACGGCACTAAACTCTCCGAGGCTATAAGAGGGAGGGAGATAGCAGCTGAAGAACCAGTAATTGTACAATTTGGCCCTCACGAAACCGTTCAAAGGCGCTGGGGATTTTACTTGTGCCGGGGTAGACCCTCACGACTAGATCGCAGATAATGGCAATGTCTAAGCGTAGCTCTCTGACGGTTTGCACAAGTAGGTCCTGCGCCGCCTCGCAGTGATTGAGGTTAATTTGGATTAATCTAATCATGGCGAGACGAAATCCCTCTCTTTGGACCATGCACACATTTCTGGCTGCCTGCTATGTGGTCTATGTTCTGCTCACCGCTGGCTATACATAGACACTCTTTTTTTGTGGCCGCTTTTTCCGCACTTGAGAGAGAGTCCCGTTCTGTCAGTTTTGCTGGAACTTTTCGACGCGATATGGCCGAACTCTAGGAATTTGATGCATCTTTTTGAGGCGTTATTGATATTAATTGGGCCAACATTCCAACGAACTTTTAATTTACTCACTTTGAGGATTCCCTTGGCAGTCATTGCTGGGACGCTCACTGTGGCCCGCTGGTAGTCTGAGTACATTGGGAGGAGACTTTTTATTGCCAGAGATTGTATCTGGATCGGGCGTTCTGACCAAAATGCCGATACAATGTCATCTCTGGTTACCTTCTCGTCGAGATCCTTGATGTCGAGTCTGATCTAGTCTGATAAGGGCTTGGCCCTTTTCATGATTTTATCTGAAAAGTATGTTCTTTATTAATAGCATGTTTCATACATTTTAATAATTACTTAAATAGTTATTGAACTAGAAGCATTTAAAATATGTACTAAATATTAACATTTTTTGAACTTTGATGGAATACAACTAACAAGGATCAACGAGTATCAATACTGGACTACATACACTAGGATGGTAAAATATTACCTATCAGATTAATATGGTCCAAATATGCGGAGACCTGCGACACCGATGCGTAAGTCATAAAACTAAGACAACCTGAAAATAATACCTGTTTTTATATGCCTTTCTACAATGTTAGAATGCTAATTACCTGCATTGTAAAAACTGACAAGACAGGTAAATGTTATTTAAGTTTATGAAAAATTTGTCCTAGTTGTAGGTTGGTCGTTTTTATTTCCTTTACCTAATTGGATGTAAATATTAAGGTTTTTAGCTAATTAATACAAAAAGGGTAATACCGATTTTTCGTTCTACCTAGTTAATTCAAAAAATATAACATATAGAGCCAATTATTCTTTTCGTTTGCGACAGTTTATTTTTAACTTCATAAGTGGAAACACCTTAAATCAGGACTGAATAGTATTTGTCAATATAATTCAAGACAGTTTTATTTATTTGTGCAAAAATGTTGTTAATGAAAGGAGTTTGAAAGTTTTCCACGAGTTTGAAAAATTTCATTCGAAACCGCTAGTACGGAGCTTAAGGTAAAAATCAAATATACACAATATAACTCAAGGCGAAAATGGATCGCAAGCGGCAGAAATCTGGCAAATTTCGTGAAAAAAATGAGAGAAGTATCGTGAGGATATACAACCTGAATTCTCTCGGAAGCTGATACTGAAAGTTAACTGCCCAAAGTACGGATACGCAAACACAAATGATGGAAATACTTGAAGAAGATTTTTTTATAACAGGAGTTTGTCAAAAGATCGTTAAAAGGTTGTTTGTTATCTTAAATGTTATAAATTGCAAGGAAATGGTAAATGGTGAAAAATTTGCCGAATATACTTCAAAGACTGCTCAACTTTTGACTGAATTGTATCCGCAAAAAAAGACTTACCCCAACGGTACATAGGATTTTGGCTCACGGAAAGGATTTAATAGAATATCAGTGTTTACCAATTGGAGAGCTATCCGAAGAAGCACAGGAATGTAAAAACAAGGACTACAAAAGGTTCAGATATACTAATACCTTAAAAACTTCTCGTGTTAGACAAAATGAAGACCTTTTTTATTGCATCACTGAGACACGTGCGATCACGAAAGGTTTTGGAAAATAGCAAATATAGTCCCGAAATCTTGTGTTTATTAGATATTGATGTAAATATTAAAAATTACTTTGAAGAAAATCAGCCGTCAATAGCAAATTTTAAAATTAACCTAAAAAAAATTTAAAAAATTTTAATTTTGTCCTTTTTGTATTAATGTTAAAAAATCAAAGTAAAACATTAAAAAATGTTACAGTCGTTCGTGATTAAAAAAAAAGTGTTTCGCTCTATTATAAAAGGAAAAACATGCTTGGAAATATTTTCTGACTTTGACCTTTAATATACAGCACCAGGAACAAATTGCACTTTTCACAAACATTCATTTTTAAGGTTCAGGTTTTCTTTATCATATGCTTTTTAAATTTTTTCGCTTTATTGGTTTAGAAGCTATGATTTTTGAAATGTAAAATGCCAAAAGGCCCCACTGTGCGCCGCGCCGATATGTTCGCTCACTTGCTGGAGATTGTTGCCCATGGGTTTTTCTATCTCGAGCAAGAGATCGCCTTTTGCGGTACGTCTTACCTTTTTAACTTCTCGTCTTCGCTACGAGTTATCATTCTGAGCATTTCGCTATACGTTAAGCTGTCCTTGTTTGCTATTACAATAGCGTCTGATCTGTGTCTTGGTAGCTTTTGCCTTGGCGCAGGCGTCCATTTAACCCTTCTGGCCGTGACTTGCTGCCAGTCGGCTCTGCTATCCTCTGGCCTGTTGATATCGGCATGTTTGCGGCCTCGCTTTTTCTTTGGCATCGTTTTGCCTTGGGTTGCCGCATCCTCTCGTAGTCGTTTAGTCGTATCTCTGCGCTCGGCCAATTACGGCTTCCTAGCTCATGTCGCCCAATGGATCACTCTCTGACTGGGAATGGTGGTCCAGCGATGCCACAAATTAAGCCATTTATTCAGGAAACCCAGTTCGTAGACCGAATCCAAACACAAAATTGCGGTAATGTTTGCAGTTTTGAATTTGAATTTAATTCCGGGCGGTTGTACAGAGGCGCCACCTGCAGGTTTTATGGCTAGGGGCTCCCCTTGTCTTTCTTCGTTGTTCAACACTGGCGCGATCAGATGTTTAAGCCGGTGTGAAGAAGAGGAAGAAAATTGTGCAAGAACAAAGAAAATTCGCTGCAAGCTGGATAAATCTCTCACCAACGTCAGGAAAAACGGGGCGCGTAAAGTAATAGGAGAGGCGACTAGCTTCAGCGGTTCCAACACTATCCCATTTCGATGCCCAGGCGCTAAAATCTCCGTCAACAATTGCCGGCATATGGCTATGAATTTGGTCTGCCAATTCGTCCATCACGGCACTAAACTCTCCGAGGCTATAAGAGGGAGGGAGATAGCAGCTGAAGAACCAGTAATTGTACAAGTTGAAAGATGCTGGGGATTTTACTTGTGCCGGGGTACACCCGCACGACCAGATCGCAGATAATGGCAATGTCTAAGCGTAGCTCTCTGACGGTTTGCACAAGTAGGTCCTGCGCCGCCTCGCAGTGATTGAGGTTAATTTGGATTAATCTAATCATGGCGAGACGAAATCCCTCTCTTTGGACCATGCACACATTTCTGGCTGCCTGCTATGTGGTCTATGTTCTGCTCACCGCTGGCTATACATAGGCAGCAAGAGGGGCTGTTGACGCACTCTTTTTTGTGGCCGCTTTTTCCGCACTTGAGAGAGAGTCCAGTTCTATCAGTTTTGCTGGAACATTTCGACGCGATATGGCCGAACTCTAGGCATTTGAGGCATCTTTTTGAGGCGTTATTGATATTGATTGGGCGAACATTCCAACGAACTTTTAATTTACTCACTTTGAGGATTCCCTTGGCAGTCATTGCTGGGACGCTCACTGTGGCCCGCTGGTAGTCTGAGTACATTGGGAGGAGACTTTTTATTGCCAGAGATTGTATCTGGATCGGGCGTTCTGACCAAAATGCCGATACAATGTCATCTCTGGTTACCTTCTCGTCGAGATCCTTGATGTCGAGTCTGATCTAGTCTGATAAGGGCTTGGCCCTTTTCATGATTTTATCTGAAAAGTATGTTCTTTATTAATAGCATGTTTCATACATTTTAATAATTACTTAAATCGTTATTGAACTAGAAGCATTTAAAACAGGGTTTGATATTACTACGAAACTCCGTAGTATTTTTTTTTTGCTCTCGCTACCGCTCCCGTTTTTGACGAGAGCAGGAGCAGAGTCAAAGGCAAACTACGAAAAATAAATGCTATGCTCTGCTATAGTTTTTGACGTTTTCAAAACCTATAGCAATAGCAATAGCAAAAAATGAAACGAAATTTCATACGTAAATTTACTATTATGTTCAAATTAATATTTTTTTTTATTTGAACATTGATTAAACTAATAAGAAAATAGGTAAAAGAACCTCTACAATTTATTTCCATTATTTAGATTAACACACAGTAATTATTTATTAAGTTACTGAATACGTAAGTACCCTGCAACCAAAAAACAACACTAAGACTCTTCATGATATTTGTTACAAGTTCTCAAAGATTTTATTTATACTAATTAGGGACAATGTATGTATGTTTAGGTATTAGTATTTCCGAAATCCTTTTTGACGCTTGCCTATATTTGGACCCCAGATTTCATAATATGATTGAATTTAAGCAAAAAGAAAGAGCTGTAAAATTTTTGAAGACATTGTGGGAACAAATGACAATTCACGGACCTATCCTTGAATCAGCAACGTCGAATAACTCACTGGAGACGCACTCTGAAGACTTCCAAGACAATAATTATGAGCTATTGGACAACTTCTTAAGTGCGAACATGGTGGTTCCAAAGGAATCCACTGATGTGTTTGAGAAGATTGAAAACTTAAAACTTTCTTTCATGAAAGCGAATACAAATGTCTTAAATTTTTGGAAGGACAGGAAATCAAGCGATCCAGAGCTTTATGCCCTAAGCAAAATATGTTTTGCTATTCCCCCAACTCAGGTAAGTTTTCTTGTTTAATTAACAATATTATTTTATCAAAGACAAACATACATTTTTTTCAGGTTACTATAGAGCGGGCGTTTTCATCAATGAAGTTGGTTTTGTCGGATAACCGCAATAGATTGAGCCACGAAACGCTGGAAAATATACTTCTCGTTAAACTAAATTCGACACACTTGAACAGTGCCATCGATAATTTGACTTTGTTTGAGGATGAGTAAAAGGATTTCGGAAATACTAATGCCTAAACATACATACATTGTCCCTAATTAGTATAAATAAAATCTTTGAGAACTTGTAACAAATATCATGAAGAGTCTTAGTGTTGTTTTTTGGTTGCAGGGTACTTACGTATTCAGTAACTTAATAAATAATTACTGTGTGTTAATCTAAATAATGGAAATAAATTGTAGAGGTTCTTTTACCTATTTTCTTATTAGTTTAATCAATGTTCAAATAAAAAAAAATATTAATTTGAACATAATAGTAATATCAAAAATGACTATAATGAGAGCGGTAGCAAACAAAAAAAAAATATTTCATCTGCTCTCATCTCGCTCTAGGTTTTGAACTACGGCTACGGCTACGTATGAAATTTCGTTTGAATTTTTGCTATTGCTATTGCTATAGCTTTTGAAAACGTCAAAAACTATAGCAGAGCATAGCATTTATTTATAGTACTTTGCCTTTGACTCTGCTCCTGCTCTCGTCAAAAACGGGAGCGGTAGCGAGAGCATAGCAAAATTTTTATTGCTCTTGCTACTACAGAGCAGTTTTTGCAAACCCTGATTTAAAATATGTACTAAATATTAACATTTTTTTAACTTTGATGGAATACAACAAAAAAGGATCAACGGGTATCAATACTGGACTACATACACTAGGATGGTAAAATATTACCTATCAGATTAATATGGTCCAAATATGCGGAGACCTGCGACACCGATGCGTAAGTCATAAAACTAAGACAACCTGAAAATAATACCTGTTTTTATATGCCTTTCTACAATGTTAGAATGCTAATTACCTGCATTGGAAAAACTGACAAGACAGGTAAATGTTATTTAAGTTGATGAAAAATTTGTCCTACTTGTAGGTTGGTCGTTTTTATTTCCGTTTACCTAATTGGATGTAAATATTAAGCTTTTTAGCTAAGCTACATTAGCTTCTGCTCTCTGACGTGACGGTCGTGTTTTTGCATAGCTCCTGAGTTTTTATTAATATACATATATTGTTTTCTCTCAATTTTTAATTGTGCTTGTTTGTTTTCGCTTTCGCTGGTGTCGTTTGGTTGACACCCTTGTGTTTTATTTGCATAATTTCGCTAAATTAAACAGTTTTTTTTTATTTTTCATTTTCGTGATTAGTGTTTGGTGCATTTAATTTTTTTTTTTTTATTATTGTTCTCTCTCGTCATTGCTTCTGCAGTTGCTTCCCTCATCGCCCCCATCATACCATCAGTGCTAGTGGTTTTGTTCAGCTTCTCTCCCGCGTAATCAATTTTGTAAGGCCGCCTCTCGAAGCTCGTCTTATAACTGTTCTTGCACTCTCTCTTGTGCTGTTTACTCTAGCTGTCTCTTTGTTTTATTTGTAATTATTGATTTTTTATCGATAATTATCTTTGTGCTGTTTGTTTAAATTTTTCTATATATTTTTGCCCTGTGTTTTATTTGGCTTTTCAATGGCTTATTGTCTACCTACTTGCAAGCATTCTGATCGTTTTGACGATCAGTATAGAGCAATATCTTGTTGGCTGCGACAATCTTATTCACTTAAAATGTGCTGGCCTCAACGGCCGCGACTACGACAAATTTTCTGGTTTGTCTGTGTCTAAGCCTGAGCTTGGCTTAATGCGCTGGACTTGCCCATCTTGTGCCAGCCAGCAGCTTGATTTTAGCCGAATGTACAGGGATCTTCGTTTAAAGTTTCTTTCTTTAAAAAAAATGGCCAAACAGCTGTCTAACGAGTGTGACTCTAGCATACACTAACTGTAGTGCCTCATCGTAAACAATTATTTATTTCTATGCTTGCTCCAGAAAGTTCTGAGTCGTCTGTGGCAGCTTACATTGGTAATATATGCCCTGCTAAAGTTTTAATTCAAAAGTTTAAGTTTTCTAGGCGAAATCTCCTCGTTTAAAATTACAGTACCAAATGAGTATTTCTCAGCTATGGTTGACCCTAACTTTTGGCCAGAGGGCCGATCTTCTGCTTCAAAAAACTAATAACGTCTAGTCCTTGCATTCATTATCAAAATGTAAGAGGACTTCTTACCTCTTCTTCTTTTCGGCTGACATATTAGCTTTCTCTGAAACTTGGCTTAACTCCTCTGTTTTGGATAATGAAATTCTTTCTAATAACTTTATTTCTTATAGGCTTGATCGTGTTGGTCGTCGGGGCGGTGGAGTACTCATTGCTGTCAACTCGAATCTGTGTTCAAGTGTTGTGCCGATTGATCTCCTCTTTGGTGTTGAGTTTATTTGCGTCGAAGTTACGTGTTCTAACTTTAGCTAATATATCTCTTGTTCATATATTCCTCCAGCTTCTGATATCATGATCTACATGCACCATGCTGATGCTTTGCGATCTATTTTTAGTCGTCTTAAAGATCGTGATTTTCTTATAGATTTAGGCGATTTTAACTTGCCTAATGTTTCTTGTCTTATTGATGATAATCTATCTTTCTTAATTCCTTCATCTCAACATGTTTTTCTTGATAGCCTACTTGAATGTCCGCTATATCAGTTGAATTCTTTTCTTAACTCTTCTAAAAGAAACCTCGATCTCGTTTTTGTGTCGGACCCCACTGTTAGTGCTGTATCACAAACACAGCCCCTAGTGAAGCCTGAAGATCCTTATCACCCTACCATTGAAGTTACTATTAATTCGAGATATTTTAAAAGATTTAAAAAAACTGGTTCGCGACTTGACTATGCAAATTATTGTGTAGCCAAATCTCAGTTTTGTCTTTTAAATACTCAATGCTACAATAATTATATCGTTCGCTGTAAGGTTGAATTTTATAAGAACCCCAAAAGGTTTTACAAACTTTCGGCAATACCTAAGCTGTTTGAGAAAATTATTACGTCTTCCCTTCAACACCTATCCAGATCCACTATTTCTTCTTGTCAGCAAGGTCGTTCGTCGCTTACCAACCTTTTTAGAATTGACTACCCTTGTACACCATGGCTTCGTAAAAGTGTCAAACTGATGTTATTTATACTGACTTTAGTAAGGCTTTCGATACGGTTGATCATTCTATGCTTCTCATGAAACTTAACATCATGGGTTTTTCCCCGAAACTATTGGCTTGGTTAAAGTCGTATCTAATTGGCAGAACCCAAAAGGTGTCTTTTTGTTCGTTGATATCTAAAACTGTTTGAGTTACGTCAGGTGTCCCCCAAGGCAGTCATCTAAGCACTGGCGTAGTAACGGGGGGGGGTTTTGGGGATAAAACATGATAACCCCCCCCGAAAAATTTTCTGGCTACGCGACTGCATCTAAGCCCACTGTTATTTACCTTGTTTATAAATGATTTGCCTTTAATGTTGGTTCATTAAACGTTGGGCCAAAGAATTTGATGATCCATATGTGACAAAGGTTTTATACACTTCGTTAGAATATTCACCTTAGTGGAGGTCTGACTAACTATTCTCTTCACGAACCTTTTCGTGTTCTTTGCCAATCTTTTAATAACCTTTCTCACCTTATTTCTCCTCATCTATCTGTCACTTCTCTTCGCGCTATACTTTTTAATTATCTACAGCGAAACCATTGAAAATATTCAGGACTGTATATTGGATTGGCTGCAACTCATCCCTGACCACATTGGCTGTGAATCGGGGCATAGCTGGCACCTTGTTGCAAATAATACACCTCCACCGGGTCGGGGATGTTTAGTTGTGCATAAAGCTAAGCTACCTTCGTATATTAATTATAATCTGTATTTTAGATTAAGCTTTTTCGTCGACTGCTGATTTAGTTGACGTAAATAAATAAATAAATAAAAAATACAAAAAGAGTAATAACGATTTTTCGTTCTACCTAGTTAATTCAAAAAATATAACATAAAGAGCCAATTATTCTTTTCGTTTGCGACAGTTTATTTTTAACTTCATAAGTGGAAACACCTTAAATCAGAACTGAATAGTATTTGTCAATATAATTCAAGACAGTTTTATTTATTTGTGCAAAAAGGTTGTTAAAGAATGAAAGGAGTTTGAAAGTTTTCCACGGGTTTGAAAAGTTTCATTCGAAACTGCTAGTACGGAGCTTAAGGTAAAAATCAAATATACACAATATAACTCAAGGCGAAAATGGATCGCAAGCGGCAGAAATCTGGCAAATTTCGTGAAAAAAATGAGAGACGTATCGTGAGGATATTCAGAGCAGGAAGGAGATTATACAACCTGAATTCTCTCGGAAGCTGGTACTGAAAGTTAACTGCCCAAAGTACGGACACAGAAACACGAATGATGGAAATACTTGAAGGAGATTTTTTTATAACAGGAGTTAGTCAAGAGATCGTTAAAAGGTTGTTTGTTATCTTAAATGTTATAAATTGCAAGGAAATGGTAAATGGTGAATAATTTGCCGAATATACTTCAAAGACTGCTCAACTTTTGACTGAATTGTATCCGCAAAAAAAACTTACCCCAACGGTACATAGGATTTTGGCTCACGGAAAGGATTTAATAGAATATCAGTGTTTACCAATTGGAGAGCTATCCGAAGAAGCACAGGAATGTAAAAAAAGGACTACAAAAGGTTCAGATATACTAATACATTAAAAACTTCTTTTGTTAGACAAAATGAAGACCTTTTTAACATGCTAGCAGCCTCTTCGGACCCACTTATTGCATTACTGCGACACGTGCGATTACGAAAGGATTTGGAAAATAGCAACTATAGTCCCGAAATGTTGTGTTTATTAGATATTGATGTAAATATTAAAAATTACTTTGAAGAAAATCAGCCGTCAATAGCAATTTTCAAAATTAACCTAAAAAAATTTTAAAAATGTTAATTTTGTCCTTTTTGTATTAATGTTAAAAAATCAAAGTAAAACATTAAAGAATGTTACAGTTGTTCAAAGTCGTTTAAACCAATGAAAAATTCCGTTCGTAATTAAAAACCAGAGGGCCGGGGTTAACTTCGACCACGTCGAAGTTTGTATACCCTTGCAACTGTTTTGGTAATTCTCGGCTATATCCTCCAGAATCCTTATAGGCAAACACTTCAACCCAAAAATTTGCAGTGTTCTCAGTATTTTCCCACTGAATTAGATGAATAACATTTTACTACGATTAATCGCTCAAAAATGATAAATTGTTCAGTAGAAAAAGAGCGGAAAAAAGCAATTTATATTTTTAAAAAATCCAGAATTCCCGCTGCCCGCTGTTTTGGTATTTTTCCCGCAATTGGACTTTCAAAAATTAAAATTAATGAAGTTATTGAGAAAGTCACTGTTCGTGACTTTGCCGTTTGTATGGGAGCTATATGATATAGTCACCCGATCTTGATCAAATTTGGCACAATTATTAATAAGAACACCAAACTGACAAATACCAACTTTTATGACAATTGCTGATAAAATAACGAAGTTTGTGTGAAAAGTCACTGTTAGTGACTTTGACGTTTGTATGGGAGCTATATGATATAGTGGTCCGATCCGGCTGAATCCGAGATATACAACGCCTGCAGTATATACAAGTATACGTGCAAAATTTCAGCTCTGCAGCTCTTACGGTCTCGGAGGAGTTCGCGTTGATCCAGACGGACGGACGGACGGACGGACGGACGGACGGACGGACGGACGGACATGGCTATTTGAACTCGTCTCGTCGTGCTGATCAAAAATATATATACTTTATATGGTCGGAGATGCTTCCTTCTATGCGTTGCACACTTCTGACCAAAATTAATATACCATTTTTGCAAGGATATAAAAAGGGTTTTGCTCTATTATAAAAGGAAAACCATGCTTGGAAATATTTTCTGACTTTGACCTTTAATATTACAGCACCAGGAACACCTAGCACTTTTGACAAACATTCACTTTTAAGGTTCAGGTATTCTTTAAATGCTTTTTAAATTTTTTAAATCGCTTTAGTGGTTTAGAAGCTATGATTTTTGAAATGTAAAATGCCAAAAGGCCCCACTGTGTGCCGCGCCGATATGTTCGCTCATTTGCTGGAGATTGTTGCCCATGGGTTTTTTTATCTCGATCAAGAGATCACCTTTTGCGGTACGTCTTACCTTTTTAACTTCTCGTCTTCGCTACGAGTTATTATTCTGAGCATTTCGCTATACGTTAAGCTGTCCTTGTTTGCTATTACAATAGCGTCTGATCTGTGTCTTGGTAGCTTTTGCCTTGGCGCAGGCGTCCATTTAACCCTTCTGGCCGTGACTTGCTGCCAGTCGGCTCTGGTATTCTCTGGCCTGTTGATATCGGCATGTTTGCGGCCTCGCTTTTTCTTTGGCGGCGTTTTGCGTTGGGTTGCCGCATCCTCTCGTGGGCTTTTAGGCGTATCTCTGCGCTCTGGCTCTGCCATTTGCGTTGCCTCTGGTGACGTTTGGGTATTCCTGTCCTGGAAATGCGTGGCTTTTTGAACCATGCCAGCTAACGCCTTCTGGCAGAGCAACTCCTGTAGCTCTTTCATCCTTACGATGGCTTGGAGAAGGGGATATATCGATCAACGGATCACTCTCTGACTGGGAATAGTGGTCCAGCGATGCCACAAATTTAGCCATTTATTCAGAACACCCAGTTCGTAGACCGAATCCGAACACAAAATTGCGGTAATGTTTGCAGTTTTGAATTTGAATTTAATTCCGGGCGGTTGTACAGGGCTCCCCTTGTCTTTCTTCTTTGTTCAACACTGACGCGATCAGATGTTCAAGCCGGTGTGAAGAAGAGGAAGAAAATTGTGCAAGAACAAAGAAAATTCGCTGCAAGCTGGATAAATCTCTCACCAACGCCAGGCGCGTAAAGTAATAGGAGAGTCGACTAGCTTCAGCGGTTCTAACACTACCCCATTTTGATGCCCAGGCGCTAAAATCTCCGTCAACAATTGCCGGCATATGGCTATGAATTTGGTCTGCCAATTCGTCCATCACGACACTAAACTCTCCGAGGCTATAAGAGGGAGGGAGATAGCAGCTGAAGAACCAGTAATTGTACAATTTGGCCCTCACGAAACAGTTGAAAGGCGCTGGGGATTTTACTTGTGCCGGGGTAGACCCGCACGACCAGATCGCAGATAATGGCAATGTCTAAGCGTAGCTCTTTGACAGTTTGGACAAGTAGGTCCTGCGCCGCCTCGCAGTGATTGAGGTTAATTTGGATTAATCTAATCATGGCGAGACGACATCCCTCTCTTTGGACCATGCACACATTTCTGGCTGCCTGCTATGTGGTCTATGTTCTGCTCACCGCTGGCTATACATAGGCAGCAAGAGGGGCTGTTGACGCACTCTTTTTTGTGGCCGCTTTTTCCGCACTTGAGAGAGAGTCCAGTTCTATCAGTTTTGCTGAAACATTTCGACGCGATATGGCCGAACTCTAGGCATTTGAGGCATCTTTTTGAGGCATTATTGATATTGATTGGGCGAACATTCCAACGAACTTTTAATTTACTCACTTTGAGGATTCCCTTGGCAGTCATTGCTGGGACGCTCACTGTGGCCCGCTGGTAGCCTGAGTACATTGGGAGGAGACTTTTTATTGCCAGAGATTGTATCTGGATCGGGCGTTCTGACCAAAATGCCGATACAATGTCAATACAACTCTGGTTACCTCAGAGTTTTTTCATGATCGCGATTCCAAAAAATTATTGAAATCGGTTGAGATTCATGGAAAAAATTATAATTTAAAAAAAAATCGCAACTTTTAAACTGAATATTGGGCGATTTCAACAATCGATCTTTGATTTTATCTGAAAAGTATGTTCTTTATTAATAGCACGTTTTATACATTTTAATAATTACTTAAATCGTTATTGAACTAGAAGCATTTAAAAAATGTACTAAATATTAACATTATTTGAACTTTGATGGAATGCAACTTACAAGGATCAACGAGTATCAATACTGGACTACATATACTAGAATAGAAAAATATTAACTATCAGATTAATATGGTCCAAATATGCGCAGACCTGCGACACCGATGCGTAAGTCATAAAACTAAGACAACCTGAAAATAATACCTGTTTTTATATGCCTTTCTACAATGTTAGAATGCTAATTACCTGCATTGGAAAAACTGACAAGACAGGTAAATGTTATTTAAGTTGATGAAAAATTTGTCCTACTTGTAGGTTGGTCGTTTTTATTTCCGTTTACCTAATTGGATGTAAATATTAAGCTTTTTAGCTAAGCTACATTAGCTTCTGCTCTCTGACGTGACGGTCGTGTTTTTGCATAGCTCCTGAGTTTTTATTAATATACATATATTGTTTTCTCTCAATTTTTAATTGTGCTTGTTTGTTTTCGCTTTCGCTGGTGTCGTTTGGTTGACACCCTTGTGTTTTATTTGCATAATTTCGCTAAATTAAACAGTTTTTTTTATTTTTCATTTTCGTGATTAGTGTTTGGTGCATTTAATTTTTTTTTTTTATTATTGTTCTCTCTCGTCATTGCTTCTGCAGTTGCTTCCCTCATCGCCCCCATCATACCATCAGTGCTAGTGGTTTTGTTCAGCTTCTCTCCCGCGTAATCAATTTTGTAAGGCCGCCTCTCGAAGCTCGTCTTATAACTGTTCTTGCACTCTCTCTTGTGCTGTTTACTCTAGCTGTCTCTTTGTTTTATTTGTAATTATTGATTTTTTATCGATAATTATCTTTGTGCTGTTTGTTTAAATTTTTCTATATATTTTTGCCCTGTGTTTTATTTGGCTTTTCAATGGCTTATTGTCTACCTACTTGCAAGCATTCTGATCGTTTTGACGATCAGTATAGAGCAATATCTTGTTGGCTCTGCGACAATCTTATTCACTTAAAATGTGCTGGCCTCAACGGCCGCGACTACGACAAATTTTCTGGTTTGTCTGTGTCTAAGCCTGAGCTTGGCTTAATGCGCTGGACTTGCCCATCTTGTGCCAGCCAGCAGCTTGATTTTAGCCGAATGTACAGGGATCTTCGTTTAAAGTTTCTTTCTTTAAAAAAAATGGCCAAACAGCTGTCTAACGAGTGTGACTCTAGCATACACTAACTGTAGTGCCTCATCGTAAACAATTATTTATTTCTATGCTTGCTCCAGAAAGTTCTGAGTCGTCTGTGGCAGCTTACATTGGTAATATATGCCCTGCTAAAGTTTTAATTCAAAAGTTTAAGTTTTCTAGGCGAAATCTCCTCGTTTAAAATTACAGTACCAAATGAGTATTTCTCAGCTATGGTTGACCCTAACTTTTGGCCAGAGGGCCGATCTTCTGCTTCAAAAAACTAATAACGTCTAGTCCTTGCATTCATTATCAAAATGTAAGAGGACTTCTTACCTCTTCTTCTTTTCGGCTGACATATTAGCTTTCTCTGAAACTTGGCTTAACTCCTCTGTTTTGGATAATGAAATTCTTTCTAATAACTTTATTTCTTATAGGCTTGATCGTGTTGGTCGTCGGGGCGGTGGAGTACTCATTGCTGTCAACTCGAATCTGTGTTCAAGTGTTGTGCCGATTGATCTCCTCTTTGGTGTTGAGTTTATTTGCGTCGAAGTTACGTGTTCTAACTTTAGCTAATATATCTCTTGTTCATATATTCCTCCAGCTTCTGATATCATGATCTACATGCACCATGCTGATGCTTTGCGATCTATTTTTAGTCGTCTTAAAGATCGTGATTTTCTTATAGATTTAGGCGATTTTAACTTGCCTAATGTTTCTTGTCTTGTTGATGATAATCTATCTTTCTTAATTCCTTCATCTCAACATGTTTTTCTTGATAGCCTACTTGAATGTCCGCTATATCAGTTGAATTCTTTTCTTAACTCTTCTAAAAGAAACCTCGATCTCGTTTTTTGTGTCGGACCCCACTGTTAGTGCTGTATCACAAACACAGCCCCTAGTGAAGCCTGAAGATCCTTATCACCCTACCATTGAAGTTACTATTAATTCGAGATATTTTAAAAGATTTAAAAAAACTGGTTCGCGACTTGACTATGCAAATTATTGTGTAGCCAAATCTCAGTTTTGTCTTTTAAATACTCAATGCTACAATAATTATATCGTTCGCTGTAAGGTTGAATTTTATAAGAGCCCCAAAAGGTTTTACAAACTTTCGGCAATACCTAAGCTGTTTGAGAAAATTATTACGTCTTCCCTTCAACACCTATCCAGATCCACTATTTCTTCTTGTCAGCAAGGTCGTTCGTCGCTTACCAACCTTTTAGAATTGACTACCCTTGTACACCATGGCTTCGTAAAAAGTGTCAAACTGATGTTATTTATACTGACTTTAGTAAGGCTTTCGATACGGTTGATCATTCTATGCTTCTCATGAAACTTAACATCATGGGTTTTTCCCCGAAACTATTGGCTTGGTTAAAGTCGTATCTAATTGGCAGAACCCAAAAGGTGTCTTTTTGTTCGTTGATATCTAAAACTGTTTGAGTTACGTCAGGTGTCCCCCAAGGCAGTCATCTAAGCACTGGCGTAGTAACGGGGGGGGGGTTTTGGGGATAAAACATGATAACCCCCCCCGAAAAATTTTCTGGCTACGCGACTGCATCTAAGCCCACTGTTATTTACCTTGTTTATAAATGATTTGCCTTTAATGTTGGTTCATTAAACGTTGGGCCAAAGAATTTGATGATCCATATGTGACAAAGGTTTTATACACTTCGTTAGAATATTGCTCGCCAGTGTGGAACCCTCAATATGATGTTCACCAGCGTAGATTGAATCGGTACAGAAGCAATTCCTTAAGTTCGCGTTACGCGGTCTTAGTTGGGACCCGAGTCTTCGCCTACCTTCTTATTCTCACAGACTTCTTCTTATTAATCTTCCTTTACTTTACAATCGTAGGCTCGTATTTGGCATTCTCTTTCTCCATAAACTAGTCAACGGTGAAGTCATTTCTACCAATTTACTAGATACGCTATATTTTTGTGTTCCCTCGGACCAGAAACTTTTTTCCTCTTCACCTTAGTGGATGTCTGACTAACTATTCTCTTCACGAACCTTTTCGTGTTCTTTGCCAATCTTTTAATAACCTTTCTCACCTTATTTCTCCTCATCTATCTGTCACTTCTCTTCGCGCTATACTTTTTAATTATCTACAGCGAAACCATTGAAAATATTCAGGACTGTATATTGGATTGGCTGCAACTCATCCCTGACCACATTGGCTGTGAATCGGGGCATAGCTGGCACCTTGTTGCAAATAATACACCTCCACCGGGTCGGGGATGTTTAGTTGTGCATAAAGCTAAGCTACCTTCGTATATTAATTATAATCTGTATTTTAGATTAAGCTTTTTCGTCGACTGCTGATTTAGTTGACGTAAATAAATAAATAAATAAAAAATACAAAAAGGGTAATAACGATTTTTCGTTCTACCTAGTTAATTCAAAAAATATAACATAAAGAGCCAATTATTCTTTTCGTTTGCGACAGTTTATTTTTAACTTCATAAGTGGAAACACCTTAAATCAGAACTGAATAGTATTTGTCAATATAATTCAAGACAGTTTTATTTATTTGTGCAAAAAGGTTGTTAAAGAATGAAAGGAGTTTGAAAGTTTTCCACGGGTTTGAAAAGTTTCATTCGAAACTGCTAGTACGGAGCTTAAGGTAAAAATCAAATATACACAATATAACTCAAGGCGAAAATGGATCGCAAGCGGCAGAAATCTGGCAAATTTCGTGAAAAAAATGAGAGAAGTATCGTGAGGATATTCAGAGCAGGAAGGAGATTATACAACCTGAATTCTCTCGGAAGCTGGTACTGAAAGTTAACTGCCCAAAGTACGGACACAGAAACACGAATGATGGAAATACTTGAAGGAGATTTTTTTATAACAGGAGTTAGTCAAGAGATCGTTAAAAGGTTGTTTGTTATCTTAAATGTTATAAATTGCAAGGAAATGGTAAATGGTGAAAAATTTGCCGAATATACTTCAAAGACTGCTCAACTTTTGACTGAATTGTATCCGCAAAAAAAACTTACCCCAACGGTACATAGGATTTTGGCTCACGGAAAGGATTTAATAGAATATCAGTGTTTACCAATTGGAGAGCTATCCGAAGAAGCACAGGAATGTAAAAAAAGGACTACAAAAGGTTCAGATATACTAATACATTAAAAACTTCTTTTGTTAGACAAAATGAAGACCTTTTTAACATGCTAGCAGCCTCTTCGGACCCACTTATTGTATTACTGCGACACGTGCGATTACGAAAGGATTTGGAAAATAGCAACTATAGTCCCGAAATGTTGTGTTTATTAGATATTGATGTAAATATTAAAAATTACTTTGAAGAAAATCAGCCGTCAATAGCAAATTTTCAAAATTAACCTAAAAAAATTTTAAAAATGTTAATTTTGTCCTTTTTGTATTAATGTTAAAAAATCAAAGTAAAACATTAAAGAATGTTACAGTTGTTCAAAGTCGTTTAAACCAATGAAAAATTCCGTTCGTAATTAAAAAAAAGGGTTTTGCTCTATTATAAAAGGAAAACCATGCTTGGAAATATTTTCTGACTTTGACCTTTAATATTACAGCACCAGGAACACCTAGCACTTTTGACAAACATTCACTTTTAAGGTTCAGGTATTCTTTAAATGCTTTTTAAATTTTTTAAATCGCTTTAGTGGTTTAGAAGCTATGATTTTTGAAATGTAAAATGCCAAAAGGCCCCACTGTGTGCCGAGCCGATATGTTCGCTCATTTGCTGGAGATTGTTGCCCATGGGTTTTTTTATCTCGATCAAGAGATCACCTTTTTGCGGTACGTCTTACCTTTTTTAACTTCTCGTCTTCGCTACGAGTTATTATTCTGAGCATTTCGCTATACGTTAGCTGTCCTTGTTTGCTATTACAATAGCATTTGATCTGTGTCTTGGTAGCTTTTGCCTTGGCGCAGGGGTCCATTTAACCCTTCTGGCCGTGACTTGCTGCCAGTTGCTTGTTCAGGATCGTTGCCGCTGGTGACGTTTGCGTATTCCTGTCCTGGAAATGCGTGGCTTTTTGAAGCATGCCAGCTAACGCCTTCTGGCAGAGCATCTCCTGTAGCTCTTTCATCCTTACGATGGCTTAGAGGAGGAGATATATCGATCATCGTCGGCCAATTACGGCTTCCTCGCTCATGTCGCCCAATGGATCACTCTCTGACTGGGAATGGTGGTCCAGCGATGCCACAAATTTAGCCATTTATTCAGGAAACCCAGTTCGTAGACCGAATCCAAACACAAAATTGCGGTAATGTTTGCAGTTTTGAATTTGAATTTAATTCCGGGCGGTTGTACAGAGGCGCCACCTGCAGGTTTTATGGCTAGGGGCTCCCCTTGTCTTTCTTCGTTGTTCAACACTGGCGCGATCAGATGTTTAATCGCGTAAAGTAATAGGAGAGTCGACTAGCTTCAGCGGTTCCAGCACTACCCCATTCTAATGCCCAGGCGCTAAAATCTCCGTCAACAATTGCCGGCATATGGCTATGAATTTGGTCTGCCAATTCGTCCATCACGGCACTAAACTCTCCGAGGCTATAAGAGGGAGGGAGATAGCAGCTGAAGAACCAGTAATTGTACAATTTGGCCCTCACGAAACCAAAATGCCGATACAATGTCATCTCTGGTTACCTCCTCGTCGAGATCCTTGATGTCGAGTCTGATCTGGTCTGATAAGGGCTTGGCCGCAAACTGGCATCCAAGCGCTGCACAGTTGGGCCTCTGCTCGGATAGAGTTGCAAAAATCTGTTTTTTCATGATTTTATCTGAAAAGTATGTTCTTTATTAATAGCATGTTTCATACATTTTAATAATTACTTAAATCGTTATTGAACTAGAAGCATTTAAAATATGTACTAAATATTAACATTTTTTGAACTTTGATGGAATACAACTAACAAGGATCAACGAGTATCAATACTGGACTACATACACTAGGATGGTAAAATATTACCTATCAGATTAATATGGTCCAAATATGCGGAGACCTGCGACACCGATGCGTAAGTCATAAAACTAAGACAACCTGAAAATAATACCTGTTTTTATATGCCTTTCTACAATGTTAGAATGCTAATTACCTGCATTGTAAAAACTGACAAGACAGGTAAATGTTATTTAAGTTTATGAAAAATTTGTCCTAGTTGTAGGTTGGTCGTTTTTATTTCCTTTACCTAATTGGATGTAAATATTAAGGTTTTTAGCTAATTAATACAAAAAGGGTAATACCGATTTTTCGTTCTACCTAGTTAATTCAAATGAAGTAAGTAAGTCGTCTCGCCGACTTAGGTATACCATACACCAGTAAAGCAAATATTTTAAATTTATTAAACAAATGCATTTTCACATGCTTTTTATTACAAGCATATCTTAGAATCTCCCTCACTCAAGTATACGAGCACCCTAGCGCCCCCACCAGCCAACGGCCAACTACGGCCTTATGGAAAAACGTTTATATGCATAACTTGGCTACTTTTTGTCCGATTTTAATCAAATTTGGTAGTTTGCTGGGTATTAGTATCAAATTCAAGTGTGCTAAATTTGATTACAAAAGATAGAAAATTACGTGAGATAATCGAGTTTTCACAAATTACGGGGGCGGAAAGGGGCGTGGCAAAATCGTTGCATATACAGTATATGCGCATTTATTAAGCAAATACACATACCAAATTTGGTGTCTCTAGCTATTATAGTCTTTAAGAAAATCAAATTTGTTTCAATTTCGTGGGCGGAGGGGGCGTGGCAAATTTTTTTTGCAACAAATTTGTGCGCGCTTACTAAAGGATTAATCATACCAAATTTGATGTCTTTAGCTATTATAGTCTTTAAGAAAATCAAATTTGTTTAAATTCCGTGGGCGGAGGGGGGCGTGGCAAAAATTTGAAATAAACTTGACCACCGTAGGTTATACACGAGTCTACGTACCAAATTTGGTGACTCTAGCTCTTATAGTCTCTGAGATCTACGTGTTCATACGGACAGACGGACGGACGGACGGACGGACGGACGGACGGACGGACGGACGGACGGACATGTCTATATCGACTCGGCTGTTGATCCCGATCAAGAATATATATACTTTATGGGGTCGGAAAAGCTTCCTTCTGCCTGTTACATACATTTTGGCGACTTTAATATACCATTTCACCCTATGGGTGTATGGTATAAAAATATAACATATAGAGCCAATTATTCTTTTCGTTTGCGACAGTTTATTTTTAACTTCATAAGTGGAAACACCTTAAATCAGGACTGAATAGTATTTGTCAATATAATTCAAGACAGTTTTATTTATTTGTGCAAAAATGTTGTTAATGAAAGGAGTTTGAAAGTTTTCCACGAGTTTGAAAAATTTCATTCGAAACCGCTAGTACGGAGCTTAAGGTAAAAATCAAATATACACAATATAACTCAAGGCGAAAATGGATCGCAAGCGGCAGAAATCTGGCAAATTTCGTGAAAAAAATGAGAGAAGTATCGTGAGGATATACAACCTGAATTCTCTCGGAAGCTGGTACTGAAAGTTAACTGCCCAAAGTACGGATACGCAAACACAAATGATGGAAATACTTGAAGAAGATTTTTTTATAACAGGAGTTAGTCAAGAGATCGTTAAAAGGTTGTTTGTTATCTTAAATGTTATTAATTGCAAGGAAATGGTAAATGGTGAAAAATTTGCCGAATATACTTCAAAGACTGCTCAACTTTTCACTGAATTGTATCCGCAAAAAAAACTTACCCCAACGGTACATAGGATTTTGGCTCACGGAAAGGATTTAATAGAATATCAGTGTTTACCAATTGGAGAGCTATCCGAAGAAGCAAGGAATACAAAAAATGCCAAAAGGCCCCACTGTGCGCCGCGCCGATATGTTCGCTCACTTGCTGGAGATTGTTGCCCATGGGTTTTTCTATCTCGAGCAAGAGATCACCTTTTGCGGTACGTCTTACCTTTTTAACTTCTCGTCTTCGCTACGAGTTATCATTCTGAGCATTTCGCTATACGTTAAGCTGTCCTTGTTTGCTATTACAATAGCGTCTGATCTGTGTCTTGGTAGCTTTTGCCTTGGCGCAGGCGTCCATTTAACCCTTCTGGCCGTGACTTGCTGCCAGTCGGCTCTGCTTTCCTCTGGCCTGTTGATATCGGCATGTTTGCGGCCTCGCTTTTTCTTTTGGCATCGTTTTGCGTTGGGTTGCCGCATCCTCCGTGGTCGTTTAGGCGTATCTCTGCGCTCGGCCAATTACGGCTTCCTAGCTCATGTCGCCCAATGGATCACTCTCTGACTGGGAATGGTGGTCCAGCGATGCCACAAATTTAGCCATTTATTCAGGAAACCCAGTTCGTAGACCGAATCCAAACACAAAATTGCGGTAATGTTTGCAGTTTTGAATTTGAATTTAATTCCGGCGGTTGTACAGAGGCGCCATCTGCAGGTTTTATGGCTAGGGGCTCCCCTTGTCTTTCTTCGTTGTTCAACACTGGCGCGATCAGATGTTTAAGCCGGTGTGAAGAAGAGGAAGAAAATTGTGCAAGAACAAAGAAAATTCGCTGCAAGCTGGATAAATCTCTCACCAACGTCAGGAAAAACGGGGCGCGTAAAGTAGTAGGAGAGGCGACTAGCTTCAGCGGTTCCAACACTACCCCATTTCGATGCCCAGGCGCTAAAATCTCCGTCAACAATTGCCGGCATATGGCTATGAATTTGGTCTGCCAATTCGTCCATCACGGCACTAAACTCTCCGAGGCTATAAGAGGGAGGGAGATAGCAGCTGAAGAACCAGTAATTGTACAATTTGGCCCTCACGAAACCGTTCAAAGACGCTGGGGATTTTACTTGTGCCGGGGTAGACCCGCACGACCAGATCGCAGATAATGGCAATGTCTAAGCGTAGCTCTTTGACAGTTTGGACAAGTAAGTCCTGCGCCGCCTCGCAGTGATTGAGGTTAATTTGGATTAATCTAATCATGGCGAGACGAAATCCCTCTCTTTGGACCATGCACACATTTCTGGCTGCCTGCTATGTGGTCTATGTTCTGCTCACCGCTGGCTATACATAGGCAGCAAGAGGGGCTGTTGACGCACTTTTTTTTTGGGCCGCTTTTTCCGCACTTGAGAGAGAGTCCAGTTCTATCAGTTTTGCTGGAACATTTCGACGCGATATGGCCGAACTCTAGGCATTTGAGGCATCTTTTGAGGCGTTATTGATATTGATTGGGCGAAAATTTAACGAACTTTTAATTTACTTTTTAATTGGGACGCTCACTGTGGCCCGCTGGTAGTCTGAGTACATTGGGAGGAGACTTTTTATTGCCAGAGATTGTATCTGGATCGGGCGTTCTGACCAAAATGCCGATACAATGTCATCTCTGGTTACCTTCTCGTCGAGATCCTTGATGTCGAGTCTGATCTAGTCTGATAAGGGCTTGGCCCTTTTCATGATTTTATCTGAAAAGTATGTTCTTTATTAATAGCATGTTTCATACATTTTAATAATTACTTAAATCGTTATTGAACTAGAAGCATTTAAAATATGTACTAAATATTAACAGTTTTTGAACTTTGATGGAATACAACTAACAAGGATCAACGAGTATCAATACTGGACTACATACACTAGGATAGTAAAATATTACCTATCAGATTAATATGGTCCAAATATGCGGAGACCTTCGACACCGATGCGTAAGTCATAAAACTAAGACAACCTGAAAATAATACCTGTTTTTATATGCCTTTCTACAATGTTAGAATGCTAATTACCTGCATTGGAAAACTGACAAGACAGGTAAATGTTATTTAAGTTTATGAAAAATTTGTCCTAGTTGTAGGTTGGTCGTTTTTATTTCCGTTTACCTAATTGGATGTAAATATTAAGGTTTTTAGCTAATTAATACAAAAAGGGTAATACCGATTTTTCGTTCTACCTAGTTAATTCAAAAAAATATAACATAAAGAGCCAATTATTCTTTTCGTTTGCGACAGTTTATTTTTAACTTCATAAGTGGAAACACCTTAAATCAGGACTGAATAGTATTTGTCAATATAATTCAAGACAGTTTTATTTATTTGTGCAAAAATGCTGTTAATGAAAGGAGTTTGAAAGTTTTCCACGAGTTTGAAAAATTTCATTCGAAACCGCTAGTACGGAGCTTAAGGTAAAAATATATATATACACAATATAACTCAAGGCGAAAATGGATCGCAAGCGGCAGAAATCTGGCAAATTTCGTGAAAAAATGAGCGAAGTATCGTGAGGATATACAACCTGAATTCTCTCGGAAGCTGGTAAAGTACGGATACGCAAACACAAATGATGGAAATACTTGAAGAAGATTTTTTATAACAGGAGTTAGTCAAGAGATCGTTAAAAGGTTGTTTGTTATCTTAAATGTTATAAATTGCAAGGAAATGGTAAATGGTGAAAAATTTGCCGAATATACTTCAAAGACTGCTCAACTTTTGACTGAATTGTATCCGCAAAAAAAACTTACCCCAACGGTAATAGGATTTTGGCTCACGGAAAGGATTTAATAGAATATCAGTGTTTACCAATTGGAGAGCTATCCGAAGAAGCACAGGAATGTAAAAACAAGGACTACAAAAGGTTCAGATATACTAATACCTTAAAAACTTCTCGTGTTAGACAAAATGAAGACCTTTTTTATTGCATCACTGAGACACGTGCGATCATGAAAGGATTTGGAAAATAGCAAATATAGTCCCGAAATCTTGTTTTTATTAGATATTGATGTAAATATTAAAAATTACTTTGAAGAAAATCAGCCGTCAATAGCAAATTTTCAAAATTAACCTAAAAAAAATTAAAAAAATTTTAATTTTGTCCTTTTTGTATTAATGTTAAAAATCAAAGTAAAACATTAAAAATGTTACAGTCGTTCGTGATTAAAAAAAAAAGGGTTTCGCTCTATTATAAAAGGAAAAACATGCTTGGAAATATTTTCTGACTTTGACCATTAATATACAGCACCAGGAACAAATTGCACTTTTCACAAACATTCATTTTTAAAGTTCAGGTATTCTTTATCATATGCTTTTTTAATTTTTTTCGCTTTATTGGTTTAGAAGCTATGATTTTTGAAATGTAAAATGCCAAAAGGCCCCACTGTGCGCCGCGCCGATATGTTCGTTCACTTGCTGGAGATTGTTGCCCATGGGTTTTTCTATCTCGAGCAAGAGATCACCTTTTGCGGTACGTCTTACCTTTTTAACTTCTCGTCTTCGCTACGAGTTATCATTCTGAGCATTTCGCTATACGTTAAGCTGTCCTTGTTTGCTATTACAATAGCGTCTGATCTGTGTCTTGGTAGCTTTTGCCTTGGCGCAGGCGTCCATTTAACCCTTCTGGCCGTGACTTGCTGCCAGTCGGCTCTGCTATTCTCTGGCCTGTTGATATTGGCATGTTTGCGGCCTCGCTTTTTCTTTGGCGGCGTTTTACGTTGGGTTGCCTCATCCTCTCGTGGGCGTTTAGGCGTATCTCTGCGACTTGCTGCCAGTCGGCTCTGCTATTCTCTGGCCTGTTGATATCGGCATGTTTGCGGCCTCGCTTTTTCTTTGGCGGCGTTTTGCGTTGGGTTGCCGCATCCTCTCGTGGGCTTTTAGGCGTATCTCTGCGCTCTGGCTCTGCCATTTGCGTTGCCGTTGGTGACGTTTGGGTATTCATGTCCTGGAAATGCGTGGCTTTTTGAACCATGCCAGCTAACGCCTTCTGGCAGAGCAACTCCTGTAGCTCTTTCATCCTTACGATGGCTTGGAGAAGGGGATATATCGATCAACGGATCACTCTCTGACTGGGAATGGTGGTCCAGCGATGCCACAAATTTAGCCATTTATTCAGAACACCCAGTTCGTAGACCGAATCCAAACACAAAATTGCGGTAATGTTTGCGGTTTTGAATTTGAATTTAATTCCGGGCGGTTGTACAGGGCTCCCCTTGTATTTCTTCTTTGTTCAACACTGACGCGATCAGATGTTTAAGCCGGTGTGAAGAAGAGGAAGAAAATTGTGCAAGAACAAAGAAAATTCGCTGCAAGCTGGATAAATCTCTCACCAACGCCAGGCGCGTAAAGTAATAGGAGAGTCGACTAGCTTCAGCGGTTCTAACACTACCCCATTTTGATGCCCAGGCGCTAAAATCTCCGTCAACAATTGCCGGCATATGGCTATGAATTTGGTCTGCCAATTCGTCCATCACGGCACTAAACTCTCCGAGGCTATAAGAGGGAGGGAGATAGCAGCTGAAGAACCAGTAATTGTACAATTTGGCCCTCACGAAACAGTTGAAAGGCGCTGGGGATTTTACTTGTGCCGGGGTAGACCCGCACGACCAGATCGCAGATAATGGCAATGTCTAAGCGTAGCTCTTTGACAGTTTGGACAAGTAGGTCCTGCGCCGCCTCGCAGTGATTGAGGTTAATTTGGATTAATCTAATCATGGCGAGACGAAATCCCTCTCTTTGGACCATGCACACATTTCTGGCTGCCTGCTATGTGGTCTATGTTCTGCTCACCGCTGGCTATACATAGGCAGCAAGAGGGGCTGTTGACGCACTCTTTTTTGTGGCCGCTTTTTCCGCACTTGAGAAAGAGTTTTATCAGTTTTGCTGGAACATTTCGACGCGATATGGCCGAACTCTAGGCATTTGAGGCATCTTTTTGAGGCGTTATTGATATTGATTGGGCGATCATTCCAATGAACTTTTAATTTACTCACTTTGAGGATTCCCTTGGCAGTCATTGCTGGGACGCTCACTGTGGCCCGCTGGTAGCCTGAGTACATTGGGAGGAGACTTTTTATTGCCAGAGATTGTATCTGGATCGGGCTTTCTGACCAAAATGCCGATACAATGTCAATACAACTCTGGTTACCTCAGAGTTTTTTCATGATCGCGATTCCAAAAAATTATTGAAATCGGTTGAGATTCATGGAAAAAATTATAATTTAAAAAAAAATCGCAACTTTTAAACTGAATATTGGGCGATTTCAACAATCGATCTTTGATTTTATCTGAAAAGTATGTTCTTTATTAATAGCACGTTTTATACATTTTAATAATTACTTAAATCGTTATTGAACTAGAAGCATTTAAAAAATGTACTAAATATTAACATTATTTGAACTTTGATGGAATGCAACTTACAAGGATCAACGAGTATCAATACTGGACTACATACACTAGGATAGTAAAATATTACCTATCAGATTAATATGGTCCAAATACGCGGAGACCTTCGACACCGATGCGTAAGTCATAAAACTAAGACAACCTGAAAATAATACCTGTTTTTATATGCCTTTCTACAATGTTAGAATGCTAATTACCTGCATTGTAAAAACTGACAAGACAGGTAAATGTTATTTAAGTTTATGAAAAATTTGTCCTAGTTGTAGGTTGGTCGTTTTTATTTCCTTTACCTAATTGGATGTAAATATTAAGGTTTTTAGCTAATTAATACAAAAAGGGTAATACCGATTTTTCGTTCTACCTAGTTAATTCAAAAAATATAACATAAAGAGCCAATTATTATTTTCGTTTGCGACAGTTTATTTTTAACTTCATAAGTGGAAACACCTTAAATCAGAACTGAATAGTATTTGTCAATATAATTCAAGACAGTTTTATTTATTTGTGCAAAAAGGTTGTTAAAGAATGAAAGGAGTTTGAAAGTTTTCCACGGGTTTGAAAAGTTTCATTCGAAACTGCTAGTACGGAGCTTAAGGTAAAAATCAAATATACACAATATAACTCAAGGCGAAAATGGATCGCAAGCGGCAGAAATCTGGCAAATTTCGTGAAAAAATGAGAGAAGTATCGTGAGGATATTCAGAGCAGGAAGGAGATTATACAACCTGAATTCTCTCGGAAGCTGGTACTGAAAGTTAACTGCCCAAAGTACGGACACAGAAACACGAATGATGGAAATACTTGAAGGAGATTTTTTTATAACAGGAGTTAGTCAAGAGATCGTTAAAAGGTTGTTTGTTATCTTAAATGTTATAAATTGCAAGGAAATGGTAAATGGTGAAAAATTTGCCGAATATACTTCAAAGACTGCTCAACTTTTCACTGAATTGTATCCGCAAAAAAAACTTACCCCAACGGTACATAGGATTTTGGCTCACGGAAAGGATTTAATAGAATATCAGTGTTTACCAATTGGAGAGCTATCCGAAGAAGCAAGGAATACAAAAAATGCCAAAAGGCCCCACTGTGCGCCGCGCCGATATGTTCGCTCACTTGCTGGAGATTGTTGCCCATGGGTTTTTTTATCTCGATCAAGAGATCACCTTTTGCGGTACGTCTTACCTTTTTAACTTCTCGTCTTCGCTACGAGTTATCATTCTGAGCATTTCGCTATACGTTAAGCTGTCCTTGTTTGCTATTACAATAGCGTCTGATCTGTGTCTTGGTAGCTTTTGCCTTGGCGCAGGCGTCCATTTAACCCTTCTGGCCGTGACTTGCTGCCAGTCGGCTCTGCTTTCCTCTGGCCTGTTGATATCGGCATGTTTGCGGCCTCGCTTTTTCTTTGGCATCGTTTTGCGTTGGGTTGCCGCATCCTCTCGTGGTCGTTTAGGCGTATCTCTGCGCTCGGCCAATTACGGCTTCCTAGCTCATGTCGCCCAATGGATCACTCTCTGACTGGGAATGGTGGTCCAGCGATGCCACAAATTTAGCCATTTATTCAGGAAACCCAGTTCGTAGACCGAATCCAAACACAAAATTGCGGTAATGTTTGCAGTTTTGAATTTGAATTTAATTCCGGGCGGTTGTACAGAGGCGCCACCTGCAGGTTTTATGGCTAGGGGCTCCCCTTGTCTTTCTTCGTTGTTCAACACTGGCGCGATCAGATGTTTAAGCCGGTGTGAAGAAGGAAGAAAATTGTGCAAGAACAAAGAAAATTCGCTGCAAGCTGGATAAATCTCTCACCAACGTCAGGAAAAACGGGGCGCGTAAAGTAGTAGGAGAGGCGACTAGCTTCAGCGGTTCCAACACTACCCCATTTCGATGCCCAGGCGCTAAAATCTCCGTCAACAATTGCCGGCATATGGCTATGAATTTGGTCTGCCAATTCGTCCATCACGGCACTAAACTCTCCGAGGCTATAAGAGGGAGGGAGATAGCAGCTGAAGAACCAGTAATTGTACAATTTGGCCCTCACGAAACAGTTGAAAGACGCTGGGGATTTTACTTGTGCCGGGGTAGACCCGCACGACCAGATCGCAGATAATGGCAATGTCTAAGCGTAGCTCTTTGACAGTTTGGACAAGTAGGTCCTGCGCCGCCTCGCAGTGATTGAGGTTAATTTGGATTAATCCCTCTCTTTGGACCATGCACACATTTCTGGCTGCCTGCTATGTGGTCTATGTTCTGCTCACCGCTGGCTATACATAGGCAGCAAGAGGGGCTGTTGACGCACTTTTTTTTTGTGGCCGCTTTTTCCGCACTTGAGAGAGAGTCCAGTTCTATCAGTTTTGCTGGAACATTTCGACGCGATATGGCCGAACTCTAGGCATTTGAGGCATCTTTTTGAGGCGTTATTGATATTGATTGGGCGAAAATTTAACGAACTTTTAATTTACTTTTTAATTGGGACGCTCACTGTGGCCCGCTGGTAGTCTGAGTACATTGGGAGGAGACTTTTTATTGCCAGAGATTGTATCTGGATCGGGCGTTCTGACCAAAATGCCGATACAATGTCATCTCTGGTTACCTTCTCGTCGAGATCCTTGATGTCGAGTCTGATCTAGTCTGATAAGGGCTTGGCCCTTTTCATGATTTTAACTGAAAAGTATGTTCTTTATTAATAGCATGTTTCATACATTTTAATAATTACTTAAATCGTTATTGAACTAGAAGCATTTAAAATATGTACTAAATATTAACAGTTTTTGATCTTTGATGGAATACAACTAACAAGGATCAACGAGTATCAATACTGGACTACATACACTAGGATAGTAAAATATTACCTATCAGATTAATATGGTCCAAATATGCGGAGACCTTCGACACCGATGCGTAAGTCATAAAACTAAGACAACCTGAAAATAATACCTGTTTTTATATGCCTTTCTACAATGTTAGAATGCTAATTACCTGCATTGGAAAAACTGACAAGACAGGTAAATGTTATTTAAGTTTATGAAAAATTTGTCCTAGTTGTAGGTTGGTCGTTTTTATTTCCGTTTACCTAATTGGATGTAAATATTAAGGTTTTTAGCTAATTAATACAAAAAGGGTAATACCGATTTTTCGTTCTACCTAGTTAATTCAAAAAATATAACATAAAGAGCCAATTATTCTTTTCGTTTGCGACAGTTTATTTTTAACTTCATAAGTGGAAACACCTTAAATCAGGACTGAATAGTATTTGTCAATATAATTCAAGACAGTTTTATTTATTTGTGCAAAAATGCTGTTAATGAAAGGAGTTTGAAAGTTTTCCACGAGTTTGAAAAATTTCATTCGAAACCGCTAGTACGGAGCTTAAGGTAAAAATATATATATACACAATATAACTCAAGGCGAAAATGGATCGCAAGCGGCAGAAATCTGGCAAATTTCGTGAAAAAAATGAGAGAAGTATCGTGAGGATATACAACCTGAATTCTCTCGGAAGCTGGTAAAGTACGGATACGCAAACACAAATGATGGAAATACTTGAAGAAGATTTTTTTATAACAGGAGTTAGTCAAGAGATCGTTAAAAGGTTGTTTGTTATCTTAAATGTTATAAATTGCAAGGAAATGGTAAATGGTGAAAAATTTGCCGAATATACTTCAAAGACTGCTCAACTTTTGACTGAATTGTATCCGCAACAAAAACTTACCCCAACGGTAATAGGATTTTGGCTCACGGAAAGGATTTAATAGAATATCAGTGTTTACCAATTGGAGAGCTATCCGAAGAAGCACAGGAATGTAAAAACAAGGACTACAAAAGGTTCAGATATACTAATACCTTAAAAACTTCTCGTGTTAGACAAAATGAAGACCTTTTTTATTGCATCACTGAGACACGTGCGATCACGAAAGGATTTGGAAAATAGCAAATATAGTCCCGAAATCTTGTTTTTATTAGATATTGATGTAAATATTAAAAATTACTTTGAAGAAAATCAGCCGTCAATAGCAAATTTTCAAAATTAACCTAAAAAAAATTTAAAAAATTTTAATTTTGTCCTTTTTGTATTAATGTTAAAAAATCAAAGTAAAACATTAAAAAATGTTACAGTCGTTCGTGATTAAAAAAAAAAGGGTTTCGCTCTATTATAAAAGGAAAAACATGCTTGGAAATATTTTCTGACTTTGACCATTAATATACAGCACCAGGAACAAATTGCACTTTTCACAAACATTCATTTTTAAAGTTCAGGTATTCTTTATCATATGCTTTTTTAATTTTTTCGCTTTATTGGTTTAGAAGCTATGATTTTTGAAATGTAAAATGCCAAAAGGCCCCACTGTGCGCCGCGCCGATATGTTCGTTCACTTGCTGGAGATTGTTGCCCATGGGTTTTTCTATCTCGAGCAAGAGATCACCTTTTGCGGTACGTCTTACCTTTTTAACTTCTCGTCTTCGCTACGAGTTATCATTCTGAGCATTTCGCTATACGTTAAGCTGTCCTTGTTTGCTATTACAATAGCGTCTGATCTGTGTCTTGGTAGCTTTTGCCTTGGCGCAGGCGTCCATTTAACCCTTCTGGCCGTGACTTGCTGCCAGTCGGCTCTGCTATTCTCTGGCCTGTTGATATTGGCATGTTTGCGGCCTCGCTTTTTCTTTGGCGGCGTTTTACGTTGGGTTGCCTCATCCTCTCGTGGGCGTTTAGGCGTATCTCTGCGACTTGCTGCCAGTCGGCTCTGCTATTCTCTGGCCTGTTGATATCGGCATGTTTGCGGCCTCGCTTTTTCTTTGGCGGCGTTTTGCGTTGGGTTGCCGCATCCTCTCGTGGGCTTTTAGGCGTATCTCTGCGCTCTGGCTCTGCCATTTGCGTTGCCGTTGGTGACGTTTGGGTATTCATGTCCTGGAAATGCGTGGCTTTTTGAACCATGCCAGCTAACGCCTTCTGGCAGAGCAACTCCTGTAGCTCTTTCATCCTTACGATGGCTTGGAGAAGGGGATATATCGATCAACGGATCACTCTCTGACTGGGAATGGTGGTCCAGCGATGCCACAAATTTAGCCATTTATTCAGAACACCCAGTTCGTAGACCGAATCCAAACACAAATTTGAATTTAATTCCGGGCGGTTGTACAGGGCTCCCCTTGTATTTCTTCTTTGTTCAACACTGACGCGATCAGATGTTTAAGCCGGTGTGAAGAAGAGGAAGAAAATTGTGCAAGAACAAAGAAAATTCGCTGCAAGCTGGATAAATCTCTCACCAACGCCAGGCGCGTAAAGTAATAGGAGAGTCGACTAGCTTCAGCGGTTCTAACACTACCCCATTTTGATGCCCAGGCGCTAAAATCTCCGTCAACAATTGCCGGCATATGGCTATGAATTTGGTCTGCCAATTCGTCCATCACGACACTAAACTCTCCGAGGCTATAAGAGGGAGGGAGATAGCAGCTGAAGAACCAGTAATTGTACAATTTGGCCCTCACGAAACAGTTGAAAGGCGCTGGGGATTTTACTTGTGCCGGGGTAGACCCGCACGACCAGATCGCAGATAATGGCAATGTCTAAGCGTAGCTCTTTGACAGTTTGGACAAGTAGGTCCTGCGCCGCCTCGCAGTGATTGAGGTTAATTTGGATTAATCTAATCATGGCGAGACGAAATCCCTCTCTTTGGACCATGCACACATTTCTGGCTGCCTGCTATGTGGTCTATGTTCTGCTCACCGCTGGCTATACATAGGCAGCAAGAGGGGCTGTTGACGCACTCTTTTTTTGTGGCCGCTTTTTCCGCACTTGAGAAAGAGTTTTATCAGTTTTGCTGGAACATTTCGACGCGATATGGCCGAACTCTAGGCATTTGAGGCATCTTTTTGAGGCGTTATTGATATTGATTGGGCGAACATTCCAATGAACTTTTAATTTACTCACTTTGAGGATTCCCTTGGCAGTCATTGCTGGGACGCTCACTGTGGCCCGCTGGTAGTCTGAGTACATTGGGAGGAGACTTTTTATTGCCAGAGATTGTATCTGGATCGGGCGTTCTGACCAAAATGCCGATATAATGTCATCTCTGGTTACCTCCTCATCGAGATCCTTGATGTCGAGTCTGATCTAGTCTGATAAGGGCTTGGCCTCAAACTCGCTTCCAAGCGCCGCACAGTTGGGCCTCTGCTCGGATAGAGTTGCAAAAATCAGTTTTTTCATGATTTTATCTGAAAAGTATGTTTTTTATTAATAGCATGTTTCATACATTTTAATAATTACTTAAATCGTTATTGAACTAGAAGCATTTAGAAAATGTACTAAATATTGGCATTTTTTGAACTTTGATGGAATACAACTAACAAGGATCAACGAGTATCAATACTGGACTACATACACTAGGATGGTAAAATATTACCTATCAGATTAATATGGTCCAAATATGCGGAGACCTGCGACATCGATGCGTAAGTCATAAAACTAACCTGAAAATAATACCTGAAAATAATACCTGTTTTTTATATGCCTTTCTACAATGTTAGATTGCTAATTACCTGCATTGGAAAAACTGTCAAGACAGGTAAATGTTATTTAAGTTGATGAAAAATTTGTCCTAGTTGTAGGTTGGTCGTTTTTATTTCCGTTTACCTAATTGGATGTTGTTGGAGGAGACGTCATCGTTAACTTAGATTTGTATATATTAAAATTTCTTATATTATTTGTTTAAGATTATCGGAATTTCTACCACTGTATTTACATTAACATGTTCTAAAAGCTTCTGTTACATAGCTCATGAAGAGCTTCTAACTCATGAGACCGAAATATAAAAATGGCTTCTTACTGGAATTCGAAGACGAGAAGACTTATTTTTCCTACTCCACTCCACATGCTATTGAGCATTGGAGTTTTGTACCATCTGCAACTGGGCAGATCAAACATTGGCGACCGTGACAGGACTTTTGCACTTCGCAAGTCCCAACATAAAACCTTAAAAACTATATAAAGTCGTTTTTTCGTCCATTATATTGCATTCATCGTTACATCATCTTGGACAGTCATCATTGGACTTTTCAGCTTACATCATCATCTTGGAAATTCATCATTGGACTTCTTCATCATTACATAATCCTCTTGGATAGTCGTCATCGGACTTCTTCATCATTGGCCTTTGCAAGATATATCATCGTGGGACATTTACATTGGAGCCCTATCATAACCTAAGTCAACTTGAGTGTGCAAATTTACATTATCAATTTCCACTCAAACTTTGACTCAATTGCCACTCATTAGCGATCGTAAAGCTTTCACATGCTGTACCCTTACATGTAAAACACTCGTAAGCTTTAACACGTGCTAAGTATAAAGCACAGCGGAGTAAGTACTCAAACTGTCATATAGAGAAACGATCTACATATTAAAGCTCACTTATTAAGCTCTTGAGTGAAACTTATTGCATTTGAGTGTTTTTATTAAAACCAGAACTCGTTTAGCTTACGTTTAATTCATTTCTAACTTGCTACATTTCTATCGTTAAGGGCCCAAAATGTCTCCACCAGTTGAAACGCAGCTTCTACCTCTTAGACAACAACGGAATCAACTGCAATCTAATATTCAAAGTTTAAGAGCTAGAATCGATCTTGAAAATGACCCTATTATATTAGATTGTCAGTCTCAAATTGTTGAGTCGTATTTTAAACAGGCATTACAAGTTCTAACCAATATTGAGAAGCTAGATCCAGCAGATGCGAATCGGGCAGAAATAGAAAATCTTTTCATAGAAACAAAGGCGATCATATTACGGCGCATCGACGCAAGTAAGAAGGAAAAACCAGAAGAACTTAGTTTCTTTAATTCATCGACTTATCATGGTGGACATCATAATCGGCTTCCATCCCTCAAATTACCTAATTTCGACGGCAAATATGGGGAATTTAAAAAATTTATTACTTCATTTACAAATATGGTACATGAAGACAACTCATGGTCCAATGTGGACAAATTTAACTATCTGATAAGTTGTCTATCTGGCCAAGCTCTAAGCGTAGTCTCGCCATTTCAAGTATCAGACGAAAATTATCCCAAGGCCCTAGATCGCCTCAACGAGCGATATGACAGGAAAGTTCTTATTTTCGTAGAACGTATTTCAAGTTTATTTAACATTGCTAGCATGAAAAAGGCGGACGCTGTTAGCCTACGTACAATTTCGGATACGGTTTCAGCTCTCCGCGGATCATTGTTGTCTCTTGAGTCTGAAGCTGATGTATTAAACGCAGTACTTATTCACATTGTTATGTCAAAAATTGATCTTGAATCCAAACAAGCATACGATCGGGTTCAAGAATACGATAAATTGCCAGACTGGGCCGACTGTTATCAAATTCTCAGTCGACACTGTCAGTATTTGGAAGGGTATCTGCGAAACCGACAAGAGGAAAGACCCGTCAGAGACAAAATTCATAGTACTTCAAAAAGTATTTGTTGCAGCCCAAAGTAGATGCATTCAATGTCAGTCAACTGAGCATAGATTAGCATTCTGTCCAGTTTTTATTTCGCTACCGTTTATCGAGCGATTTAAGATTGTTAAAACAGCGTCAATTTGTTTGAATTGCCTCAATAAGGGTCATCCAGCCTCAAATGTCCTTCATTGAATAGATGTCGACATTGTGGAGGTTTACATCACACAAACATGCATAAGGATTCCAACGTGCAGGGAAATTATCAACCAGATGAATCTTCTATTCATCATCAATCGCAACAAATCATTCATAATACACATAACGAAAGTAAAACATTTGCAACATCAATGTTGACTCGCCACGCTCGGCGGGGATTACTTCCAACAGCAATTGTTCACATTCAAGACAAACTTGGTGGGTTTCAGCTCGCAAGAGCATTACTTGATTCGTGCTCTGAGCTTACCTTTATAACTGAAGAATTAGCCAAAAGGCTTAAGCTTCCGTTTCGTTACGACTATTATGAGATTGCTGGAATCGGTGAAATACGTACACATATGAAACATTCCGTATCTACCAAAATTCGTTCAAGAATATCTCCAGATGAATGGAATATGGAGTTTATCGTGACTAAATCTATAGCTCTACCTCAGCCTGAAAAGAGACTAGATGTGTCAAATTGGGCCATTCCCAAAGAAGTTGAGTTAGCCGACCCATTCTTTTATAAGCCCGGAAAGGTAGATTTATTGCTTAGCGTAAAGGAGTTTTTTGATCTACTTAAGACTGGTAAAATTAGTTTAGGAATTGGTCTTCCTCATCTAGTGGAAACTGCATTAGGATGGATCGTCGGGGGTAAGATTGCTGAACCTCAATCAACTCAACACTACACTTGTAATTTAACGCAACATCAGGACCTTAACATATTATTAGAAAGGTTTTGGAAAATGGATGAAATACATGGAATTCAAAATAAAGATATTTCTTTAACCTCAGAAGAACAAGCATGTGAAACTCACTTTCAGGTGCACACACATTTCCTGGAATCAGGGCGCATACAGGTTCGGTTGCCGTTCAAGGAATCGCCTGAACAACTTGGAGACTCGTTGTCCTGTGCAAAAAGACGTTTTCTTCAACTCGAAAGACGGCTTGCATCTCAACACCAATTAAAGGAAATGTACATCGATTTTTTAGATGAATATCTTAAATTGAATCACATGGAGGTAGCTTCGTTAGATAATTTGCAATCGGGAAATCATTACATTATTCCTCACCATTGTGTCCTTAGACCGCAGAGCTCATCAACTAAACTTCGCGTAGTATTTGACGCTTCGTCTAAATCATCATCAAATAAATCATTAAATGATATTCTTATGGTTGGTCCTACTATTCAACAAGATCTGATCCTAACATTACTCTCGTTTCGCTTGTATCGCCATGCTATTACAGCTGACATAACAAAAATGTACAGACGATTTCTCGTCGCACCTGAGGATAGAAGTTTCCAACAAATCTTGTGGAGAAAGTCACCGCAAGAACCTATTCAATTATATCAATTGAATACTGTTACCTATGGGATGTCGTGCGCTCCATTTCTCGCAATCAGGTCCATAAAGTTTTTATCAGAGACGTATAAGGAGTTGTTTCCAATTGGATCTGCTGTATTAGCTGAGGATATGTACGTCGACGATCTACTTTACGGAGCTGACTCAATCGAAGAACTCAAGGCTAAGACGAATGAAGTTACCAAATTGCTCTCCAAGGCAGGCTTAGAATTGACAAAGTGGAATTTTAGTGGGGCACCAACAGATTATGAATATAATCTCAATATTGACAATAGTGATGTCACCAAGGCTCTTGGCATGTCGTGGCTGCCAACTGAAGATCTTATATTATTTCGATTTGATCTTCCATTAACTGCAATACCAACAAAGCGAAAAATAGTATCGATCATGGCCAGGCTCTATGATCTGCTAGGATTATTAGCTCCAGTCGTAGTACGCTACAAAATCTTGATTCAAGACTTGTGGATCGAGCGCTTGGACTGGGACGACCCGTTGCCAGAGATCTTACGGACTAGATGGCAACAACTTGAAGCTGATTTATCTAATCTTGACATGGTTCGCGTAAATCGATTTGTCAACACATCACCAAAAAATAAGTGTGAAATCCATGGATTTTCGGATGCCTCGAATCGAGCGTATGGATGTTGCATATACGCAAGGGTATTGGACAACGGAAAATATGTAACTTCATTGATCATTTCGAGATCGAGAGTTGCGCCCACTCAATCACAAAGCATACCTCGTTTACAGCTTTGTGCTTCCGTTTTACTCTGCCAAACATGGACTAAAATCAAACACAAATTAAATTGTCTTGTCAGCAAAACATATTTTTGGACAGATTCAACTGTCGTTCTTCATTGGATCAAAATGCACCCATCAACTCTAAAATGCTTTATTGCCAATCGCGTATCTATCATACAAACTCAATCGCAGGATATTATTTGGAGTCACGTGCCTGGAAAGGATAATCCAGCCGACATTGTTTCACGTGGCTGTGCAGCGCGCGATTTGATGCAGACAATTTGGTTTCATGGACCAAAGTTCTTAACACTTGATGCACTACATTGGACGAAATCTGAAAGAAAGACAGATTTCGAGCCCAAAGAATTAGAATTGCGAAACACCCTTGTATTGAAATGTAGCACTAGTGATAAAGAAAAGAGCATAGTTGAGCAGATCATTAGTAGACTATCATCGTTTCGTATGATTGTGAGAGTCTTAGCATACGTTTTACGAGTTTTCAACCGAGTTCCTATCAACCGCAATAATACGATTAATGCTACAAAAGGCATTTCAGTAGAAGAATTTAAATTGGCTTTTAATTATATAATCTCTTCCATTCAGAGTGGTGTGTATGCTAAAGAACTAAAGGACTTACAAGCAGGACGAAGTTTGAAGCCGGAGCTTCAAAAATTAAATCCATTCATCTCAAATGAACAGATAGGTTCTCAAAATATTCGACTTATCCGTGTTGGAGGCCGTCTAGCAATGGCTGACATACCATTGGACGCAAGAATGCCGTTATTGCTTCCAAAGACTCATCATTTCACTTATAAATATATTGAAGATTTACACTTGAGAAACCTTCACGCGGGAGCTAAGGTTCTGATAGCGATTCTGCGCCTAACAGTATGGATTGTAAATGCTCGCGAATTAGTCCGAAAGGTTGTTCGAAGTTGCACACATTGCTATCATTACAAACCAGTATTAATGCGACAAATCATGGGTAACCTCCCAGCTGACCGTCTCCTGGCCGAACGCCCGTTTCTGATATGCGGAGTGGATCTATGTGGACCATTTCTTACGTCGTACCGCATTCGAAGCAAAGTTCCTTACAAAACATATTTGGCCATATTTGTTTGCTTTTCTTCAAAAGCTATTCATACAGAACTAATCTCAGACTTATCTGCTAATAATTTTATTCTCTGTTTGAAGCGATTCATCGGACGACGTGGTATACCCAAAAGGATTTATTCTGACAATGCCACCAACTTTGTCGGAGCATGTTCGCAACTTGAAGGCTTCAAACGGCAATTCTGTTCAGAACTAAATGCAAAAAATTTGGAGGAATTTAGCCGAAATGCCGGCTTCGAATTCATCTTCATTCCACCGCGTGCTCCCCATTTTGGAGGCTTGTGGGAAGCCGCAGTTAAGTCAATGAAGACTCTGCTCATCAAAAATTTGACCTCTTCTCATTTGACGTATGAAGAGCTTCAATCGATTGCAATTGAAGCGGAGGCGATATTGAATATCCATATCCAATATCCATTCACAGCGATGATCCCAACGACGGGGAGGCTCTGACGCCAGCACACTTATTGATCGGATGCTCACTTCAAGCGATCCCTGAACCGGTAGTAAATGACTCAAAACTTTCGTATCTATCTCGTTGGCAAAGGGTGACTTATCTCAAGCAACGCTTCTGGGAACTCTGGAAGCGCGACTATGTACATCAGTTACAAGAACGCTCTAAGTGGTTGCATCCCGAAAACAACATAGCAAGGGATCAATTAGTTCTCATCCATGAAGACAATCTTCCACCGCAATGCTGGATTACTGGTCGTGTGGTCGAAGCCATACTTGGTGCAGATGGAAGGGTCAGAGTAGCCGATGTTCGCACCAAGAAAGGAATTATTCGTCGCCCAATCTGCAAACTTGCTCCATTGCCTTTGAGAGATGACGTTTATGGAAATTGAAGGAGTCACACTTCATCCTTCAATTGGGGAGTATGTTGGAGGAGACGTCATCGTTAACTTAGATTTGTATATATTATAATTTCTTATATTATTTGTTTAAGATTATCGGAATTTCTACCACTGTATTTACATTAACATGTTCTAAAAGCTTCTGTTACATAGCTCATGAAGAGCTTCTAACTCATGAGACCGAAATATAAAAATGACTTCTTACTGGAATTCGAAGACGAGAAGACTTATTTTTCCTACTCCACTCCACATGCTATTGAGCATTGGAGTTTTGTACCATCTGCAACTGGGCAGATCAAACAGATGTAAATATTAAGTTTTTTAGCTAATTAATACGAAAATGGTAATACCGATTTTTCGTTCTACCTAGTTAATTCAAAAAATATAGCATATAGAGCTAATTATTCTTTTCGTTTGCGACAGTTTATTTTTAACTTCATAAGTGGAAACACCTTAAATCAGGACTGAATAGTATTTGTCAATATAATTCAAGACAGTTTTACTTATTTGTGCAAAAATGTTGTTAAAGAATGAAAGGAGTTTGAAAGTTTTCCACCAGTTTGAAAAATTTCATTCGAAACCGCTAGTACGGAGCTTAAGGTAAAAATCAAATGTACACAATATAACTCAAGGCGAAAATGGATCGCAAGCGGCAGAAATCTGCCAAATTTCGTGAAAAAAATGAGAGAAGTATCGTGAAGATATTCAGAGCAGGAAGGAGATTATACAACCTGAATTCTCTCGGAAGCTGGTACTGAAAGTTAACTGCCCAAAGTACGGATACGCAAACACGAATGATGGAAATACTTGAAGGCGATTTTTTTATACCCTTGCACTGTGGTCCAAAATCCAGATTTTGTGGCATTAACCTAAAAATTTGTTGAAACAAAATCGTATTTAAACAATTTCTTGTTGGACAGAATACTTTGAACATATCGAATATACACTTTTAAAGTAAGGTGTTTAGTCAGCTGTTCGCTCTGCCAAAAAAAGCGGGAAATTGTAGGCAAACTTTGAGCCAGTGTAAAAAATTGACAAACAAATTGTAAAATAACTTTTGTAATGGATAATATTAATCAAGGTATGTAGAATGTAAATACTGCACGAAATTTCAATTTGTATATGTTTATTGTTTTTTTGTGTAATGATTGATTATGTCCTAAAATAAAGAAAACTTAACCCATGTGTGCGTCTATTGTGGAGTGAAAACTAACTTTCTGTGAATTTCTGCGAAATTGTAATTATAGTAAATTACAGCTCAAAGTATGTATTAAATTATGTTATGATTACTTTTTCCGAGTTTTTCCGAGGTAAATTTATATTATCATTTATTTTATCGTCAAATCGTCAAAAATATCTTATTTAAAATAAAATCAAAGTTGTTTATTTATAGTTTGCATTGCTTAATCTTAATTTTTTTATTAATAACAGTTCAAAATAAAATATTAAAATTTAATTTGTTGTTTTTTAATAGCTATAATTATTTTAATCCCGAATTCATTTAAATCATATTACGTATACGCTGCGTGGGCTAGTATGGGAGGTCAAGAGGGCGTGGTCAAACCTTTCCAATTTTTTTTTTTTATTATGCATCCTAACATGGTTATATGTGCAAAGTTCTAACTGCATTCCTTATAGTTAATGCCACAAAATCTGGATTTTGGACCACAGTGCCTTGCAAAAAGGGTATATTAATTTTGGTCAGAAGTGTGCAACGCATAGAAGGAAGTATCTCCGACCATATAAACTATATATATTCTTGATCAGCACGACGAGACGAGTTCAAATAACCATGTCCGTCCGTCCGTCCGTCTGGATCGATGCGAACTCCTCCTAGACCGTAAGAGCTACAGAGCTGAAATTTTGCACGTAGGCTTGTATACTGCAGGGTTTGTATATCTTGGATTCAGTCGGATCGGACCCCTATATCATATAGTTCCCATACAAACGGCAAAGTCACGAACAGTGACTTTTCTCAATAACTTCGTTATTTTATCAGCAATTGCCATAAAAGTTGGTATTGGTCAGTTTTGTGCTTATTAATAATTGTGCAAAATTTGATCAAGATCGGGTGACTATATCATATAGCTCCCATAGGAATGAGCGGTCAAAAACAGTGACTATTGTCAATAACTTTGTTACTTTTGATGCGATTGCTTTCAAATTTAACATTTGTTAGTTATATATATCTGTTAATGCCTATGCCGAATTTGATGAAGATCGGGTGACTATCATAATAGCTCCCATAGGAACGATCAGTGGAAAACAGTGACTTTTATTAATATCTTCGTTATTTCCGAAGATTGTAGGCCGTTCTTTCGCAAACATTAGCCTTTTTAGATAAAATGTTTTTTCCTGTGATGGCTATAGAGTTACTAAAAAAGATGCAAGGGTATACAAACTTTGACGCGCTCGAAGAGATCGTTAAAAGGTTGTTTGTTATCTTAAATGTTATAATTTGCAAGGAAATGGTAAATGGTGAAAAATTTGCCGAATATACTTGAAAGACTGCTCAATTTTTGACTGAATTGTATCCGCAAAAAAAACTTACCCCAACGGTACATAGGATTTTGGCTCACGGAAAGGATTTAATAGAATATCAGTGTTTACCAATTGGAGAGCTATCCGAAGAAGCACAGGAATGTAAAAACAAGGACTACAAAAGGTTCAGATATACTAATACATTAAAAACTTCTCGTGTTAGACAAAATGAAGACCTTTTTAACATGCTAGCAGCCTCTTCGGACCCACTTATTGCATCACTGAGACACGTGCGATCACGAAAGGATTTGGAAAATAGCAACTATAGTCCCGAAATCTTGTGTTTATTAGATATTGATGTAAATGTTCAAAATTACTTTGAAGAAAATCAGCCGACCATAGCAAATTTTCAAAATTAACCTAAAAAAAATTTTAAAAATGTTAATTTTGTCCTTTTTGTATTAATGTTAAAAAATCAAAGTAAAACATTAAAAAATGTTAAGGTCGTTTAAAGTCGTTTAAAACAATGAAAAAATCCGTTCGTGATTAAAAAAAAGGGGTTTCGCTCTATTATAAAAGGAAAAACATGCTTGGAAATATTTTCTGACTTTGACCTTTAATATACAGCACCAGGAACAAATTGCACTTTTCACAAACATTCATTTTTAAGGTTCAGGTATTCTTCATCATATGCTTTTTAAATTTTTTAAATCGCTTTATTGGTTTAGAAGCTATGATTTTTGAAATGTAAAATATATATATGTTCGCTCATTTGCTGGAGATTGTTGCCCATGGGTTTTTCTATCTCGAGCAAGAGATCACCTTTTGCGGTACGTTCTTACCTTTTTAACTTGTCGTCTTCGCTACGAGTTATCATTCTGAGCATTTCGCTATACGTTAAGCTGTCCTTGTTTGCTATTACAATAGCGTCTAATCTGTGTCTTGGTAGTTTTGCCTTGGCGCAGGCGTTCATTTAACCCTTCTGGCCGTGTCTTGCTGCCAGTCGGCTCTGCTATTCTCTGGCCTGTTGATATCGGCATGTTTGCGGCCTCGCTTTTTCTTTGGCGGCGTTTTGCGTTGGGTTGCCGCATCCTCTCGTGGTCGTTTAGGCCTTTAGACCTTTTTGAGGTAATCTCTGAATCGCCAACTCGTATTTTTGCAAGGTCCACCTTTTTGCGGCTGCTGGTCTTGTGGGCTGCTAGCATAAAGCCTGCTGTCGAAAGCCAGTTGCAAACTTTACCAATAGCTCTGTTGCATTGGTCTTGTGCTGATTGGTGGCTAAGGCCACCACCACGAGTGCTATGTCATCCGCGAATTCGATTATGTGCGTATCGGGGTTAAAACTGGAGTCGTAGAACGCCATCGTACATCACATTCCATAACAGAGGACCGAGAACGAATCCCTGTGGGACTTCAGCTGTCGCTACCTTCTCCATGACACCGTCATCTTTGTGGTACCGGGTTCGTCTATCTGTGAAGTAATTGATAATTAATAAGGTATTGAGGGACTTTGTGTATGGCATCTATCGTAGATCTGGCTCTCGTAAATCCATATTGCTGATATGATAGGTCACCCCCGGCCACTATCGCTTTGTTGAGATGCACGCTGATGACGTACTCCAGAACTTTGCCAGTTGTGTCCAAGAGACAGATTGGCCTCTCCGGGTGGTTTGCCTGGCTTCGTAAGTAGCACAAGATCCTGGATCTTACATCTTTTAGGAAAAATGCCCTCGCGACTCTATTCCGCACCAGAACTGTGTCTGTTGAGGGCGGTGTTCTGTTCGCATGCAGGCGCTGGCATGCTAATCTGGTATGCTTTACCCCATGGGTCCTGTTCGGCAGCAACATAGAAACAAAAAACATTCACGCTTACTGCATCTGTCAAGTCAACAGTCGACCCAACTCCGGCCCTCCTGAATGTATGATCTGTTCCCATGACCAAATCGATCGCAACACGAGTCAGTGCGACTACTACCCCAATCTATGGCCCAGCCATTAAAGTCGCGATGACAATTTGCCGGCGATCTCTGGCATCGCATACCATGTTGCTTAGTATACGACAGAAGTTGTCTGACTGACAAAGCCCTCCGAGGAATATATATCGTCTATACGCAGTATGCTAGCTCCACATAGCCAAATTGCTGCCAGCATGGTGGCTGGTGTCGCTCTCCCCGTTAGATAGCATGACAGGCCTCGCCGCGATCCGTTGCTCTGTTCCCAGGTTCTCCGCATCTAAAGCAACAGTTCGATCGACTGTGTTGCTACAATTGGCTGCTATGTGACCAAACTCCAGGCAACAATAGTATTTCTTGGGAGGGTCTTCGATAGCCTTAACTCTGCAGCTGTTCCAGCCAACTAGGATCTTGTTCTTCGTCATCGTTCTATCGGCTGCCGTGATGATTGCTGTGAAGGTTCTCTTATAACTAGGTTTCAGGCTTCTAACGGAGTACGACCCAGCGGCGATTTCGGCTTGCTTTTCGATGGCCTCCATGATGTGGTGGGGCTCCACCAGGTCGTCCAAATCCCGAACTATCGCCGATTTCATGGACGATAAAATCTTAACGCCGGCCTTGTCGCCAAGGACCTGTAGGAACTCTTCCCTTAGAGACTGGGGATTAAGGCAGTCGCCTCCTAGTTCCAATAGCAACCCATTTTTGGCAGTATGGCGCACTTTGCGAACGTTTCCCTGGGGATGTTGCAGTTGGCCGTCGCTGCGTCGTGTGACCATTGCAAGTACGTCTCTGTAGCTCTAGCCGCTGCTTGCCTTTATTTGGTTGCTTATTCTTGAACTTCTTGGCTCCTACTAGTTGCTAGTCGTTGGCCTTGCCTGCCACGATAGTGTGGGCTTCTCCACCAGTTGCAACTGCTGCTTGGCTTGTTGCCGAAATCTAAGTAGATTGCCTTGACTCTGATGTTGTTGCTGCTGCTGAAGCCTGGGTATCTTCTGTCGCTGCTGTGCCTTCTGCAGATGCTGACTCGCCGCCTGACGATTTACCATCGGTAAGCGTTCAACTAGAGACGTTTGGCTACGCTTGTCCCGCTTCGATGGTGACTTCGCGAGATCGGTCTGTTGCTGCCTGCTCACACGTTTGGGTGGAGATTAGGTACAAGTAGCACATGCGACTGGCAATGCCGAAAACGGCCCTTGACTTTGCAACGGAGCCCTCAGCGCTGCGTGCAGCTCTTGCAACCTTGCAACCTTCTCCCTGAACTGATTTGTGATGATGCGGTTAAAATGTAGTGGGTAGCAATTGATGCCAGAACATGGCGAATTTCCTCTAACTCGTTGCAAGTAGATCGCAACTGTCTCACCTTCCCTTTTTTCGTACCGGCCCTGTTGTTGGCTGCATGGCCATCGTCTTCCTCTGCCCCAACAGATGGGCTTCTCTGCATTTTTGGCGTCGCTTCGTGAGCTTCACCTGCTACGGATGCGCTTGATGTTACCACTGACGCCGATGAGTCGGGAACACTAGTTCCTGCCACATGTTGCCGATGTGTTATTGGAAGCAATTTCCCTCGTTGGAGAAGTATTTCCTCTTGCCACCAAGCTGAAAGCCACAAGTGGTAGGAGGGGCGAAAAAAAAGATGTTGGGGGAATTCCAAACGGGAAACCTGAAGAAACAAAAGTTGATTGCTTAATAATATTTTGTGATGATGTGAATTTACTTTTATTTCTCATTTGGGGAAAGTCAAACGCAATGCAAAGAAAGAAAGGAAAACGAAATAAAAATGAACATGTGACAGAATTTTTGCATCGCCAAAACATGTATAAATATTTGTTGGAGCGTACTGTTTGTACGCACTGTATGTGATTGTTGCTGCATACTGTTTGTACGCACTGTATGTGATTGTTGTTGCGTACTGCCGGTACGCGCTGTATGTGTGTTCTTGTGTATTGGAATATTGGTTTTCCCCAGATTTCCCGACTATCATATTAAGTAGTATTGCATCAGCCGCTAAGTGCGTTCTGATTGGCCCTTTGCATTTTGTTGCTTACCGTCTTAGCGAGAGGACAGCGCTATAACGCTGTCGTCGTGTATGGTTCGGAACTTTCCTGAGGAGTAACGCTGGCGTTGCCTGGCAGTCTTTAACAGAAACGTGAAGGATAAGCACCGAAACTCGCTTCGCTAAGTACGCGACTATGGACCAAATCAATGAAGTTCCAACATCAGAAGTGGGATCGGCGCCACCACCTATATTTACTGAAGAACAGTGTCGAGTAATTTTGCAAATGCAAAATCAAAATGTGTTGGAGTTTGTAAAGACAATGCAAGCTTCAACTTCAGAACAACAACAAAAGCTTGAGGTCACATTTCCGAAATTTTTTGCCAACGCCGCAGGCGTAGACGCTTCAAAGTGGTGTGCGACTGCAGATATCATATTAACTGAACAGCCGCTAGAAGGAAGCAAGCTCATTATGACATTAAGTAATGCGATGGAGGGCAGTGCATCCCAATGGCTAACAGAAATCTCCTACCCTAGCATGATGTGGAGCGTGTTTAAAGAATTGTTCATTCATCGATACAAAAGCTATGAAACACCAGCAGCGATGTTTTTGAATTTGTTAAGCAGTCGTCCGGCTAAGAGTGCTTGGCATTATATGCTAGACGCTTGGTCTCATCGCTAACTACGGCCTGGAAGGACAAAAACATATAGGGAGATCGCCGTTTCTGTTGCGCTTGCACATGTGGCAAATATGGACCGCCGTTTACAACGAATTGTATTCACTTCAAGGGTGCAAACAAGAAGTGATCTGCAATCGTAGTTGAAGGCTTACAACTTTCAAAAGCATCGCGATTCCGGCCGTGATATCAGCCCTGGACCTGACAATAAAAGGCGAAAATTTGTGAACCATGCTGTGCCATTTCTTCGGACAAGTCGGACACAAGAGGCCGAGGCGAAAACCCAACGAGAGAAGACCCGTGTTACCCGCTTCAAGTGTGGCCAACCCGGGCATTTTGCGAACCGATGCTCTGTAAGTGACGTCCCAACAAAACAAAAGAATGTAAACCAGTGCTATGTGTCTGAGCCAACAGGAATCATGTTACATCGAGGTGAGAACTACCAAATTTGCTTCGACTCTGGTGCCCAATGTTCCTTGGTAAGAGAAAAGATAAGTGGCAGATCGTACGGAAAAGGCATGAATAACATAGTAATGCTAAAAGGTATCGGCAATGCCGGCATTTATAGTACTATGCAAATTCTCATTCAGGTTACCATTAATGAAAACATGATAGAAATATTATTTCACGTTGTTTGAGATGAGGACTTGAAGCACGATGTCATCATTGGACGTGAAGTCCTTAATCAGGGTTTCAATGTTGTGCTTTCACCAAATGTGATTAAATTTGTAATATCAAAATCCGTAAATATTTGTGCCGCTAATGATTCTCCAATTAATCTTGACGAAATTGATACTGAATTGGCTGATGCTGATAAAAGCAGATTAATCAATTTAATTAAAATTTATACCTTAGCATTTTGTAAAGGGATCCCAAACACACGAGTTAATACAGGTGAAATGAGAATTCGATTAATTGACCCCAACAAAACAGTGCAACGTCGGCCGTATAGGCTCAGTCCAGAATAGAGAGAGATAGTACTCGAAAGGTTGAGAGTTACTTAGATGTAACATTATCCGCCGAAGTTGTTCTCCGTATGCCCGTCCTATGTGGCTTGTAAAAAAGAAAAATGGGTCCGATCGTTTATGTATTGACTACCGAGAATTAAACTCAAGTACCGTTGCTGACAAATACCCCTTGCCGCTCATTAGTCATCAGATTGATAGGTTGCGTGGTTCGTATTACTTTTCTTGTTTGCTATTTGCTAACTGCTGTCGAATCGAGCCAAAGATCCTGGCAAGATGCACTTGGCGAGGTTCAGCTTGCCCGTTGGAAATGTTGATAGGAAAAGAGGCTCGACCGATAGGGTTGATTCCACCAGTGGACTCAGAAATCGAAATTAATTTGAACAGTGTTCGGACTCCTGCCAGTGATAAGATGAAGAGTTTGGCTGGGTATGATAAACAACGCTTTAACAAAACTAAGGCCACGGTTGTAAGGCATAATGTTGGTGACTATGTTCTGCTAAGAAACGAGGAGAGACACCAAACGAAATTAGACCCGAAATTCAAGGGCCCATTTTTGGTTACTGAAATCCTGGAAGGGGACAGATATATGTTAAAATCGTTAACAAGAGACTAGAAGAATTCCAGATGGTAAAATTCCTGATGAATTGGATATTGATAATGAAAATCAGAGCTTATTAGAGAATATAGTTGAGACTGAGAGTGTTCTGTCCAAATGATACGATGAATTAAATTTATTATTTTGTTTTATTTGTAATTTTTATATATTGGACATTCATTTTCTGGCACACGTTCATTTGAAAGTTAAGCAAATACTTTGTTGTTTTTTTGAAATCGCATAGTGCAAACACAATGATTAATTATTTTGTTCAAATTTAAATAAATTAAATAAAAAAGAAGAAGAAGAAGATACTCTGTATGTTATGGTTAAGAATAAAAGCTTAAGTTCAGTTTATGTTATGAAACTCAAAAGATGTCTCTGAACTTGATATTTGATCATTACACGAGGATGTGCGAATGGCAGAATGGTTATCATTACACGAGGATGTGTGAATGGCAGAATGGTTATCATTACACGAGGATGTGTGAATGGCAGAATGGTTATCATTACACGAGGATGTGTGAATGGCAGAATGGTTATCCGCCTATGAGAGACGATGGTTATCCGTCTATGAGAGACGATGGTTATCCGTCTAAGAGGGACAATGGTTATCCGCCTAAGACAGACGATAAATTCAAATTAAAATCCTTTGTTACATAAGAAATTTCAATCTAAAATTGGGAGTACTACACGAGGACGTGTCAAGGTCAGGATGGCCGTGTCGAAACGTACTGTTTGTACTCACTGTATGTGATTGTTGCTGCATACTGTTTGTACGCACTGTATGTGATTGTTGTTGCGTACTGCCGTTACGCGCTGTATGTGTGTTGTTGTGTATTGGAATATTGGTTTTCTCCAGATTTCCCGACTTTATCATATTAAGAAGTATAACATCAGCCGCTAAGTGTGCTCTGATTGGCCCTTTGCATTTTGTTGCTTACCGTCTTAGCGAGACGACAGCGCTACAACGCGCTCGACCAGCGCTACAACGCTGTCGTCGTGTGTGGGACGGAGCTTTCCTGAGGAGTAAAGCCGGCGTTGCCTGGCAGTCTTTAACAGAAACGTGAAGGATAAGCACCGAAACTCGCTTCGCTCAGTACGCGACTATGGACCAAATCAATGAAGTTCCAACATCAGAAGTGGGATCGGCGCCACCACCTATATTTACTGAAGAACAGTGTCGAGTAATTTTGCAAATGCAAAATCAAAATGTGTTGGAGTTTGTAAAGACAATGCAAGCTTCAACTTCAGAACAACAACAAAAGCTTGAGGTAACATTTCCGAAATTTTTTGCCTCAGGCGTAGACGCTTCAAAGTGGTGTGCGACTGCAGATATCATATTAACTGAACAGCCGCTAGAAGGAAGCAAGCTCATTATGATATTAAGTAATGCGATGGAGGGCAGTGCATCCCAATGGCTAACAGAAATCTCCTACCCTAGCATGATGTGGAGCGTGTTTAAAGAATTGTTCTTTCATCGATACAAAAGCGATGAAACACCAGCAGCGATGTTTTTGAATTTGTTAAGCAGTCGTCCGGCTAAGAGTGCTTGGCATTATATGCTAGACGCTTGGTCTCATCGCTAACTACGGCCTGGAAGGACAAAAACATATAGGGAGATCGCCGTTTCTGTTGCGCTTGCAACTGGCAAATGTGGACCGCCGTTTACAACGAATTGTATTCACTTCAAGGGTGCAAACAAGAAGTGATCTGCAATCGGAGTTGAAGGCTTACAACTTTCAAAAGCATCGCGATTCCGGCCGTGATATCAGCCCTGGACCTGACAATAAAAGGCGAAAATTTGTGAACCTTGCTGTGCCATTTCTTCGGACAAGTCGGACACAAAATAGCAGAATGCAGAAAAAAAGCGCGACAAGAGGCCGAGGCGAAAACCCAACGAGAGAAGACCCGTGTTACCTGCTTCAAGTGTGGCCAGCCCGGGCATTTTGCGAACCGATGCTCTGTAAGTGACGTCCCAACAAAATAAAAGAATGTAAACCAGTGCTATGTGTCTGAGCCAACAGGAATCATGTTACATCGAGGTGAGAACTACCTAATTTGCTTCGACTCTGGTGCCCAATGTTCCTTGGTAAGATAAGTGGCAGATTGTACGGAAAGCGCATGAATAACATAGTAATGCTAAAAGGTAACGGCGATGCCGGCATTTATAGTACTATGCAAATTCTCATTCAGGTTACCATTAATGAAAACATGATAGAAATATTATTTCACGTTGTTTGAGATGAGGACTTGAAGCACGATGTCATCATTGGACGTGAAGTCCTTAATCAGGGTTTCAATGTTGTGCTTTCACCAAATGTGATTAAATTTGTAATATCAAAATCCGTAAATATTTGTGCCGCTAATGTTTCTCCAATTAATCTTGACGAAATTGATACTGAATTGGCTGATGCTGATAAAAGCAGATTAATCAATTTAATTAAAAATTATACATATAAATAATTGACCCCAACAAAACAGTGCAACGTCGGCCGTATAGGCTCAGTCCAGAATAGAGAGAGATAGTACTCGAAAGGTTGAGAGTTACTTAGATGTAACATTATCCGCCCAAGTTGTTCTCCGTATGCCAGTCCTATGTGGCTTGTAAAAAAGAAAAATGGGTCCGATCGTTTATGTATTGACTACCGAGAATTAAACTCAAGTACCGTTGCTGACAAATACCCCTTGCCGCTCATTAGTCATCAGATTGATAGGTTGCGTGGTTCGTATTACTTTTCTTGTTTAGATATGGCTAGTGGTTTTCACCAAATTCCAATTCACCCGTTTCCGTTGAATTTGCTGCATTTGTGACTCCGGATGGCCAATACGAATTTCTTACAATGCCTTTCGGACTCAAAAATGCGCCTTCCGTTTTTCAAAGGACAGTTATGCAAGCTTGCATATTCATATGTAATTGTCTATATGGACGACATTATGATCGTGTCACCAACAATTGAGTTAGGGTTGGAAAGATTTACTACAGTATTGAACGTTCTGACAAGGGCTGGATTCATCTCCAATATCTCGAAATGTTCGTTTCTGAAAACAATGGTACAGTATTTGGGGTTTGAAGTGAAAGCAGGCGAGATCAGGCCAAATTCACGGAAGACTACTGCATTAAGTTTATTACCACCTCCGCAGACTGTTTCCAGTTTGCGACAGTTTATTGGTCTGGCTTCCTACTTTCGCAAGTTTGTACCCGATTTCGCCAAAATAATGAAGCCACTCTATTCTCTTACGTCGGGAAAAGGAAGTATTGTCTGGGATGTTGAACTCGAGAATATTCGAAAAAAAAAAAACTGTCCTTACAAACGAACCTGTTTTGGTAATTTTTGACCCCATTGAGTTACACACTGATGCCAGTTCATGTGGATATGGTGCAATACTCCTACACCGTATTAATGGTAATCCTCATGTGGTGGAATATTTTAGCAAAGTAACTTCGCCCTCTGAGGCTAGATATCACTCATACGAGTTGGAAACATTGGCTATGGTTGCTTCTGTAAAACACTTTCGTCATTATCTGCTTGGGTGAAAGTTTGTGGTATATACTGATTGTAATTCGCTTAAGGCTTCACGGACAAAGATAGACTTAACACCAAGAGTTCATCGCTGGTGGGCCTATCTGCAATCATTCGATTTTGATATCCATTATAGAGAGGGAAAACGCATGGCTTATGCGGACTTCCTTTCCAGGAATCTAGTTCCTTCAAAGCCACAACTCGTGTTAGAAAAAATCACCGAGAAGCGAGTAAACTTAGCTGGGATTTCAAGCGAGTGGCTTCTTACGGAGCAGAAATTAGATCCATAGATTGTAGAAATAGTTTGCAAGCTCAATTCCAACGCGCAACAAGACGATTTAATTAAATGATTTAAGGAAAGGTATCTAACATCTGGTTGGGCTACTAATGGTTCTCCAATCAATAGGTGGCCTGGGGTTAGAGCTGTTAAATCGTTGGGATCGTCTGAGTTTGGCGTTAACGGACGGGAATTCAGCACTGCTTCAACATTGACAATGATGGTAGACAGTTGTTCGAACGTTAAGTTTGCTGTCGATACGTTTTTTAACAGTAGATGCTTAGCGGACTTTACCGCAGCTTCCCATAATCCTCCGAAATGTGGAGACCGTGGTGGTATGAACTTAAATTGCACTCCTTTTTGATTGCAAAATTCCTTGATACTACCTGCTGCCGTTTCTGAGTGTATTGTATCGGTCAGTTCCTTAAGTTGGTTGTTTGCTCCAACAAAGTTTGTTGCATTATCGCAGTATAATGTCTGGCATCTTCCTCTGCGCCCAATAAAGCGCTGAAGCGCGCCCACAAATGAGGAGGTGGACAGGTCTCCGACCAACTCCAACTGTACTGCCTTGGTTGCAAAGCATACAAATACTGCAATGTAGGCTTTGTCGGGACGTTTTCCTCGAATCTTATGGTGGATCCAGAATGGTCCACAATAGTCTACTCCGGCATTGAGAAAGGGTCTATTCTGAGATACCCGATGCTCAGGTAAGTCGCCCATGACTTGTTTAAAGAACTGAGGCCGGTACTTGGTGCATTCTACGCAGCCCTGGATCACATTCCGGACCATCGGTTTCACCTTAATGATGTGGTACTGTTGCCGAGCTATTCCGCGTAGTGCCTCATGTCCACAATGAAGATTCTCTTCATGAAGTTTCCGTAGCATCATTTTTACCACCGGATCATTATACGGCAAGAGATATGGATTCCTTGTTTCCGTTGATACTGGTGCTTGTTGTAGCCTAGTTGCTACTCGTATGATTGAATCTTCATCCAGCATTAGTGGCAATGTTGCCACTGTGCTTTTGCGATCTAGCGGTTGATCAGGTCGTTTCTTTAAGTGCCGTAATTCATGTGCAAATCCTGTTTCTTGAATTTGCTTAATGATCACTCTCCGTGCTTGGTCCAACTCTTCCAACTCTAACTGAGCCGTTGGTTTCCTGTTCTGCTTGTGACAAAACCGTAGGACATACGCCACTATTCGCTGTAGCCGGTAAAACGAATTTCTGTGATTTACCGTATATATCCATTCACTCTTGTTGTTTGCCGTGTCAGTCACCATGCTGAATACCTTGGTTTTCTTCTCAGCGGTATCCATCGTGTGCTCTGTAGGCTCTAATGGTGCTGGCCAGCCACGTTGTGGTCCATGCAGAAATAGTGGTCCATACAACCATAATGTATGTGTGCTAAGCTGAACTGCTGATATGCCTCGAGACAGAACATCAGCTGCGTTGAGCGCTGATGACACATGCCGCCATTGCCTTGGATGTGATACTGCGTGTATTTTTGTCAACCGATTAGCCACAAACGTGTGGAAATGTGATGCCCGTGAATTAATCCAAGAGAGTACCACTGTTGAGTCTGACCAGAGAAATGATTCCACACTTTCTGATCCGAATTGGAGATCCTGTCGAACTCTATCCGTGAGTTCAGCTCCAAGTACAGCTGCACATAGTTCCAGCCGGGGCAGTGTCTGTTTTTCCAGGGGAGCCACTCTTGACTTGGCGCACAACAATCTGACCGAAATTTGGCCATTTTTATAGGTTGATCGGACATAAACTGCCGCACCATACTCCTTTTCTGATGCATCAACAAATGTATGCAATTCCTTTGTAGTGGGGACCTTGCCATCAAAAATATGCCTTGTAATTTTCATGTGGTTTAGTGCCTGTACATCCTCTCGGTAAGGTTCCCATTGCTTCTCCAAATACGGCGGTAGGTCACCATCCATCTCAATTCGTTCGGTAGCAACATGTTGAAGAAACATTTTCGCTCTTACCACTACCGGTGCGAACAGTCCTAGAGGATCAAAGATTTGACCGACTTCAGATAGCACCACTCGTCTGGTTATTCCTTTTGTATGTCTTTGAGCCTTTCCATGTGGAAATGTAATTGGTCTTCTTTGGGTGCCCATATGATTCCCAATGTTTTGACACTTGTTTGTTCCAGTGTGTCACCGAGATTGATGTCAGCAATCGTATCTTCTCTTGGAATTTCCTTTAGAAGTTGACTGCTATTTGAACACCATTTTCGTAAGTTGAAACCCTTAGGTCTCAAGATTTCTAGAAGCTCCTGTCTTATTTGCAGGGCTTCTGGTAAACTGTCTGCTCCTGTGAGGCAATCATCAACATAAAAGTCATTTTTTAATGCTGATGTTCCAGACGACAATTTTTCAATGTTTTTCAGTGCCAAATATTCCAGACACTTCGTCGCTAAATATGGGACTGATGTGGTTCCATAAGTTACTGTTTTTAAACGATAAAACTTTAGTTCTTGACTTGGATCCTCTCTCCACACAATCATCTGATTGAATTGATCGGCAGGGTTTATCCAAACTTGACGATACATTTTTTCAATGTCTGCCATGAACACATATTTGTGTGTCCTGAACCGCAGAAGAATTGAGAAGAGTTGACTCTGTACAACTGGTCCAGGATATAAAATGTCGTTCAGTGATTTTCCGGATGACGTTTTGCATGATGCATCAAATACCACTCTTAGCTTGGTGGTGGTACTTTCTGGTTTTAGTACACAATGATGCGGTATGAAGTAATGGTTCTTGGGAATTTGTTCTACCATTACTTGCTTCATATGTCCAAGCTGTTCATATTCTGACATAAATTTTACATACTCCTTTTTTATGTCAGGGTTCATTCGCCTCTCTATCGACATGAATCTTCTTATGGCTACTTCCCGAGATTCTCCAAGAGATGACGCCTCATCAGCAAATGGAAGCTTTACAATTAGTCGATTGTCCGCCGCCGTGTGTAGGTTATCGAGGAAGAATTTTTCACAATACTCTTCCTCCGGACTCCTGTACTTTTTTATTGGCTCTAGTGTGTCTAGCTGCCAGAATCTTTCCAGTGATTCCTCTGGATTCGTCATGCCTACCATACATGTGATTGAAGCTGACGTTGACATATTAATTCTGCCAGCAACAATCCATCCGAACTCTGAGTTTTGTAATGTTGGACGGTTTCGATTGCCCCGTCTCCTTTCTGGTAGCAGTATAGCATAGTGATCATCAGCTCCAACAAGCTTACTCGCGCCTTGCTTAGGTGTGGTTGACCACCCACTCCATTTATATGCACATGAGTCTCGCTAATTTTTATACCCTTGCAGAGGGTATTATAAAATTGGTCAGATGTTTGTAACGCACAGAAGGAGACGTTTCCGACCCCATAAAGTATATATATTCTTGATCAGCTTGAGAAGCTGAGTCGATATAGCCATGTCCGTCTGTCCGTCTGTCCGCCTGTCCGTCCGTCTGTGCGTATGCGTTTTACTCAGCCATCTTAAGAGATATCGGGTTGAAATTTTTTTTGGAGACTCTTTATTACCTGTGTGAGATAAAGTATGAAAATCATCGGGATCGGACTACTATATCATATATTGTTTAATAATCATTAAATGTGTTTTGAATTCAGTAGTTTGAAAAATATTTGAGCATATTCATAATACGACAACTAATGCTGTTGATGTATGAAATTTCACTTTTCTTATCGAATTAAATATAATAAAGAACTGCAAGGGTATATAAACTTCGGCAAGGCCGAAGTTAACTTCCATAGCTCGTTAACGATAACTTCTTTACCAGTCTCTCTGAGACGAGATTTACTTGAGAGCCGCTATCCAGGAGTGCTCGAAATTCTCCTTTCCTTTCATTGATCCCTTTTACCACTACCTTGGCCGTTGCCAACAGGGTGTATTTTCTGCCAATTCCATACGCAGAAGCTGCAGAAGCAGATGTAGCAATTTGTTTGCCTGTTTCTAAATGCAACATTGTGTTATGTTTTTTATCGCATTTAAAGCATCCCCTCCAAGAGCAATTATTTGCCATATGGTCCGGCTTGAAGCAATTGACACACAATTTGTGTCTCTGCACCCAATTAAGCCGCTCTGCTGCGGATTTGGTTTTGAACTTTTCACATTGGAAGAGTTTGTGCTTTGCTTTTACGCAGAAAGCACACAGGGTACTGTTTGTCCCAGATGCTGTTGCGCATGTCTTCCTTGGACTTGGTTTTTCAATGCTGCGATTTTCGTTTCTTGGTTTCCCAATCGTCTCTAATGTTAAGAAGCGCTGTTCCAAGAAGGATAGGAAGTCCTTTACTTCTTGCAGATCCCTTGTGTTGGAGAGAGATTGCTCATATAGTGCGTGGTTGAATCTATCCAATTTTCTTGTCATATGAAACATTATGACAGCATCTGACGATTCCATATTGACGCCTACATTTTTATACCCTTGCAGAGGGTATTATAAAATTGGTCAGATGTTTGTAACGCACAGAAGGAGACGTTTCCGACCCCATAAAGTATATATATTCTTGATCAGCTTGAGAAGCTGAGTCGATATAGCCATGTCCGTCTGTCCGTCTGTCCGTCCGTCTGTGCGTACGCGTTTTACTCAGCCATCTTAAGAGATATCGGGTTGAAATTTTTTTTGGAGACTCTTTATTACCTGTGTGAGATAAAGTATGAAAATCATCGGGATCGGACTACTATATCATATATTGTTTAATAATCATTAAATGTGTTTTGAATTCAGTAGTTTGAAAAATATTTGAGCATATTCATAATACGACAACTAATGCTGTTGATGTATGAAATTTCACTTTTCTTATCGAATTAAATATAATAAAGAACTGCAAGGGTATATAAACTTCGGCAAGGCCGAAGTTAACTTCCATAGCTCGTTAACGATAACTTCTTTACCAGTCTCTCTGAGACGAGATTTACTTGAGAGCCGCTATCCAGGAGTGCTCGAAATTCTCCTTTCCTTTCATTGATCCCTTTTACCACTACCTTGGCCGTTGCCAACAGGGTGTATTTTCTGCCAATTCCATACGCAGAAGCTGCAGAAGCAGATGTAGCAATTTGTTTGCCTGTTTCTAAATGCAACATTGTGTTATGTTTTTTATCGCATTTAAAGCATCCCCTCCAAGAGCAATTATTTGCCATATGGTCCGGCTTGAAGCAATTGACACACAATTTGTGTCTCTGCACCCAATTAAGCCGCTCTGCTGCGGATTTGGTTTTGAACTTTTCACATTGGAAGAGTTTGTGCTTTGCTTTTACGCAGAACGCACACAGGGTACTGTTTGTCCCAGATGCTGTTGCGCATGTCTTCCTTGGACTTGGTTTTTCAATGCTGCGATTTTCGTTTCTTGGTTTCCCAATCGTCTCTAATGTTAAGAAGCGCTGTTCCAAGAAGGATAGGAAGTCCTTTACTTCTTGCAGATCCCTTGTGTTGGAGAGAGATTGCTCATATAGTGCGTGGTTGAATCTATCCAATTTTCTTGTCATATGAAACATTATGACAGCATCTGACGATTCCATATTGACGCCTACATTTTTATACCCTTGCAGAGGGTATTATAAAATTGGTCAGATGTTTGTAACGCACAGAAGGAGACGTTTCCGACCCCATAAAGTATATATATTCTTGATCAGCTTGAGAAGCTGAGTCGATATAGCCATGTCCGTCTGTCCGTCTGTCCGTCTGTCCGTCCGTCTGTGCGTACGCGTTTTACTCAGCCATCTTAAGAGATATCGGGTTGAAATTTTTTTTGGAGACTCTTTATTACCTGTGTGAGATAAAGTATGAAAATCATCGGGATCGGACTACTATATCATATATTGTTTAATAATCATTAAATGTGTTTTGAATTCAGTAGTTTGAACTAATATTTGAGCATATTCATAATACGACAACTAATGCTGTTGATGTATGAAATTTCACTTTTCTTATCGAATTAAATATAATAAAGAACTGCAAGGGTATATAAAATTCGGCAAGGCCGAAGTTAACTTCCATAGCTCGTTTAAGGCTTGCAATGATTCAAAAATGTTATCATGCAAATTCTTTATAGAAGCTGCGTCATTTCCCACATTTGGGTGATCAAACAGCTTTGTCAGTATGGCTGTTACTAGAACTCGTTTGTTATTAAAACGTTCCTGCAACACTGACCAAGCAGTGTTGTAATTGGCTTCTGTTAATTCCAGGTGCCGTATCAATCTCTCTGCTTCTCCAGAAAGGTTTGATTTTAAGTACCACATTTTCTCTATCGTGGATACATTTGACTCATGAACCACCTTTTTATAGATGTAATCCCCATCAAATTTTGGAATGGGAATTTTGGGTAGTTGCAATGATGCAATACAGGTGGTGATTGTATCACTACATTTTCTGCTGGTGCCACACAGAATTTCAGCATTGTATTTTCTGCGGCCACAAACGTAGCTATATTATATCCGGCGTCTGCTGGATTTTCAGCTAGCCGGTGAATCTCATAATGGATTTCTTCAATTTGCATCCATAATTTGTCGACTACCGATTTGTAAGCCATTTTATCTTCAGGCACAATTTGTCTTAATGTCCTGGATAATGACTCCAGCAGAGCACTTTGCTTGCGAACCAGTGGTTTGATCATGACTCGCTCTTCCTCTCGTTGGCGAGCTTGTCTCTCTAGCTTCATTTTTGCCAAATGGTCCTTCCAATCTTCCACTATATTAGATACAACCGTCTTCATTTTGCTGAAATAGTCCGTTACAAAGTAGTCATCTTCAGTTGGTACGTTATTTAATTTGTCCATCAACTCCTGATGACATTTCTCGAAGTTCTCCCACATGTATTCCAGGAGCTCAAGTTTTTCCTCGAAATAAGATGGCTTCGTTTTCCTGGCGAAAGAATATTTTTTGGTATTCCGAATGAAGGCCTGGATTGCCTCTCCTCGTTCTGTCTGCTGTTTATAAAACTCCTCCATGTTCTTTTATATTCTTATGTAATTGCTTATCTGTACTAGTACTTGACCCGATGGGAGTTTATTTATTTTGTCAAAGACAGGGAACGCTCCGACTCGTTCCTAAAATTGGTCAAGTGTAGCACAAATAAGAATAAGAAATCAATCGAAGTCGCCTTTTGATTAGTGTTTTAACAATAGTTTATTTTTATTTCCAATATACCTATTCTTTTACACAGATAACTGCCACGACAGTGAAACCAATTTTTGGAGTTTCTTTTCTTTGTTTCAAAAATTGCTGATCAATGCCAAAATCTATACTCGTGCGTACTACCTGGGTTACTGACCGAGTTAACTAGGTCAGATATTGCTGACGCCAGGGAATGCAACAGAGTTGAGTTGATCAAACTTTATTTTATATAAAAATAACTTTTTATGATTTGGTCGCCTCGTTGACACAAATCGTTGTTAAATGTTTTTTATAAAGTGATCGCCTAGTTGATCGACTTTTATTCAATGGGTATGCACTGCTACCCCGTTGCGGAAAACCAACTCCTAGTTTTCCAATAAATCTTTTTTATTCGCCAAGGTGGCTACGCAATGATTGCCAAGTTAATCAATTGCGATGTTTTTAGTCGGGACCCCAGATTGATGTGAGATGTTCATCAATTTGTGCCCTCGCTTAGGATTGTCGTGTCCAAAGCGTGCAAAGAAAGTAGTCGCCTAGTTGACCAGTTTCCTTTTTGTTGAGAGATTAGTCGCCTGAGTTGACCAAATGTTCTCGCTTGATGACGGTTTCACCAAGTCTGTTATTCTTTTAACTTGGAGCCGCCAATGTCGGGGTCACCAAAATGTTCAATGAAAGACGTTAGTGTTTCTTGAAGTTATTAAATGTTTATTTATTTATATATATATATGGGCACTAGCACATAAACCAGTGACTAAAGGTTGTCGCAACCAACACATAAATTGGGTGGACCTCGGAGTGAGATTACAAAGGTAGAGATGGGGGCCAAAGACACAGCGATGCACACCCGATGTAGCTACAATTGGTATCTGATCTTACTAAGAATAATGCATTTCTTTTATAGTACAAAATAGCGAGCTCACCAGTGCATAGTTCGACATAGTGTTAGGTCAGCAAAGTACGTTTTTATTGATTAATTAGGTCTTTATTGTTTACTGCTGACCATATCAGATCTACTTATGAGTGATGAGCCATCGATCTCTATAATCGGGTTACATACTTAACATTGACATACATTTCTATTATAATTGGCTTAATGTTCTCTTATTTTATATAATCTAAACACCAACATACTCCCGGCCGTTGAACACCTGTTCACCGTTATCCAACGTTGACCGCAAAATTGCTGGGGGCTGGGCTTACTGCAGCAGGAGTCGGTATGGGATTGACGATCCTCACGGTTGTCTGCTCTGGACCATTGTGTCTTGGGGGTGGTGAGCATCTTTTTATTCCATATACCATCACAAGAACCAATGGTATTGTTAGCGCTACGTAGGAGACTATAACATGGTGAGCCGGCTGGCTGGGGTCTTCTGGCAATTTCCAGATTTGCTTAGTTTCCAGTTTTCCTTGAATGTTGCTTAGTTCGTCGTAGCTTAGCTGCATCTTTGTGAATTGTGTTGTTGTTGGCGCTACTTTTGTTGGGCCAATGCTGATGTTGCCAAATCGAACATATGACAATTTCATTGTGTCTGTCGTAGTTATACGGTGACCTGTTATTCGTATAGCAGAACTCCTAGCTGTACACGTCGGGTCTAGAGTTAACAATCCAGTCTTCTTAATAGTGACACCTTGTATATTATCTTCACAGGTCACTGCGAGTTCAATTGGTCTAGTGGTGGCAAGAATCCACTGATTTTTGTGATACATGTCGTACCACACGAATGATCTGTTTGTGTGTTGTATTTGGCAAGTTGATGATTTTGTGTTTTTGAATAGCTGGAACTCACAGTTGCTATTAGCCGAAAACGTCGTTTGTTTATCAAAACAAATATATTGCTCGTTGTTGAGCTGATGGCATTGTTCCAAATCGGCTCTTGAGAGCCCAATGTATTGATTCTGTTCCTTGTTGACAGCAATGATGGGAATTTTAATGTTCATGATTACAATCCCATGAGTTCCAATTGCTGAAATGGGCACCAGGTTATACAGTTGCACTGCCTGCGTTGCCACTAATGGAAATGTGACCTTAAATATCACATGATTGTTTGCGATTGTGCCTTGTGCCTTCATTAAGCCATATAATTGCAAGACGTTGTTATCTGGAACTGGCAAATCCAAACCAAACGGAAGATGTCTCTTCAGTTGGCTCAGATGTTCCCGAAGCTGGCCTGGTGATAGTAGTAACGGGCTTATTTTGCTATGATGGGCATCTGTAAATACTCGGGAAATTTCGGTTTGAATTCGTTGCAAATTCCCTGCAATAACTGTCATCTGAGTAGTTAACGTGATATACCATTGCAATGCCTTTACCGCATTGTCCTGGACCTGGGTCATGTCGTTCATTTGTTGTTCCATTAGTTTCATCTGATTTTCAATTGTGGCTTCATCTCGCTTAATGATATTTATCGTTGAATCAATTACAGATGTCTGATTTTGCAACAAGTTCAATAAGTAATCTTCATTTGATTTAACTTTTCGTATGGTGCCTGACATCTCTGTTGCATACCTTGAGTCCAGCACACCAAATAAGCCATTCGCAATGTTCCCAATTATATCTAAAGGCGATCGTCGTTGGCGTTCTATGTGAAGGAGATCATTTCCTGTCCGTAGCTCTGAGTTGACATGCTCGAAGTGCCTCTGCATTGCGGTGCATGCCTCTGGAACCTTCATTAACACGCATATTTCTCCAACCTTTACTACTCCATCTGAAAATGACTTCAGGTCGGCCCAATAACGTTCGAGATCGTAGAACGCCACAATAGTCCAGTCAGACGTTGCCATCCTTCCTGTGCCAATACTTTCATAGTATATGCCTGGTTTAGGGTTGAATCGAGTTATATTAGTTCTTTGAGCAAATGCTATAGGCAATAACAACAGCATTAGGCAGATCGTCATTGCCAACGGTGGCAGACCGATCGATAAGCGTCTTTTTGGTTTTGGTTCTGCGTTGTCCTCGATACCAGAGTCCTTTTGGGGATTCGATTCTGTGTCATCTGCCTCGATTTTACGTTTTGGCGCTGTCTCTCTAAGCAAGGGGGCCAATTTATGGATAGCCCGCTTGTAGGTGCCTCTGGCTGTTTTAACGTCTACCACGCGGACGTATCCATCCAGGCCTGGATATAATTTAACAATTCGTCCAATTGGCCACTGCAAAATTGGCACATTATCCTCCTTTAGAATTACCATCATGCCTTCTTTGACATTATTATATGGTTTTTTCCACTTGGATGTACCCTGCAATTCTTGTAGGTACTCTTGAGACCATTGTGTCCAGAATGTATGCTTAAGCCGTTGCACTAATTCCCATTGCTCTGGAATCGATCGCTGTGTTATTGGCTCTGCATCTGGTTGGGCTACTAATGGTTCTCCAATCAATAGGTGGCCTGGGGTTAGAGCTGTTAAATCGTTGGGATCGTCTGAGTTTGGCGTTAACGGACGGGAATTCAGCACTGCTTCAACATTGACAATGATGGTAGACAGTTGTTCGAACGTTAAGTTTGCTGTCGATACGTTTTTTAACAGTAGATGCTTAGCGGACTTTACCGCAGCTTCCCATAATCCTCCGAAATGTGGAGACCGTGGTGGTATGAACTTAAATTGCACTCCTTTTTGATTGCAAAATTCCTTGATACTACCTGCTGCCGTTTCTGAGTGTATTGTATCGGTCAGTTCCTTAAGTTGGTTGTTTGCTCCAACAAAGTTTGTTGCATTATCGCAGCATAATGTCTGGCATCTTCCTCTGCGCCCAATAAAGCGCTGAAGCGCGCCCACAAATGAGGAGGTGGACAGGTCTCCGACCAACTCCAACTGTACTGCCTTGGTTGCAAAGCATACAAATACTGCAATGTAGGCTTTGTCGGGACGTTTTCCTCGAACCTTATGGTGGATCCAGAATGGTCCACAATAGTCTACTCCGGCATTGAGAAAGGGTCTATTCTGAGATACCCGATGCTCAGGTAAGTCGCCCATGACTTGTTTAAAGAACTGAGGCCGGTACTTGGTGCATTCTACGCAGCCCTGGATCACATTCCGGACCATCGGTTTCACCTTAATGATGTGGTACTGTTGCCGAGCTATTCCGCGTAGTGCCTCATGTCCACAATGAAGATTCTCTTCATGAAGTTTCCGTAGCATCATTTTTACCACCGGATCATTATACGGCAAGAGATATGGATTCCTTGTTTCCGTTGATACTGGTGCTTGTTGTAGCCTAGTTGCTACTCGTATGATTGAATCTTCATCCAGCATTAGTGGCAATGTTGCCACTGTGCTTTTGCGATCTAGCGGTTGATCAGGTCGTTTCTTTAAGTGCCGTAATTCATGTGCAAATCCTGTTTCTTGAATTTGCTTAATGATCACTCTCCGTGCTTGGTCCAACTCTTCCAACTCTAACTGAGCCGTTGGTTTCCTGTTCTGCTTGTGACAAAACCGTAGGACATACGCCACTATTCGCTGTAGCCGGTAAAACGAATTTCTGTGATTTACCGTATATATCCATTCACTCTTGTTGTTTGCCGTGTCAGTCACCATGCTGAATACCTTGGTTTTCTTCTCAGCGGTATCCATCGTGTGCTCTGTAGGCTTAAATGGTGCTGGCCAGCCACTTTGTGGTCCATGCAGAAATAGTGGTCCATACAACCATAATGTATGTGTGCTAAGCTGAACTGCTGATATGCCTCGAGACAGAACATCAGCTGCGTTGAGCGCTGATGACACATGCCGCCATTGCCTTGGATGTGATACTGCGTGTATTTTTGTCAACCGATTAGCCACAAACGTGTGGAAATGTGATGCCCGTGAATTAATCCAAGAGAGTACCACTGTTGAGTCTGACCAGAGAAATGATTCCACACTTTCTGATCCGAATTGGAGATCCTGTCGAACTCTATCCGTGAGTTCAGCTCCAAGTACAGCTGCACATAGTTCCAGCCGGGGCAGTGTCTGTTTTTCCAGGGGAGCCACTCTTGACTTGGCGCACAACAATCTGACCGAAATTTGGCCATTTTTATAGGTTGATCGGACATAAACTGCCGCACCATACTCCTTTTCTGATGCATCAACAAATGTATGCAATTCCTTTGTAGTGGGGACCTTGCCATCAAAAATATGCCTTGGAATTTTCATGTGGTTTAGTGCCTGTCCTCTCGATAAGGTTCCCATTGCTTCTCTAAATACGGCGGTAGGTCACCATCCATCTCAATTCGTTCGGTAGCAACATGTTGAAGAAACATTTTCGCTCTTACCACTACCGGTGCGAACAGTCCTAGAGGATCAAAGATTTGACCGACTTCAGATAGCACCACTCGTCTGGTTATTCCTTTTGTATGTCTTTGAGCCTTTCCACATAATTGGTCTTCTTTGGGTGCCCATATGATTCCCAATGTTTTGACACTTGTTTGTTCCAGTGTGTCACCGAGATTGATGTCAGCAATCGTATCTTCTCTTGGAATTTCCTTTAGAAGTTGACTGCTATTTGAACACCATTTTCGTAAGTTGAAACCCTTAGGTCTCAAGATTTCTAGAAGCTCTTGTCTTATTTGCAGGGCTTCTGGTAAACTGTCTGCTCCTGTGAGGCAATCATCAACATAAAAGTCATTTTTTAATGCTGATGTTCCAGACGACAATTTTTCAATGTTTTTCAGTGCCAAATATTCCAGACACTTCGTCGCTAAATATGGGACTGATGTGGTTCCATAAGTTACTGTTTTTAAACGATAAAACTTTAGTTCTTGACTTGGATCCTCTCTCCACACAATCATCTGATTGAATTGATCGGCAGGGTTTATCCAAACTTGACGATACATTTTTTCAATGTCTGCCGTGAACACATATTTGTGTGTCCTGAACCGCAGAAGAATTGAGAAGAGTTGACTCTGTACAACTGGTCCAGGATATAAAATGTCGTTCAGTGATTTTCCGGATGACGTTTTGCATGATGCATCAAATACCACTCTTAGCTTGGTGGTGATACTTTCTGGTTTTAGTACACAATGATGCGGTATGAAGTAATGGTTTTTGGGAATTTGTTCTACCATTACTTGCTTCATATGTTCAAGCTGTTCATATTCTGACATAAATTTTACATACTCCTTTTTTATGTCAGGGTTCATTCGCCTCTCTAACGACATGAATCTTCTTATGGCTACTTCCCGAGATTCTCCAAGAGATGACGCCTCTTCAGCAAATGGAAGCTTTACAATTAGTCGATTGTCCGCCGCCGTGTGTAGGTTATCGAGGAAGAATTTTTCACAATACTCTTCCTCCGGACTCCTGTACTTTTTTATTGGCTCTAGTGTGTCTAGCTGCCAGAATCTTTCCAGTGATTCCTCTGGATTCGTCATGCCCACCATACATGTGATTGAAGCTGACGTTGACATATTAATTCTGCCAGCAACAATCCATCCGAACTCTGAGTTTTGTAATGTTGGACGGTTTCGATTGCCCCGTCTCCTTTCTGGTAGCAGTATAGCATAGTGATCATCAACTCCCAACAGCATATCAATTTTTCCGGGTTTATCAAATGTTGGGTCCGCTAATTGAATGTTATCTGGTAATGTGACTTTCTGCGTTATTTGTTCTGTGGGTTGGTCACCTATTATGTGTGGCAATACAAATGCCTCAACTAGCATTGCGAACTTGTTGTATCTTGACCTTACAACCAAGCTTACTCGCGCCTTGCTTATCTGTGGTTGGCCACCCACTCCATTTATATGCACATGAGTCTCGCTAATTTTTAACGATAACTTCTTTACCAGTCTCTCTGAGACGAGATTTACTTGAGAGCCGCTATCCAGGAGTGCTCGAAATTCTCCTTTCCTTTCATTGATCCATTTTACCACGCAGAAGCTGCAGAAGCAGATGTAGCAATTTGGTTGCCTGTTTCTAAATGCAACATTGTGTTATGTTTTTTATCGCATTTAAAGCATCCCCTCCAAGAGCAATTATTTGCCATATGGTCCGGCTTGAAGCAATTGACACACAATTTGTGTCTCTGCACCCAATTAAGCCGCTCTGCTGCGGATTTGGTTTTGAACTTTTCACATTGGAAGAGTTTGTGCTTTGCTTTTTCGCAGAAAGCACACAGGGTACTGTTTGTCCCAGATGCTGTTGCGCATGTCTTCCTTGGACTTGGTTTTTCAATGCTGCGATTTTCGTTTCTTGGTTTCCCAATCGCCTCTAATGTTAAGAAGCGCTGTTCCAAGAAGGATAGGAAGTCCTTTACTTCCTGCAGATCCCTTGTGTTGGAGAGAGATTGCTCATATAGTGCGTGGTTGAATCTATCCAATTTTCTTGTCATATGAAACATTATGACAGCATCTGACGATTCCATATTGACGCCTACATTTTTTAAGGCTTGCAATGATTCAAAAATGTTATCATGCAAATTCTTTATAGAAGCTGCGTCATTTCCCACATTTGGGTGATCAAACAGCTTTGTCAGTATGGCTGTTACTAGAACTCGTTTGTTATTAAAACGTTCCTGCAACACTGACCAAGCAGTGTTGTAATTGGCTGCTGTTAATTCCAGGTGCCGTATCAATCTCTCTGCTTCTCCAGAAAGGTTTGATTTTAAGTACCACATTTTCTCTATCGTGGATACATTTGACTCATGAACCACCTTTTTATAGATGTCATGAAATTATTGCCATTTCAGATAATCCCCATCAAATTTTGGAATGGGAATTTTGGGTAGTTGCAATGATTGTATCGATTGCAATACAGGTGGTGATTGTATCACTACATTTTCTGCTGGTGCCACGCAGAATTTCAGCATTGTATTTTCTGCGGCCACAAACGTAGCTATATTATATCCGGCTTCGGCTGGATTTTCAGCTAGCCGGTGAATCTCATAATGGATTTCTTCAATTTGCATCCATAATTTGTCGACTACCGATTTATAAGTCATTTTATCTTCAGGCACAATTTGTCTTAATGTCCTGGATAATGACTCCAGCAGAGCACTTTGCTTGCGAACCAGTGGTTTGATCATGACTCGCTCTTCCTCTCGTTGGCGAGCTTGTCTCTCTAGCTTCATTTTTGCCAAATGGTCCTTCCAATCTTCCACTATATTAGATACAACCGTCTTCATTTTGCTGAAATAGTCCGTTACAAAGTAGTCATCTTCAGTTGGTACGTTATTTAATTTGTCCATCAACTCCTGATGACATTTCTCGAAGTTCTCCCACATGTATTCCAGGAGCTCAAGTTTTTCCTCGAAATAAGATGGCTTTGTTTTCCTGGCGAAAGAATCTTTTTTGGTATTCCGAATGAAGGCCTGGATTGCCTCTCCTCGTTCTGTCTGCTGTTTATAAAACTCCTCCATGTTCTTTTATATTCTTATGTAATTGCTTATCTGTACTAGTACTTGACCCGATGGGAGTTTATTTATTTTGTCAAAGACAGGGAACGCTCCGACTCGTTCCTAAAATTGGTCAAGTGTAGCACAAATAAGAATAAGAAATCAACCGAAGTCGCCTTTTGATTAGTGTTTTAACAATAGTTTATTTTTATTTCCAATATACCTATTCTTTTACACAGATAACTGCCACGACAGTGAAACCAATTTTTTGAGTTTCTTTTCTTTGTTTCAAAAATTGCTGATCAATGCCAAAATCTATACTCGTGCGTACTACCTGGGTTACTGACCGAGTTAACTAGGTCAGATATTGCTGACGCCAGGGAATGCAACAGAGTTGAGTTGATCAAACTTTATTATTTTATATAAAAATAACTTTTTATGATTTGGTCGCCTCGTTGACACAAATCGTTGTTAAATGTTTTTTATAAAGTGATCGCCTAGTTGATCGACTTTTATTCAATGGGTATGCACTGCTACCCCGTTGCGGAAAACCAACTCCTATTTTTCCAATAAATCTTTTTTATTCGCCAAGGTGGCTACGCAATGATTGCCAAGTTAATCAATTGCGATGTTTTTAGTCGGGACCCCAGATTGATGTGAGATGTTCATCAATTTGTGCCCTCGCTTAGGATTGTCGTGTCCAAAGCGTGCAAAGAAAGTAGTCGCCTAGTTGACCAGTTTCCTTTTTGTTGAGAGATTAGTCGCCTGAGTTGACCAAATGTTCTCGCTTGATGACGGTTTCACCAAGTCTGTTATTCTTTTAACTTGGAGCCGCCAATGTCGGGGTCACCAAAATGTTCAATGAAAGACGTTAGTGTTTCTTGAAGTTATTAAATGTTTATTTATTTATATATATATATAGGCACTAGCACATAAACCAGTGACTAAAGGTTGTCGCAACCAACACATAAATTGGGTGGACCTCGGAGTGAGATTACAAAGGTAGAGATGGGGGCCAAAGACACAGCGATGCACACCCGATGTAGCTACAATTGGTATCTGATCTTACTAAGAATAATGCATTTCTTTTATAGTACAAAATAGCGAGCTCACCAGTGCATAGTTCGACATAGTGTTAGGTCAGCAAAGTACGTTTTTATTGATTAACTAGGTCTTTATTGTTTACTGCTGACCATATCAGATCTACTTATGAGTGATGAGCCATCGATCTCTATAATCGGGTTACATACTTAACATTGACATACATTTCTATTATAATTGGCTTAATGTTCTCTTATTTTATATAATCTAAACACCAACAAATGCTTAGATCTTAGTAATAAAAAATTTGAATGTATTTAGTTACTTATTTAAGTGGGGAGTAATCCAATGTACAATAAACTTTAATCAAATAAATCGAATCTGCATGGTACCAATGAGACAGAGTATAAGAAAATTCGACCCTAAAGTATATTTTATAGGTCTTCACTTTTGGTGTATATTTTTTTGAGCACTCTTTTACCATACCCTAGCGATAAATATGTATATTTTTGAAGTTTTAATCAATTTGGGTAATTCTCGCTGTTCGCAATTTTTTGTTTGTTTCTGTGTTCCTTGCTTTGTTTAAAACAAACCTTGCATCAGCAGACTTTGCTAAAGAACTCCGGAATTGCCTTTGAAATAATCTTCTTTTGGAAGATTGACCACGAGCCGGCTAAACTGCAAGGATTGATTTAAATTTCGTGTTGAGGAACCAATTATCATTTTATTTATATTTCTCCATATTTCCATACTCTAAGTCTCATGAATGATCTTGCACATCTTACAATGCTTTTGTTTTTGTAGTTTTATAAGTTTTTCTGGAATTTGCTGGCGCCAGTCTGATACTCTCTGTCTCTGTCTCTCTTATACAGCCTATATGACCTAGTAGATGCGTAAGAACTAAATATTTAGTAATAAGCAAGCAAACGAACGATCAAGACGTGTTCTAGCAGTGGCAGACACAGTTCAGTACAGTTACATAGAAAATAAAGTTAAGTTCTTATGAGATACTAAACACAGTGGTTTATTCATCTTCAAAATGGTTGGAAGATTGAAGTCAACAATTAGCCGCATATATACATATGCAGAGGATCCAGCACAGGATGCAGACGTCTTTACAATTGGCACCAAATTGGAAACCTTGTCCAACGCGTGGGAGGGTTTGTCAAGTCTCGTGACGAACTGGCTAAATACGACAAACTGGAGGGTTACGTGGACCCTGCTGAAGATTACGAGGTATACGAGGATAAACATGACACGGTGAATGCTCGCCTTATGGCTTTACGAGCTGATGTAGCATCGTCGAGCAAGTTGGAAGAGTGCGGTGCGGCTGGCAACGATGGTTCGCTTGTCCGGGAAGTTCTTCAACAGATGCATAATCAACAGCAACAAATGCAACTACAGATGCAACGTCAAATGGAACAACAGCAACTATTGGTTGAGAGATTCCTCCCGCCACAGCAATCTACGTCATCGTCAGGCTCACAGTCGGTAGCAGTGCCGACAACAAGAGATTGTGAGTTACCCAAAACCCACATTAAGCCCTTTGGTGGAGATTATAAGGAATGGCATGCTTTCAAGGACCTGTTTGAGAGTACCATTCATGGAAAGGCAACACTAACGAATATACAGAAGTTTCATCACCTGAATTCATGTGTCATAGAAGAAGCAGCGACACTCATCCAGCATTTGCCTGTCGTAGATGCTAATTACGAGGTGGCATGGAAATCGTTGAGTGATCGCTACGAAAAGCCCCGTTATTTGGTGAACTTGCTTATGGATACATTCACCGCCTTGCCAAAAGATGTTGGCCAAAACTCAGCATCGCTACGCGCTCTGACGTGCGGAGCCAGTGATGTTATTCGGGCTCATATACTTGCTCATCAACAAGGTTGATGAGGCTACCCGACGTGAATGGATCGACAAAAGCCAGGATATTGAAGATCCTACCATTGAAGAGTTGCTCAAGTTTTTGGACTCACGATGCGATCACCTTGTCAGTCAAGTTGTCGATGAAAAGCAAAAAGGCAAGCACGCACCATGCTTGCCATTACAGGTAATTGTATGAAATGTCATAGCACTGAGCACATACTGTCGGCTTGTCCTCAATTCCAGAGCTTGACTGTCAAGCAACGTTACCAGACCCCGGAATCCAAATTTCGAGTTGCCACACCGGGCATCTCAGACGTCAAGGCGGGAAAAACCAGAGGATTCTGCTCTCTTCAGATGATGTCTCGTGTGTCGAGTCATTGCATCGATATAAATGCGCACGTTTTAGGAAAGATCACCTCACCATTTCCACGTGAAAATATTGATGCTTCATCACTTTCGGTATTTAATGGATACCGAATGGCTGACCCGGACTTCAGAACTAACGCTTCAATCGACATTTTGCTGGGCAATGATTACATCTGGTTAGTTCTCACTGGAGAGAAGTTATGCGATGGTCAAGGACACCCTATTGCGGTCAACAGCATATTTGGATGGGTAATCACATCGGTGTACACTTCAAGATTGTCAACACGATATACGTCATTGCTGACTACGGTCAATATAGATGGACTACTGCAAAGATTGTGGGAACTAGAGAAAGTTCCCTCATGCACAGCTGTAAACGAAGAGGATGAAAGGGCCGAGACGCACTTCCGGTGCACGCACACTCATAACTCGAATGGAAGATACATTGTCGCTCAAGGAACCAAACCCACAATTTGCTTATACATTTCAAGGAGCGAGATCGCGCTTTCTCGAAGTCGAGCGTCGTCTAACGAAGGATGCCAGCCTGTAGTTAAAATATACTCAGTTCATGAGAGAGTATATCCAGCTGGGTCACATGCAGGAAATAGCTGCAGACGAAGCCACAAACGTCTCTAAGATGTCATTCTATTTGCCACACCATCCAGTCATAGGTGCCAAGACATCATCAAAATGTTTAGACAGATTTCAGTAGCTCCTAAACGTCAAGATTTTCAACGAATCCTTTGGAGAGAAGACCCTGGGCACCATTGAAGCATTACAAATTGACCACAGTCACCTATGGCACGGCATGTGCACCGTTTCTAGCACTAAGAGTGCTGGATCAACTGGCAGCTGATCACGAACACGAGTTTCCAAGGGCTACTAGGATACTTTTGTATGATTTCTACGTCGATGACGTATTGACAGGAGCCATGAACGAACATGAATTGCTCGAAATTAAGGAAGAGCTGGTACTTCTTATGTCACGGGCACAATTGGAGCTAAGCAAATGGGTCTCGAATAGTAAACGGATTGCCAGCAACGAGGGCAATGAAATTGATTTCTCAAGGATGGCAGCAAAGGTGCTTTGACTGCATTGGTGTCCTGGAGAAGATGTCCTAACATACAAGGTTTCATTATCGGAACAAATGAGTTGTACTAAACGACAAGTGCTGTCTGACACGGCACGCATATTTGACGCACTCGGTATTTTGGCACCAGTGGTGATCAAGTTTAAAATCCTGCTTCAGGAATTATGGCTGCTTAATCTGGATTGGGACTCGGAACTGCCAACAAAGCAAGCGCACTTATGGCAAACATTCAGAAAAGACGTTTTTACGTTAAGGAACCTGAAGATACCACGATTTGTAGACAACCAACCCGATGACATCGAACTGCATGGATTTTCAGATGCTTCGTTAAAGCCTTACTCTGCTGTCATTTACAACCGTGAGACACACCTAGATGGAAGCATCGGAGTGGCACTCATTGCAGCTAAAACAAGAGTTTCACCACTAAAGCAGAAATCGCTACCACGATTGGAACTTTGCGGAGCTCTACTGTTAGCTCGTTTGTTCCAAGCAGTAAAATCTGGTCTGCGCCAGAAGGATGCTAAGATATACGCATGGACAGATTCGACAATCGTTTTGTCATGGCTTTCGTATCAACCCTCTAAACTGAAAACATTTGTTGCCAACCGAACGGCAGAAATACTAGAGACCATACCACGTAGCGCTTGGAGACATGTCAGCACTAAGGAAAATCCTGCGGATTGTGCATCAAGAGGCATGCTAGCGAGTGAGTTAATGAACTTTGATTTATGGTGGAAGGGACCATCTTAGCTGCGCGACTGTACACTATACTCAGAGACAATGAATAGAATACAAAATTGCTGCTCAATTGTAAAGCCAGCAGCAGAACTTGAGTTCAAAACCAAGATCTTGACAACTATTTCCAAGGATATTGAAGATTTGATGTACTACTCGAAAGAATATCATCTTGAACCAGACTGATTCGAGTGGTCGCATATGTATTTCGCTTTGTTCATCGAATCAAATCAAGCCAGCCTAAATATTCTGGACCTCTAACGTTTGATGAACTTACCAAAGCAAAGAAGTTTTGCCTACGACAGGCACAAAATCGATTCAATGACGATAGACAGCTGCTCTTGAGGAAGCAGCCCTTGGAGCGCCGATCAACTTTAGGCAAACTATCTCCCTTCGTTGACGAAGATGGAATCATACGTGTGGGTGGACGTTTAGAAGGGTTGCAACTGCCTGCAGACGTCAAGTACCCAGTAGTTTTGCCGAAGCACCATAGCCTTGTAGAATTGCTGCTGAAACATGAGCATCAAGTCAATCTTCATCCTGGAGTTTCAGCCATTTTTGTTATAATTCGCCAGAAATATTGGATCATTGGCGCACGAAATCTTATTCGACGTATCACGCATGAATGTTTAAACTGTTTTAGACAGCGCCATCACACTGCACAACAGTTTATGGCCAATTTGCCGGCTTTCGAGTGCGACAAGCCTTTCCATTTGAGCATACTGGATGCGACTATGCTGGGCCTATTTTGCAAAAGGTTCACAAGGGACGAAACCCTAGGAAGGAAAAGGGCTACATTTGCCTGTTTGTATGTATGGTTACTTCAGATCTTCATCTGGTGCTAGCCACTGATCTCAGCTCTGACACATTCCTGGCGGCATTAAAACGTTTTATGGCTCGTCATGGGAAAAACTCCCAAATGTATAGCGATAACAGTCGCAACTTTGTTTGCGCAAAACGCGCACTAGACGAAATGGTACAGCTTCTCGCTTCACGCGAGTACAATGACGTCGTTTCGGAAGCCCTTGCAGATCGAGGCATTAAATGGAATTTCATTCCCCCATATTCACCACACTAGGGTGGTCAGTGGGAGTCGGCAGTACGCTCGGTTAAGCTGCACTAGCGACGAGTAATAGGAACCACCGTCCTCACCTTTGAGCAGATGCACACACTGCTCTCGTAAATAGAATCAGTCGTTAATTCGCGACCATTGCGCACAACATCGGATACTGAGATTGCTTACCTGTCACAGGCACACTTCTTAATTGGCAGAACTTATACAGCAGTTCCAGAAGACAGCTATTTGCAGATTCCGACCAATCGATTGAGCTACTGGCAGCATACTCAAGCAATGCTTCAAGGATTTTGACATCGCTGCAGCAGCGCCCGAAATGGACCACCAAGTTACCAAACATTGCAATCGGTAACCTTGTACTGATCAAGGACTCTAACGTGCCTCCATCGGCATGGCTCTAAGGACGCGTAACTAACGTGTTCGCAGGAGATGATGGCCTCGTTCGAGCGGTGCAGATTCGCACCAAATCAGAAGAAGTCACTCGCCCTATCACGAAGATTGCAGCCCTACCGGATTCAGAAACGGAGTTTCACAGGGGGGGCTGGGATGTTGAGGAACCAATTGTAATTTTATTTATATTTCTCCATATTTTCATACTCTAAGTCTCATGAATGATCTTGCACATCTTACAATGCTTTTGTTTTTGTAGTTTTATAAGTTTTTCTGGAATTTGCTGGCGCCAATCTGATACTCTCTGTCTCTGTCTCTCTTATACAGCCTATATGACCTAAGTAGATGCGTATGAACTGAAATTTTAGTAATAAGCAAGCAAACGAACGATCAAGACGTGTTCTAGCAGTGGCAGACACAGTTCAGTACACTTACAGTGAAAATAAAGTTAAGTTCTTATGAGATACTAAACACAGTGGTTTATTCATCATTATTTCGAATAGGTCGTAAGCTAACCAGATAACACCAACGGTAGGCACGCCGTTACCTTGGAATTTTTCTTCAAAAAAAAAAAAAAAACCCTTTTCTCTGTGGTACAATTTAGCGTATATAAAATACCATCGCGTGATATTAGTTAGGTAAGGGGAAGCACTTACACTAATTTGTCAAAGCGCCTAAGGGTAAGCACAAAAACGTGGTCTTCGGTGATGTAGGCTTTACCAATTTTTATACCCTTGCCAAAAAGGGTATATTAATTTTGGTCAGAAGTGTGCAACGCATAGAACGAAGCATCTCAGACCATATAAAGTATATACATTCTTGATCAGCACAACGAGACGAGTTCAAATAGCCATGTCCGTCCGTCCGACCGTCCGTCTGGATCAACGCGAATTCCTCCGAGACCGTAAGAGCTACAGAACTGAAATTGTGCTTGTATATACTGCAGGCGTTGTATATGTCGGATTCAGCCGGATCGGACCACTATATTATATAGCTCGTCAAAGTCACGAACAGTGACTTTTCTCAATAACTTCGTCATTTTATCAGCAATTGTCATAAAAGTTGGTATTGGTCAGTTTTGTGTTCTTATTAATAATTGTGCCAAATTTGATCAAGATCAGGTGACTAAATCATATAGCTCCCATACAAACGGCAAAGTCACGAACAGTGACTTTTCTCAATAACTTCGTTACTTTTTAAGCTATTGTCGAAATTTAATATAAGCAAGTTTATTGTAACTATAAACGACTGTGCCAAGTTTGGTCAAGATCGGGTGACTATATCATATACTTCTCATAGGAACGATCCGTGGAAAACAGTGACTTTTGTCAATAACTTCGTTACTTTTCGCAAACATTACCCTTTTTAGATAAAACAGTTAGTTTAGATAAAAGAGTTACTAACAAACTTGCAAGTGTATACAAACTTTGACGCGGTCAAAGTTAGCCCCTTCTTCAGAGTGTTTGTCCAACAGTTAACAAGGGGAATTTTTATGCAAATGCAGTTCGGTAAGTTATTGGATTTTCTCCACTGCTTAAGTCAGGAAATTTTCTAAAGCATCAGCTGCATTTCAGGTAGTCGCTGAATTAAATTAAAAGTCAAAGTCATTAAAAGGCAAGTTTGTTTTTAAGTTGTCGGCAGCTTAGAAAGAAGAGAAGAAAAAAAACCAGCTCCAAAACCAACTTAAACTAAAAACAGAAAAGCTGAAAAACATTGTGCCAAAGACTAGGCTGTAAAGCAAAATTATTGAACGGACTCTAAATACTCTATAGAGCAACAAGCTCTTGACGAAAAAAATTATTAGAACTCTTGTTAAACTAAAATGGACAATTGTGGAACGGAATAATATTTAAAGTAACAACTTCTACGAAAACTTTTTGTTGGTAATTACACAAACCAATTTTAGATTCGTACAGTAAAGTAACTACATAAAGTATTTTATCAGAATTTATTTCAATTCCCGTCCAAAAACTTGAAAATACATCAACAACATGAAGACTGCATTCCGAATCACGAAATTCCCAATTCTGGACAGCATAGGAAAGAAATTGAATTAAGTAGTCTTGTCTAGTTGTTAAATGTTTCTATTTGCAAATACATATTATAAATATAAAATCTGGTCCTTTTTACATTTTTTTGGATTTTTTATATTTATTATATTTTCTTTTTTATTTTGCTACAATGTACTTTTTCAAGGACAGCACACAAAAGCTTTCTCTTGTTTTTCTTATCAATAAACAATTTTTTTTATTAGTTTCCAACTGATCACACGCGAATTTTACATGAATTAAAACAGTCATTAGATCAGCGTTAGGATATCTAATATTTAATTAGGATTTAGTTAAGATATCTAAATATTAATTTTAAAATGGATTTAAAATAAGAAATTGTACTTCATAATTGCTTAATGATTAATGTAACCCGTAAATTTTCAGGATATGCTGTTTAATTAATTCTAAGATTTAGGGGATAAAGTAAAAGAAAGTATAGAACTAGTTTCTTATTAGTCTTGTGTTTTTGGATTAGATGTATTAATAATGAATGTTAAAGATTCTATAACATATCCGAATTACTAAGTCTACAAATACGATGTTCGAATCTAAGCCGTATTTCCCATGTACATGTTTTTAGGTGATTTTATTTTAGATTTTCGATTAAGATTTATATTATGATCCACAACTGCGTTTCAAATTAGTTTCAAAATGTTTTATAATGTTTGTTTATACAATTGCAATTTTCGTCCTTTAACGTCAATGTTTGCCACAATTGTTTTTTTTTGATGACTGTTGTTTTAGGGGTTTTTGTTGCCTGCCACGCACATTAAAATTATGTCCTGGGTAATGTAGTTTTATGCTGCTTTTGTTCTCCACGGAGCGGCAGGTCTGGCCCATGGCCCTATTGCCTTACCGTTTTACCACCCATAAACAAGGCACATAAATATAAAAAGGCAACAACGCTTCCAAATGATTGCCCTGGTTTGCTGCTACTTTAACTGCTGGTGCTTCTTCACCTGCTTGGAATCCAGTGGACGTTGGCAATTACTGTTGTCACAGCTTCCGCAGTTTGTATCTGTGATTTTTTTTTTGAATCATTTAATAATATAAAACAATAATTAAAAGAGATCAACAAAATTCAACCAAACTGGTGAATACATAAAGATGCCCGCCCGCGGTACGTCCCAGTGTGAATTGCTTCGGCAGGGTTATGGCGCCTTCTATGGTGAACCGACTCTTTCTCGCTCCAGCTCGCGTATGATGACTCCGATGTAGCCGCTCACCGCCGCGCAGTTATCCTTGCTCTCCAGCATGCTGGGTACCACCAAAGCGGTAGAAGCTCACCTGCCCGTGCTTCCCACCGACCCAAGCCTCAATATTGGGGATGAGGCTATGCGTCCATCTGCCGTTTAGTGCAGCGTCCCATCTGTCCTGCCATTTCCTCAAAGTGAGCCTTCTAGCGTCCGCTTTGGCGACACGCTTCGGAATGCCCTTGCTGGTGCCCTCTGCAGTGTCTCGAACTTTAGCTGCCAAGATGTCGATGGGCACCATGCCAGCGACTACTAGGGCTGCATCCTCCGAAACAGTCCAAAAGGCGCTACAGACTCTGAGAGCTCAGAGTCGACAAGTCTGACTGATGAGGCAACGGTAGCTTTCGACCATGGCCGGTGCCCAGACTAGGTAGCGAATTGCCCTAGCCGATTCTAGAACTAGGCCCACCGAGGGCAGCCAGCGTTATCCCCAAAAAGAAGCTCCATATCACATCGTACAGGTACGATGGAATTCCGAAGCTTCTGGCAGCATCCAGAATGCAGCCCCAATCCGCCTTGTTGAAGGCTTTGTTCACATCCAGGGTGATCACCAGACAGTATTCCTTCGCACCTCCTTTCCATCGAGAGCCCTTCTCCACGGAGTCCACGAGACAGATTGGACGATATGACGAAGCTACCTCTTCTGGTTTCCCTGGTTTGGGGAACAGCACCAGCTTTTGCATCTTCCACTGAGATGGGAATACTCCCTTCTTCAGGTACTGGTCGAAGGTTGCCGCCAATATTTCCTGGCGAGTTGCCATTGCCAGCCAAAGTGCACGGTTGGGGATGGAGGCCCGGGGCCTTGTTTTGTTTTAGCGGCCTGGCTGCGGCATCACTTGTTCGCGCTGACTGGAACGTGGTAGCGGGAAGTAACATGTTCAACGAGCCTACAATTTAGGGAGTCCACACGCTGGGGGAAGAGATCGCAGACAATACGTTCCAACTCGCCGGCTTCAGTAGGAGACGAGAATCTGTTGGCGTAGACTCGCTTGACTACGATCTTGTACGTCTTGCCCCAAGGGTCCTGATCGGCCGTGTCGCAGAGACTTAGGTACACTTCCCGCTTCGCCTTCTTGAGCTCCTTCCTATATGTGCTAAAGGCTGCCCATAGTTGCGGCCATGTCACCAATCCTTGTTTCCTTGCTCTCTGATAACGCCGCCTAGAGGCTAGGCAACTTCTACGTATGTATGTCTCCGATTCAGCTTTTTCACCAGAAAACCGGTTGCTGAAGTCCCTTAAAAGGTCTCCTTACCGCCATGCTCGCGTTGCACGATGAAGCCAGAATGCTGGATAGCTGGTCTGCAATCTGCTGGGTTGTTCTCTGGGTCCACCCACTGCTTTGGGGCAGCGCCGACCGAAGGGGTTGGTTGATGCCTAGGGAGAATAATATCTCCTCGTGGTCGCTACCTGTGTAGACTTCACCAACGCTCCATGATGAAGCCTTAAATAGCCCGCTGCTGACGAAGGTGAGGACGATGACGAACTCGCCGCTTGCTCTACTGAATGTGACCCTCTGTTTAGAAGAACTATGTCTAGCGATGCAAAGGCTTCCAGAAACGAGCGTCCTCTCGCATTGGTAAACGCGCTCCCGTATTCGAGGCCCATGCGTTGAAGTCCCCTGTGTCGGCATCACCTAGTCATGTTACCATGAGTCCCACAGTGGATCCTCACACTACCAAGTTATCTCAGTTATTAACATTTCTATGTTCCACACACATACATGTAACCGTTTTAGAATAAGCTAGCAATAAGAAAACTCAATAAATCAGTTCTTGTGCGACCATTGAAAAGTATAGACGTTTACCACAATTTCAGAAGTGGGATAACAGGGAAAAATATTTTTTTCACTTCAAAATCACACAGCATAAAAATATCTGAAATTTATCAAGAACTGATTATGTCAAAAGTAAAAGATCGCGCCCAGGGGTGGCTATACTCCAACGAAACTTTATTGGCTATGCCGGTGACACAGCTGTTGAATAAAATTTCAAATTAAGGAAAGCAAAATAATGTTGCGTCGCAAATTCCAGGACCGGAAGTGGAAGACCACCGAAAATTATTCAACATATTTCAAGGAGAAGATCCTTCTGGCAGCAGAAATCCAAATGGATGATGAGGAATTAATCGACAATATCATCGAGGAAATCCCGATGATCAACTGAAACGGCAGGCCCACATGCAATGCTTCATCACGACTCAACATCTATTGCAGGCTTTCGATAAAGTTACCTTGCGTAGGCGCTCGCAGGTTATACAAAGATCGAGGATGGTTGTCAATGGGAGTCCAATTATTTTTATCAAATTTTGTTGCATTGAAAAAATATTGAATCACGTCAACTTTGAAGTCAATGAAGACAATACCACCTACTTTGGATTAAATAACAGTCCTGGGAAAAATTTCATGTTTTGTTTTTATAAGTAAAGAAAGAATTTATTTTGAATTACTAGTTGTGACAAACGGATCGATGGCATATAACGTTGTGTTAGGCAGGAATTTTGTAAGAAATGGTAATTTCGAATTTGTAAGCAAAATTGATTGAACTTACATGATAGCTGTAATAATGATCGAACTTATGAAAATGACTGATGTAAAAATGATCGCCAAAATGAAAAGAAGAGTTGTAAAAATGACCGACTTGCTAAAAGCGCTAGTATAAAAAACATTAAAATAATGAAAAGGATAGCACTGAATCGAATAGAATTTCTGAGAATGATGGCATACCAAATGAGTTAGAAGAAATAATAATGCTAAAGCAAAAGAAAGAAATTATAGAAAGAAAAGATAGAAATTATACAATTATACAAAACATTACCAGACAACATTCAATTAGCTGACCCAACATTTGATAAACCAGGAAAAATTGATATGCTGTTGGGAGCTGATGATCACTATGCTATACTGCTACCAGCAAGAAGACGGGGTAATCGAAACCGTCCAACATTACAAAATTCAGAGATTGGATGGATTATAGCTGGCAGAATTAATATGTCAACGTCAGCTTTAATCACATGTATGGTAGGCATGACGAATCCAGAGGAGTCTCTAGAAAGATTCTGGCAGCTAGATACACTAGAGCCAATGAAAAGGTACAGGAGTCCGGAGGAAGAGTATTGTGAAAAATTCTTCCTCGATAACGTACACACGGCGGCGGACGATCGACTAATTGTAAAGCTTCCATTTGCTTCATGGCGTTAGAGAGGCGAATGAGCCCTGGTTTATGTCAGAATATGAACAGTTCGGACATATGAAGCAGGTAATGGTAGAACAAATTCCCAAGAACCTTTACTTTATACCGCATCACTGTGTACTAAAGCCAGAAAGTACCACCACCAAGTTAAGAGAGGTATTTGATGCATCATGCAAAACGTCATCACGAAAATCGCTGAACGATATTTTATATCCAGTTGTACAGAGTCAACTCTTCTCAATTCTTCTGCGGTTCATTGTTTACTGCGGACATTGAAAAAATGTATCGTCAAGTTTGGATAAACCCTGCCGATCAATTCAATCAGATGATTGTGTGGAGAGAGGATCCAAGTCAAGAACTAAAGTTTTATCGTTTAAAAACAGCAACTTATGGAACCACATCAGTCCCATATTTAGCGACGAAGTGTCTGGAATATTTGGCACTGAAAAACATGGAAAAATTGTCGTCTGGAGCATTAGTATTAAAAAATGACTTTTATGTTGATGATTGTCTCACAGGAGCAGACAGTTTACCAGAAGCCCTGCAAATAAGACAACAGCTGGTAGAAATCTTGAGACGTAAGGGTTTAAACTTACGAAAATGGTGTTCAAATAGCAGTCAACTTCTAAAGCAAGTTCCAAAGGAAGATATCATTCCTGACATCAATCTCAGTGATACACTGGAACAAACAAGTGTCAAACCAATTATGTGGAAAGGCTCAAAGACATACAAATGGAATAACCAGACGAGTGGTGCTCTCTGAAGTTGGTCAAATCTTCGATCCTCTAGGACTGTTCGCACCGGTAGTGGTAAGAGCGAAAATGTTTCTTCAACACGTTGCTACCGAACGAATTGAGATGGATGGTGACCTACCGCCGTATTTGGAGAAGCAATGGGAAGCCTATCGAGAGGATGTACAGGCACTAAACCACATGAATATCCCCACTACAAAGGAACCGCATACATTTGTTGATGCATTAGAAAAGGCGTATGGAACGGCAGTTTATGTCCGATTAACCTATAAAAATGGACAAATTTCGGTCAGATTGTTGTGCGCCAAGTCGAGAGTGGCTCCCCTTCTTCGACGATTTGTTAAAGATTTTTCATTAATAGCAAAACCATTGTACGATCTGGTGAGAAAAGATAGAAAATTTGAGTTCGGTAGTAAAGAATTAGACAGTTTCGAAAAATTAAAAAGAAATTTGCTAGAAGCCCCTATACTTGCTTTGTACAACCCGACTGATCCAACAGAGTTACACTGCGACGCTAGCGCCCTTGGCTTTGGTTCAATGCTTTTGCAGAGGTAGAAAGATAATAAGATGCATCCAGTGTTCTATTTTTCTAGGCGTACAATAGATGTAGAAGCCATGTACCATAGTTTCGAACTCGAGACACTAGCCGTAGTGTATTCATTGAAACGCTTTGGAATATATATTCAAGGAATAGAGTCCAAGATAGTCCAAGCACTTACGTTAGCACTCAATAAAAAAGAACTTTCTCCCAGAATAGCTCGATGGGCTCTTCTTCTTCAATAGTCATACTATACCTAAGAGCACCGAGCTGGAAAGCGCATGCAGCACGTTGATGCGCATAGCAGAAACACACGTATACTCACAATTGATTCCAATTTGCTTGAAGAGACCCTAATTATTTGTCAAAGTAGAGATGAGATAATTAAAGAAATTCTAACGCAACTACAGAATACAGAACACAAAGATTATGAAATGCGCAATGGCATAGAGTATAGAAAAAAAAATAAGGAATCTCTTTTACTTTATATCTCGAAAGAAATAGAAAGTCTTGTCATGTATAGTTATCACGATCAGTTAGCCCATATCGGAGTAGACAAAATGGTAAATGTTATTTCGAAAAGCTATTGGTTTCCTAGCGTTAAAGAAAATTGCAAACAGCATGTACAAAATTGTCTAAAATGTATATCTTATTCAGATAAAAATGGAAAAGAGGAAGACTTTCTTCATAACATTCCGAAGCAAACTATCCCTTTTGATGTCATACACATAGATCACTATGGTCCAATAGAATAGAGCAGATCTAACAAGCACATATTAGTAGTAAAACAAAGTTCGTTCGTCTGTACCCCGCGAAAAACATAAAGTCGAAGGAGGCAGTATTAGCATTGAAAGACTATTTTAGAACATATAGTAGACCCAAATGCGTTATTTCAGATCGAGGAACTTGCTTCACATCAAAAGAATTTGATGATTTTTTAGTCGAAAACGAAGTTAAACACATAAAAATCGCTACAGGATCTCCGCAAGCAAACGGACAAGTAGAAAGGTTGAATAGAAGTTTGGGTCCAATGATCGCTAAGCTGAATGAGCCGGACAAAGGATTGTATTGGGACACAATCTTACAAACAGTTGAAACAGTGGATCCTCACACTACCAAGATATCTCTGTTATCTACATTTATAAGCTAGCAATAAAAAAACAAACAATAAGTATAGACGTGTACCACAATTTCAGAAGTGGGATAACAGGGAAAAATATTTTTTTCATTTCGAAATCACACAGCATACAAAATATCTGAAATTTATCAAGAACTTTTGTTATTTAATTTAAACATTTACATAAATGGAATCAAATGAAGTGAATAAGTTCAGCGCAACCCAATTGCGAAAGTGGCTGGCAAATCTAGGCCTCCAGAACAGTGACACTAAAGCGGCTTTGGCCGCACGACTCAACCTGGTGCCACCCGAAGCCCAAGAATCACGCCCACCTCCGGATGGTATGGACGAACCCTACCTAGATGTCTAAGAAGCCGACCAGCAAGATCTAGAAGAAATCGAAGGCGCCGTTGGTGGCACAGAACTCAGCAACGAGAGTGAGCAGGACAGTGATGACGCGCAGGTCGAACTCAATCATGACGTTGGCACCGCTGCAGTCTGTAATGAGCGTGAGCGAAATGGCGACGACGCGCCTTTCGCGCGCCAATCTGAATTTGTCGTTGAGCAACCAAACGAGCGAGACGGAGAGAAAGAAGCGTAACACAAAACTTTATTGGATATGCCGGTGACACAGCTGTTGAATAAAATTGCAAACGCTTTTCAAATTAAGGAAAGCAAAATAATGTTGCGTCGCAAATTCCAGGACCGGAAATGGAAGACCACCGAAAATTATTCAACATATTTCAAGGAGAAGATCCTTCTGGCAGCAGAAATCCAAATGGATGATGAGGAATTAATCGACAATATCATCGAGGAAATCCCGATGATCAACTGAAACGGCAGGCCCACATGCAATGCTTCATCACGACTCAACATCTATTGCAGGCTTTCGATAAAGTTACCTTGCGTAGGCGCTCGCAGGTTATACAAAGATCGAGGATGGTTGTCAATGGGAGTCCAATTATTTTTATCAAATTTTGTTGCATTGAAAAAATATTGAATCACGTCAACTTTTAAGTCAATGAAGACAATACCACCTACTTTGGATTAAATAACAGTCCTTTAAATGTGCTGGGAAAAATTTCATGTTTTGTTTTTATAAGTAAAGAAACAATCTATTTTGAATTACTAGTTGTGACAAACGGATCGATGGCATATGACGTTGTGTTAGGCAGAAATTTTGTAAGAAATGGTTATTTGAATTTGTAAGCAAAAATGATTGAACTTACATGATAGCTGTAAAAATGATCGAACTTATGTAAATGACAGATGTAAAAATGATCGCCAAAATGAAAAGAAGAGTTGTAAAAATGACCGACATGCTTAAAGCGCTAGTATAAAAAACAATAAAATTACTGAATTCTGATTCAGTGCTATCCTTCACTGAAACGAATAAAATTTCTGAGAATGATGGCATTCGAAATGATAGAGTTAGAAGGAAAAATAATGCTAAAGCAAAATTTGAGGAAAATAAGGCGGCTGAAAAGAAAGAAATTATAGAAAGGATAGAATTATACAAATGTAAAAATAGTAAATAATGATCGTAAAGAGGATGTTCTTAAAAAAAAGGTTAGTGTTAATAGTGATAACGTTAAGTTATGAAAGGAACTCATGGATATTTTTAGTCAATTTTATATGAAAGCCTAACGACCAGAGCTTCCGTCAGTTAAATGGGAAATGAAACTAAATTTTGAGAACACGAAATCCGGTGAACTTAGAATGTGTGTAGATTACCGAACCCCTAACAAGAACATGCTCAAAGACAATAACCCCACACCTTTAATAGATGATCTTATAGACAAACTATCGGAAGGAAAGTGTTCACCAAGTTAGATTTAAAAAATGGATTCTTTCAAGTCTTTATCGCAAGCGACGACGCTATGCAAGAGCGAGACTGCAATAAACGTAACGAAAATGAGAGTGACGACGAACATACTTCAAAAGCAGACGAAGAAAACGACGAAGAGAGTTCAAAGCGCGAGCTTGTATTAGAGATGGCAACAGCAATCAATGTGACCAGAGTAGCTGAGCAGAAAACAAATAATTGAAGTTATGCTGGCTACCAGATGGCTAAAGAAATGCTGATGGAATATAATGGCGGACCAGACGTACAAAATTGAATTGTACAATTAAATAATGTGTCTGTATTGTGTGAACTCAGCGAGAATCAACGTCATTTGCCTTGCGTTGGAAAACTTAAGAGCAATGCACTACAATGGCTACAAGCAAGCCCAAAACGTGTACAATATGTTGGACGAGTTGGTGATGGCGTTTGGTTCCTAGAAATCGAAAGCAGAGTTACAGCGTGCTTTTGAGGATAAGGTTGTTAGAAAATCAAGAAAATTATTTATGTGAAATGCTGGAAAATGAAAACGGAATAGTAAGTCAGGTTGTTAGAAAAAAATTATTAGTAATGTAGATAAAGGAGAAAAAAGGAAAGATGTAGAAACTATTATTAAAAATGTGTTGGTAGAAAATTTTAAGAAAGAAATGTTAGAAATCAATTTAGTAGACAATCCAAAAGAAGAACTTGTATACATCATCTGTAGAAGAATGCTATATTAAACAGAACAGACCAGAGAATCAAGATTTTAAATGTGAAATGAAGATAACTCTTAAAAATACCAAACCCTTTAGTTGTTCACGTAGAAGGTTAAAAAAGAAAAGAGAAAAAAAAAGAGAAATTACAGATATTAATCGATGATTATTTAAAAGAAGTGGTTATACAACCCAGTAATTCAGGATATGCATCGCCGATAAAACTAGCTAGAAAAATAAATAATTTAACAAAAGTATGGCTAAAGATAACTATCCTTTGCCATTAATGGACGATCTCTTCGATTGCAGCATATACAAATTTAGATATATGTATGTTCATGCTTAATTGTATGTTTATGTGAATATGTTTATGTGTATACTTTAATGTATACATATGAACATATTCAAGTGCACAATTATATTTTAATGCGTATATGTTTAATTGTTTATACTTGCAACAAAGTGTTACAAGTTGAGCTCATTGTATTGAATGATTATTTGTATGAATATACTACACCTCCCCTTTTTAGAGAATAACGTAATATTATGGAGTTATTGTAATGATTATTGATATAGAAAAGTAAACTAAAGGTAAAGTAAAGGTGTATTTTAGAAAACATTTTTTTTTTGTGTCTCTTCAGACAAATTCTCTTTCTTTTTTTTTTTTTTTTTTGAAATTGCATTAATTTGTTTTTAATAATAGATGAATACATAAAGATTTTTGTTTTTATACCCTTGCAGAGGGTATTATAAAATTGGTCAGATGTTTGTAACGCACAGAAGGAGACGTTTCCGACCCCATAAAGTATATATATTCTTGATCAGCTTGAGAAGCTGAGTCGATATAGCCATGTCCGTCTGTCCGTCTGTCCGTCCGTCTGTGCGTATGCGTTTTACTCAGCCATCTTAAGAGATATCGGGTTGAAATTTTTTTTGGAGACTCTTTATTACCTGTGTGAGATAAAGTATGAAAATCATCGGGATCGGACTACTATATCATATATTGTTTAATAATCATTAAATGTGTTTTGAATTCAGTAGTTTGAAGTATGCGTTTTACTCAGCCATCTTAAGAGATATCGGGTTGAAATTTTTTTGGAGACTCTTTATTACCTGTGTGAGATAAAGTATGAAAATCATCGGGATCGGACTACTATATCATATATTGTTAAATAATCATTAAATGTGTTTTGAAAATGCGTTTTACTCAGCCATCTTAAGAGATATCGGGTTGAAATTTTTTTTGGAGACTCTTTATTACCTGTGTGAGATAAAGTATGAAAATCATCGGGATCGGACTACTATATCATATATTGTTAAATAATCATTAAATGTGTTTTGAATTCAGTAGTTTGAAAAATATTTGAGCATATTCATAATACGACAACTAATGCTGTTGATGTATGAAATTTCACTTTTCTTATCGAATTAAATATAATAAAGAACTGCAAGGGTATATAAACTTCGGCAAGGCCGAAGTTAACTTCCATAGCTCGTTTTTTTTTTTGTAAAATTACGTAAGTATCATGAAAATTAAAAAAAGGTATGTTATTATTTTTACGGTTGATCATTCCGAAAATGATTTAGTCTGTTTTTATGAACCTTTTGGTTTTTATTCTTATTATCTACTATTAATATATTGTCATTGTCTTCTATACTCACTACCTTATAAGGCCCTATATATTTAGCATCTAGTTTATGACCTATTTCTTTTTTTTAATAAAACTTTATCTACTATGTTTAAATCGAAATTGGAAATATGTTTGTAGTAGTATTTTTTATTATTTAACTTATGGTTTTCTAGCATTATCCTAGCTCTTTTATATGCTATTTCTATTCTAAATTTTATTTCCTTAGAGTAGTCGTCTAAATTGTATATTGGATCTATTCTATCTATTTTGTTAAAATCTATGAACTGATTTGGTAGACTTCCAAATACTAGTTCGTATGGACAATATTCATGCACTGCCGAGGGTGTTGTGTTGTAACAATAAGTGAAATATTGTATCCAAGCATCCCAATCGGACTTATCTGCATATATGTATGAACGAATATATTCATTGAATGTTCTATGACTTCGTTCTATTGTCCCTAAAGTCTGGTGGTGGTATGCTGTAGATGTCAGATTTTTAATCTTCATGTACTTGCATATCTGGTTTTTATACTCAGTTCCCATGTCCGTAATGAGTGTTTTCATTGGACCGTACTGTAGTATACAATTTTCGAATATAGCTTTAACTACATTACCTGCACTCTTAGATGCAACTGGAATGGCTATTAGGTATTTTGTCAGATCGCATATCAATATGACAATATACTCATTTTCATTATCTGAATTTGGTAGCGGACCTATTGTGTCCACTATAACCTTATCGAAAGCCTTTGCTGGTGTTTCTGTTATTATCATGGGAGTCTTCGTATGTGTCGTCGTTTTTGACACCTGGCATTTATGACATCTCCTTATGTACTCTTTGATATGGCGTCCCATATTTTTTCAATAGTAGTGTTTTTTGATTTTTGACAGCGTTCTGGTAATGCCAGTATGACCTCCCTGAATTGGATCATCATTATATGTAGACAGTATTGCTTCTTTTTTTCTTTTTCATTTTCTATTAGGGTCACCGGCTGGCGTAGCGCTACTCTTAATGTTTTCAATATAGTATTGCCCATATTTTTAAAAGAATCTATTGAAATAATTTCAAAGATCTTTTCGCTCGGTGCCAATTTTAGTTGGCTGATTTCAAGTATACCGGCTTGTATTTCAAGCCTTTGGAAGAACTGACCTAAGTCGAGAATTCCGTTGGTATACAAATCGCTAACTTCAATTCTTGCCATAACTTTCTTTCCATGTTTCAGTGAACATTTATTTTCTGTTATTCGCAAGGTTACTACTTTCCGTACCTCGTCATTATTGATGACTTCGTATACGTTGGGCCTATGAAGCATTTTGAAGATTTGCCTTGGCAAAAGTTCTTCTTTATTAACTGCGCAGTTTTTCTGTCTACTTTGTTGCCTGGTAGTGACTTTCAGGACTTTTATACTCATATCTTTTAATTCGGATATAGTTATCCGCGATAAGGCGTCTGCCACAAAATAGTCTTTACCTCTCAAATACTCTACTGTAAAGTCGTACTCTTCTAATTCAGCCGCATGCGTATTAGTTTTGAACTCGGGTTGACCATGGAGAATAAATATGTTAATGGTCTATGGTCTGTTCGCACTGTGAAATGTTTTTCATATATATATGGTCGAAAATGTGTTATTGCCCAATGTATTGCTGCTAGCTCTTGTTCTGTAGTTCTCTTGTTGCTTTCACCTTTAGTGAACGCTCTTGATGCATATGAAACTGAAAGCTGGAGTCCATTATAGTTTTGTGTTAAAACTGCTCCACATGCTTGCTTGCTTGCATCTGTGATTATGCAAAATTCTTTGCTGAAATCTGGGTACTGCAATAGATTAGGTTGAACGAACTTTTCTTTTAAGTATTGGAATGCATTTTCGCATTCTGCTGTCCATTCGAAGGGAACATTCTTTTTACATAAATTTTTTATGAAACGTCTGTAATAATTGCAAAATGCAACGAAACGTCTAGCACTATCTGCATCATGTGGGACTGGATAATTCTTGATGACGTCAAATTTTGTGTCGTCGGGCAAGATGACCTAGGAATGTCACCTCATGCATAAAAAATGAGCATTTTTGCATGCAGTTTAATATTCTTTTTTCTGCAAAGTTTAAAAATATCTACTAAATTTTGAATCATATGTTGTTCAGAACAACCAACAACGATTAAATCATCCATATAGAGGAAAGCTTGGCTGGGCTCAAACCCTGAGAATGCTATTGTCATCATTCTCTGAAATGAATCAGGTGCTATTTTTAGACCGAAAGGTAATCGCGTGAAGCGATATTAGCCATTGCTAAAAAGACGTTATATCTCTTGATTTTTCTTCTAGTTCTATTTTATGAAAACCTGACATTAAGTCAAGGCAAGAAAAATATTTTGCTCCTTCTAATTGATCAAGAATATCATCAATTCTGGGGAGCGGAAACTTATCGCCAGTTTTTTTCTTTAGATCCCGGAAGTGTTTTCTTTGGGACTAGTAAGAGTGGGCTATTATAAGGCGAAACATACGGTTCAACAATACCCTGTTCAATTAACTTTCCAACTTGTCGCTGGATCTCGTCTATTTGGCTATGCGGACTCCGGAAATTTTTCACATTTACCGGTTCATCATCCTTAAGTCTTAATTTTTGTTTATAATAATTATTTGTTGTGATCGGTTCGGTGTCAAGTCCGAACACATCACTATACTCAGTGCATAACTTTTCGAGTTTGTCTTTGAATAGTGCTGGGAAATTTTTCTTCAATTTATGAATTACAGATTCTTTTCTTATATCTTTGGTATTTTGAACTATATCGTAGTTCGAAAGTGATTCAAATTTTAAATTGTTAAGGCCTACTATTTGGAATTAAAATGTTACCTTCTGCTGAAGATAGTTTTATTTTGCGTACCACTTGGGATCTTCCTGGTAGAAGTGTTGAGTTATTACCAGAATTGAATGTTATTGGAACATAAATTGGGTACGTTTATGTTTGTGGTCTAAGTATAATCCAATCTTCTGAATTGCTGTAATCTATTTTGCAATTAAAAGTTTTTATGAAATCTAAGCTTTTATTCCATCGCATGGGATTGCGAAATCTGAATGAAGCAGATGAAATTCGTATGGAATAATATATTTATATGTCTGCAATTCTATTGAGACTAGGCCTTTGGAGTTTATTACTCCTTCTCCTATGCCTCGAATGTCTACAGTTTTATTTACTTTGATGTTATGAAATACATCAGAATTTTCTTTTATTATTGAAATATCTGCACCGGTGTCAATTAAGAATGTTATTTTCTTATTGGATTTAACATTCTTAAATGATACGAAATTATTAAGACTTAGGTTAATAGAGTATACTTTATTTTTTAATTCTGAGCATTTGGAGGAGCTTGTCCGTTTCCCTGGTCGCTTTGGGTAATTCGGACATTTGTATTGTTATAACCATTCTGTTGGTTATTTGTGTTTTGTCTATTATTATTTTGTTATCCACCTCCACGGCCGCCTCTTCGGTAGCGTGAATAATTTCGGCCTCGTTGGGCTCTGTGGGCATCGTTATTGCTCCAACTCGAATTGTTATTGTTCCAATTCGAGTTGTTTCTCCAGTTACCATTATTGTTGTAGCGGCGTCTACCGCGGTCATTATGCTGGGCATAAAAAACTGGTAATATTTTGGAAACTTCCTGTGGAGCCCGACTCTACTGAAAGAGTGGTAAATCTAGTGATGGCTTCTTTAGCTGAATCAAAGTTTCCTGATTCCAATAGTAACTGGACGCATTGACCTTTGGTATGAATTACCATCGCATTTACTGTCACTTTGGTAGTGTATTTTATTGCTTGTTCATTTGGAAGACCATCCGAAATATATGCGCCTTTTAGAGCGTCGGTCAACTCAGTAATCTCCTTTGTGTATGAAACACAGTTATTAGGGTTTCTCTGCAGATTTTTAATTTTTGCTGTTAAAAGATCCACTGATTCACCCTTGAAGATTGTTGACAGCTTTCGTATTACTTCATCAATCGTTGTTTCAGAGCTTAGCGTATTACGCGCTTATCCTTTCAATTTGGATTTTATGATTTCGATGGTTACTGCTTCATGCGTTTCTTTTATTGTGTCAAGTACGCGAAGCGCCCCAATGAAACCTTGTAGGTTTTTAATGTCACCATCGAAGAATGGTAGTAGCCTGGTGGCTGTGTTTATGAATTCTACCACTGTTTGAGTCATTTTGTTGCTTCCTTTTGGAATTGCTGGTTTATTATGACTGATCAGAGTCACTGATGGTTCTTCTTGACCAATTTCTTCATCAGCCATTAGTTGCATTTTTTCTTCCAGCACTATTGAAGTTTCTAAATCAGGTGTTCGTTTAAATTCAATATTGTGTCTGTTTAGCACAGCTATTGCTTTTTGTTTGCAATCTCTGTAGAACGGCTGTTTTTTGCCCTGTCTATAGTTTGCTATAGTGCTCAGTTAATACTGGTCTAATAGCTTGGAGCTTCTCAGTAATTATTTTCTCGTGTTTGATTAATGCGTCTTGGGATGTTTCTCTGTTTTGCGAGAGGCACTTACAAGATCTAGTTAATTCTTGTGCGTGTATTCTGGCTTTTCCTATTATATCATCCCAAGTAACCATAGTTTGTTAAAAATAAATAATAAACAAATTTTCGAAAATGTCTATGGTTTTTTTTTTCTTATTCTGTATCTATTATTTCTACATCTGAGTCTGATATGTCTGATATCTGATATGTCTATCAGCGCGATTGAGTCTGTTTAAGAATAAACATCGTGTTCATCTGAACTGGCTTCACCAAATCAGATGCACCAATGAAATATACAAAACGAAACAAAAACAAAAGTAAATCATAAAATTCATATGACAATTATTGCCTAATACCAAACAAAACATGCATCCACACTCTGTGGAAAACACTTGAGATTATAACAGCGGCGCGGTATCAAGTAACCAGTGCTGAGCATGAAATATAAACAATTTTCAACCCCAGAAAACGTGGGGCATTAGAATAAGTATTTGTAAGAACAATTGTTGCTTCTTAGAGCTTAAGAGTTTTTAAATAAAATCAGTTCATATTTTGAATTCAACGAATGAAGACTGGGTAACTTTCCTTCTCTCCGGGAATCCCTATTCATTTTGGTCCTTCGAGCCGGATTCATTTTGGTCCTTCGAAAAAAGGAACTCTTTAGTTTTCCCCCACCAGTGGTAAGAGACTCAGAGGATGAATCAGTGCGTTTAAGTCTGAATTCTTATGCAAGTGTAAATGCTAAGATCAGCTAAAGGTTGCAAAAATAAAATAACTCTGTTCTCCCCCACCAATGGTAAGAGATAGAGTATAAAAACAAAAAGCAAAATTTTATCTTAATATATAAAAAGTGCGTGCGTCCGAGTTAAATAAGGCAGTTTGGCTAGTCGAGCAACTGCAATAATTTCGGCGGCGACAAAAAAATAATTACAGAATTGGTGTGTGGCGTATTCGAAGCCCTAATATCGAAAAAAAAAAGTTAAAAGTGTATATGTAGTTGCAAGTCGGCAACTACAAACAGCAGCAGAGCAACAAGATAGTTGCAAAGAAGAGGCTGCTAAGACGACAGAATCTGGTGCGATGACCGGCACCGGGATCGCCTGAGCTCATAGGCCCTGGACAACAGCAGCTAAGCAACTACACAGCAAAAAAAACACACCGGTGAAGGACTGCCCTGGACCATTTGACTCACCCTATTGCGAGTAGACCCTGTGCTAAGAGGACCGACAACGCTGCATAGAGCGAGCTAAGCAACTGAAAGCTGAACTTCGCCGAAGAGCGAAGAAACGCAAGGGGGCCGCAGAAATGCACAAGCCTTAACTTGCCTTATTTAATAATTTAAATATAAGCCTCTATAAGCAAGTTGAAGCACGAAAGTGCAACTTGCGAACTACTAACTCCTTGATAGGCTTTTATTAACCATGTGGTTGGAGATTAAAAAAAAAAACTTCTGTTATTGAGAAATGAAATGTATATCTGAATTGTGAGCCAACCACATACGCTATCAACATTTTTTCCACGTCTCTGGCTCACTGTGCAAGACACAGTTGAGATATTTTTTTCTCTCTTGATCAAAAAAGTCGATATATATATCGAATAAAAAAAATCAATTGATTGTCAAACATACTTACATACACCATACAAAATGTTTCTTAACAAAACTGAGAAGTTGTTAGGAAAGCAGTTAGAGTTGCAAAATAGGATAAGGCAGTTAGAAGCACTAGATCCCAGAAACATAACTAGCAAGGTGATCGAGGAAGTAAAAGAGATTAGGAATCGATGGTTACCTAATCATAACAAATTGCTACAGCAAGGGAATTTCGATCATCAGTATTTCACAGATAAAATACATGAAGGAATGTTAAAGATAGTTGCCAAAATAATAGCTGCAGGAGAGTCAGAAAGACCAGGCACTAGTAAGTCGGTGTTAGTTGAAACTGAAGCAGATATGTCAGAAATGTTTGAGGATAGCAAAGGAGAGTCGCGAGGGAATGCGACCTCCAGTAATGAAAACGCTAGTGGTAATCAGGAGATATTTATGGATAAAGTCCGACAGCTCCAGGAATATTTGGATAGGGTAACCAAAGATTTACGCACTATAAATAATTCAACAGGCAATGAGGCATGCATAATATATATTAATAAGATCAATTATTTATGGGAGAAAGTACAGGCGTGCCAGGTTGTGTTGAAAGATGCAAAATTTAAAAATACTATAGAGGATTTAGAATTCGATGTTCGGAATTCTGTATCAGTGTTAGAAATGAAAATAAACGATCGGAAAAATTTGAAAGATGAAAATGTAACCGTAAGAGGCGAACTACCGGTGTTGCCGAAAATACAGGTACCCACATTTTCTGGGGAACCTAGAGAATGGGACCTGTTTGTGGAATTATTTGCGGACTTATTGAAAAAAGAAAGGATCTAAGTTCTGCACTTAAATTCAATTATTTAAAATCCGCGTAAAAGGGCGAAGCAAGGAGCATGGTAGCCCATCTATTGTCAGGTTCAGCTGACAATTATAGTGCCGCTTGGGAATTATTAAACAAGCGATATGAAAATAATCGGAGGGTATTTTCCGAACAATTAAGTCGGATCGTTGATTTACCGATGATCAACAATGATTCCGCAAAAGGTGTTAAAGGAGTGATTGACATAGTTAATGAGTCAGTTTACTTCATTAAAATAAAAGCAAATTTGTCCGATGAAGTTGACGTTATATTCGCACAACTCCTACTAAAGAAATTTGACAGAGAGGCTCTGCAATTGTATGAGAGTCAGATTCGAAAAACAAGGCAAATTCAAGAGCTATCTGATGTCATGGATTACTTGGAGCAAAGATATTGCTCGCTAAGTGCCATGAGCAAAGAAGAGAAAAAACCGCTACAAACTGTTTTAAATTATGCGGAAGTCGAAAATAAATGTCCGATTTGCAAAATTGCCGGACACAAAGCATATAAATGCTATAAGTTTAAAGGATTGACACCTACTGAAAGGTATAAAATAGCCAAAAAAGTGCAGCTATGCATAAGATGCTTGAACCATTCAAGCAATAAGGTATGCACTATTGAAATGGTCTGTTCATTGTGCAGTAAGGAACACCATACCTTACTCCATTTTGACGAAGAACAGGAGAGAGTAAATACTTGTGTAATCGCACAACCAACACTCTTGGCCACAGCTGTAATACAATTAAAAAATGTAAATGGAGGATATAAGACTCTAAGAGCCCTTATTGATTGTGGGTCACAGAGCACCATTTTGTCTGAAGAGGCCGCTCATATATTAAAACTACCTAAAATTAAACAATATACAGAAATAAGTGGCGTGTCCTCAATAAAAACTAATAAATCAAAATATAGGGTAAAAATAGATGTAAAGACGCGAAATCCTTGGAAAGGACATCTAAAGGTTGAGGCAATTGTGTTGCCAAAGTTAATGAAAGCTCTCCCATTAAAAATAGCAAACGTGGATATGTCAAAATGGCAAACCTACGTGCTAGCTGATCCTACCTTTAATAAACCTGGTAGGGTTGATATAATAATGGGAATAAACGTGTATACCCAAATCTTAAAAAGAGGAATTACAAAGATTGATGGCCTAGCTGGGCCAAAATACTCAATTTGGTTGGATCGTCTCGGGATGCACCAAATCAAATCAGAATAAATCTGTAGTGGCAACAAAAATACATATTGTCACTCATCGAAGTCGGTCGTGTTTTTTTTGCGCTCTCGCTTAATTACTGTCTTTCGATCTTTTGTGAAGTTAATCTATAATATTCAATTTAAATTCATTGTTTTATAAATTTTTAATAATTCGCTATACTGATCGCGAAGTTTGTGTTAAATTTATTAACATTTATATTTATTAATATCAAAACTTTAACAAACGCAAATATAATTTTGTTGTTGCGCTGCTTACTTTTTGATTTCGTTCTATTTCTTTGCTCCCACCCGCGCTCTCAATTTACAGTTCATAGTTTGTTTTTGTTTGTGTGGTGTTGGTGCTCTCTATTCTTCTGCTTTCTCTTTTGATCACGCTCGCGGCCGTTAACTTCGCGCTTGTGACAAGTTTTTGTTGTTGTGTGTTGTAATACAAAAATAATAAATATTCTCTTTTTCTTCTCTTTCTAATTTGCATATTGCAGTTAGCTTTTGATTTGGTCTGTATACGCCTCTCTTAATTTAACATTTTTCCCTTTTATTTACATATTGATTTATAATTTGATTGTGATAAATCAATTATTTAATAATGTCTGTATGTTGCAAATATAATTGCAATAATCCCAGCAAGACCAGTGAAGACTTTCTTTACTGTTGGCTGTGTGACAATGTAATGCACTTTAAATGTGCTGGTTACACAGTCAAGGTGCGGGCTGTGATTCGTGTCGTGGCTTGGAGCTCGAAATGCGAAGTTTTATGAAACGGACTGGGGATGCGTTTAATACTCTGTCAGCTGGCGTTCATAAGCTCCAAGAAGAGCTTTTGGCGATGGAGGTTCAATTCAGAAGTTCTAAACTTTTGATTGAATCTCCGACCCGAAAGAGGGCCAGGTTTCAGGGCGCGTCCCTCAGTCCGTCGGCACATCGTTGTCTACCAGTTCCGGCTCCCGACAATGACCCTACGTCACCAAATATACAGCAGCTGATATCGTTTAGGAGTCCGGCTTTGGAAGGTGTGGAGTCTCTTCCCACATCCCCTGGAGACAGTATCCCACCTACTAACATGATATCGGTTGTAGTTTCCGAACCGTCCGGGCAAACATCCGTTTTCAGGAATATTGCCAATAAAGTAGTTACAAGAGGAGCTAGTAAAGTGTTGGCTGCTGCAGCATCCGCTGTTGCTGCTATTGCTGTGCCTGGCACTTCTAGTTCCCTTCATAGCCTACATCCAGAGCAAAGTTCAAGCACCAAACATTGCTGTGGAAAAGTTCCGTTTTTCATATACTCGGGACATATCGTCCTTTAAAAAAGTGTTTCCCCAGATCTTTTTGGGCAAATATGTCATAAAGACTTTTGGCCGGAACACCTCATTGTAAAAGAGTATACAATAAAAAAGAAGAATCGGCCTCCGATTAGCCTGCTAACTGCCTCTGTGAATAACGTTCCTTCCGGCTCGTCTGCACCTGTTGGCGAGTCAAAAAACTAATTTCGTCCCTAACTCTGGCCTATCAGAACGTACGGGGACTAAAGTCGAAACTCTCTAGACTTTATGTAGATAGTTTAGCTTTTGACTTTCAAATTCTTGCCTTTACTGAGACTTGGCTGAAGCCTGATATTGCCGATGCTTCAATTCTCCCCTCAAAATATTTAATATATAGACATGATCGGACTATCCGTAATGGTGGTGGCGTTTTGATCGCTGTTGATTCAGCGTTCTCATCTGAAATTGTACAGTCTTCCAATCAGGAGATTGAATTTGTTTGTGTTAAAATATCTCTTAATTCTTTTTCTGCCTATATTACTTGTTCGTATATTCCACCACAGTCCGACTTGGCAGTATACATTCACCATTTGGAAGCTATTCAACTTGTTTCCTCATATATCTCTGACAAAGACTTGTTCGTAGTTCTGGGAGATTTTAATTTACCTGAGATTGCCTGGACCCTCTCATATGATTCTTTATTACTGTTGCCCTCCTCGTCACACTGTTTCATAGATGGTCTGTTTGAGTTGTCCCTAACTCAAATAAATCCTCTCCGGAATAGTCGTAACAGATCACTAGATCTGGTATTTGTGTTGGATTCTTCCAACTGTGATATTTCCAGGACTGATCCCTTAGTTATCCCTGAAGACAACTTTCATTCAACTCTGGATGTAACCATTGACCTTCCTTTTGGGTTTATGCCTCGATATAATAATTCGATGCCTCCAAACCAATGTTTTCGCAAGACAAACTTTACTAAACTTAAAAACCTCTTATTAACTAATGATTGGACATATCTGTATACTTGCACGGATATGGACTCTGCCATTTCTGTCTTCTATAAAACTCTTGAGTCGTTCTTTGATGTTTGTGTCCCGCGTGTGACTCAAGGATGGTCTGATAAACCTCCTTGGTTCTCACGTGAGTTATGTAACTTGAAGAACGTAAAATCGAGATGCTATAAAAGATTTAAAAAATCCGGTAAAGCATCGGATTTTTCCCTATACATAGTTGCTCGATCAAATTTTATGGTGCTGAATGCACAATGCTATAAGGATTATCTTCAGAGATGTAAACTTAGGTTTTCTCGCGATCCTAAGCAATTTTATAAATTCGTCAATGGAAAAAGTAAGACATCAGTGCACCCGTCTTACTTGTCTTTCGAAAACAATAAAGCTGACAACGATCAGGCAATTGCTGATATGTTTGCTGATTTTTTCAAAACAACTTATTCCTCTTCGATTTATCAAGCAGATCCTCCCTATCCTTATCACTTGCAATCGTCTAATTGCATTTTAGACCCTGTGTTTGAAGAAAGTTCGAATTTTTAGCGTTCTTAGTTCCGTCAAACCAATATATGCACCTGGCCCTGATGGAATACCAGGCTGCGTATTAAGGTTTTGCGCAGAGGCCCTATGTAAGCCAATACTTAAGTTGTTTACACTGTCCGTTACATATTCCGCCTTCCCGTCCATCTGGAAGGAATCATATATTATTCCTCTTCATAAAAAGGGGAAAAAGTCCGAAGCCTCCAATTATAGGGGTATTTCTAAATTGTCTGCCATACCCAAAGCATTTGAGAAAATAATAACGTCTCAATTGTAGCTCAATCATTTCGTCATCCCAACACGGGTTTAAAAAACGTAGATCGACAACTACTAACCTATTAGAATTTACATCTCACTCAATCAAAGGGTTTAAGGCTGCCGTGCAAACTGATGTCATTTATACTGACTTCAGCAAGGCCTTTGACTCCGTTAATCACACTCTACTTTTATTTAAGTTAAATGCACTTGGCATCCCCAGCCTTTTGCTAGATTGGATTCTTCAATATCTTTCTAAGCGTACACAAAAGGTCCTCTTTAAGTCTTCATTTTCTAAGACCATCCAAGTGACTTTCTCTTTTCATTGCTATTCACTCTTTTTATAAATGATCTTCCATTGTGTAGCAGGCTTGCTCACTAAAGACGGTAGTACTCATCCTCTCAGAGAGAGAACATGCTCGTCTCTAAATGAGAGCGAAGTACGAGAGAGCGTCGAGTCAGTCTGGGTTGAACGAGTTTGCGAATCGGTCGTGCTAACGACAATAAGAATCATAGAATATGCGCACACTTGCTTGTAATAAATACATATATACTAAATAATTTAAACAAGTCAACCTATTACAATATCAGAAGTGGTCCTAACCCAAAACCATGAGTAACGCAGCTCAAATATCCGATTTTTCCCTCGATCAACTAAAACAATGGCTAACAACTTTAAACATGCCAACTAACGGCTCAAGAAATGAATTAGTGCTCCGCCTGTATAGCGTACCAGTCGAAACACGTGGTCATGCCCCACCTGGTTGGAACGAACATGATAATTCAGATCATAATTTAGACGACATTCAATTGATGCAGCCTAACCCAGACCAATTAAATGAAGCGTCAATTGGCGACGCGATTCCGAGAAGCGTACAACAAGAAGCGGCGAACTCCAATTTCAACAACAACAACGATGTCGCGTTGGTTCAACAATTGCTACAACAACTTCAAGTGCTGATTCCTAGAATCGAGCGTGGTCACGATTTGAGCAGATCTTTCCAGAATTTGGAAAACAATGGCAACGCCATTGACAATGGTATCGATAACAATGCAAATATCGATGACAGCAGCATTCCCATCAGTGGCAACGCCACAGTCGAAGCCACCAACCAAAACTCTGGCAACTCAAACGGCGAATCTCCGGGCATAGCTTTTTCACTGGCGAAGGAAGTATTGATGGACTTCAACGGCGAGTCGTGCTCCAAAAAGTGGGTGGCTCAGCTTGAAAGTATCGGTGAAGTGTATAACATAGGCAACACTCACTTACGAATGCTCTTCATTTGCAAGATGAAAGGCAAGGCGCATTCATGGCTTCATTCGGAGGTTACACGCATTCGCGAGCCAGTAGCAGTATTATGCGAACAGTTAATGGCAGCTTTTGGAGAGAAGATGTCCAAGTCAGAAATGAGTCGTCATTTCGAACAGCGTAATTGGAAGTTTGGCGAAAAGTTTGCAGCTTATCTGGACGACAAACTAATGTTAGCCAACAGCATTAACATCGACGAAGAGGAGCTCCTTGATAAGGTTATCGAGGGCATACCTGACAAGGGATTGCGAACTCAAGCACGGATCCAATGTTTCGCCAACCCTAAGCAGATGTTAGCTGCTTTCGATGAGATACATCTAGAGGACATTCGAAGCGCAGCTAAAGATGAAAACGAAGCTGGCAGACCAAACAAGCTCCGAGAGATGCGCTGCGGGGAGTCCAGTTTCCTTAATCAAGAAGAAACATTTACCTAATCATTCATATCTTTATTCCGTTGAGCAATCTTATCAAGGGCTAAATGGAAGTCCTCTCATTACATTTGGAAAACTACAATGTTACGTTGTGAAAAATTCAATAAAGATTTACTTTTATTTACTCGTTATCCCAGACGAATCTATGAGTCGCGATGTAATTTTTGGAAGGGATTTTTTGACATCATGTAATCTAAAACTAGATTTAGATTCTTTTGAAAAAAGTACGCGAATAACTTCTCAGAGCCACGAAAACGTAAGAAAAGTCAATTTTAAAGAAATTGGAATTTTGATGTCAGAATTAATGGAAAATGAAATTGTTAACATAAGTGTAACGGGTAATACAGATAACGAAAATATTAATGCAAATGGTAATAATAATACAGAAAATGTTAATGTAGATAAGGAAATTATTGCATACAGTGTTCTTGACAAAAGAACATGCATAGATAAAGAAATTACTTTAGAGTTTGAAGAGAATATAATCAAAGGTACAAATGAGGAAAAGTATAAGATTGAAGAAATTAAATTAAAGGAACCCCGTAGTGAGTCTGAAGCAAATATGGAAGAACTTTGAGAGGAGAATGTTAGAAATTTGTTACATAGATAATGAAAATCCAGAGCTAGAATACGCGATCGGTGAAAACATAGATTATAAAACGGTTCAGAGTTTTGATAAGCTAGTCAGGGATAAGTATGTGAATGCGCAAAGACCGGATAAACCGAATATCAGATGTGAAATGAAATTAAACCTAGAAAATTGCAAACCATTTAGTTACGCGCCAAGACGGTTATCATATTCTGAAAAGGAAAAACTACAGAACTTGTTAGATGAATATATAAGAGACGAAATTATCAGACTAAGCGATTCGGAGTATGCGTCTCCAGTAGTTTTAGTGAAAAAGAAAACAGGAGACATCAGATTATGCATAGATTTCCGAAAACTGAACAAGATGATTATAAAGGACAACTATCCGTTACCACTGATAGACGACCTATTAGACAGACTAGTCAACAAACGTGTTTTTTCCATATTAGATCTTAAAAATGGATATTTGTATGTATTCGTCGATAAAGAGTCAGTAAAATATACGTCTTTTATCACGCCGCTTGGTCAATTCGAGTTCCTAAGAATGCCAATGGGGATCAAGAATGCATCACATGTTTTCCAAAGGTTTATAAATCGCATTTTTGAAGACATGATCAGAAAAGGGCAGGTCCTAGTATACATGGACGATATAATGATAGCCAGTGCAGATACAACCGAGCACCTACAGACTCTAGAAGAAGTTTTTGATAGGTTAGTAAGAAACAAATTAAGACTACGAATGGACAAATGCGAGTTTTTCATGTCCAGTATAAAATACCTGGGATATAAAATCACAGAAAACAAAATATGCGCTGACGATAAAGGTTTGGAGGCAGTAAAAAACCTTCCAGTGCCAGGCAATGCACACGCAGTGAAAAGTTTCTTAGGTTTGTGCTCCTACTTTAGAAGATTTATAAAAAACTTCTCCATAATCGCTAAGCCTTTGTATGACTTGATGAAAAAAGACAAAGAATTTCAATTCGGAAAAAAGGAATTAGAATGCTTCCTCAACTTAAAGCAAAAACTATTGGAAGCACCAGTATTGGCGATATATGACCCCAGAGACGATACCGAGCTTCATTGCGATGCAAGCGCATTAGGTTTTGGAGCGGCCTTATTGCAAAAGAAAGCGGATAAAAAACTATATCCAATATTTTATTTATCAAAGAGGACAAGTGAGGTTGAGTCGAAGTATCACAGTTTTGAACTCGAAACGTTAGCGATTGTGTATGCCCTGCGCAGATTTAGGATTTATGTCCAAGGAAAGAATTTTAAAATTTTAACTGACTGCAATTCTCTAACTCTTACGCTAAATAAGATAGAATTAAACCCTAGGATTGCGAGATGGGCCCTTGAACTTCAAGAGTACGATTACGAGTTAACGCATAGATCAGGGAAGTAAATGCAACACGTAGACGCGTTAAGCAGATGCACCAATATCATGGTAATAGAACCGAATAGCTTCGAACACAACATGGTTATTTGTCAAGGAAAAGACATAGAACTGAAAAAAATAAAGGAAATGCTAGAAAAATCAGAGCACAAATTATTTGATATGAGAAACGGAGTATTATACCGAAAGTCCAATGACAAGAAAATATTGTTCTACGTTCCAAAAGAAATGGAAAATCACGTTTTATACAAATACCACGACGAATTAGGCCATGTAGGTAGAGACAAAATGTTGGACGCAATAGGCAAAAACTACTGGTTCCCAAGTCTTAAGGATAAAGCAACGAGACATATAGAAAATTGTCTCAGTTGCATAGCATTCTCACCTAAATGCGGCAAAGGCGATGGATTTCTGAACAGTATACCGAAAGGCGATAAACCTTTCGAATTAATTCATATCGATCACTATGGACCAATAGAAGCCGGAAGGTCTAAAAAACACATACTTGCTGTAGTAGACGGTTTTACGAAATTCGTTAGGCTATATACAACAAAAACCACAAAAACAAAAGAAGCAATAGATGCGTTAAAAATGTATTTTAGAAGTTATAGCCGACCGAAATGCATAATATCCGACAGAGGGAGTTGTTTTACTTCGTCTGAATTCGAATCTTTTTTGGTTGAACAGAAGGTACAGCACGTTAAAATAGCAACAGGTTCCCCTCAGGCAAATGGACAAGTGGAAAGAATAAACAGGAGTCTAGGGCCAATGCTGGCAAAGTTGACAGATCCACATAAGGGGAATTACTGGGATACGGTTGTCGAAAACGTAGAGTACGCATTAAATAACACAATTCATAAAAGTATAAAACAGTACCCCAGTATAATGTTATTTGGCATAGAACAAAGAGGAGTAGTCATAGACGAACTGAAAGAAGAGATCAAAGAGTTAAGAAATACAGATAATCAAATAAACCTTGAGATGATAAGAAAGAAGGCAGCGTTAAACCACCAAAAATCACAAGCATACAATGAAAGATATTACAATAGCAAAAGAACAGTACAAAAAGAATATAAAGAAGGGGACTATGTCATGGTTAAAAATTTCGACAGTACAGCGGGAGTGTCTCGAAAATTAATACCAAAAAACAAAGGACCATATGTAGTAGATAAAGTCCTGAAAAACAACAGATTTTTACTTAAAGATGTAGAGGGATTTCAACTTTCCCGTAACCCTTATCAGGGAGTATGGTGTGGCCAAAATATTAAGCCCTGGTTAAGAACTTCGATGTAATCATAAACTTTCGTTTCAATAATTGATACAAGTTGTAAAATATGAACAAAATATGTATAGCTCGTAAGATATGAAAAAGAAATGTATACCACCCAAGATCAGGAGATCTTATTTTGTCAGGACGGCCGAATTGTAGCAGGCTTGCTCACTAAAGACGGTAGTACTCATTCTCTCAGAGAGAGAACATGCTCGTCTCTGAATGAGAGCGAAGTACGAGAGAGCGTCGAGTCAGTCTGGGTTGAACGAGTTTGCGAATCGGTCGTGCTAACGAGAATAAGAATCATAGAATAAGCGCACACTTGCTTGTAATAAATACATATATATTAAATAATTTAAACAAGTCAACCTATTACAATTGGTAGTGTCACATTCTCGGGTGCTTATGTACGCGGATGATGTTAAGCTTTACCTCAGTTTTAAAGACATATCGTCTTCTTGCCTACTTCAATCGGATCTTAATGATCTTCAGAGTTGGTGTGAAACCAACCTATTAAACCTTAACGGCTCTAAATGTAAAGTTATGTCTTTTTATAGATGCACTCCACACTTAGCAACTTATTATCTTAACGACACTGCCTTAGAGCGTTAGATATTGTCAATGACTTAGGTGTTCTTATGGACCATAAATTAACCTTTAATCCTCATAGTTAGTAAAGCTATGAATGTTCTTGGGTTTGTGAAACGATGGTCAAAAGAGTTTGACGATCCGTACCCAACCAAACTTCTGTATACTTCATTAATCCGTCCTATCTTAGAGTACGGATCTTGCATATGGTCACCTCAATATGAGACGCACCAAAGTAAAATTGAATCTGTTCAAAAGCAATTTCTGCTATTTGCTCTTCGTGGTCTAAATTGGGATCGCAATGTCAATTTGCCATCATACTCCAGTAGGCTTCTTTTAATCAATCATCCTTCATTAATTAATCGTAGAGTAATGTTTGGTGCTATGTTTATTCATAAACTTTTAATAGGTGAAATAGATTCTCCTGAGCTATTGAACCAGTTAAACCTATCTGTACCCCGTAGACCTACTAGAAATTTTATTCCTCTATCTTTAAAACATTGTAGTTCTAACTATTCTTTGCATGAACCTTTTCGAGTCCTATGTTCTGATTACAATCTTCTGTATCCCGTAATCAGTTCAAAAGCCTCTCTTTCTCTTGTGAAAACCTCTATTTTAGCACATTTATCTTGTAATTAGCTGTAGTTAATCTAATTTTTAATTGTTTGTCCGTTATACTTGTATTTGTCCACGCGATCGTGCCGTCCGATATACGGCTGCGCCCCACGGTCGGTCGGGCGGGAGGTGGACAGCGCTCTGCTTGGGCTCGCGCGAAACAGGCTATGTCCCGGTGTCGTAAGGGCCACTTGAACGTACTTCGCATTGTACGCGTCAACGTCCAGACAATATAACAAAAAATAGATCTCACAGGTTTTGAACAACGTTGGGAGAAGAAAGGTAAATTTAAAAATAAAAACAACACAATTCGAAAGAAATGCAACAGCAAAATTTAAAAAATAAATTTATGGCTCCCGGCAGGACCTCACATTGGAGGTAAAGTGAAGATTGGGGAACAAAAAGTATATATCCAAGAGCCAGTACAAAATAAGAATATTAAAAAGGCAATGGGTCAATTAGATAATGATTATCTAAAAAATAATATCAAAATAGATTCCGGTAAAAAATTATCAGAAACTATACTACCAAAAAGGCAGATATGGCAAAATGATTATAAAAGGACAACATTTAATGGTAACCAGAATAACCAATCAAATTTTGGCAATCAGCGACATTTAAAAACGGTGGAGCGAAGATCACATTGGAACAATTTAAAAAGTGAAGGTAGTTATTTTTTAAATTCACCTCTTATAAAAAGGCTAGAAGTCAGCACAGTAATACACATCAGGAGTGGGTAGATATCCCGAAACAGAAATCGTTAGGTAATATGTCAAATATTATTTAAACCAGTAGAAGCCAACTCAGTAATACATACGGCAGAATTGCTAAGAATATGAAGTCAGTTACAATGGGTAAAGGAACATCAGATTGACTAGGTTAAATATCAGTCATGTAACTGGTCATGCTTCTTTAACAATAATTATCTTACTAATGATATTTTAATAATAATTTGTATAAGACAACTAACTATAAAAATAAAGTCCAAAACGCCGCATTTGGTGGCCCTTTGCAGAATAATTAAGAATAAACATCGTGTTCATCTGAACTGGCTTCACCAAATCAGATGCACCAATGAAATATACAAAACGAAACAAAAACAAAAGTAAATCATAAAATTCATATGACAATTATTGCCTAATACCAAACAAAACATGCATCCACACTCTGTGGAAAACACTTGAGATTATAACAGCGGAGCATGAAATATAAACAATTTTCAACCCCCGAAAACGTGGGGCATTAGAATAAGTATTTTTAAACAATTTTCAACCCCCGAAAACGTGGGGCATTAGAATAAGTATTTTTAAGAACAATTGTTGCTTCTTAGAGCTTAAGAGTTTTTAAATAAAATCAGTTCATATTTTGAAATCAGCGAATGAATCCCTATTCAGAGTCCTTGAAAAGTTCGTGGACCCATCCGGGCACATCTTTACGTAAAGGAGTCTTAGCTAACAATCTACTATAAGCTACTTTTATGGATTTTTCCATAAGATCTACAATATTTTTTGTAAATTTGTAGTTGTGGGCTACCTTATTTCCTTGTATTTGTGCTTTGTTTCACCTGATTGTATCAGGAAATCGAGGAAAGGTAAGTATTTTTGTAGCCTTTTTGTTTCTATCTTATCCATATTCTACACTAACTTGTTAGGCCTATTAATATGGATGTACGTATATAAAAAAAAATCATTGAGGCTTACTGCCTCGGTTCCTCCATTCGGTAGAAACGATATGTGCCTGCTGCGTTGGAAAAGCAACATACATATGGTACTGTGAGGATGAAACTCATCTGTACCCTAGTGCTTCCTTGAACTGGGAAATCTTCTCCCGTTATATTTAGGTAAGCTGACTTAATTTGTACCAAGTTTATTGAGTTCTGTGGTGAATTGAAATGCTCATTTCTAAAAACCTCAATTAAATCTTGGACAATACTGGGATGCCTAGCGTTTATTCTTCCAAAATAATTATCAAGAGTGGCCATTGTTTTCCACAAAAATTTTTTTTTAATTGTTATTCGCGTGTGTGCATTTGTATTCTTAGACCTTATCTAGGTCATTAGCTTGGCTTATGGCTCTTTTGGTCACACATTTATTGTGTAATAGATAAGCTTTATATAAAATATATGCGCACATTATTACGACGATTATCAATAACAATATGTTCGTTAATCTCAAGTCAGTATTTGATGATTCGATTTTATTTATTACATTAGCAGTGGAGTCCACTGATTTTGTTTCTATTAACCCCATTGTGGGTATAAGAGATATATCATCAAATTTACTTATGGAATTATCGAACATATGGAGTTTATATAAAAAAAATTTTTTTTTTGTGTATAATTCTAATAATAATCTCACTGACTAACGATCCTATATGAGACTATTTTAATTTAGCAAAATGAAAATGAATATGACAAATACGGGAAAAATAGGGAACAAAAGCCCATAAAAACAGCTCAAAACCTTTTGTTTGGAAATTACTTTAAAAAAAATTTTTTTTTTTAAGTATTTCAAGCATTGTTCTTATTTGCTTGAATACGAATTAAAAATTATACAAATTTGGAATTGAATTATAAAAAAATTGTTATGGATTCATGTATTTTAAGAAATTTTATTTAAAAAAATTATTAAATTTTTTTTTTAAAACAAAATTCTCCAACCACATTGTTAGTAATAGCCTAGCAGAAAGTTAGTAAGTTCGCAAGTTACACTTTCGTGCTTCAACTTGCTATTAGGCTTATAATTATAATTATTAAATTAAAGGCAAGTTAAGGCTTGCGCATTTCTGCGGCCCCCTTGCGTTTCTTCGCTCTTTGGCGAAGTTCTGCTTTCAGGTTTGCGATACGCTCTATGCAGCGTTGTCGGTCTTCTTCGTTGGTGCTGGCCTTTAGTAAATCCTGCTGCAGTCTTTTCTGGGTGAGCAGGCGTCTCACCTCACCGCCTCGTTTCGTCTTTTTGGGGGTTCTCGTCTGCTGCCGGGCTCTGTACTCCTCTATTGTTAGTGGCCGTGGTCCATCGTTGGGATACAGCTCTAACGCTTCTTCTAGCGTCAGTGCATCCCTTTGCTCGACAGGAGCAGATTCCGCAAAGGGAATATCTTCACCGTTGTTCATTCGATTTTCTTTGTATTCAAACCTTTGTGTTGATGCTGATGTTTATCGTTGGGAAAACGAACGAGACTCAAATATATTCACTAGATATCTTCAGGATTATGGTGTTGAAGCTGATGTTGATAGCTGTTCTTTAGCTTTAAATGTTTAATGCTTACATAATTTTTCTTATTATTTTTTTCAGTAATTATTATTAAATTATTTACTCTCTGTTGTTTATTCTGTTCTCTGTTCTGTTCTGTGTCACGCTGGCCTGGCTCTAGCTCATGTTACGCTTGTGCATACAGTGCTTATGTGAATATATGTATGTGCATATACAATTGTACATACATATATGTTCATGCTTAATTGTATGTTTATGGGAATATGTTTATGTGAATACTTCAATGTATACATATGAACATATTCAAGTGCACAATTATATTTTAATGCGTATATGTTTAATTGTTTGTACTTGCAACAAAGTGTTACAAGTTGAGGTCATTGTATTGAATGATTATTTGTATGAATATACTACAAGAGCTTAGAATGGACAAATGCGCGTAAATGCAAGCTGGTGTAAAATATTTAGGATATTTCATTCCAGAAGAGGGAATACAGGCGGATGAAAAGGGTTTAGAAGCAATACAAAATTATCCAGTGCCAGACAAGACACAAGCAGTTCACAGCTTTTTAGGCTTGTGTTTCTATTTTAGGAGCTTCATTAAAGATTTTTCAATAGAATCCAAACCGTTGTATTTATTAAAGAAGGATAAACAGTTTGAATTTGGGGAATTGTGTTTTAAATTTAGAAAAGAAATTGATGAAAGCACCTGTATTGGCTATCTATAATCCTAACGATGAAACTGATTTACACTATGATGCCAGTGCTTTAGGGTTTGGAGCAGTTCTGCTTCAAAAAAAAGAGGATAAGGGGCTACACCCAATTTCTTATTTTTCCAAACGCACTACAGTAACTGAGGCGAAATACAACCGTTTTGAACTAGAAACACTGGGAATATATATGCGTTACGCAGGTTTAGAATTTATGTCCAGGGAAAACGTTTTAGAATACTAACGGATTGTAATTCTTTGACTTTAACTTTGAATAAAGTAGAGCTTAATCCAATAATTGCTAGATAGGCGTTAGAATTACAAGAATACTGTTACGAGCTAGTGCATAGATCTGGCAGACAAATTCACCATGTAGATGCGTTGAGTAGGTGCACAAACATTATGATCACAGAAGCTAATAGTTTTGAAACAAATTTAGTTATTTGCCAATTCAAAGATGAAAAGATTCAGAGTATAAAAAAAATGTTTAGAAGAAAGGGAACACAAACTGTTCGAAATGCGGAAAGGAAAACAAATGATAGAAGGGTTGCATTTTATGTACCGGAAGATACGGAAGAGCATGTATTAAATAAATAAAGAGGAGGAAGAAGGAAAAGAGGAAAGGGGATAGGATTCTGTATATGAAGGAGAAGACAATAAAACTGTGGAGGTGCCAAAAAAAAAAAAAAGACGACAGAATTTAAAAGACCTCATTGAAAGGAAAAAAAAGAGGAAGAGGATGTTTTTCTTTTTTGGAGGGGAGAAGAAAAAAAATTTGGGGGGGGTTAAGTAAAAAAAAAAAAAAAAAGAAAGGGAGGGAAAATAAAAAGACCCGGAATGCACTGCTTTTGATTAAAAAAGAAAGTTCACCACAGTGCACAGTGGCATAAAAAAATTTTAGCATTGCTATTAAATTAATATTATTTTCACTAAATAAGTGTTTTATCTATTTAAAAATAAAAAAATTTTAATTATTCATGCAGCCTTGGCCTTCTGTTGTGGCTTTTGTGTTGATTTTGCTCAAAAGCTGGTTTAACTTTTAATGCTCCATAATTCGCTAAAAAAAATAGCTAGAGGTACTGCTAAATATGGAAAACATAGTTCAGGGTATGTTGATCCTTAGGGTTAATTGAAAAAAATTAGTACTTGTGTGTTTTGTCTTTCTTTTCGTTTGTTATTGTTGGTATTGTTTGAAGAAGAAACCTAACCTCAACGTTCTGTGATTTGTGGGCTAAATGTTACCTGCTTCTCGTTGCTACATGCAAGTAAGAATGCAATTATTTTCCATTAAATGTTTTTAAGATGACGACAAAATTTGGTGAACCATACTGCAAAAAAAAAAAATAAAAAATTTGAAATTAATCGTCACCTATGGCTTTGATAGATCGACTGGACACAGTTTATACAAGCAACAATTTGGAGAAAAGGTGCAGGACCCGGCTGAACCATCTCCATTTGGCTAAGGATGAATTCTAAAACTATCGAATATGAATCAGATGCATATTCATATGAGCTCGAAGCAGAAGAGTGTTAAATAAAAGCGATATTTTAAGTAAAAAATTAAATTTTTTTCGGATGAGTTATATGGGCGGTATGAGTGGGAGTGGACTGATAAACGTTTGAAACTCTTTCCAATTTTTCTATATATAAAATACAATCACGTGTGGCAAATTTCAAGTTGCTATTTCGGACACAGTATTTTAATTTATGCCGCAATCTTTACATTGCAATCTTAGCTTAGCAGTGGGGCCGTGTGCAGGCCAACATAACTGGCCGTCTTGCAATGAATATGTTAATGGCCTACACTGCGCGTGTATGTTCTTATGGATAAATTGAATATGCCTCTATGGTGTACCGCACCATACAGTGAAGGCTTTATCATAAGAACACTACAACGTTGCTATATGTATATTACACCTCCCCTTTTTTGGGGAATGAATTTATGGTTAAATTAATTTTATTCAAGATTTTTACTAACGGTATACTTATAGGTGTAATTATTTTATATTTCACATGAATTTAATGTATTAAAAAAAAATTTTCATTTTATACGTAATTGTATTTTATTACTCTATTTTAATGAACTTTTGCTCTTTTTATTATACCCTTGCAAAAAGTGTATATTAATTTTGGTCAGAAGTGTGCAACGCATAGAACGAAGCATCTCAGACCATATAAAGTAAATATATTCTTGAACAGCACGACGATACGACTTCAAATAGTCATGTCCGTCCGTCCGTCTGGAACAACGCGAACTCCTCCGAGACCGCAAGAGCTACAGAGCTGATTTTGCACGTAGGCTTGTATATACTGCCGGCGTTGTATATCTCGGATTCAGCCGGATCGGACCACTATATCATATAGCTCCCATACAAGCGTCAAAGTCGCGAACAGTGACTTTTCTCAATAACTTCGTTACTTTTTAAGCTATTCTCGTGAAATTTAATGTAAGTAAGTTTATTGTAACTATAAACGACAGTGCGAAATTTGGTCAAGATCGGGTGACTATATCATATACCTCCCAATGGAACGATCCGTCGAAAACAGTGACTTTTGTCAATAACTTCGTTACTTTTAATGCAATTGCTTTCAAATTAAACACTTGACAGTTAAATATATCTGTTAATGACTGTGCCGAATTTGGTAAAGATCGGGAAAGAACTATATCATATAGCTCCCATTGGAACGATCGGTGGAAAACAGTGACTTTCATCAGAAAGTTCGTTATATCCTATGCTAAGATTGAAGGCCGTTCGTTCTTATAAAAGAGTTACTAACAAACTTCCAAGTGTATACAAACTTTGACGCGGTCGAAGTTAGCCCCGGCCCTCTGGTTTTATTTTTTTTGTTATAATTTTTATCTATTTCGCAGTTAATATTTTTTATATCTATACTAACTAACTGAAGGGCCCTTTGTATCTACTATCTAGCTTATGTCCTGATTTATTCCTTTACAATTACTAGATCTCCTATCGATAATTCTAATGTATTTATTTTCTTATTGTAGATATTTTGATTAACTACCTTATGTTTTTCTACTAATATTTATAATATATAATATATAACTTCCTTTGTCGTAAGCCTCAATGTTATAGACTGGATCTATCTCATTGGATGCCATGAAACTATAGGGGATGGGTATTTGTCCAAAAATTAATTCGAAGGGGCATTGCTCATGCACTGTTGATGGCGTGGTATTGTAGCAATAAGTATAATATTTAAGCCAAGTATCCCAATCCGTTTTATCTGCAGAAATATACATTCTAAGACATTCATTGAATATCCTATGCTTTCGTTCAATGGTTCCTAAAGTTTGATGGGGATATGCTGTGGAAGTGACGTGTTCAATTCCTAGAAGCTTATAGTAGTTCTGAAGCTACCTGATTTTTATATTCTGTGCCCAAATCAGTAATTATTTTCTTTATAGGGCCATAAGCCAAGATTACTTTTTATACTATGCTATACTTAAATTTTTTATTTTGGATTTTTTTATTTTTGTTATTATTTTTGTTTTTTTATTAATTTTTTTTTGTCGGTATTTTTTGTTTTCTTTCCCCCCCGTTTTCTCTTTTTTTTTTTTTTGGAGAAAAAATCTTTCTTTATTTATTTTTTTTTTTTTTTTTTGGCCAAAATTGTTAATTTTTTCTCTCCCCGATTTATTTTATTTTATCGAATTTAATTGAAAAAAATTCGATCTAAATTTTTTAATAAAAGGTTAATATTTTTTTTTTTTTTTTTTATTTTTTTTTTTTTTTTTTTTTGGAAAATTGTGGAGGTTTTTTTTGTCTTTTTTGGACTGACTTTTGACGTCTCAGTGATAGCTAACTCTTTACTATGTGACGGATTTTTATTCATGCCAGTCGAAACTGGGTGCTTGCTTTGTTCTTTACTTTGTAATCGTGTGGTTAATTGTAGTATATTTTGAGCCTGATGCTGCGTAGTTTTCTTTTACCCTCAGATACTCTGCAGTGAAGTCATAGTCCTCTAAATCTAGGCTCATTCTCGTTAGTTTTGATGATGGGTTTTGTATAGAAAATAGGTATGATAGTGGACGATGGTCATTTTTTACTAAAAATTTGTTTCCATATATGTATGGTCTAAAATGTGTTATAGCCCAGTGTATTGCTGTTACTAGCATCGGTTGTGATGAAAAATTCTCTATTGAAATCTGGACACTGTAGTATTGGTGCATTAATTAGTGTTGCTTTTAGATGCTAAAATGCAAAAGCACATCAGTTCAAATGAATTCGACATTCTTTTTACTTAAATTTGTTAATACGCGTCCGTATTGCGCAAAATTTGGTACAAAACGTTCATAATAGATACAAAATGCAACATATCTACTTCATTTGGATATTTTGGAGTTAGTCTTGGATAATGTTGAACTTGCTATCGTCGGAAAGAATACCTTTGTCTGTACACTTGTGACCTAATTATACTTAATTACTGAAAAATGTAATTTTGTCGGGATGTAGTTTTAGATTTTATTTTCGGCATATGTCGAAAACATCAGTCAAATTTTTGAATATATGTTTTTCAGAACAGCCTAATACAACTAAATCATGCATGTATAAAAAGGCTTGGAATGGTTGTAGTCCGGAGAAAGCTAAGGTCATCATTCGTTGAAATGAATTCGGGGCTATTTTTAGACCGTATTGTAATCTTTTAAATCGATATGAACCTTTATTTGTGGAAAAGGACGTTAAGTCTCCAGAGTCTTCATCTAATTTAATCTAATAAGGTCAAGACAAGAAAAATATTTGGCTCTGCCTAATTGATCAAGAATATCATCTATTCTTGGCAAGGAAAATTTGTCTGCAATTAATTTTTTATTTGAGCTTCTGTAATCCATCACTAAACACCAACTAAACGATACTAGCAGTATTGGACTGTTGTATTGTATGCTGAAGGTTCTATTACGTCATCTCTAATTAATTTGTCTATGTGTTTGGAAATTTCTACTTTATGTGTGTGTGGGATTCTATAATTTTAAATATACGTAGGTTCATCTGATTTACGTCTTAATTTTTGTTTATAGAAATTATTTGTAGATATTTTATATGTTTCTAGTGCAAATATGTCTATATATTTTTTGCACAATTCATTTAGTTTTTCTTTTACAAATAATGGAAAGTTTTTTTTAAAGTTTTTCAAGTTTCTCGTTATTATTATCATTGGATATTTCGCTGCTGGATATTATTAGGCTATAATCATTTAGATTTTGTGATTTAATTTTCGGATTTAAAAGGGTAACGTCATTATCGTTTGTATTAATGAATCTTAATGAATCTTAAGTTTTTTCACTATTTGCTGCTATATTGGCAATGTTTCTAGCTCTTGAGTTGGTATAAAAATTTCTGATGCATGGGTGTCTATTTGGATAAGTCGGATAACGTCTGACACAATTATTTGTTCATTCCAGTCGTCTAGTCTTAATATTAACCAATCTGCGTCAGTTTGATAGTCAAGAATACAGTTGTATTTTTTTATAAAATCTTAAGATTTTCTCAGGCTTCAGGTCATTTGTTCCAAATAAAAATAAAAACAAAATATAGTTTTTAATTTTCTTTTTTTTACGACATATTTCGGTTGCGCAGCGGCAACCGTCTTCAGGGCAACTACAATAGAATACAAGAAACATTTAATAATTATATGACACTTAACATCTTTTAACATACATTGTTTAACACGTCAGCACCGTTCGACGTGGAGTTAAAAACTAATTACTGTCAAGTAAATGTCTGTATATGTGAGCGCAGTTGTCGGTATCCGTCTTGAAGTTAAGTCGTGTGGGGCTCGGAGTGTTGATAATATGTAGCATCTCCATGGTGAACCTTTTGTTGTAATGCCGCTCTTCATCTAATATTGTTGTCTCTTCGCAATTCGGTGCATGGCCACTATTAGAAGAAGAGCGGCATTACAACAAAAGGTTCACCATGGAGATGCTACATATTATCAACACTCCAAGCCCCACACGACTTAACTTCAAGACGGATACCGACAACTGCACTCACATATACAGACATTTACTTGACAATAATTAGTTTTTAACTCCACGTCGAACGGTGCTGACGTGTTAAACAATGTATGTTAAAAGATGTTAAGTGTCATATAATTATTAAATGTTTCTTGTATTCTATTGTAGTTGCCCTGAAGACGGTTGCCGCTGCGCAACCGAAATATGTCGTAAAAAAAAGAAAATTAAAAACTATATTTTGTTTTTATTTTTATTTGGAACAAATGACCTAAAGCCTGAGAAAATCTTAAGATTTTATAAAAAAATACAACTGTATTCTTGACTATCAAACTGACGCAGATTGGTTAATATTAAGACTAGACGACTGGAATGAACAAATAATTGTGTCAGAAGTTATCCGACTTATCCAAATAGACACCCATGCATCAGAAATTTTTATACCAACTCAAGAGCTAGAAACATTGCCAATATAGCAGCAAATAGTGAAAAAAATAAGATTCATTAAGATTCATTAATACAAACGATAATGACGTTACCCTTTTAAATCCGAAAATTAAATCACAAAATCTAAATGATTATAGCCTAATAATATCCAGCAGCAAAGTATCCAATGATAATAATAACGAGAAACTTGAAAAACTTTAAAAAAACTTTCCATTATTTGTAAAAGAAAAACTAAATGAATTGTGCAAAAAATATATAGACATATTTGCACTAGAAACATATAAAATATCTACAAATAATTTCTATAAACAAAAATTAAGACGTAAATCAGATGAACCTACGTATATTTAAAATTATAGAATCCCACACACACATAAAGTAGAAATTTCCAAACACATAGACAAATTAATTAGAGATGACGTAATAGAACCTTCAGCATACAATACAACAGTCCAATACTGCTAGTATCGTTTAGTTGGCGTTTAGTGATGGATTACAGAAGCTCAAATAAAAAATTAATTGCAGACAAATTTCCCTTGCCAAGAATAGATGATATTCTTGATCAATTAGGCAGAGCCATATATTTTTCTTGTCTTGGCCTTATTTCAGGTTTTCACCAAATTAAATTAGATGAAGACTCTGGAGACTTAACGTCCTTTTCCACAAATAAAGGTTCATATCGATTTAAAAGATTACAATACGGTCTAAAAATAGCCCCGAATTCATTTCAACGAATGATGACCTTAGCTTTCTCCGGACTACAACCATTCCAAGCCTTTTTATACATGCATGATTTAGTTGTATTAGGCTGTTCTGAAAAACATATATTCAAAAATTTGACTGATGTTTTCGACATATGCCGAAAATAAAATCTAAAACTACATCCCGACAAAATTACATTTTTCAGTAATTAAGTATAATTAGGTCACAAGTGTACAGACAAAGGTATTCTTTCCGACGATAGCAAGTTCAACATTATCCAAGACTAACTCCAAAATATCCAAATGAAGTAGATATGTTGCATTTTGTATCTATTATGAACGTTTTGTACCAAATTTTGCGCAATACGGACGCGTATTAACAAATTTAAGTAAAAAGAATGTCGAATTCATTTGAACTGATGTGCTTTTGCATTTTAGCATCTAAAAGCAACACTAATTAATGCACCAATACTACAGTGTCCAGATTTCAATAGAGAATTTTTCATCACAACCGATGCTAGTAACAGCAATACACTGGGCTATAACACATTTTAGACCATACATATATGGAAACAAATTTTTAGTAAAAAATGACCATCGTCCACTATCATACCTATTTTCTATACAAAACCCATCATCAAAACTAACGAGAATGAGCCTAGATTTAGAGGACTATGACTTCACTGCAGAGTATCTGAGGGTAAAAGAAAACTACGCAGCATCAGGCTCAAAATATACTACAATTAACCACACGATTACAAAGTAAAGAACAAAGCAAGCACCCAGTTTCGACTGGCATGAATAAAAATCCGTCACATAGTAAAGAGTTAGCTATCACTGAGACGTCAAAAGTCAGTCAAAAGAAGTCAAGAAACATGCTCGAATTTTTTCAAAATTCGATAAAATAAAAATAATTCTGGGAAAGAAAATAATTTACACGGTTGACCATGCTATTAATGAAAGAATCGATTTAGATCGATTTTTTTCACAGCTTGAAAAAGTAGCTGATAGCACTGGTCTGAGAAGGTACCAATTGTCGCTAGACGACAATTTATTTAACAGCTGCAGTATTACCGACTTCAAAATTAAAGGATCCAAAATAAAAAATTTAAGTATAGCATAGTATAAAAAGTAATCTTGGCTTATGGCCCTATAAAGAAAATAATTACTGATTTGGGCACAGAATATAAAAATCAGGTAGCTTCAGAACTATATAAGCTTCTAGGAATTGAACACGTCACTTCCACAGCATATCACCATCAAACTTTAGGAACCATTGAACGAAAGCATAGGATATTCAATGAATGTCTTAGAATGTATATTTCTGCAGATAAAACGGATTGGGATACATGGCTTAAATATTATACTTATTGCTACAATACCACGCCATCAACAGTGCATGAGCAATGCCCCTTCGAATTAATTTTTGGACAAATACCCATCCCCTATAGTTTCATGGCATCCAATGAGATAGATCCAGTCTATAACATTGAGGCTTACGACAAAGAAGTTATATATTATATATTATAAATATTAGTAGAAAAACATAAGGTAGTTAATCAAAATATCTACAATAAGAAAATAAATACATTAGAATTATCGATAGGAGATCTAGTAATTGTAAGGAATAAATCAGGACATAAGCTAGATAGTAGATACAAAGGGCCCTTCAGTTAGTTAGTATAGATATAAAAAATATTAACTGCGAAATAGATAAAAATTATAACAAAAAAAATAAAACCAGAGGGCCGGGGCTAACTTCGACCGCGTCAAAGTTTGTATACACTTGGAAGTTTGTTAGTAACTCTTTTATAAGAACGAACGGCCTTCAATCTTAGCATAGGATATAACGAACTTTCTGATGAAAGTCACTGTTTTCCACCGATCGTTCCAATGGGAGCTATATGATATAGTTCTTTTCCCGATCTTTACCAAATTCGGCACAGTCATTAACAGATATATTTAACTGTCAAGTGTTTAATTTGAAAGCAATTGCATTAAAAGTAACGAAGTTATTGACAAAAGTCACTGTTTTCGACGGATCGTTCCATTGGGAGGTATATGATATAGTCACCCGATCTTGACCAAATTTCGCACTGTCGTTTATAGTTACAATAAACTTACTTACATTAAATTTCACGAGAATAGCTTAAAAAGTAACGAAGTTATTGAGAAAAGTCACTGTTCGCGACTTTGACGCTTGTATGGGAGCTATATGATATAGTGGTCCGATCCGGCTGAATCCGAGATATACAACGCCGGCAGTATATACAAGCCTACGTGCAAAATCAGCTCTGTAGCTCTTGCGGTCTCGGAGGAGTTCGCGTTGTTCCAGACGGACGGACGGACATGACTATTTGAAGTCGTATCGTCGTGCTGTTCAAGAATATATTTACTTTATATGGTCTGAGATGCTTCGTTCTATGCGTTGCACACTTCTGACCAAAATTAATATACACTTTTTGCAAGGGTATAATAAAAAGAGCAAAAGTTCATTAAAATAGAGTAATAAAATACAATTACATACGTATAAAATGAAAACATTTTTTTAATACATTAAATTCATGTGAAATATAAAATAATTGCACCTATAAGTATACCGTTAGTAAAAATCTTGAATAAAATTAATTTAACCATAAATTCATTCCCCAAAAAAGGGGAGGTGTAATATACATATAGCAACGTTGTAGTGTTCTTATGATAAAGCCTTCACTGTATGGTGCGGTACACCATAGAGGCATATTCAATTTATCCATAAGAACATACACGCGCAGTGTAGGCCATTAACATATTCATTGCAAGACGGCCAGTTATGTTGGCCTGCACACGGCCCCACTGCTAAGCTAAGATTGCAATGTAAAGATTGCGGCATAAATTAAAATACTGTGTCCGAAATAGCAACTTGAAATTTGCCACACGTGATTGTATTTTATATATAGAAAAATTGGAAAGAGTTTCAAACGTTTATCAGTCCACTCCCACTCATACCGCCCATATAACTCATCCGAAAAAAATTTAATTTTTTACTTAAAATATCGCTTTTATTTAACACTCTTCTGCTTCGAGCTCATATGAATATGCATCTGATTCATATTCGATAGTTTTAGAATTCATCCATAGACAAATGGAGATTGGTCAAGCGTGTCCTGCACCTTTTCTCCAAATTGTTGCTTGTATAAACTGTGTCCAGTCGATCTATCAAAGCCATAGGTGACGATTAATTTCAAATTTTTTATTTTTTTTTTTTGCAGTATGGTTCACCAAATTTTGTCGTCATCTTAAAAACATTTAATGGAAAATAATTGCATTCTTACTTGCATGTAGCAACGAGAAGCAGGTAACATTTAGCCCACAAATCACAGAACGTTGAGGTTAGGTTTCTTCTACAAACAATACCAACAATAACAAACGAAAAGAAAGACAAAACACACAAGTACTAATTTTTTGACATTAACCTAAGGATCAACATACCCTGAACTATGTTTTCCATATTTAGCAGTACCTCTAGCTATTTTTTTTAGCGAATTATGGAGCATTAAAAGTTAAACCAGCTTTTGAGCAAAATCAACACAAAAGCCACAACAGAAGGCCAAGGCTGCATGAATAATTAAAATTTTTTTTATTTTTAAATAGATAAAACACTTATTTAGTGAAAATAATATTAATTTAATAGCAATGCTAAAATTTTTTTTATGCCACTGTGCACTGTGGTGAACTTTCTTTTTGCAATCAAGCAGTGCATTCGCGGGTCTTTTAAATTCTGCCTTCCTTTCTTTTTATACTTTTTATACTTTTACTTAAGGCACCTCCACAGTTTTATTGTCTTCTCCTTCATATTCGGAAACCAGTATCCTCTTCCTATTGCTTCTATCATTTTGTCCCTGCCAATATGTCCTAATTCGTCGTGATATTTATTTAATACATGCTCTTCCGTATCTTCCGGTACATAAAATGCAACCCTTCTATCATTTGTTTTCCTTTCCGCATTTCGAACAGTTTGTGTTCCCTTTCTTCTAAACATTTTTTTATACTCTGAATCTTTTCATCTTTGAATTGGCAAATAACTAAATTTGTTTCAAAACTATTAGCTTCTGTGATCATAATGTTTGTGCACCTACTCAACGCATCTACATGGTGAATTTGTCTGCCAGATCTATGCACTAGTTCGTAACAGTATTCTTGTAATTCTAACGCCTATCTAGCAATTATTGGTTTAAGCTCTACTTTATTCAAAGTTAAAGTCAAAGAATTACAATCCGTTAGTATTCTAAAACGTTTTCCCTGGACATAAATTCTAAACCTGCGTAACGCATATATATTCCCAGTGTTTCTAGTTCAAAACGGTTGTATTTCGCCTCAGTTACTGTAGTGCGTTTGGAAAAATAAGAAATTGGGTGTAGCCCCTTATCCTCCTTTATTTGAAGCAGAACTGCTCCAAACCCTAAAGCACTGGCATCATAGTGTAAATCAGTTTCATCGTTAGGATTATAGATAGCCAATACAGGTGCTTTCATCAATTTCTTTTCTAAATTTAAAACACAATTCCCCAAATTCAAACTGTTTATCCTTCTTTAATAAATCATACAACGGTTTGGATTCTATTGAAAAATCTTTAATGAAGCTCCTAAAATAGGAACACAAGCCTAAAACTTTGAACGCAATCAAAGATAACGAAACAATATAATACTGTGGAAAACAAAACATTTAGTGACAAAATAAAATATATATATTGTGGAAACTTTGGAGAAAATCTAAGCCAACGAAACAATAATAAAAACATTTTGTGACAAATAATAAAATATATATATTGTGACAAATAACGAAACAATGTAATATAGTAAAAACACTTTGTGCAAACAAACAGAATTATTGTGGAAACTTAAAAAAAAAAAAAAAAAAAAGTTAACGAAACAATAAAACATACACCATTAAAATGGCTAATCCAGCGCAAATTAACGAAATGCAACAATGCATTCAAATGCTAACATCAATAATAATATCCAATCAAGAAGTGCATTCTAATCCAACAACAAGGGAGAGAAACAGCATCGAGAAGGAAACAAGGTACTTGCCGGTGTTCACTGGACAGGAGGGAACGTTACATAGTTTCATTTCGGCAGTCAACCAAATCATGGAGGAGTATGATGATAACGACCAGGTCTTCACTGTTATATTCAACACCAAAATTCAAGGTCAGGCTAGAACTATGCTTAATATTAACCCCCCTACATCTTGGGCTGATTGCCAAACTCGTCTTCGACATCATTATCGCCCAAGAACGGATCAAATGGGTCTAACCAGAAAAATTAATAACTTAAGGGTAACTACCGTTCGAGATCTTGATTTTAAAGTAAGAGCAATTGTTGAGGAAATTACTGATTTTTCGGTATTTGAAAACAATAGCAGATTAGTTGACATATTAAGTGGTCTCTTAATTCAAAGAGTAAAAGAATTATCTTGTGGTCCAATGGCCATTGCCTTAATGAATAAAACAACATTAACAGATATAAGAATTGAACTTGCAAATTATATTGGTCTGAATTATGAAAATTTAAATAAAAAACTATTATTAACCAAAAATGACAATGACCATAGTACATATAACAAACAGACAACTAATAAAAATACAAACCAAAATACTGAACAGAGTCAAAATGTAAAACAGTCTCAAAATCCCAATAGACAACAGAGTCAAAATACGAGACAGTATCAAAATCCGAATAGACAACAGAGTCAGAATGTAAGACAAAATCAAAATTATCAGCAACCACAAAATTATCAGCAACCACCAGCAGAAGCAATGAGTGTAGATAATATAAATGAGGAAGTAATAAACAGCACAGATAATCAAGAGTTTTTTACCAACTAGCCTTGGATGAAAAAAAAATTTTTATTAAAGGAACAATAGAGGAAGATACTTATATTATTTTAGTAGATACAGGATCAACCATAAGCATTTTAAACACAACTAATGTACATAATTCCAAATACAAAATAATTGAAAAATATTCAAAAACCATACATACAATAAAAGGAAAAATAGAAAGTGACAGTTACTTAGTGAAAACAAAAGTGCCAAGGGAGTTTAAATATATAAATTATGCAAGAACCAAATGGGTGGCTATGCCCCTGGAAAAATCATATGATTTTCTATTGGGCATGGACTTCATTCAAAGGAATTTTGCAAATATTGATTTTCAAAACAAAATTATTAAACTTAACAATGGGGTCGAAATTCCATTCCTTTCCAAACAATCAGAAGATGTTTGCGTAATGGAAGTAAGTGAAATTGATGATCTTAAGTTAAAAGAACTCAATACTGGGGAAGAACAAATAATAAGAAATCTTTCAAAAAAGTACGAAAATTTATGTTTCAAAGAAGGGGATCACTTAGCATAAAAACTACTACAGACCAACCTATTAATTCAAAACTCTATCGGGTCTCCCCAAAATATGAAGAAGAAATAAAGAAACAAATAATTTATATGGAAAACAATGGAATTATAAGAAAAAGCAAAAGCAAATATAGTTCTCCAATATGTTTCATACCTAAAAAAAGAGATAGCTCTGGAATTCAAAAGTATCGTATTTGTGTAGACTATAGGCGTTTAAACCAAGTAACCGTTCCAGATAAGTACCCAATACCTATCATGGACGCTGTATTAGAAAAACTCGGTAAAGCCCAATCTTTTACTACATTAGATTTAGCAAAAGCCTATCATCAAATTTTAATGGCAGAAGAAGATATAGAGAAAACAGCATTCATTTCACCAATGGGTTTATATGAATATGTTAGAATGGCTTTTGGGTTAAAAAATGCCCCAGCCACATTTCAACGTTTAATGAATGAAATACTGAGGGATTATATAAACAAAAGTTGTGTTGTATACATGGACGATATTTTGATATTTTCAACAACACTTGAGGAACATAAGATTGCTCTAGAAAACATTTTCAAAATACTTAGAAATCATAACTTAAAAATTCAACCAGACAAATGTTCCTTCATGAAACAATATACTGAATATTTAGGACACATTCTCACAAAGGAAGGGATTAAACCCAATCCACATAAAATAGAAGCAATAAAAGCAATGCAGCTACCTAAAACAGAAAAGCAATTGAAAGGATTTCTTGGTATGACAGGATTTTACAGAAAATTTATTAAGGACTATTCCAAAATAGCTTACCCAATGATCAGATATTTACAAAAAGGCACACAAATTAATACAAATGACCCACAGTTTATAGATGCCTTTGAAAACCTTAAAACACTTATAAGCTCACATCCAATCTTAAAATATCCAGAGTTTGATAAACCATTTACCATTACAACAGATGCCACTGACTTCGCAATAGGTGCAGTATTGTCTCAACAAGGGCAACCAGTTGCATTCGTTGCAAGAACTCTAAATAAACACGAAAAAAACTACAGTACAATTGATAAAGAATTTTTATCCATTATACATGCAGTAAACTATTTTAGACACTATTTGATAGGTAATAAATTCCAAATTATAACAGATCATGCTCCGATATTTTAGATATTTTCTAAACTCAAAATACAAAGGGAAAGAAATGACAGCAAGACACCAAAGATGGATTTTAAAATTACAAGAATTCGATTATGACATAATATATTTGAAAGAAAAAGACAATAAAGTGGCAGATTTTTTAAGTAGACAGGAAACAGCTGAACTAATAAACAAGGATAAAACAAATGAGTCAAACTTTGAACTATCAGATACACAGCATTCAGCAGAGGAAGGAGGATTTACAAATTTCTATATAAAAGACGATATTGTAAACAAATATAAAACTCAGATAATAGTAACTTATACAACAACGGACAATATTAATATTCAGCATGGTAGAAAAATAATAGAAGAAACAGAAATTGAAATCGAAATCAAAATGAAAATAATATAAATAAAGGAACAGTAGGAATTTTTTCAGAAGTTCCAGACTCAGAATATTATAAGATACAATGTATCTTAATGAACATTTTTTCACACTGTAATAATATAAAATTTTTTAAATGTACTAAGAGAGCTCAGGAAATTTCAAGCGAGGAAGAGTTACACAAACAAATAGCTATTTACCACACTAAAGATTCATTACATAGCGGAATAAATGAAGCTTTTAATTCGTTAAAGAACAAAATATATTTTCCAAAGCTAAGAGACCATATTCAGTTGATAATTTCAAATTGTAAAAAATGTAAGGAAATTAAATATGACAGAAAACCAATCAAACCTAAGTTTCAATTCACAGAAACACCGGATGTTAAAAATCAAATTATACATTTAGACATATTTCATATAAAACACAAATCGTTTGTTACAATCATAGACATGCTCACAAAATTATATCGCTTATAATATAACAGATAGAAACTGGAAAACTAAAATGGAAATTATGATTGAACACTTTGCCAAATTCAATAAGCCACATAAAATAATAATGGATAATGAATTTCGATCAGAACAGATAAAACAATACTTAAACCAAGAACAGATAGAAATCCATTATACAAAGCCAAATTCACATACAGGAAATGCAGACATAGAAAGACTACATTCTACTCTCATTGAAATAATAGCAGGAATAGATGATGATTTATCAATTTCATCCAAAATGCAATTAGCAATAACAGCTTATAATAACCGTTATCACACTACAATAAAATGTACACGAAATTATGCAAAAAACATAGAAGATGAGGAAAAACTAAAAAACACTATTATCAAGCACAAAGAAAAAATTTTAAGCAAACATAATAATAAAAGAGAAGATTATGAGGAGGAAAGACAGGAAGGACCAATTAAAAACTATAAACGAGTTAGGCATAAGGATGAACCTTATTTTAGAATTACAAAATGTTGTATAATAATATTCATCCATGTAATATAAAAAGACCGTCAAAGCAGGAAAAAATTAATTTCCAACAAAATACAGATTGACATCCTTGAAACAAAAATTTTTTTTTCTCTTATCCTCAGATTTTCATAATTTTTTACGTTATAATGTGTGTTCAAGGCAGATTACAAATTAAACCAATTCAATCAAATGCAGGATATGCACCTATACAAACTTATTCCACGGAAATAGTTAATGAAACAGTAATTATACTACACATTATTAATATCGACCCTGTAAATAATATAATAAATCAAATGGAGACAAACATTAAAAATATTAACATCACAGGAAAAAAAGAGCTATTAGCTGAAATAAATCTAATTAGAGCTAAAATAAAATCCATAACCCCAAACAACAGAATAAAAAGAGGAATGTTAAATATTGTAGGAACAACATACAAATGGCTTTTTGGAATTATGGACGATGAAGATAGAAAAGATATATGTTGATTTTTGCGACCTTTTTGTTGTTTAAAGTTGAATGTTTTGCCGGCTCGAGGTCAGATGTTGTGGGAATAAAAACAAAAATAAAAAACACAGTTTGTTCTTAATTTCGTTCCGATATATTTCGACCACTCATCGGTGGTCGTCTTCAGGGCAACTATAAATAACATTGAATTGTGATTGACATAATATTAATTTAACAACAAGAAAACACCTACTTAGTTTTACACGTCCGCACACTGTGACGTGGAGCTACACACTGATTTGTCCCTAATAAATGCCTGTATAAATGCGCGCAGTTGTCCGTATCTACCTTATAATTAAGTCTTATATTTGTCGGGGTATTTATTATGTGCAGCATCTCCAAAGAGTAACGTTTGTTGTAATGTTGTTCTTGGTCTATTATGTTTACTTCGTCAAAATTTGGGGAATGTCCACTGGCGGCACAGTGGGCCATAAGTGCCGTTTTTGGTGCATTGGAGTGTTGACGAAGTTTATAGTCAGATCTATGTTGCGATAGTCTTGTTTTTAGCTTCGATTTTGTTGTCCCTATATATATTTTATCACAGTTTTCTTCATTAGTCCCATTGCACGGTATTTTATATACTACGTTGCTCTTGTCCATTGTATCAATCCTACTTTTTGTTCTGTTAAAAATACTCCGTAGTGTGTTATTGGGTTTATGTGCTATCTGTATTTTTTCGATGTCATAGCAATCTGAGTTTGCTAATCTTTCCGATAGTTGTGGGACATATGTGACGGACATAAAGCGTTTTGTCGGAACATCTTTGTTGGTTTTCTTATTGAGAGATTTTAGTAAAGTCCTTATGGTGTGGTTTGGAAAGTCATTATCCTTTAAAATTCGTCGTATTTCTTCCTTCGTTTCTTCATGAAAAATTGGGTCCGATATATTAAGCATCCGTTGTATACAACCTTTTGCTGTATTCATTATCATCGACTTCGGATGTTTGGAGTTGAAGTTAATTATTCGTCCTGATGCTGTTGGTTTTTTGTACCATTTTAATTTTATTTCATTTCCTCTTCTGTGTATTGATGCGTCCAGATATGTTAATTTGTTGTCATTTTCTAATTCTATTGTAAACTTTATGTTCCTGTCAAATGAATTTAGGTTGTCAAGTGTGTTTTGGATCTCGTCTTCTTTAATTATGGCAAAAAGGTCATCTACATATTTCGTCATAACTCTAGGTGGTCGCTGTAGCGTTTTCTAAGAGTTCTTCCATAATTATGTCAGCTATTATCGGTGACGCTGGTGAGCCCATAGGCATTCCTTTTAGTTGTGTGTATACCTTGTCTTTGTATCTGAAATATCTGTTCTCTTGTATACAAAAACGTACTATTTCCATAAATGTTGATTTTGGAATGTTAGTGTGCGCTTTTATTTTAATCCACTTTTCTCTAATGGTGTCAAGTGCCAATTCTATTGGAATACTTGGAAAAAGTGAGACTACGTCAAATGAAATTAATCTTTCATCGTCGCAAATGTATGTGTCATTAATCCTTGTCTTAAATTCTGAGGCGTTCTTTACGTTATATGTTGAGTCTGCCGTTATATTTTTTTAATATGTTGACTATATATTTGCATAGTCCGTATGATTGAGAACCAATCGATGAACAGATTGGTTCCAATGGCGTACCTTCTTTGTGAATTTTAGGTAATCCATATATTCTTGGTGGAATTGATGTGGTTGTTATAAGCTTATTTCTTTCGGTCCGTGAAATAAGTTCATGTTTATATAGTTTTTCTACCAATTCGTTGTTTTTGGTCTGTAGTCTAGTGGTTGGGTCCTTCCTTAAGGTTCTATATGTATTTAAATCGTTAAGTATACTATCCATTGTTTTGTCATACTCAGTCTTATCCATTACAACAGTCTTATTTCCTTTATCTGAAGTTAAAATTAATATGTCATCATTCTGTCTAAGAAATTTCCTTGTTTGTTCCACTGTGTCAAGTATTGCACTATCAGCTGCGTCTACTTTGTTAGATGTTTTGTGGTCTTTTATTAATAAAGAGAATTTTGTGCGTGCTTCCTCTTGTTTTTCTTTGTCTTTAAGAGTCTGTACTAGCTCCTCTCCGTCTACTATATATTTAAAGAGAGGGAATTTTCTCTTCTCTACTGGGATTGCGAACTTAGGGCCTTTCGCCAGTAACGCTTTTACGTCGCTCGAGAATTCTATATTCGTCTTATTTACAAACCAATCGTTTGTGTTGTTGTTGTTGTTGTTCAAGAGAACGCTGTTCCGTTGTTTTCGTAGTCTCTCATGTTTGGATTCATGATGTCTCTTCAAAGTTGTTGTTAGTTTTTCGGCTATTGTGTTCTCACTCTTCATAAATGCTTTAAAATCATTTTCGTCCAGCTGTTCTTGTAACTTTTTTGTTGCTTTTTCCTTCTCTTTGTTTTGTCTAGCTAGTATGTTATGTTTATGTTTTATTAATAAGCTTAATATCTTTGTGTGAAAATTATGCGTATGTCTTTCCAATATTTTGTTAATGTCCGAATGTGTGTCAGTATCTTGTGTGAAAATCATCTTGTATTTGGAGTTATTGCTGATAAATTTTGGGACTAATTTTGATTTCCTACATTTTAAGAGAAATTTTATGCTAGACTTAAGTTTTACTAATTTTTTTGTTAAGATATTAAGCTTATTAATAAAACATAAACATAACATACTAGCCAGACAAAACAAAGAGAAGGAACAAGCAACAAAAAAGTTACAAGAACAGCTGGACGAAAATGATTTTAAAATATTTATGAAGAGTGAGCACACAATAGCCGAAAAATTAACAACGATTTTGAAGAGACATCATGAATCCAAACATGAGAGACTACGAAAACAACGGAACAGCGTTCTCTTGAACAACAACAACAACAACACAAACGATTGGTTTGTAAATAAGACGAATATAGAATTCCCGAACGACGTAAAAGCGTTACTGGCGAAAGGCCCTAAATTCGCAATCCCAGTAGAGAAGAGAAAATTCCCTTTAAATATATAGCAGACGGAGAGGAGCTAGTACAGACTCTTTAAGACAAAGAAAACAAGAGGAAGCACGCACAAAATTCTCTTTATTAATAAAAGACCACAAAACATCTAACAAAGAAGACGCAGCTGATCGTGCAATACTTGACACAGTGGAACAAACAAGGAAATTTCTTAGACAGAATGATGACATATTAATTTTAACTTCAGATAAAGGAAATAAGACAGTTGCAATGGATAAGACTGAGTTTGACAAAAAAATGGATAGTATACTTAACGATTTAAATACATATAGAACCTTAAGGAAGGACCCAACCACTAGACTACAGACCAAAAACAACGAATTGGTAGAAAAACTATATAAACATGAACTTCTTTCACGGACCGAAAGAAATAAGCTTATAACAACCACATCAATTCCACCAAGAATATATGGATTACCTAAAATTCACAAAGAAGGTACGCCATTGAGACCAATCTGTTCATCAATTGGTTCTCCATCATACGGACTATGCAAATATATAGTTAACATATTAAAAAATGTAACGGCAGACTCAACATACAACGTAAAGAACGCCTCAGAATTTAAGACAAGTATTAATGACACATACATTTGCGACGATGAAAGATTAATTTCATTTGACGTAGTCTCACTTTTTCCAAGTATTCCCATAGAATTGGCACTTGACACCATTAGAGAAAAGTGGATTAAAATAAAAGCGCACACTAACATTCCAAAATTAACATTTATGGAAATAGTACGTTTTTGTATACAAGAGAACAGATATTTCAGATACAAAGACAAGATATACACACAACTAAAAGGAATGCCTATGGGCTCACCAGCGTCACCGATAATAGCTGACATAATTATGGAAGAACTCTTAGAAAACGCTACAGCGACCACCTAGAGTTATGACGAAATATGTAGATGACCTTTTTGCCATAATTAAAGAAGACGAGATCCAAAACACACTTGACAACCTAAATTCATTTGACAGGAACATAAAGTTTACAATAGAATTAGAAAATGACAACAAATTAACATATCTAGACGCATCAATACACAGAAGAGGAAATGAACTAAAATTAAAATGGTACAATAAACCAACAGCATCAGGACGAATAATCAACTTCAACTCCAAACATCCGAAGTCGATGATAATGAGTACAGCAAGAGGTTGTATACAACGGATGCTTAATATATCGGACCCAATTTTTCATGAAGAAACGAAGGAAGAAATACGACGAATTTTAAAGGATAATGACTTTTCAAACCACACCATAAGGACTTTACTAAAATCTCGCAATAAGAAAACCAACAAAGATGTTCCGACAAAACGCTATATGTCTGTCACATATGTCCCACAGCTATCGGAAAGATTAGCAAACTCAGATTGCTATGACATCGAAAAAATACAGATAGCACATAAACCCAATAACACACTACGGAGTATTTTTAACAGAACAAAAAGTAGGATTGATACAATGGACAAGAGCAACGTAGTATATAAAATACCGTGCAATGGGACTAATGAAGAAAACTGTGATAAAATATATATAGGGACAACAAAATCGAAGCTAAAAACAAGACTATCGCAACATAGATCTGACTATAAACCTCGTCAACACTCCAATGCACCAAAAACGGCACTTATGGCCCACTGTGCCGCCAGTGGACATTCCCCAAATTTTGACGAAGTAAACATAATAGACCAAGAACAACATTACAACAAACGTTACTCTTTGAGATGCTGCACATAATAAATACCCCGACAAATATAAGACTTAATTATAAGGTAGATACGGACAACTGCGCGCATTTATACAGGCATTTATTAGGGACAAATCAGTGTGTAGCTCCACGTCACAGTGTGCGGACGTGTAAAACTAAGTAGGTGTTTTCTTGTTGTTAAATAAATATTATGTCAATCACAATTCAATGTTATTTATAGTTGCCCTGAAGACGACCACCGATGAGTGGTCGAAATATATCGGAACGAAATTAAGAACAAACTGTGTTTTTTATTTTTGTTTTTATTCCCACAACATCTGACCTCGAGCCGGCAAAACATTCAACTTTATAGAAAAGATATTTTAGACCACCTTAACAATATTGACCAAAATAACCATAATATTATACAAGACATGAACCAACAAATTGTTATAAATACACATTTTAATAAAACAATACAGAACAATAATCAAGGACATACTTACAAGCATGGACAATCAAAATCAAGAAATAGAAATGAAAATACTTCATAATGACCAAATGGGGAAATTAAAAAATATAGAATTCAAAATAAATTATATTCAGGAAAACATAGCATCAGCAAAAAATAATATAATCGTACCAGAAATTTTATCAGAAGAGGAAATAAATAAATTTGACATTGATTTTTATAAATTAAAGCTAATCCGTATGGGCATTTTAAAATATAAGAATAATTGCATCATAATCGCAATTAAAATCCCAAAATCATTTATAACCATAGATGTTAAGTTAATTATTCCTATACCAAATATGGATTATATACAAATAGACCAAGAAAATCAGTTAATTGTAGAACTAAATAATAAAACATTTACATATGAACTCAACAAAATTTTAAAAGAATTAAAATTAAGTAAAAGTTGTATTATTAATAATAATTGCAAATTTATATTCAACAATATAACGAGTATCGAAGAAATTGACGATGATACAATTATAATCAAAAATGCCAAGAATACAAAAATATATCAAAATTGCGATAAAAGAAATATTATACTTAAGGGAAGTAACTTAATTCAATTCGGTAACTGTAAAATTCAAATTCTAAATGAAATATTTTTTAACGAAAAAACAGAATTTCACGAAAAATTCTTTATCCAACAGAACTATGAATCAAACCTATAAAAACACAATTAACTTTTATCATGTAACAATAGATAATTTTGACAATTTAAAAGAAATCACAGAACTTAAATACGAAAAGAAAATGACAAATGGCATATTTTTAACACTTTTTATTATTATTATTATATGTTTATCCATTTATATACATATATACTGTAAAAAGAAAAATATAAACATTAATGTAAACAGAATTCAGGAGAATTCATACTCTCAGAGGGGAGGAGTTATGCCATTAGCAACACTTCCCATAACAGCCGACCCAAGAGGTCTACACTCCACATTAATGTAAACATAAACAATACCATTCCAGTAAACATAGAGTGTCACAAGATAAGTGACAGATTCCCTAAACATAGAGTGTCACAAGATAAGTGACAGTTTCCCTAAAACATAGAGTGTCACAAGAAAAGTGACCAGAAGAAAACATTATAAACACTTAGATGTAAGCCAAACCAGAATATGATTTGATTCAATAAAACAGTCTTGATTTAACGCTCAACCAGAACAGACTCAATCTTAATTCGCGCGTGCATACATCCATACATACCTACCTGTGTACTTACGTATGTACGTACATACATATATCAAGCATCCGTCCACACGCACTGATCGTTCACTTTGCTTCCTTTCGCGCACAACACTCGCGGTGTGTAGAAGCGTTCGTTTTGTTCTTTTTATATTTTTTCCCTCCGCACAACCAAAAAAAAAAAAAAATTAATACGACAAAACCAAAAAAACCAAATTGGTAAACAGCAACCGACGGCTGTTTTCGGAGTAGTGGTGACACGTGAGTCGAGTCGTGATATCGATAGGCGGCTCAAGCGCGCCAAATTCAAACCATTATTTCCCACTCCCGTTTTTTTTGCCCATATATATATATATATGTATATATATAAATAAATACATATTCATCTTTGCCAGCACTATCGTGCCCATATTTATATATCCACCCATATTGATAACTCATATATATAATTTTTTCCGGCCAGTATTTTGCGCGCATATATATATATCCGTCCATATTTATAAATAATTACATATATTTTTCCAGCACTATCGGGCCCATATTTATAGATCCGTCCATATTTATGATTTTATATATAACTTTTTTCGGCCAGCAATTTGCGCGTATTTATATATCCGTCCATATTTATAAATAAATACATATATATTTCTTCCAGCACTATCGGGCCCATATTTATAGATCCGCCCATATTTATAAATTTTATGTATAATTTTTCCGGCCAGCAATTTGCGCGCATATATATATCCGTCCATATTTATAAATAAATACATATATATTTCTTCCAGCGCTATCGGGCCCATATTTATATATCCGTCCATATTTATAAATTATATATATAATTTTTTCGGCCTGTATTTTGCGCATATATATATATCCCGACCCAGATCTATATAAAAACACATATTTGTCCGTTGGCCTATACATCGTTCGCGTGTTTGTCGAATACGTACTCCCATCGTTCCTTACGAATCCAGCTAAACTTGTGTTGTAATCACTCCTCTGTAGCTACGTGTAATATTCGTTCTGCATTCGTGCGTTCGTACCTTGTTCCGCATATATCCCCATTAAAAGGACTCCGTTTCCAAGCCACGCGTAAGAGAATTCTCCCGCGATCCTGCGGGCACAGTGAGAAAATTCTTGCGCCCTCATACAGTCCACTTCTCTTTTTTTTTCGTTGTCTTTCCGAAATCAAAAAGCGCACCAGCGCGGTCTTCATCGGTAAGGACGCCCCCTGAGTATGTCCACGGAGCCGTCCAAGACTACGCCGAAGTCTAACAGTTTTTCGTCTGCCTCTGTAACTCCGGAGAAGGTTCGGCCTCCGAAGACTCCGTTGGTCACGAAGCGTACGGACATTCCCCGCAAGTCCACGTCTGCTCGCAGCCTCAGCGAATCCCCAAAGTCCCGTCCGTCTTCGTCCAGCCTACCTAAAGGGCGCATAGTCTCGGCTAAAGACGCCAGCGAACTCAAAGGGCGTTCCAAGCTTTCAGTAGAGGCTCAGATTCCGCACGTTATTGTGACGCACTGTTCTGACGTTCCCGTCACCCGATCCGTATCCCAACAGCGTAGAGAACGATCCAAAATGTCCCTCTCCGATTTCGTTCTGGCATGCGACGCTTTGACTGTGTTCGAAGCTCGTGAGAGTGAAGCCCCTAACTTCTGAAGTGCCCTTATTTTCCATTAAAATGCACTTAGAGCAGCTCAAATCCCTTTGGTCAACTGTCGAGATGGAATACTCCGGGTGTCACAAGGCCCTGTCGACCCAACCAGACGAGGACAGCCTAGCCAATATAAGCCACATCAAAGCGAAGCACGAATCCGCTTACGCGGCGTATGTGCGATGCGGGACGTTGTTCGGAGAGCGCATCGAGCAGCTCTCGGCAGAGATGGCGAGTCTTAGACGTCAGCCCAGTGCTCCGTCGGGACCTCCGGGTCATAGAGTTCCTCCGTGCGAGGTGGAGACCTTTGATGGCGACAGCCTAGCATGGCCCACATTCCGCGATTTGTTCGCTGCCATTTACATCGCCAATCCGTATTTGTCTCAAGTGGAGAAGCTCTATCACTTGAAGGCCAAGACTCGTGGGGAAGCGAGAACCATCGTGGCGAAGTCCCCCCTGACAAATGAAGGTTTCCAGGACGCATGGGAGAACCTCACAGCGCGGTACGAAAATAGCCGTCTGCTTGTCATGACTCAAGCCAGACAACTCCTTCAGATTCCCGCGGTGGCGCTAGAATCGGGCAAGGCATTGCGAGAACTGCAGACTGCGTTCCAAGGGGGTATTACCGCTCTTGAGCGTTCGGGTGTTAGCACTGAGAATTGGGATGTATTACTCATTGCCATATGCACTAGCAAATTGCCGAAGGCTACAATCCTCCTGTGGGAACAATCAGTGCCAAATAAGACTGCCGTCTCCAGTTGGTACGATCTGAACCAATTTCTCACCGATCGGTATCGGGTCCTGGATGCCACCGAAGAACATAGGTCGGTTCCGAGTGTTCAAGCCATCCCCAGTGGGCCCCGCAAATCCCCTGCGACGATGAAGGTTCAAGCGTTTCCCGCGAAAGCTCAGCTCAAACCAGCGTCTTGCAAGCTTTGCCATCGGGAGAATCACCCAATACGACTCTGCCCCAGTTTTCTTGACATGCCTGTTCAGAGGCGTGTGGAAACCATTAGACAGCAGGGACTCTGCTTGAATTGTTTTGCCCGCGGCCATCAAGTGAAGTGCTGTTCCAGTGCGCATAATTGCCATACGTGCAAGGAACGTCATCACACCCTGCTGCATCCTAGTGACGTGTCGTCGTCCGCCGCGCAACCCACACCATTCGGTACCACAGAACGTCCGACAACGGGCAATCAGCTCACAAATGCTCAAAGCTATTTTGCGTCTACCCCAGGCAGAGGACTTTTAGGCACTGCTATTGTCACTCTGCACCATCGCGGAGTGGAACACCATATTCGGGCGTTGATCGACTCGGGAGCCGATTCAACCTTCCTATCAGAACGTGTCTTCAACATGGTCCAGCCCCCCTTTTATCCAGTAGACGCCGCAGTTACTGGCATGGGCCAGAGTAATGGAGGATGCGCCAAGGTGTGTCTGCTGATGCTGTCTCCTCCGTATGACAGGCTGAACAAGATTGAGGTCTCTGCCCTGGTCGTATCCAAATTATCGGGAGCGTCGGGATGGCTCCATTCCTTAACACGGTTCCATCGCAGTCCCTCGACCGCCCCCTGGCGGACCCGTATTACAACAAGCCCGCGCCTATTGACATGATTATTGGTGTAAACCTGTTTTCACACATCCTCGGAGAGCGGATCAAAAAGGATATGGGTGATTTCGTCGGACTGGAAACCATATTTGGATGGGTTCTATGTGGAGCGATCATGGCTGACACTCCGGTAACTCGATTAGGTTTCGCGGCACAGACGCGAGTCAATCCAGAAGTAAAACTTGATGTACTTCTCACCAAGTTTTGGGAGGTGGAAGACCTTCCTGCAAAGCCGGAAATGGAGGATGATGTATTCTGCGAGCGGAATTTTCAGGAGACCACCCGAAGAGGGAAGGACGGCCGATATATTGTGTCCCTTCCGTTCAAATGTCCGAATAGCGTCGATTTAGGTCATTCAAGACCGATCGCGCTAGTTCAATTCTTGCGGAATGAAGCACGCCTTCTCAAGGATACCGTCCTAAAAACACAATACGATGCCATCATTCATGAATACGAGGAATTGGGCCATATGAGTCGGGTGACGCCGCCGAAAGATGAGAAAAACTCATCACGCTGTGTTTAAGCCCGATAGCACCACCACCAAGGTACGCGTGGTATTTAACGCGTCAAGCCCCTCCACACGAGGCGTCAGCCTTAATGACGTCTTGCACACCGGGCCTACGCTTCAGGCAGATCTCACGCTTCAGGTACTGAAATAGCGTTTCTTTCAATTCGTTTTCAACGCTGACATAGCACAGATGTATCGACAAATCCGAGTCGACTCCAGGCATACCCCCTTTCAGCGGATCCTCTACCGGGATCGCTGCGGCAATATTCAAGACTATGAGCTACAAACCGTCACGTTTGGGGTTAACTGCGCGCCATTCCTGGCGATCCGAGTTCTGTTACAACTAGCCCAAGACGTGCAAGCGATGTACCCTCTGGCGAGCGAAATCCTTCGGAACTACATGTATGTTGATGATGTCCTTGCCGGCGCTCACACTGAAGACGACGCCCGTCTCGCCATACGAGAGCTTCAAGCTGCCCTCCAATCCGCGGGCCTCCCGCTTCGGAAGTGGACTTCCAATAAGAAGGAAGTACTTCAAGCTATGCCAAAAGAGCATCTGCTGCGAGAGGACTTTCTCGAGCTGGAAGATGCGAGCACGGCAAAAACCTTGGGAATCCGCTGGCAAGCCGCCGAGGACGTCTTTTTCTTCACCGTAGCGGACCCACCATTGCAGGAGTCGATCTCCAAGAGGCAGGTTCTGTCCCATATCGCCAAACTCTTCGACCCCGCTGGCTGGCTAGCCCCATTTGTTATCCGAGCGAAGATATTTATGCAGCAAATCTGGCTAACCGAACTGGGCTGGGATGACGCCCTGCCACCTCCTGCTGCAGCAATGGCATGAATTCCTGCAGGACTACCCAGGCCTCAGTCAACTCCGCATCCCCCGGTGGCTGAACACCAGCGATACGCTCTCGTGGGAGCTTCATGGCTTCTGTGACGCATCGCAGAAAGCGTATGGAGCAGCCCTATACGTGCGGGTTCGGTGTCGCGATCGAGTAAGCGTCCATTTATTAACGGCGAAGACCCGCGTGGCCCCAGTCAAAACAGTCTCGCTGTCTCGGCTGGAGTTGTGCGGAGCGGTTCTGCTAGCCGATCTCTGGGCGTCGATCGTTCCTGAACTCCCTATCCCACCTGCAACCTCCCAGTTTTGGACCGACTCCACCATTGTGTTGGCCTGGCTCAACAAACCCCCATGTAGTTGGTTCACTTTCGTGGCCAATCGGGTATCCAGCATCTCCAAAAGCACCGGTGGCCAAAGCTGGTCACATGTACGTTCCGAGGACAACCCTGCTGATCTGGCAAGCCGCGGAACCCCCGCGGCCGAGTTATCGGCCAGTAGCCTTTGGTGGCATGGGCCGGACTGGCTCCAGAGGGACCGCGAGTACTGGCCAACTCTCCATAATGAACTTCCAGACACCCAGCTGGAGCAACGAGTCCAGTGCCACACCGCCGCGACCACCTTACTCGAGGACATAAGCGAACGGTTCTCGGACTACGGTAAAGCATTGCGAGTCACCGCGTACATCCTACGCTTCGCCGCCAAAGGGACGTCGACGCCTTCCACAGCTCACCTCATCAAGGAGGTGAGCGCGCCTTGATCCGGACCTCCCAGCGTCGAGAATACATCGCGGAGATACGGGCCCTGGGTGAAGGGCGACTCCTTTCGACATCCAGCACGCTTCTCAACTTCAACCCCTTCCTCGACCAGCATGGGATACTCCGTGCCTGCGGACGACTCCGGGCCGCTGAGTCCCTCCGGTACGATGAACGTCACCCGATTCTCCTCCCCTACAATACGCATTTCACGCTTGTTGCTTGTTGAATTCGCCCACCGCATCACGTTGCATGGCGGCAATCAACTGATGGTGCAGTATCTGCGCCCCAAGTTCTGGATCCCACGGATAAAGAACCTAGTGAAGTCCCACATCAAGGGGTGTAAAGTCTGCATCGTGCATCGTCGGCGACTGCAGACTCAGATGATGGGTGATCTCCCTCGAGAGCGCATCACGTACTCCCGGCCCTTCACCCACACGGGCATTGACTTCGCAGGACCGTTCGAGATCAAGAACTACACCGGGCGCGCGTGTCTCATTACGAAGGGTTATGTCTGCGTCTTTGTGTGTTTCAGCACGAAGGCAATCCACCTCGAGGCGACCTCCGACCTCACCACGGAACGATTTCTCGGAGCCTTCTCCCGGTTTGTCGCCCGAAGACAATGCCCCCAGCGCATTTACTCCGATAATGGCAAAACCTTCGTAGGGGCCTCAAAGGCGGTCGGAAGAGACTTCCTGAACGCCACCAAGCTTGGTATTATGAAGGCCTTTCCCCAGCACATTCTATCCTGGCAGTTCATTCCGACGAGCGCGCCCCATATGGGAGGACTATGGGAAGCCGGGGTCAAGAGTTTTAAGACCTTGTTTTACAAGTCCTCGTCGGCTGTCAAGTACACGTTCGAGGAACTATCCACTCTCCTGTGTCGGATCGAAGCGTGCCTAAATTCCAGGCCAATTTCTCCCATGAGCGAGGACCCAGAGGATCTGCTGGCACTAAGCCCTGGACATTTCCTGATTGGAGGACCGCTCGTGTCCATCGCGGAACCGGAGATCCTGGTCGAGCCTATGTCGCTGATCAATCGCTGGCAGCGACTAAAGGCAATCCAGCAGACTTTCTGCCGCCGCTGGAAGAGTGAATACCTCAAGGAGCTCCACAAGCGTAATAAGTGGAAGGCACCGGCTCGTAGTCTCCAAACCGGCGACCTCGTGATCGTCTCCGAAGACAATCTCCCCTCCAACGAGTGGCGCCTAGGGCGAATTGAGCGCACTCTGCCCGGGGCAGACGGCCTCGTCCGAGTGGCTGATGTCAAAACAGCACGTTGGTCTATCCGAAGACCCGTCGCGAAGCTCATCTTGTTGCCAGACAACAGTAGTCATGAGTCTAAAGACCTCTCGTGATGTCCAATCCCTCTATGTTCCGTTCGAATGTCCTCGTCTCCGTGCATGTTGTCCGTTCTCGTGCATCGACTAATCCACTCCTCCCTACGTAATCTTTTTCGTTACAGTCCATTCAACCCGCACCGCCACAGCAACATGGCCCCCAAGCGTCTGCCGCACCGCCGCAGCAAGCGTTCGGTTCCACACGGGACGAACGTGTACCGATGCCGGGTCTGCCGGGGGGTTCATGCACTCCGGCAGTGTCAACGGTTCCTGAACCTCCGAGGGGAGAAGCGGCTCCGGGCGGTGCTTATTAATAAGTATTGCCCCAATTGCCTGGCGCACGAGCACTCAGCTGACGCGTGTCGGACTCGCCATGGCTGCCGGCGATGTGGGCAAAGGCACCATACGTTGCTCCATATGGCCGACCAACCGCCGAGACAACGCTCTGACGCCCAGCGTCGCAGCCAGTCATCCTCCTCCAGCCGTGCTGCACCAGCATCACCATCCCGTTCCCGGTCCTCGTCCGACCGCTCTGCTTCTCTGGAAGGCGCACCCGAGATCTCCCTTTCTTCTCTGCTCCAAGCCAGGACGACGACCATCATGCCAACAGCGGTCCTCCGGTTGGGCAATGGCTGGAAATCGTTCGAGATCCGCGTCCTCCTCAACGCATGCGCGGCTGGGAGCCGCATCAATGCGTCATTTGCCCGGTCCCTGGGGATAGCTGTGAGCAAAGTCGGGGTCGACCAAGCCTGCACGGCCGTCCTCGAGTCGAGGACCGACCATACATTCCGGCGAAATGTCATCTTCCGGGTCGAAGAGGACCTGCACATCCGCACTCCCATCCGGGAAGTGTCGACACCGGTCCAAGAAAAGTTCGCCACCCTGATCCTGGCCGACCCCAACTTCCATCGGCCAGCGTCGGTATCCGTCGTGCTCGGGGCAGACCTCTATCCTGAGGTCATCCAACCAGGCTGTGTGCCCGGTCATAGCGGTATTCCCGCAGCCCAGAGCACCGTGTTCGGTTGGGTCATCTCCGGTTCCTGCGGCATCTAGGCGCTCCAGGACGTTGCCGTCCCCCATCCTACATATGCCCATGGTGGCAATTGCAACATGTTGCAAGGGGGGCGGTATGTTCACGCCACCGGGTGAACAGCAGTGAGCGGCGAAGAGCAGTGAGGAGTGAGGAGGGTTTTTTGATCCTCGGCGCCTACGGTCACACCAGGAGGGGTGACTAGATTTTCTGATGGGCGCCGCCATTTTACTTACGTACGATTTTTCAACCCGAACACCCGTTCTATTCTCCATTGAAATTTTACCTCTTTTTCGAATTGTATATTTTAACCCGAAACATATATCGGGCAACCTGTAAATAAGAATCAATAAAGTATAAGTTGTTTTAACCGAAGTTATCGCGCGTTATCAATTCACCACTCACTCACCACCCGAAGAAATTGGCACCCGCCAACCCCCTGAATTCGAACCGGATCCTTCCGCCCCTCCACAAACAATTATTATGTTTGCTTAAAATTTTTTCTTTGTGCTTGATAATAGTGTTTTTTAATTTTTCCTCATCTTCTATGTTTTTTGCATAATTTGGTGTACATTTTATTGTAGAGTGATGACGGTTATTATAAGCTGTTATTGCTAATTGCATTTTGGATGAAATTGATAAATCATCATCTATTCCTGCTATTATTTCAATGAGAGTAGAATGTAGTCTTTCTATGTCTGCATTTCCTGTATGTGAATTTGGCTTTGTATAATGGATTTCTATCTGTTCTTGGTTTAAGTATTGTTTTATCTGTTCTGATCGAAATTCATTATCCATTATTATTTTATGTGGCTTATTGAATTTGGCAAAGTGTTCAATCATAATTTCCATTTTAGTTTTCCAGTTTCTATCTGTTATATTATAAGCGACTGCGAATTTTGTGAGCTTGTCTATGATTGTAACAAACGATTTGTGTTTTATATGAAATATGTCTAAATGTATAATTTGATTTTTAACATCCGGTGTTTCTGTGAATTGAAACTTAGGTTTGATTGGTTTTCTGTCATATTTAATTTCCTTACATTTTTTACAATTTGAAATTATCAACTGAATATGGTCTCTTAGCTTTGGAAAATATATTTTGTTCTTTAACGAATTAAAAGCTTCATTTATTCCGCTATGTAATGAATCTTTGGTGTGGTAAATAGCTATTTGTTTGTGTAACTCTTCCTCGCTTTAAATTTCCTGAGCTCTCTTAGTACATTTAAAAAATTTTATATTATTACAATGTGAAAAAATGTTCATTAAGATACATTGTATCTTATAATATTCTGAGTCTGGAACTTCTGAAAAAATTCCTACTGTTCCTTTATTTATATTATTTTGCATTTTGATTTCGATTTCAATTTCTGTTTCTTCTATTATTTTTCTACCATGCTGAATATTAATATTGTCCGTTGTTGTATAAGTTACTATTATCTGAGTTTTATATTTGTTTACAATATCGTCTTTTATATAGAAATTTGTAAATCCTCCTTCCTCTGCTGAATGCTGTGTATCTGATAGTTCAAAGTTTGACTCATTTGTTTTATCCTTGTTTATTAGTTCAGCTGTTTCCTGTCTACTTAAAAAATCTGCCACTTTATTGTCTTTTCCTTTCAAATATATTATGTCATAATCGAATTCTTGTAATTTTAAAATCCATCTTTGGTGTCTTGCTGTCATTTCTTTCCCTTTGTATTTTGAGTTTAGATATTTTATCGGAGCATGATCTGTTATAATTTGGAATTTATTACCTATCAAATAGTGTCTAAAATAGTTTACTGCATGTATAATGGATAAAAATTCTTTATCAATTGTACTGTAGTTTTTTTCGTGTTTATTTAGAGTTCTTGCAACGAATGCAACTGGTTGCCCTTGTTGAGACAATACTGCACCTATTGCGAAGTCAGTGGCATCTGTTGTAATGGTAAATGGTTTATCAAACTCTGGATATTTTAAGATTGGATGTGAGCTTATAAGTGTTTTAAGGTTTTCAAAGGCATCTATAAACTGTGGGTCATTTGTATTAATTTGTGTGCCTTTTTGTAAATATCTGATCATTGGGTAAGCTATTTTGGAATAGTCCTTAATAAATTTTCTGTAAAATCCTGTCATACCAAGAAATCCTTTCAATTGCTTTTCTGTTTTAGGTAGCTGCATTGCTTTTATTGCTTCTATTTTATGTGGATTGGGTTTAATCCCTTGCTTTGTGAGAATGTGTCCTAAATTTTCAGTATATTGTTTCATGAAGGAACATTTGTCTGGTTGAATTTTTAAGTTATGATTTCTGAGTATTTGGAAAATGTTTTCTAGAGCAATCTTATGTTCCTCAAGTGTTGTTGAAAATATCAAAATATCGTCCATGTATACAACACAACTTTTGTTTATATAATCCCTCAGTATTTCATTCATTAAACGTTGAAATGTGGCTGGGGCATTTTTTAACCCAAAAGCCATTCTAACATATTCATATAAACCCATTGGTGAAATGAATGCTGTTTTCTCTATATCTTCTTCTGCCATTAAAATTTGATGATAGCCTTTTGCTAAATCTAATGTAGTAAAATATTGGGCTTTACCGAGTTTTTCTAATACAGCGTCCATGATAGGTATTGGGTACTTATCTGGAACGGTTACTTGGTTTAAACGCCTATAGTCTACACAAATACGATACTTTTGAATTCCAGAGCTATCTCTTTTTTTAGGTATGACACATATTGGAGAACTATATTTGCTTTTGCTTTTTCTTATAATTCCATTGCTTTCCATATAAATTATTTGTTTCTTTATTTCTTCTTCATATTTTGGGGAGACCCGATAGAGTTTTGAATTAATAGGTTGGTCTGTAGTAGTTTTTATGCTATGAACTATAGTGTTAGTATTGGTTAAGTGATCCCCTTCTTTGAAACATAACTTTTCGTACTTTTTTGAAAGTTTTCTTATTATTTGTTCTTCCTCAATATTGAGTTCTTTTAACTTAAGATCATCAATTTCACTTACTTCCATTACGCAAACATCTTCTGATTGTTTGGAAAGGAATGGAATTTCGACCCCATTGTTAAGTTTAATAATTTTGTTTTGAAAATCAATACTTGCAAAATTCCTTTGAATGAAGTCCATGCCCAATAGAAAATCATATGATTTTTCCAGGGGCATAGCCACCCATCTTGTTCTTGCATTATTTATGTATTTAAACTCCCTTGGCACTTTTGTTTTCACTAAGTAACTGTCACTTTCTATTTTTCCCTTTATTGTATGTATGGTTTTTGAATATTTTTCAATTATTTTGTATTTGGAATTATGTACCTTAGTTGTGTTTAAAATGCTTATGGTTGATCCTGTATCTACTAAAATAATATAAGTATCTTCCTCTATTGTTCCTTTTATAAAAATTTTTTTCATCCAAGGCTAGTTGGTAAAAAACTCTTGATTATCTGTGCTGTTTACTACTTCCTCATTTATATTATCTACACTCATTGCTTCTGCTGGTGGTTGCTGATAATTTTGTGGTTGCTGATAATTTTGATTTTGTCTTACATTCTGACTCTGTTGTCTATTCGGATTTTGATACTGTCTCGTATTTTGACTCTGTTGTCTATTGGGATTTTGAGACTGTTTTACATTTTGACTCTGTTCAGTATTTTGGTTTGTATTTTTATTAGTTGTCTGTTTGTTATATGTAGTATGGTCATTGTCATTTTTGGTTAATAATAGTTTTTTATTTAAATTTCCATAATTCAGACCAATATAATTTGCAAGTTCAATTCTTATATCTGTTAATGTTGTTTTATTCATTAAGGCAATGGCCATTGGACCACAAGATAATTCTTTTACTCTTTGAATTAAGAGACCACTTAATATGTCAACTAATCTGCTATTGTTTTCAAAGACCGAAAAATCAGTAATTTCAATAACAATTGCTCTTACTTTAAAATCAAGATCTCGAACGGTAGTTACCCTTAAGTTATTAATTTTTCTGGTTAGACCCATTTGATCCGTTCTTGGGCGATAATGATGTCGAAGACGAGTTTTGCAATCAGCCCAAGATGTAGGGGGGTTAATATTAAGCATAGTTCTAGCCTGACCTTGAATTTTGGTGTTGAATATAACAGTGAAGACCTGGTCGTTATCATCATACTCCTCCATGATTTGGTTGACTGCCGAAATGAAACCATGTAACGTTCCCTCCTGTCCAGTGAACACCGGCAAGTACCTTGTTTCCTTCTCGATGCTGTTTCTCTCCCTTGTTGTTGGATTAGAATGCACCTCTTGATTGGATATTATTATTGATGTTAGCATTTGAATGCATTGTTGCATTTCGTTAATTTGCGCTGGATTAGCCATTTTAATGGTGTATGTTTTATTGTTTCGTTAACTTTTTTTTTTTTTTTAAGTTTCCACAATAATTCTGTTTGTTTGCACAAAGTGTTTTTACAATATTATATTGTTTCGTTATTTGTCACAATATATGTATTTTATTATTTGTCACAAAATGTTTTTATAATATTATATTGTTTCGTTGGCTTAGATTTTCTCCAAAGTTTCCACAATATATATATTTTATTTTGTCACTAAATGTTTTGTTTTCCACAGTATTATATTGTTTCGTTATCTTTGATTGCGTTCAAAGTTTCCACAATATTTTAGCTGTGAACTCGAGTACCGACTGCGCCAATTAAGATTGAGTCTGTTCTGGTTGAGTGTTAAATCAAGACTGCTTTATTGAATCAAATCATATTCTGGTTCCGCTTTGGTCCCGCCTTTGTTTGTTATAACTTCGAAAATTCGATTAGGCATCGAATCATACAATTTAGCAATGTAGACAAAGCGTCTTTAATGCCTTTTATAAGGTCCGATTTTGAATTATATTGCTTCCCGGACTCGTAGACCTTCCTAGCTAACCATCCCCAGACATTCTCTATAATATTTAGGTCCGGCGAGTCCATACTCGCCCCCATGGCCCCCATGGGCCATCCAAGTACTTCTAGATTTTGGCTCTGCATCCACATTTTGACGGTCCTGGCGGTGTGTATTGGGGCATTGTCGTGCTGGAAATACCACTGCAAATTCCCAAATGTATTTTTTATCAGGCGAAATGCTGTTTGTTGTATACAGCACGTAAGAACTTGTTTGACCTAAAAACGCTTGTCATGGAGCTGGAGGAGAACTTAAGCAGACCGGAAAATTATTGCAGCATGAACTTGAAGGATGTCGAAACTACTGTACCTAAGTTTTTTTGGTGATGGCGATCTGGCCACACAGATGTGATTAAGTACATTGTTGATGGACTACGAGATCGAACCGGATTGTCCGCACCGTTGTACTATTGTACTTCTCTCAACGAATTGCTAGAGAAGATGGTGCGTTTTTAGACAGTTCAGCCACCAGCAAGAAACTACGTTCCTCAAGCTCGTCTGACTTCAGGAGATGAAATGTTACAATTGCCGCCAGATTGGTCACTTCAGCACCAACTGTCCACGCCCCGAGAGACCGAAAGGAAGTTGTTTTCGGTGCTCAAAGTGGACCATCAATACCGGAATTGTCCAATGCTTACCCAGATCGCCGCTATGAGCGCTAGTGAAAACACGGACACCATTGATGATAAGTCAATTATTCAATTAGTAAGTTAAAGAATATCTTGTAAAGGGGATGCACCGATATTAATAATATTTTTGCCATATTAGATTCCGGAAGACCAGTAAGTTTCGCAAGTAGTGCGTTGATTTGAATTGCGATAAATTAGTTAAAAGTTCTTTTCATGGACTGAGCGGTGGCTCTGTTCTAACTTTTGGAACAGTCAAATGTTTACTTCTGTTTTGCGAAAAGTATTATGAAATTCAATTTTTAGTTATTCCCGATAATATTATGCCGGCGCAACTACTTCTTGGTAGCCTTGAATAAAATAGGTCTTAAGTTCTCATTGATTGAAAATATAAGAGAGTATAAAAAGAATTCCGCATCATTAAAGAGTAACAATGCTTTTGTTTACAAATCCTTCTGTGCATCCCTGTTCACTAAATATCCTAAGCATAATACAATTAATATTAACACCACCGATCTGCATAATAATTGTAATAATCCTAATGGAAACACGAATGCATCCGTTTCGAGAATGGCTAACAGAATTTGAAATTGTTTGTGCAATGCTGTCAGATACTGGGAATATTACTGTTGGCAGTGAATTTATATTGCGCGATGCGTGAGTGCCGAGATATTGTGAGTGAGCATTACGTTGACAAATTTTCAATATGAATATGTCTGACAGATACAATACCATTTTATAGGAGTCCTTGAAGATTATCATATCGTGAAAGAGGAATCGTTTCTAAAACAATTAGTGAGTTGTTAGACAATAATGTAATCCGACCAAGCAATTCCCCCTATGCGTCCCCCATTGCCCTACTGCGGAAAAAAGATGGCAATATACAAATGTGCGTTGATTATCGAGGTATAAATAAGAAGACTGTGAGGGATAATTTTCCGTTGCCTTTAATAGAAGATTGCCTAGAATACCTGAAAGGCAAGACCGTATTCTCCGTCATAGATTTGAAAAGTGGTTTTTACCATGTAGGCATGAAAGAGGATTCAATTAAATACACCGCATTTGTTACACCCGATGGGCAGTTCGAATATCCGAGAATGCCTTTTGGTCTAAAGAACGGACCAGCTGTATTTCAGAGATTTATATCGAACATACTTAGTGATATGATTAGAGACCGAGAACTTGTGGTGTATATGGACGATATTATTTTTGACACTTGCACCGTGGATCAGTATCTTAAGTTGTTAGCAAAACTGTACTGTTTTATTGAGTACAATTTAGAGCTCAATTTGAAGAAAAGCATTTTCCTACAGAAGCGAATAGATTATTTAGGATATGAAGTCAGTGATAAGGGAATTTTACCAAATAATACACATATAAATGCTATTCAAGAATACCCAGAACCACTTAACAGCAAAGCATTACATTCCTGCTTGGCCCCAAAACCGTTAACTGAGTTGCTTAAACAAGGTGGTCCATTTCCAATGAACAAAACCGTTAACAACGCATTTGTTACGTTAAGCTTTATCTAGTCCGCACGTATTTGCTATCTTTAACCTTAATTACGAAACTGAGTTGCATACTGACGCCAGTACAAATGGCTTTGGTGCCTCTTTCTTGCAAAGACAGACTTGTGACAAAATGCATCCAGTCTCTTATTATTCCCGAAAGGCGACAGACGCCGAGTCCCGCTATCACAGTTTCGAACTCGAAACTTTGGTCATAATATATGCAGTGCGCCGATTTCGCGTATATCTAGAACACAGACAATTTTTGATCGTTACCGATTGCAATTCGTTGATCCAAACCTTAAGTAAAAAATCAATAAATTGGAAAATTTTGATTATTCCATTGTTCACAGATCCGGTTCAAACATGGGCCGTGTAGACGCATTAAGTCGGCAAACCGAGTTGTTAGAAGATATTGCAGAGTGTGATTTTGATCCTTGCGATTTGTTAGTAAAGAGAGACCCGAATGCGCCAATAGAACCCTGTGTTCCCTCAGAGAAAAATGAGTTTAGTTGAGATTCGACCGTGTGAAATAAAACCGTGTGTTACTATGTAACCAAATCGAAAGAAGTGACTAGCTCGATCGAAATGCGTCGGCAATCCTGGTTTGTGTAGTAGGTGCGTCTCCCAAAATGTTGATTTATTATTGCAGTCAGAACAGATAAGAGATCCGGATATCCGTTAGTTAACTGATGGTATAGTGTACAAAAGAAATGCTAAGGAAAGACTGTGTTTGTATGCACCGACTCGCATGCAAGGGGAATTAATAGGAAGGTGTCACGAGAAACTGGGCCAATTAGGCGTTGAGAAATGTGTAAACAATTTGAGGTAAAAGTACTGGTTCCCATTAATGAATGCAAAAGTCGAAGCATTTATAAAGGATTGCCTGCCGTGTATCCTACATAGTGTTCCCAGAACTATACATAATAGAACCTTGCATAGTATTCCGAAGAGTCCGATTCCATTTGATTCTATCCATGTTGACCACTTACCGAGTGTCAAATCAAAATGAAAGCACCTTTTGGTAGTGATTGACGCATTTACAAAGTTTGTTAAATTGTATCCCGTAAATTCCACTAGTACCAAAGAAGTTACCGCCGCGCTAGAAAACTATTTTGATTATTATAACCGACCAAGAAGAGTTATATCCGACAGAAATACGTGTTTTACGTCGTTTGAGTTTGCTGAATTTATAAAGAACCTAAATATTCACCACAATTATGTATCGACTGCAGCGCCTCAAGCTAAAGGGCAGGTCGAGCGTGTGAAAAGTGTTGACCCCAATGTTGGGAAAGCTGTCAGAACCTTTAGCTCAAGCCTTCTCTTTTGATCGTGCTCGCGGCCGTTAACTTTGCGCTTGTGACAAGTTTTTGTTGTTGTGTGTTGTAATATAAAAAAAAAAAAAATAAAACATTCTCTTTTTTTCTTCTCTTTCTAATTTGCATATTGCAGTTAGCTTTTGCTTTGGTTTGTATACGCCTCTCTTAACATAACATTTTTCCCTTTTAATTTACATATTGATTTATAATTTCTTTGTGATAAATCAATTATTTAATAATGTCTGTCTGTTGCAAATATAATTGCAATAATGACAGCAAGACCAGTGAAGACTTTCTTTACTGTTGGCTGTGTGACAATTTAATGCACTTTAAGTGTGCTGGTTACACAGTCAAGGTGCGGGATAGCATTGCACAGGGTGGCGGCCTTAAATGGGGCTGTGATTCGTGTCGTGGCTTGGAGCTCGAGATGCGAAGTTTTATGAAACAAACTGGGGATGCGTTTAAAATCCTGTCAGCTGGCATTCATAAGCTCCAACAAGAGCTTTTGGCGATGGAGGTTTAATTCAAATGTTCTAAACTTTTGATTGAATTTCCGACCCGAAAGAGGGCCAGGTTTCAGGGCGCGTCCCTCAGTCCGTCGGCACATCGTTGTCTACCAGTTCCGGCTTCCGACAATGACCCTATGTCACCAAGTGTAAAGCAGCTGATATCGTTTAGGAGTCCGGCTTTGAGAGGTGTGGAGTCTCTTCCCATTTCCCCTGGAGACAGGTTCCCACACACTAACACGATATCGGTTGTAGTTTCCGAACCGTCCGGGCAAACATCCGTTACCAGGAATATTGCCAATAAAGTAGTTACAAGAGGAGCTAGTAAAGTGTTGGCTGCTTCAGCTGCTGCTGCATCTGCTGTTGCTGGTACTGCTGTGTCTGGCACTTCTAGTTCCCTTGTTGTAGTTCCACCCAAAAAGCAAGTTTTTATTTCACGGCTTGATCCCAATACTACTTCTGAAGAAGTCATAGCCTACATCCAGGGCAAAGTTCAAGCACCAACATTGCTGTGGAAAAGTTCCGTTTTTCATATACTCGGGACATTTCGTCCTTTAAAATAAGTGTCTCCCCAGATCTTTTGGCCAAATTTGTCATAAAAACTTTTGGCTGGAACACCTTATTGTAAAAGAGTATACAATAAAAAAGAAGAATCGGCCTCCGATTAGCCTGCTAACTGCCTCTGTGAATAACGTTCCTTCCGGCTCGTCTGCACCTATTGGCGAGTCAAAAAACTAATTTCGTCCCTAACTCTGGACTATCAGAACGTACTGGGACTAAAGTCTAAACTCTCTAGACTCTATGTAGATAGTTTAGCTTTTGACTTTCATATTCTTGTCTTTACTGAGACTTGGCTGAAGCCTGATATTACCGATGCTTCAATTCTCCCCTCAAAATATTTAATATATAGACATGATCGGACTATCCGTAATGGTGGTGGTGTTTTGATCGCTGTTGATTTGGCGTTCTCGTCTGAAATTGTACAGTCTTCCAATCAGGAGATTGAATTTGTTTGTGTTAAAATTTCTCTTAATTCTTTTTCTGCCTATATTACTTGTTTGTATATTCCACCACAGTCCGACTTGACAGTATACATTCACCATTTGGAAGCTATTCAACTTGTTTCCTCATATCTCTCTGACAAAGACTTGTTCGTTGTTCTGGGTGATTTTAATTTACCTGAGATTGCCTCCTCCTTCTCAAAATGTCTCCTAACTCAAATAAAACCTGTCCGGAATAGTCGAAACAGATCACTAGATCTGGTATTTGTGTTGGATTCTTCCAATTGCGATATTTCCAGGACTGATCCCTTAGTTATCCCTGAAGACAACTTTCATCCAACTCTGGATGAAACCATTGACCTTCCTTTTGGGGTTATGCCTCGATATAATAACTCGATGCCTCCAACCCGACGTTTTCGCAAGACAAACTTTACTTAACTTAAAAAACTTATTAACTAATAATTGGACATATCTGTATACTTGCACGGATATGGACTCTGCCATTTCTGTCTTCTATAAAACTCTTGAGTCGTTCTATGATGTTTGTGTCCCGCGTGTGACTCAAGGATGGTCTGATAAACCTCCTTGGTTCTCACGTGAGTTATGTAACTTGAAGAACGTAAAATCGAGATGCTATAAAAGATTTAAAAAATCCGGTAAAGCATCGAATTTTTCCCTATACGTAGTTGGTCGATCAAATTTTAAGGTGCTGAATTCACAATGCTGCAAGGATTATCTTCAGAGATGCAAACTTAGGTTTTCTCGCGATCCTAAGCAATTTTATAAATTCGTCAATTGAAAACGTAAGACATCAGTGCATCCGTCTTACTTGTCTTTCGAAAACAATAAAGCTGACAATGATCAGGCAATTGCTGATATGTTTGCTGATTTTTTCAAAACAACTTATTCCTCTTCGATTTAACAAGCAAATCGTCCTTATCCTTATCACTTGCAATCGTCTAATTGGGTCTAAAAACCCTGTGTTTGAAGACAGTTCAATTCTTAGCGTGCTTAGTTCCGTCAAACCAATATATGCATCTGGCCCTGATGGAATACCAGGCTGCGTATTAAGTTTTTGCGCAGAGGCCCTATGTAAGCCAATACTTAAGTTGTTTACACTGTCCGTTACATATTCCGCCTTCCCGTCCATCTGGAACGAATCATATATTATTCCTCTTCATAAAAAGGGGAAAAAGTCCGAAGCCTCCAATTATAGGGGTATTTCTAAATTGTCTGCCATACCCAAAACATTTGAGAAAATAATAACATCTCAATTGCAGCATTTTTGTAGCTCAATCATTTCGTCATCCCAAGATCGGTTTAAAAAACGTAGATCGACAACTAACCTATTAGAATTTACATCTCACTTAATCAAAGGGTTCAAGACTGCCGTGCAAACTGATGTCATTTATACTGACTTCAGCAAGGCCTTTGACTCTGTTAATCACACTCTGCTTTTATATTAGTTAAATGCACTTGGCATCCCCAGCCTTTTGCTAGATTGGATGCTTCAATATCTTTCTAAGCGTACACAAAAGGTCCTTCTTAAGTCTTCATTTTCTAAGACCATCCAAGTGACTTCTGGAGTACCTCAGGGTAGTCATTTGGGTCCATTGCTATTCACTCTTTTTATAAATGATCTTCCATTGGTAGTGTCACATTCTCGGGTGCTTATGTACGCGGATGATGTTAAGCTTTACCTCAGTTTTAAAGACATATCGGCTTCTTGCCTACTTAAATCGGATCTTAATGATCTTCAGAGTTGGTATGAAACCAACCTATTAAACCTTAACGGCTCTAAATGTAAAGTTATGTCTTTTTATAGATGCGCTCCACACTTAGCAACTTATTATCTTAACGACAGTGCCTTAGAGCGGTTAGATATTGTCAATGACTTAGGTGTTCTTATGGACCATAACTTAACCTTTAATCCTTATATTTCTGCTACAGTTAGTAAAGCTATGAATGTTCTTGGGTTTGTGAAACGATGGTCAAAAGAGTTTTACGATCCGTACACAACCAAACTTCTGTATACTTTATTAATCCGTCCTATCTTAGAGTACGGATCTTGCATATGGTCAACTCAATATGAGTCGCACCAAAGTAAAATTGAATCTGTTCTAAAGCAATTTCTGCTATTTTCTCTTCGTGGTCTAAATTGGGATCGCAATGTCAATTTGCCATCATACTCCAGTAGGCTTCTTTTAATCAATCTTCCTTCATAAATTAATCGTAGAGTAATGCTTGGTGCTATCTTTATTCATAAACTTTAAATAGGTGAAATAGACTCTCCTGAGCTATTGAACCAGTTAAACCTATCTGTACCCCGTAGACCTACTAGAAATTTTATTCCTCTATTCTTAAAACATTGTAGTTCTAACTACTATTTGCATGAACCAATTCGAGTCCTATGTTCTGATTAGAATCTTCTGTATCCCGTAATCAGTTCAGAAGCCTCTCTTTCTCTTGTGACAACCTATATTTTAGCACATTTAGCTCGTAATTAGTTGTAGTTTATCATATTTTTAATTGTTTGTTCGTTATACTTGTATTTGTCCACGCGATCGTGCCATCCGATATACGGCTGCGCCCCACGGTCGGTCGGGCGGGAGGTGGACAGCGCTCTGCTTGGGCTCGCGCGAAAAAGGCTATGTCCTGGTGTCGTATGGGCCACTTGAACGTACTTCGCATTGTATTTTAAATAACCCCGCTCCTCTCCTCAGTGATTATTTCCCCGATAACCGAATTTGGACACACTAAAATAATATACTGAGGCGGGGTACGGGCACACTCTCTCGAATATAGTCAATAAGACCACATGTTCATTTAATTTTAAATAACAAATAAAATACGAAAATATAACGACAATCTCAAGAGATTAAAAGCTGAGATAATAGAGAGTTTACAATTTTTAAACTTCTTAAATTTATAAACATATTTCAGCACACTTAAGTCGAAAAAACCTTTAGACAAGATTATAAAAAAATTGAAGATTAAAGATAAAGATTTTAAAATACAAAATAAAAACCAACTGAAATAAATTTAAAATATTGAATATCCTTCTTCTCTGGTTTTTAACAATTTCAAAACACAAGCTGTCATTAGATTAAACAAGTTTTTGAGCATTTAAATGTCCAATTCGTCCGATTCTTGAAAAATGGTATCTTATAAGCCCTTTAAATAAACCCGTTGAGTCAAGATGCCTCAAATATTTTTTATCGGATTTACGTCTAATCTGCTTATTGACTAGTATAAAATAAGAATTTAAGAGACTTTTTAATAAGCTTCCGCGAGTTTTGTTGAATGGTTGCGTGCATTAGCCTACTAGAAAATGTATGTATCCTATCCAAATGGCACTAAAACGGTCACTAACAACGCAACAACTTTTTGTACATTTGCTCTATGCGTTTTGAAAGGCTTTAGAGTAATAATAATAATAATTTTTAGTAATCTGGTTAGATTACGACCTATTGAAATTTAAATCAAACCTTGCAGTTTAGCCGGCTCGAGGTCAATCTTCCAAAAGAAGATTATTTCAAAGGCAACACAAAAAGGTGAGCAGGTTGTCTGTATAGCTATTTCAAGAACTACCAAGTTCTATCATCAGCAGACTTTGCTAAAGAACTCCGGAATTGCAATAGCCATACCATGTCTTCAACGCTAGAACTGGTTGGGAATTGTAACAACCAAATGAAGCGAAAAAAGTTGGTAAAGCCTACAAAACCGAAGACCACCTTTTTGTGCATACCCTTAGGCGCTATGAAAAATTAGTGTAAGAGCTTCGCCTTACCAAACTAATATCACGACCTGTTATTTCATATACGGTATATTGTACCACATAGAAAAAGGGTTTTTTGGAATAAAAATTCCAAAGTAACGGCGTGCCTTCCGTTGGTGTTATCTGGTTAGATTACGACCTATTGAAATTTAAATCAAACCTTGCAGTTTAGCCGGCTCGAGGTCAATCTTCCAAAAGAAGATTATTTCAAAGGCAACACAAAAAGGTGAGCAGGTTGTCTGTATAGCTATTTCAAGAACTACCAAGTTCTATCATCAGCAGACTTTGCTAAAGAACTCCGGAATTGCAATAGCCATACCATGTCTTCAACGCTAGAACTGGTTGGGAATTGTAACAACCAAATGAAGCGAAAAAAAGTTGGTAAAGCCTACAAAACCGAAGACCACCTTTTGTGCATACCCTTAGGCGCTATGAAAAATTAGTGTAAGAGCTTCGCCTTACCAAACTAATATCACGACCTGTTATTTCATATACGGTATATTGTACCACATAGAAAAAGGGTTTTTTTGGAATAAAAATTCCAAAGTAACGGCGTGCCTTCCGTTGGTGTTATCTGGTTAGATTACGACCTATTGAAATTTAAATCAAACCTTGCAGTTTAGCCGGCTCGAGGTCAATCTTCCAAAAGAAGATTATTTCAAAGGCAACACAAAAAGGTGAGCAGGTTGTCTGTATAGCTATTTCAAGAACTACCAAGTTCTATCATCAGCAGACTTTGCTAAAGAACTCCGGAATTGCAATAGCAAAATTGCAAAAAAACCCTTTTTCTATGTGGTACAATATACCGTATATGAAATAACAGGTCGTGATATTAGTTTGGTAAGGCGAAGCTCTTACACTAATTTTCATAGCGCCTAAGGGTATGCACAAAAGGTGGTCTTCGGTTTTGTAGGCTTTACCAACTTTTTCGCTTCATTTGGTTGTTACAATTCCCAACCAGTTCTAGCGTTGAAGACATGGTATGGCTATTGCAATTCCGGAGTTCTTTAGCAAAGTCTGCTGATGATAGAACTTGGTAGTTCTTGAAATAGCTATACAGACAACCTGCTCACCTTTTTGTGTTGCCTTTGAAATAATCTTCTTTTGGAAGATTGACCTCGAGCCGGCTAAACTGCAAGGTTTGATTTAAATTTCAATAGGTCGTAATCTAACCAGATAACACCAACGGAAGGCACGCCGTTACTTTGGAATTTTTATTCCAAAAAACCCTTTTTCTATGTGGTACAATATACCGTATATGAAATAACAGGTCGTGATATTAGTTTGGTAAGGCGAAGCTCTTACACTAATTTTTCATAGCGCCTAAGGGTATGCACAAAAAGGTGGTCTTCGGTTTTGTAGGCTTTACCAACTTTTTTCGCTTCATTTGGTTGTTACAATTCCCAACCAGTTCTAGCGTTGAAGACATGGTATGGCTATTGCAATTCCGGAGTTCTTTAGCAAAGTCTGCTGATGATAGAACTTGGTAGTTCTTGAAATAGCTATACAGACAACCTGCTCACCTTTTTGTGTTGCCTTTGAAATAATCTTCTTTTGGAAGATTGACCTCGAGCCGGTTTGATTTAAATTTTTAGTAATAATAATAATAATTATTGTATTCTGAATTATACTTCTATAAGAATCAAGTTCTATAAGAATCAAGAAATATTATAAACTCAACAATATTTTCGTTTGTTGAAAAAAGTGCGAACAAAAGTTATAAAAAGCCCGCATATTCAAGTATCCGAAATTTGGCATCTGGCAAAACCATCTCAAAATTTGACAGCTTCTTTTCGCCGAAACTTTTAGCTATAATCCCGCTAAAAACGTAATTTTTCTTTTGTTAATTATAAAAAAACTACAGAATAAATCGCCAAGGCGCACCTGAAGTCGTGCTCGTGGAATTTTTCTCTTTAGTTTGATATCAAATTTATGTAGTTTAAGCGCGTTATGGGCCCGGGTAGCATATGTAAATATTTTCCAAAATAGTAATAAAACAAAAAATGACTGAAAAGAGAGGGGGGAAAGAGAGATAGGAAAACAAAGAGAGAGAGACAGACATAGAGATGGCGTTTTTCACTCTTAATTTAATTTTGGTCAGTGCAACGCATAGAAGGAAGCATCTCCGACGACGAGCCGATCATATAGCTCCCATACAAACGGCAAAGTCACGAACAGTGAGTTTTCTAAAAAAGTTCGTTATTTCCAAACTATTATCGTGAAATTAAATATTGGTGAGACTATTACACCTATAGACAACTGTGCCGAATTTGATCAAGATCGGGTTACTATATCATATAGGTCCCTTAGAAAAGGTCGGACGAAAACAGTAACTTTTGTCAATAACTTCGTTACTTTTGATGCGATTGATTTCAAATTAAACATTTGTTATATAAAACGCTGTTAATAAAAGTCGATGGGCTGTTACTTCGCTTAAATATAAAGATTAATTTTATTCCTTTTCGGCAGTTGGTGCATCTAGCTCGTTCAAGCGTCACCGGAAGAAAAAGGAATACTAACAACCGATACTTAAAAATACTGACAGCGATATATGTGTAAAATGCTAAAATTAATCGAACAGAACGATAATTCTTAACATTAATAAATGACATCTTACAGTTAGTTTAATATATCTGTTAATGACTAAGCCGAATTTGATAAAGATCCTTCTATGCGTTGCACACTTCTGACCAGAATTAATATACCCTTTTTGCAAAGGTATAAAAATTAAATTTGATTATATGGTTACATTATAAATCGTTAATTATATAGGTCTCTTCTGCTGACGTTGAGCATAATAAATTCTCCTACTATTATGGTCAAGCAAAATGCAAAAAATAAAACTTAAAAAATGAAGTAAGTCGTCTCGCCGACTTAGGTATACCATTCTGTCTTAAACCTCGGGAACGAATTGATTTATAGGCTAGATGTCTTCCCAACATTTGTAGTTTTGTCAATTCTAAGCGACTTTCCTGAAGAAATTTTGTAAAAAAAACGGAATATTTTAGAAGTTAGAAGCAAATGAAAAAAGGCCCTTTTCGAAAAAATGACAATTTTGATGAAAAACATACGCAAAAATTTTTGTATGAAACCATCGTGATAACTTAAAAAACTAATGATGCAGTTCGATTCGCAGGACCCGATATAAGTTGAAATTCTAAAAGGTTAGTGGTTGTAGATCTACGTTTTACAAACCCATAATAAAATGGCGAAATAACGGAGCTGCAAAAATGTTGCAATTGCAAGGTTACAATTTTCTCAAAAGAGCGGACCATGTCGAAATACCCCTATAGTTAGAACCTTCTCACGTTTTGCCATTTTTATGAAGATAAATTTTAAACGACTCCTTCCAAATTGATGGAAAAAAGGAAGATTCGACAGACAATAAAAACAATTTTAAAATTGATTAACATATTGAGATTGCACAGAACCTGTGTACACATCCAGGTAGAACATCTGACCTGGAGAAAAAAGATGTTTGACTAGTTTAAGTTCACTGAGAAGAAAATTTTCATCAAACACTGGATTAAAAATACAATTAGCCTTTTTTAAATGATAAGGATACGGACTTGCTCGATATTCCGTTGAGGAATAAGTTGTTTTAAAAAAACTCGCAAACGTAGCGGCAATTGCCTAATCAGTGTTAGCTTTTTCATTCAAAAATAGATAGGAGCACAGATGTCTTACGCTGAGAATTAACGAAATTATAAAATTGTATAGGGTCAAACGAAAACTATAGCCTTTAGCGCTGAAGATATTTCTTATAGCATTGTCATCATACATTTTGAACGAGCGACTGTATACAGAGCGTAATCTGATGAACGACGTGTTTTTTTAAATTTCTTATAATATCGAATCTTCACATTTTTCAAATTGGATAATTCTCGAGAGAACCAGGGAGGTTTATTAAGCCTTACGAAGCCTTAAGTCTTACGAAAGCACCTAGTTAGAGGTAACTCACTTGAACCAAGTAATGGTGATAGTGAGGGTAGATCTATTTTTATATCCTTGCAGAGGGTATTATAAAATTGGTAAGATGTTTGGAACGCACGGAAGGAGAGGATCGGACTATTATATCATGGAGCTCTGAAACAAACAAAATTTTTTGCAAAAATTGGAGTATCTCCATGAAATTTAGCAGTATGATAGTATTGGAGATAAAATCTCAGATCCCAAAATTTGAATCTGATCGGATAAATAGAACACAAGTTACAGTAAATACAAATCGGTTCAAGCGCTGCTGGCAGCGCTGCTTGCTGCCTACTATGTCATCATCAAATCAAAAAGAGCACTTGCATATACACACACACAGACGCAGCGCCACACGAACTGTATGTGTATGCGTGTTGTACTGTGCTTTGCTTAGGAAATGATGGAAGAACAGAAGATTTGTTTGTGTGTTGCTGAATTGAGTTGCAGGGAAACAAATTTCAAAATGTAAAAAAATTATTGCCAAGGAATGCAAGGGTATAAAAACTTCGGCATTGCCGAAGTTAGCTTCTTTGATATTTAAATTTAATGTTGGATGAAATTTGTCTTCGGGAAGAACAAAAGGTTCGATCCTAGAAACATCACAATAAGAAAAATCCAATACAAAAATAAGATCTAACGATTATCCATTAGAATTTAAGTCAATCCTGTCGACTTGGGATAAAGAGCCTAGACGGCCTAGAAGGCCATCAATAAAGTCATGAGATATATAGGGCAGCAACATGGTAAATTCATCTGTCAGCGACCATGACAAAGCAGGTAAATTAAAATTACCTAAAACTATGAGCATGTCTTGACTAGAAACTAAAGAGGAGACAAACTAAATTGCCTCTAAATGATTTAAATAGCCCACAATATATGACGATGGGGGAAATATATAGGAACAAGTAAAAGATTAAAAATTAACTTTAACATTTACTATCTCCTGGGTATAAGAAAATTGAATTATTTCAAAAAATAAAACAGCATATTTATGCTATTGAGCTATCAGAACGCCATCGCATACGCGAGAAATCCGGTCACGTCTGAATATAGAAAAGTTTGTGGAAAAGACCGATGCATCAGCAATGTCAGGTTTTAGCCACGTCTCCGTAAAAGTTTTCAATCCTCTAACTTTCTGGTAACCCAGGTTAAGGGACGAAACTAGTTTTTTGACACACCAGCAGATGCTGTTAGTTGTTGTTATTGGCAGGCGAATCGGTTGCCGATTTTTCTTCCTTACAGTACATTCCTTAACTATTATATGCTTTGGCCTAAAATCTTCTCGACATATAATGTCGAAGATATTGGCAGAAACACTAATTTTAAAGGACGAGATGTCCCGAGAATATGAAAATTTAAAGTTTTCCGCCGCAATATTCGAGACGTTAACTTTTTTCCGAATATAGGCTATTACATCATCAGATGTGACAACAGTGTCTAGCCTAGAAACAAAAATATGTTTCTTTGGTGGTATGCCAACGAGAGGCCGCGCTCCCAAACCGTCAGCCGCAGCAGCAACGTTGGATAAGTCACCCACTGCAACAGTCAACTTGTTTACGGGGCCCTCGATACTTTTAGAGCTATCGGCAATTTCCATTGGAATGGGTAATTGCCCGGACATTTCGGACACTACAGTTGGCATCGTTTTTAAGAGATCATTCCCAGGTGATACCGGTAATTCCTTACTAATCACCACTGGATTCTTAAACGATATCAATTGTTGTACATTGGGAGAGGACGGTGCCTGAGGCTGGTTGGGGACGATAAGGGACGCTGGCGGATCTACAGATAAAGAAACACCCCAAGAACTGGTTCTTTTACGTTTCGGAGATTCACCCACTGCAGCAGTCAACTTGTTAAAGGGACCCTCGATACTTTTAGAGCTATCGACAATTTCCATTGGGATGGGTAATTGCCCGGACACTTCGGACACTAGAGTTGGCATCGTTTTTAAGAGATCATTCCCAGGTGATACCGGTAATTCTTTACTAATCACCACTGGGCTCTTAAGCGATATCAATTGCTGTAAATTGGGAGAGGCTGGTTGGGGACGATAAGAGACGCTGGCGGATCTACAGATAAAGAAACACGCCAAGGACTGGTTCTTTTACGTTTACGGAGACTCATTCATAAGCTTCTAAACTGAGCCTTCGCAGTAAATTCCGCTTGGAGTTTGTTAAAACCTGCCCTCTTAGTGTCAAAACTATCTCTAATCCGCCTCATGAATGAGCGCATCTCATTCTCGACCTCCCGGCAAGCATCACTTCCATATTTTAAGACACCACTTTTAGCAATAGACTCCTTTATTCTGTCTGTGTAACCTGCACACTTAACGTGAATCGAATTGCCACACAGCCAACAAAAAATATAATCTTGGAAGTCAACCGCATTAGTGGCAACTATGCAATTACTTTTTGAGCAGACAACTATTTTATAAAATTCGTCTCGTCGCGCTGATCAAGAATATTTACGTATACTTTATATGCGTTACACACTTCTGACTAATATTAATAAACCCTTTTTGCAAGGGTATAAAAATGTGAAAATTACTCCTACCTCAAAATGTTTGAATTGAGTTTCAATCAAATTTTTGTCGCCGACTAACCAAACTTGGTAATAGTTGTCAAAGAATTTGAGAGTTTGATATCAAAATTTGTTTTCGTTTTCTTTTTTATAAAATTCATAAATTTTGGTTGTCTTTTTTTCTTTAGCAACAAAATCACACCAAGCAAAATGCAAAAAATTCGTTCAATCTCGCAAAGTCCAGCGATTAAGCATTCAAATTTTGAAAATCGCATACTATCCAAATCGCATTCACAGTCTCTAACCAATATCCCTGTAGAGACATGCATAGTCTATGTAAAGGAAAACATCAATGGTCAAATTGTTTATAAACAACAAAAACTAGTGGATTATGATGATTTCATAAAAAAATACGAGAATGCCAAGACCAGTACTCCTATATTAAAAATTTGAATAATTGTGATAAAAGAGTTCACCATGGCCAATGAAGAAAAAATGTTGAAAATAACTAAAGTGTTTGAATCATTAACCTTTAATCAAAAACAAAATTAATCATGAAATATCAAAGAAGCTAACTTCGGCAATGCCGAAGTTTATATACCCTTGCAGTCCTTGGCAATAATTTTTTTACATTTTGAAATTTCTTTCCTTGCAAATCAATTCATCAACACACAAACAAAACATTCAAATTATTTCTCTTTTTACTACAAATTTGTAAGCAAAGAACAACACGCATACACATACATACATACGTATGTATGTGCTCTGTATGTACATACATACGTATGTATGTGCTCTGTTTGATTTGCTGATGACGTAGAACCGATTTGTATTGACTGTAACTTGTGTTCTATTTATCCGATCAAATTCAAATTTTGGGATCTGTGATTTTATGTCAAATTCTATTATATTGGTAAATTTCATGGGGATACTCCAAATTTTGCAAAAATTTTTGTTCTGGAGCTATATGATATAGTAGTCCGATCCTGACAATTTTCATATTTTATCATCTCCCGGCTAAAAGTAACTCAAATATGAAATTTCATTCTGATAGCTCTTAAGATGCCAGCGTGAAGTTGATTTGCACAGACGGACGGACGGACGGACAGACGGACGGACAGACGGACGGACGGACGGACAGACGGACGGACGGACGGACGGACAGACGGACGGACGGACGGACAGACGGACATGGCTATATCGACTCAGCTTCTCATGCTGATCAAGAATATATATACTTTATGGGGTCGGAAACGTCTCCTTCTGTGCGTTACTACAAACATCTGACCAATTTAATAATACCCTCTGCAAGGGTATAAAAAATTAAATTAAATAAATAATGGAATAAATCCATCTTTTGAATAAAAGTAACTTACCAAGAGGAATCATTTTCTAGATGAAACCAGATGACCGGGGCTAACTTCGACCGTGTCAAAGTTTGTATACCCTTGCAACTTTTTTGGTAACTCTTTTTTACCTATAATATAATATAATATAATGTTTGCTAAAGAATGGCCTACAATCTTAAATAACGAAGATATTGATTAAAATCACTGTCTACCACGGATTGTTCCTATGGGAGCTATATGATATAGTCACCCGATTATTATCAAATTCGTCACAGTCATTAACAGACATATTAAATTAACAAATGTTTAATTTGAAATCAATTGCATCAAAAGTAACGAAGTTATTGACAAAAGTCACAGTTTTCGACCGATTCTTCATATGCGAGCTATACGATATAGTCACCCGATCTTAGTCAAATTTGGCACAGTCGTTTATAGGTGTAATAAACTCACAAGTATTAAATTTCACGACAAAAGCTCAGAAAATAAGAAAGTTCTTGAAAAAAGTCACTGTTCGTGACTTTGACGTTTGAATGGGAGCTATATGATATAGTGATCCGATACGGTTGAATCGGCGATATACACTATATACTGTGCAGTATATACAAGCCTACATAAAAAATTTCAGCTCTGTAGCTCTAACGGTTTAGGAGGAGTTCGCGTCGATCCAGACGGACGGACGGACGGTCGGGCGGGCATGGCTATTTGAACTCGTCTCGTCGTGCTGATCAAGAATATATATACTTTACATGGTCGGAGATGCTTCCTTCTATGCGTTGCACACTTCTGACCAAAATTAATATACCCTTTTTGCAATTTTAAAGGTAACCAAATGTGTGTATAAGAAATATATCCACCAGTTCTGACACAAGGGTTAATGTACAGAGTAAGCCTTCACAACTAGAGAATAAAAATTATAAGAATACACAAAAACAAAAACAAGTATCACTGAGTCGCGGGTAGGCAAAAGACGAGAGCGCAAATTAAACAAGAATAGGAAGTTTAATCAAAAGAAGTCGACTAGAGTACGAAGGCAAATTTACATTTCGATCCCAGCTTAAGCCATGAAGAGCAAACAGCAAGAACTGCTTTTGAACGGATTCAAGTCTAATCTGGTGCGACTCATATTGAGGTGACCAAATGCAAGATCCATACATTAAAATAGGACGGACAAGCGAAGTAAAAAGAACTTTAGTGGTATAGGGGTCACCAAAATTCTTTTGACCATCTTTTCATGAAACCCAAAACACTCATGGCCTTTGCGGCCTTTCATGGCCTTTATTTAGACGTTCCAAAGGACTATTGTTTAGAAAATAAGTGACTAGTTGAGGAGAATTACGATAAAAAGTCATTACCTTAAAAAGTCATTACCCTAACACTACGTTAGGATTTAATAGATTAAACTGGCACCAGGATTGAAAATGTATAAGATCAGCATGTAGCCGACTTTCTTTATAAGTAAGACAAAGCTTAACATCGTCAGCATAGATAAGCAAACGTGAATGAATAATTCTGATGGAACTGATGGAAGATCGTTAATAAATAAAGTAAAAAGCAAGGGGCCAAGATGACTACCTTGAGGTACACCAGATGTCACAGGAATGGAATAGGAAAAATAAGACTTCAAAAGTACCTTCTGTTTTCTGTTTGTTAAATATTTTCGAACCCAAGAAAGGAAAAGGTGTGGGAATCCAATGTCATTCAGTTTAGAAAGTAATAGGGTATGATTAACAGAATCAAAGGCTTTAATAAAGTCGGTGAATACGACATCAGTTTGTTTAGCATTTTTGAACCCCTTGATGATTATAGAGGTAAATTCTAAAAGGTTAGTGGTTATAGATCTACGTTTCACAAACCCATGTTGGGATAGCGAAATAATAAATCTGAAAAAATGTTGCAATTGCGAAGTTATAATTTTCTCACAAGCTTTCGGAATAGCGGACAATTTTGAAATACCCCTATAGTTAGAGCTTTCCCCTTCAGTGAACTGTGAATAGTTTTCGAGCTGTATAAAATAAATTCGGTTTGTTGTCTTTTGTTTAATGGTACAGAAACGCAACGACAGTCGTGGCACCCCACGTGAGTGCAGTTGAAGATCAATCTGCTAGAGAAGTTGAAAAACGATACCAACAAAGAACGGAGTAATCAGGTTCGTCAACATGAAGGAAACGAATTCACTGAGAATGTAATTAGAAATTTCACGGCATATAAGTCTCATCCAGTACATCCGTATATTCCCAGTTTTGAAACAAATTTCGCAATGTTACCTGCTGCCAACCTGGCGGAGGAGAAGTCCGCTAAAATAAACGTACAAATGCGAAAGCACTGTCCCACTTGGGCTAGTTTTGATAAAAACTATTTTAACATTTACTTATATTGTGTTTTTTAATTGTGAGATAAATTAAAAACAGGATATTACGGTTAAAATATTGGAAAAAACTGAAGAAAATGTTATGTTTTTTTTAATTTATCGGAACCCTTTATATCATATTATTTTAAGCGATTGAAAATTAAAAGGAATGTGTCACATTGTGTTTTCAAAAAAAGAATGGCAAGCAACTAGAGCTGTGCGAAATTTCGATGTAGTATCGATACATCGATGCTTCTCCTTTCGTAAAAACATCGATTTGTTTTCTCCAATGTTCGATGTTTTTGGCAGGTTTTCCATCACTGGGGAAAAACGCAAATATTTACTTACGTTACTCGGGCTCAAAACAGCCTTAAACTACATAAATTTTGTAGTTTTTGTGAAATTTACAAAAGAAAAATAAATTTTTAGAGGGATAAATTTTTAGCTGAAACTAGCTGTTTCCAGCTAAAATAGTGTGGCTAAATTTTTCGACAATGTTGGAAAGCACACCGAATGCCGTTGTCAGATACCAAATTTTCTGGTAAAAAATTGGAGTCATATTTAAATTATCCCGGCAATTCCAATAGATTGTTGATAAAAATATTTTTAATATTACGAAATAAGGTGCGCGCAATAAGTAAGAAGAACACTATGTTGCGATCTATAAAAACTGAACCGATTAATATATTAAAATAAAATAAATTTATTTTGTAAACATTAAGAATATTTTAAATAAGCCCGCTCCTCTCCTCAGTGATTATTTTTCCGACAACCGAAGTTGGTTACACTACTATGATATACTGAGGCGGGGTACGGGCGCACTCTCTCGAATATAGGCAATAAGACCACATCTGCAATTAATTTTAAATAAAGAATAACATCAGAAAATATAAAGACAATCTCAAGAGATTAAAAGCTGAGATAATATAGAGTTTACAATTCAGGTGTGGGGTGCTAAAGAAAGTCTTTTTATGAAATACACCGAGATCATTAAATTAAATAAAACCGCATTGTTTGAGTTGCTAGCGTCCAAAGAAGTACCTTGTGACAAAGAAGCGCATTAGTAAAGAAAGTCTAAAAGAAGTGACGTACCCGAAGAGCAGGCAATCAGCCCAGCAGTGTCTGCGTGTCCTATTGAGCAGCGCGGCTTACGAAACAGTGAGCAGTCGGGTACACCGAATCAATTGGGTGATAACCAGTTGCCGACGATCTCTCGATGCGAGCGAAACTGACGAATTGGCTTCTATTCTTAGTAGCATTGTACACTGCGCGTCATCAGGTTAGCGCCCCCCTAACACTCACCGTAAATGTTAAATATTTTCCAAACCGTTTGGAATAATTGACTGAAATTTTTTTACACCATAATTCAGTGAATTCTCTTTAAAATAAGACAAATTTAAATATTGAAAGTTATGAGATTAATTTATTATCATTTTTCTTGAAATTAGTATGAAAAAAGGGATTTGAAAATTTGTTCATCAGGTCAGAGATAGGTCAAAAAATATAAATCTTAGTGAAATGTAAGACACTTTTTTTTTAGTCTAAAACAAGGGTGGCCACGGAAATTTCAGTTGGGAGCCGGAGCATCGGCGGCAGAGGCTGGGCAGAGAAAAAGGTAATTTTTTGGTCCAACTTGTTGATAGAGGGACGGACAAGTACCGAATTTTGCGGAGAGGGGGAAAAAGGTCGCGATCTCGAGCTCGCAGCTTGTAGGCAGAGAGACGGACAAGTACCGAATTTAACGGAGAGGGGAAAAAGGTCGCGATCTCGAGCTCGCAGCTTGAAGGCAGAGAGACGGACAAGTACCGAATTTTGCGGGGAAAGGAAAAAAGGGTCGCGATCGCAAGCTCGCAGCTTGTAGGCAGAGAGACGGACAAGTATCGAATTTTGCGGGGAGGGGGAAAAAGGTTGCGATCTCGAGCTCGCAGCTTGTAGGCAGAGAGACGGACAAGTACCGAATTTTGCGGGGAAAGGAAAAAAGGGTCGCGGTCGCGAGCTCACAGCTTGTAGGCAGAGATACGGACAAGTACCGAATTTTGCGGGGAGGGGGAAAAAGGTCGCGATCTCGAGCTCGCAGCTTGTAGGCAGAGAGACGGACAAGTACCGAATTTGGCGGGGAGGGGGAAAAGGTCACGATATGAAAAAAGGGGTTGTTTTTTGTCGAGGCGACATGCGATGCTTGTGTACACTGACAAAAAAATTTATTTCATTTGAGGTCTAGCTTTCCCAATGCAGGTTATTAAAATTATTGAAAAGTCAGGCATAAAGTCGACACTATGAAAATTTTAAATTTTCTTTAGATTTAAAATTTTGTACCCCTTTGCTGCGGGTATATATAGTCATATATCCAACTTCAGAGTTCAGAGTTCGCGGTTGTCTTTGTGGGAGCTCTCAGTTTTATGTGTATAAATAAGCCTCCAAAGGGATCTGTAAATCGTGGAATCTGTTTAGCACTTGCTACGGAGTCTTTGGCTACGTACCACTGTTGATGTCTGCGCCACATCGCAGCTGCTGGCCAAAATTTTTTATTTGGTACCCCCATACGTTTGGACCGGTCATTGGGCCAAGGGGGGGCGGTGTTGCTCTCTTGCTTACTGGTTTTCCCGCCTCTCATCGTCTTGGACTCCTGCCTGTGTGAGTGTGTCGTGGAATTATCCGGAATTTCCCCAGGCCGTTCCACATTTCTTGTTGCTGCAAGAAGCTGCTTCTTCTTCCCCGATCGTTTGTCAGATGACTAAGGCCAGTGTTGGGCAACGCAGGGGGCGGGCCCCCATATCTGACAGAGGGCGCCAGGGAGGCTTTTGGGCGGTTCTTTCGCTAATTTTGAATTTTCAACTTTTGGAGTAACGGATAGCGCCTGGCCATTAAACCTCGTCTGTGTAGTGCCAATCCAGTATGGTTGGTGCGAATGCTGCTGAGGCACTTGAAGAGGCTGTTTTCAGGAAGAGCTCGCGTCTGGGCCGGACTCCGCCTCGGGTTACGGCTCCACCAGAGAATGGCCCGCAAATAATTGTGGCACCAGCGTCAACGCAAACGCATCCCAGCACACGTAGCGGAAATTCTGCTTAAAGTTGGTACCATTAAAGTCGTTTTTAACGTATGCAGGATTCGCATCAATAAGACCCCAGTGAGATGCTATAAGTGCCTGGAAATTGGGCATATCGCAGCCAGGTGCAACAGGCGAGTGGACAGGAGCAAGTGGTGCCTGAGATGTGGGCAAAACGACCACAAGATAAAAGAGTGTCACAACAAGGCTAAATGTTTTTTGTGCCTAGAAAAGGGCTTTGACCAGTTGGACCATGTTTCCGGGGGTCAGAATTGCCCTGCACGGACCAAGCAAAGTCCCAAGACGGTGTCCCACCACAAGAAAGATTAGATTTTTACAGATAAATCTAAACCATTGTGAGGCGGCGCAATCATTGTTAGCGCAAACGGTGCTTGAGCTAAACACAGACGCGGTGTTAATTAGCGAACCTTATAGGTGTAGCGAAGACAGTAACTGGAGCAGGAGACTCTCAATAAAGGCGGCTATCTGGACGTGCAACGTGCGGGCGCAGTGTTGCTCGCAGAATTCTGTGTGGGCAGCTGAGCACTTTGTGCGTGCTCATATAAACGACTTTTGGGTCTATAGCTGCTATTTGCCACCAAGCCTCTCTCTGGAAAGCTATAGTAGGTCATTGGACGAGTTGATTACGGATATAAGAAACCACAACCGTGTTATTGTCGGCGGGGATTTCAACGCGTGGGCTGTAGAGTGGGGCAGCCTCCTTACCAATGCTAGAGGGCGTGTACTGTTAGAGGCGTTTGCTGCCGTAGACGTTGTCCTGCTAAACAGTGGCTCCCAATTTACCTTCAGGCGCGCAGGCATGGTATCAATTATTGATCTCACTTTCGCCAGCAGTGGCCTTTATCCATCATCGTCATGGAAAATAAGCGATACGTATACTGCAAGTGACCACGAGGCTATCGTTTTTGCGGTGGAGGAAACCGGCCGCCCAACAAATGCTCCTGAGACTCAACATAAAAGATATAAAGTAAAAACGCTTAACTTGCAGGAATTTACAGCTGCACTCAATAGCTGCGAATGGGGACAGGATGAAGCGGAGGTCATGGCTCATCATCTCTCCAATATGGTCGAGAGAGCATGCGATGCGGGCATGCAGCAATGTGGTGCATACACGAGGCACCACAAGTCCGTATACTGGTGGAACCAAAATATTAGCGAATTGCGGAAAAAAATGTCTTGCAGCCAGGAGACGATACCAAAGGGCTAGACGCCGGGATGCTGAAAACTGGCCGCAGCTGCGGCACGATTTTAGCTTGGCAAGGACAATGTTAAAGCACACTATTTGGGCCACTAAGAGGGAAATTTTTTTTAAGACTGTGCGACTCAGCAGAGCAAGACCCCTGGGGGAAGGCGTATAAAATCGTCGTAAAGCGCATATATGCAAATAGGCAGCGCACACCCCTAGAAGCGGAGCAACTCAGCTCTATAGTCACGGAATTATTCCCGCACAGAGAAAACTCACTAGATAGTAGACGTCCCGCCACACCAGCAGCAGGAAGTTATGTCACTGACCCTGTGTCAATGCAGGAAATTGTGGCTGCAACAAGCGCTCTAAAGCCGGGCAAGGCACCAGTACCAGATGCCATCCCCAACCGGGCCCTCAAGCTGGCAATGGCGCTGCGCCCAGACGCATTTTTGGAGGCATACAATAAATGTCTATATGAAGGAGTTTTCCCCAGGATCTGGAAACGGCAAAAATTGGTTCTGATCCCGAAACCAGAGACACGGCCTCATCATACAGGCCCATCTGCCTGGTGGATACTATGGGCAAAGTTCTAGAGGGTCTTATATGTACCCGGCTTCACAGAGCTATAAGTGCCGGAGGGGACTTATCGTCCAATCAATTTGGTTTTCGCAAAGCCAAATCGACGGTCGACGCCATTGGCAAGGTTGTCAGCATAGCTGCGACAGCCATGGAAGGCACTCGATGGAAGCACGGGACGAAGAAGTACTGTCTGATTGTCACGCTAGATGTCAGAAATGCTTTCAATACTGCAGACTGGGGGTGTATTTTGGATGGACTACACAACTTTGGAGTTCCAGAGTACCTACGCGCAATCATATGGAGCTACTTCGAAGACAGGCAACTGTGCTTCAGTTCAACGAACGGCCAATCAACATACTCGGTTTCTGCAGGGGTACCCCAAGGCTCCGTTCTGGGGCCACTGTTGTGGAACATTATGTACGACGGGATCCTTCGCTTGAATCTGCCGGCGGACTGCGAAACTGTGGGATACGCTGACGATGTCGCTCTGGTCATTGTGGCAAAAGAAGTCGCGAAAGCAGAGGCGTTGGCGAACGAGGCGATCTTGCTCATCACAGAGTGGCTGCGTTCGGTGGGCCTACAACTTGCAGCACAAAAAACAGAGATTGTCCTAATAAGCAGCAGGAAACGGGTCGAGACGGCATCGGTCAGTGTGGAGGGCTCCATCATATGCTCGAAGCGTGCTATTCGGTACCTTGGAGTTTGGCTGGATACGCGGCTATGCTTTCGAGAACATCTGCAGCATGTGCACGTGAAGGCTTTGGAGTCAGCGAGGGCATTATCAAGAATCATGCTGAATACACGTGGCCCCAGACAAGAAAGACGGCTACTACTCTCTAGCGTTACAACATCGATCATTCTCTACGCGGCACAGGTATGGACAGAGGCAGTAAAGACTGAGAGCTATACCAGAGGTATGCGGGCAGCATATCGTCTCAGTGCGCTAAGAGTATGTTGCGGGTTCACGACCATCTCCGACGACGCCGCACTTGTTATTGCGGGAATGGTTCCGATCGAGCTACAGGTAGAGGAAGCTCGACTAGTAGCATCTTCGCCCGAGGATGGGCCATCTAGGAGAGAGAAGAGGGCTGATGCTAGAAGGAGAAGCATAGCCACATGGCAGCGGAGATGGGATGAATCCTCCAAAGGGCGTTGGACCCATAGATTGATTCCTGACGTGTGTGCGTGGCTTGGTAGGCAACACGGTGCCGTAAATTTCCACCTTACGCAAATTATCAGTGGGCATGGCTGTTTTAGGTATTACCTACACCGGTATTAGGTATTACCACGACGCATCACCCTACTGCCCGAACTGCGGGGACGGCGTTATCGAGGATGCAGAGCACGTCCTGTTCGTATGCAACCGCTTCTCTGACGAACGGCAAGTGCTATCCCAAAAAGTGGGTACCACCCTCACAGTTGGTAACCTGATAGAGGAGATGATTTCGAGTCAACATAAGTGGGATGCGGTAAACCCCTTCGCGGCTAGTGTGATGCGCGATCTGCAATTAACCGAACGCCGGAGGGCAGGTGTGGAGGCACGACAATAAAAGCAACACGGCTGCTGTGAAGCATTACCTTTCGGCCGTCCCGCAGCAGTTCTTGTCATTTTTTCTTGTCATTTTTTCTTGTATATTACTGTAGTGTACGTACTGTATCTTAATGTATTGTACGTATACTGTATGTATGCTGCCTCACTGTTAGATGTTGATAAATTTGTTAAATAAATAGAATTAAAAAAAAAAATATATATCCAACTTCAATACACAAAACCTTATAAACTTTTCGCCCCCTAAAATCAAACTCAAAAAGTAAACATCCGTTTTTTATAATAAACAATTGGACACTTGCAATAACAATTGTTCCCCTCAAAATCAAAGCGTGTGAACGCTAACTCATAATTAAAGCACAAGCAATAAAATCCGTTTTATTCATAAACAATTGAACACTTGCAATAATAATTGTCCCCCTAAAATCAAAAGCGTGAGAACGCTAATTCAGCATTAAAATTCGGGCCAATCAAATCACATCAATATCGATCACGCCACTGAAGGGCTCACATATTTAGCCTATAAATATAACTGTAAGACATTTTATACTTTGGCTTTAAGTATTCATCCAACGAATAAAGTCCCCGCTTTTAACTCAAATAAAACAATATCAAAACACCGGAGGGCAGGCAACAATATCTTTTTTTTCCTTTTGGAAAGACAAGATATATAATTGGCGCAGTCGGTAGGATCGGTAAAAGTGAACTTGTTATTCTATCCGTGTGACACATAGAATTATTATCCGTGCGTTACATAGAATTAGTGAATAATCACTATAAAACTCCGATCCGACATCAAGAACTTACGGGAACGCTCAAAAGTCTACAACAGTGAAAATAATTTCTGCCAACTGTGCGCGGAAATATCAACTGTGTGTTGCAACCAACAAAAAATTAATATTCCAATTGTGGAACAAAAACGGCAACTGTGTGCGGAAACATCAACTGTGTGTGTTACAACCATAAAACTCCAATTGTGGAACAAAACGCCAACTTGTGTGCGAATAAAATAAAACACATACAAAACATCACAAACAAAACTAAAAAACCAAAAATGGCCGAACTCACCGAAGCCCATCTCAATCAAGCACTGTCATTATTAAGACAGGACAGGCAAACTATGATGGAGCACCAGAGAATCTGACATCATTCATAAGGAGGATAGATTTCATCATGCACCTGTATCTAACCCATGACCTAAGGCAACATAACATATTGTTCAGCGCAATCGAGATGCAGCTCACTGGAGAGGCACAACGACTTTCGCAAATTGGACAAGCCAACAACTGGCCGGAACTAAGAACATTCCTCATCAATGAACTGAAGACGCAGACCCCATGTGAGGAACTTCTTCGACGCCTCTACAACACCCACTATACAGGAAACCTTCGTCAACAACTCAAGATGACTTTTTTATGCATCATGCTATTCTTAACATTAAAATCAACATGCAGTCAATCCATTGACATTAACCCAGTAAAAGCACCGAACGGTTTCTTAATATTTAAAACAGCAACCATGGACTTACCGACAAACTTTGAATATCATTATTTAAAAGTAAATTTATCGTTAATAGACATTACATATAACAATCTAGTGCAACAAGCACAGGAATTTAAAGATATAATCCATATACAATACTTAACAGAAAAACTAAGTAGGGAAATTAATGGAATACAAATTGTAAAACGTAACAAACGAGGACTAATTAACGGAATTGGTTCAATATACAAATATCTTTTTGGTACTCTTGATCAAGACGATAAAGACGAATTAGAAGAAAAAATAAATAATCTTGAAAGCAATACCGTACAAGCAAACGAACTAAATTACGTAATAGTCACTATAAATAAAGGTTTAGAAGTAATAAACAACCTCAAGGAAGAAAAGGAAAAAGCAGTAAAATTAGAAGTTCTAATCTTTAATGTTGAGCCTTTCACAGAATACATTGAAGACATAGAAATGGGCATGCAGCTCACCAGACTAGGAATTTTCAATCCAAAACTTTTAAAGCATAATCGCTTAAGTCATGTTAATTCGGAAAAACTATTGAATACAAAAACATCCACATGGCTTAAACCAAATTCAAACGAGATATTTATCATTTCAAACATTCCTCAAGAAATAATAAAAACCCCTATCTTTGAGATACTTCCTTATCCAGATTAAAATAAAAATATTTTGACAGAAAATTCATACGATAAATACTATTTTAACAATAACACTTTGTTTAATAAAAATACAAAACAAATAGAAACTAATGAATGTATAATAGGCATTTTAAATCAAATCCCAACCACTTGTAAATACACTAAAACATATGAGAACTTTCAAACTAATTATATTGACCCAAACATAATTGTAACATGGAATTTACCAAAAACCAAACTTAATCAAAATTGCGTAAACAACGAATTAATAATAGAAGGCAATAACATAATAAAAATTACGCTTGTGCCTTACAACTAAACGAAATATCAATAATAAATTCATTGCTTGACTATAGCCAAAGCATTTATGTAACAAACAATATCACCAGGCTAGAACCTATATCCTTTATCCAAACAAAAGAAATAATTAACGAACATACGAAATATTATACTGCATTTCAAACTATTACATGAACCACTTTTATACTTACTATAATAAGTTTGATTACATACTTAATCTATAAGTTTAAGGCAATGCCACAAGAATTAATAATTAAGCATTTTCGATCAAATAACAATGGTCCCACAGAAACCGAAACCCCAATTGTTGAAAAAATTGAGTCCCAAATTATAAACAAAATTGATATCCCAATATTTACAGCTGAGAAAAACCCCTCGCTATATCCCAATGTATCCGCCTGAGGACAGGCTAAATTTCTTAGGATGGGGAAGTCATATATCCAACTTCAATACACAAAACCTTATAAACTTTTCGCCCCCTAAAATCAAACCCAAAAGTAAACATCCGTTTTTTATAATAAACAATTGGACACTTGCAATAACAATTGTTCCCCTCAAAATCAAAGCGTGTGAACGCTAACTCATAATTAAAGCACAAGCAATAAAATCCGTTTTATTCATAAACAATTGAACACTTGCAATAATAATTGTCCCCCTAAAATCAAAAGCGTGAGAACGCTAATTCAGCATTAAAATTCGGGCCAATCAAATCACATCAATATCGATCACGCCACTGAAGGGCTCACATATTTAGCCTATAAATATAACTGTAAGACATTTTATACTTTGGTTTTAAGTATTCATCCAACGAATAAAGTCCCCGCTTTTAACTCAAATAAAACAATATCTTTTTTTTCCTTTTGGAAAGACAAGATATATAATTGGCGCAGTCGGTAGGATCGGTAAAAGTGAACTTGTTATTCTATCCGTGTGACACATAGAATTATTATCCGTGCGTTACATAGAATTAGTGAATAATCACTATAAAACTCCGATCCGACATCAAGAACTTACGGGAACGCTCAAAAGTCTACAACAGTGAAAATAATTTCTGCCAACTGTGCGCGGAAATATCAACTGTGTGTTGCAACCAACAAAAAATTAATATTCCAATTGTGGAACAAAAACGGCAACTGTGTGCGGAAACATCAACTGTGTGTGTTACAACCATAAAACTCCAATTGTGGAACAAAACGCCAACTTGTGTGCGAATAAAATAAAACACATACAAAACATCACAAACAAAACTAAAAAACCAAAAATGGCCGAACTCACCGAAGCCCATCTCAATCAAGCACTGTCATCATTAAGACAGGACAGGCAAACTATGATGGAGCACCAGAGAATCTGACATCATTCATAAGGAGGATAGATTTCATCATGCACCTGTATCCAACCCATGACCTAAGGCAACATAACATATTGTTCAGCGCAATCGGAACTAAGAACATTCCTCATCAATGAACTGAAGACGCAGACCCCATGTGAGGAACTTCTTCGACGCCTCTACAACACCCACTATACAGGAAACCTTCGTCAACAACTCAAGATGACTTTTTTGTGCATCATGCTATTCTTAACATTAAAATCAACATGCAGTCAATCCATTGACATAAACCCAGTAAAAGCACCGAACGGTTTCTTAATATTTAAAACAGGAACCATGGACTTACCGACAAACTTTGAATATCATTATTTAAAAGTAAATTTAACGTTAATGGACATTACATATAACAATCTAATGCAACAAGCACAGGAATTTAAAGATATAATACTTAATACAATACTCCAATACTCCATATACAATACTTAACAGAAAAACTAAGTAGGGAAATTAATGGAATACAAATTGTAAAACGTAACAAACGTGGACTAATTAACGGAATTGGTTCAATATACAAATATCTTTTTGGTACTCTTGATCAAGACGATAAAGACGAATTAGAAGAAAAAATAAATAATCTTGAAAGCAATAGCGTACAAGCAAACGAACTAAATTACGTAATAGACACTATAAATAAAGGTTTAGAAGTAATAAACAACCTCAAGGAAGAAAAGGAAAAATCAGTAAAATTAGAAGTTCTAATCTTTAATGTTGAGCATTTCACAGAATACATTGAACACATAGAAATGGGCATGCAGCTCACCAGACTAGGAATTTTCAATCCAAAACTTTTAAAGCATAATCGCTTAAGTCATGTTAATTCGGAAAAACTATTGAATACAAAAACATCCACCTGGCTTAAACCAAATTCAAACGAGATATTTATCATTTCAAACATTCCTCAAGAAATAATAAAAACCCCCATCTTTGAGATACTTCCTTATCCAGATGAAAATAAAAATATTTTGACAGAAAATTCATACGATAAATACTATTTTAACAATAACACTTTGTTCAATAAAAATACAAAACAAATAGAAACTAATGAATGTATAATAGGCATTTTAAATCAAATCCCAACCACTTGTAAATACACTAAAACATATGAGAACTTTCAAACTAATTATATTGACCCAAACATAATTGTAACATGGAATTTACCAAAAACCAAACTTAATCAAAATTGCGTAAACAACGAATTAATAATAGAAGGCAATAACATAATAAAAATTTACGATTGTGCCTTACAACTAAACGAAATATCAATAATAAATTCATTGCTTGACTATAGCCAAAGCATTTATGTAACAAACAATATCACCAGGCTAGAACCTATTTCCTTTATCCAAACAAAAGAAATAATTAACGAACATACGAAATATTATACTGCATTTCAAACTATTACATGAACCACTTTTATACTTACTATAATAAGTTTGATTACATACTTAATCTATAAGTTTAAGGCAATGCCACAAGAATTAATAATTAAGCATTTTCGATCAAATAACAATGGTCCCACAGAAACCGAAACCCCAATTGTTGAAAAAATTGAGTCCCAAATTATAAACAAAATTGATATCCCAATATTTACAGCTGAGAAAAACCCCTCGCTATATCCCAATGTATCCGCCTGAGGACAGGCTAAATTTCTTAGGATGGGGAAGTCATATATCCAACTTCAATACACAAAACCTTATAAACTTTTCGCCCCCTAAAATCAAATCCAAAAGTAAACATCCGTTTTTTATAATAAACAATTGGACACTTGCAATAACAATTGTTCCCCTTTAAAATCAAAGCGTGTGAACGCTAACTCATAATTAAAGCACAAGCAATAAAATCCGTTTTATTCATAAACAATTGAACACTTGCATCAACTGTGTGTGTTACAACCATAAAACTCCAATTGTGGAACAAAACGCCAACTTGTGTGCGAATAAAATAAAACACATACAAAATACTTAACAGAAAAAGTAGGGAAATTAATGGAATACAAATTGTAAAACGTAACAAACGAGGACTAATTAACGGAATTGGTTCAATATACAAATATCTTTTTGGTACTCTTGATCAAGACGATAAAGACGAATTAGAAGAAAAAATAAATAATCTTGAAAGCAATACCGTACAAGCAAACGAACTAAATTACGTAATAGTCACTATAAATAAAGGTTTAGAAGTAATAAACAACCTCAAGGAAGAAAAGGAAAAAGCAGTAAAATTAGAAGTTCTAATCTTTAATGTTGAGCATTTCACAGAATACATTGAAGACATAGAAATGGGCATGCAGCTCACCAGACTAGGAATTTTCAATCCAAAACTTTTAAAGCATAATCGCTTAAGTCATGTTAATTCGGAAAAACTATTGAATACAAAAACATCCACATGGCTTAAACCAAATTCAAACGAGATATTTATCATTTCAAACATTCCTAAAGAAATAATAAAAACCCCTATCTTTGAGATACTTCCTTATCCAGATTAAAATAAAAATATTTTGACAGAAAATTCATACGATAAATACTATTTTAACAATAACACTTTGTTTAATAAAAATACAAAACAAATAGAAACTAATGAATGTATAATAGGCATTTTAAATCAAATCCCAACCACTTGTAAATACACTAAAACATATGAGAACTTTCAAACTAATTATATTGACCCAAACATAATTGTAACATGGAATTTACCAAAAAACCAAACTTAATCAAAATTGCGTAAACAACGAATTAATAATAGAAGGCAATAACATAATAAAAATTTACGATTGTGCCTTACAACTAAACGAAATATCAATAATAAATTCATTGCTTGACTATAGCCAAAGCATTTATGTAACAAACAATATCACCAGGCTAGAACCTATTTCCTTTATCCAAACAAAAGAAATAATTAACGAACATACGAAATATTATACTGCATTTCAAACTATTACATGAACCACTTTTATACTTACTATAATAAGTTTGATTACATACTTAATCTATAAGTTTAAGGCAATGCCACAAGAATTAATAATTAAGCATTTTCGATCAAATAACAATGGTCCCACAGAAACCGAAACCCCAATTGTTGAAAAAATTGAGTCCCAAATTATAAACAAAATTGATATCCCAATATTTACAGCTGAGAAAAACCCCTCGCTATATCCCAATGTATCCGCCTGAGGACAGGCTAAATTTCTTAGGATGGGGAAGTCATATATCCAACTTCAATACACAAAACCTTATAAACTTTTCGCCCCCTAAAATCAAACCCAAAAGTAAACATCCGTTTTTTATAATAAACAATTGGACACTTGCAATAACAATTGTTCCCCTCAAAATCAAAGCGTGTGAACGCTAACTCATAATTAAAGCACAAGCAATAAAATCCGTTTTATTCATAAACAATTGAACACTTGCAATAATAATTGTCCCCCTAAAATCAAAAGCGTGAGAACGCTAATTCAGCATTAAAATTCGGGCCAATCAAATCACATCAATATCGATCACGCCACTGAAGGGCTCACATATTTAGCCTATAAATATAACTGTAAGACATTTTATACTTTGGTTTTAAGTATTCATCCAACGAATAAAGTCCCCGCTTTTAACTCAAATAAAACAATATCTTTTTTTTTCCTTTTGGAAAGACAAGATATATAATTGGCGCAGTCGGTAGGATCGGTAAAAGTGAACTTGTTATTCTATCCGTGTGACACATAGAATTATTATCCGTGCGTTACATAGAATTAGTGAATAATCACTATAAAACTCCGATCCGACATCAAGAACTTACGGGAACGCTCAAAAGTCTACAACAGTGAAAATAATTTCTGCCAACTGTGCGCGGAAATATCAACTGTGTGTTGCAACTAACAAAAAATTAATATTCCAATTGTGGAACAAAAACGGCAACTGTGTGCGGAAACATCAACTGTGTGTGTTACAACCATAAAACTCCAATTGTGGAACAAAACGCCAACTTGTGTGCGAATAAAATAAAACACATACAAAACATCACAAACAAAACTAAAAAACCAAAAATGGCCGAACTCACCGAAGCCCATCTCAATCAAGCACTGTCATTATTAAGACAGGACAGGCAAACTATGATGGAGCACCAGAGAATCTGACATCATTCATAAGGAGGATAGATTTCATCATGCACCTGTATCTAACCCATGACCTAAGGCAACATAACATATTGTTCAGCGCAATCGAGATGCAGCTCACTGGAGAGGCACAACGACTTTCGCAAATTGGACAAGCCAACAACTGGCCGGAACTAAGAACATTCCTCATCAATGAACTGAAGACGCAGACCCCATGTGAGGAACTTCTTCGACGCCTCTACAACACCCACTATACAGGAAACCTTCGTCAACAACTCAAGATGACTTTTTTATGCATCATGCTATTCTTAACATTAAAATCAACATGCAGTCAATCCATTGACATTAACCCAGTAAAAGCACCGAACGGTTTCTTAATATTTAAAACAGCAACCATGGACTTACCGACAAACTTTGAATATCATTATTTAAAAGTAAATTTATCGTTAATAGACATTACATATAACAATCTAGTGCAACAAGCACAGGAATTTAAAGATATAATCCATATACAATACTTAACAGAAAAACTAAATAGGGAAATTAATGGAATACAAATTGTAAAACGTAACAAACGAGGACTAATTAACGGAATTGGTTCAATATACAAATATCTTTTTGGTACTCTTGATCAAGACGATAAAGACGAATTAGAAGAAAAAATAAATAATCTTGAAAGCAATAGCGTATAAGCAAACGAACTAAATTACGTAATAGACACTATAAATAAAGGTTTAGAAGTAATAAACAACCTCAAGGAAGAAAAGGAAAAATCAGTAAAATTAGAAGTTCTAATCTTTAATGTTGAGCATTTCACAGAATACATTGAAGTCAAAGAAATGGGCATGCAGCTCACCAGACTAGGAATTTTTAATCCAAAACTTTTAAAGCATAATCGCTTAAGTCATGTTAATTCGGAAAAACTATTGAATACAAAAACATCCACATGGCTTAAACCAAATTCAAACGAGATATTTATCATTTCAAACATTCCTCAAGAAATAATAAAAACCCCTATCTTTGAGATACTTCCTTATCCAGATGAAAATAAAAATATTTTGACAGAAAATTCATACGATAAATACTATTTTAACAATAACACTTTGTTTAATAAAAATACAAAACAAATAGAAACTAATGAATGTATAATAGGCATTTTAAATCAAATCCCAACCACTTGTAAATACACTAAAACATATGAGAACTTTCAAACTAATTATATTGACCCAAACATAATTGTAACATGGAATTTACCAAAAACTAAACTTAATCAAAATTGCGTAAACAACGAATTAATAATAGAAGGCAATAACATAATAAAAATTTACGATTGTGCCTTACAACTAAACGAAATATCAATAATAAATTCATTGCTTGACTATAGCCAAAGCATTTATGTAACAAACAATATCACCAGGCTAGAACCTATTTCCTTTATCCAAACAAAAGAAATAATTAACGAACATACGAAATATTATACTGCATTTCAAACTATTACATGAACCACTTTTATACTTACTATAATAAGTTTGATTACATACTTAATCTATAAGTTTAAGGCAATGCCACAAGAATTAATAATTAAGCATTTTCGATCAAATAACAATGGTCCCACAGAAACCGAAACCCCAATTGTTGAAAAAATTGAGTCCCAAATTATAAACAAAATTGATATCCCAATATTTACAGCTGAGAAAAACCCCTCGCTATATCCCAATGTATCCGCCTGAGGACAGGCTAAATTTTTTAGGATGGGGAAGTCATATATCCAACTTCAATACACAAAACCTTATAAACTTTTCGCCCCCTAAAATCAAACTCAAAAGTAAACATCCGTTTTTTATAATAAACAATTGGACACTTGCAATAACAATTGTTCCCCTCAAAATCAAAGCGTGTGAACGCTAACTCATAATTAAAGCACAAGCAATAAAATCCGTTTTATTCATAAACAATTGAACACTTGCAATAATAATTGTCCCCCTAAAATCAAAAGCGTGAGAACGCTAATTCAGCATTAAAATTCGGGCCAATCAAATCACATCAATATCGATCACGCCACTGAAGGGCTCACATATTTAGCCTATAAATATAACTGTAAGACATTTTGTACTTTGGTTTTAAGTATTCATCCAACGAATAAAGTCCCCGCTTTTAACTCAAATAAAACAATATCTTTTTTTTTTCTTTTGGAAAGACAAGATATATAATTATATATACCTGCTCTTGAGTAAAAAAAAAACCACCGGATATGTTTGCAGGTGTCATGTGGTCAGGTATTATCCGCGAGGCTGTTGGTGAATTTTGGCACTCTTGATACCTGTTTAGGGAAGTCCGGCAGCTAGGTAAGGTAATTTTTATAAATGGATATATATTACCTCAACAAAAATTGCTCGATTCAGTTTGAACTAATTATTTAAAATTTATTTCATGTTTAACTGCAACGAAATTTCACTCCACTGCATTATCTATCAACTTATCATAATTCGCTTCTTCATTATTTAACGCTGTTCGTAATAAGTCCAACAGAATACTACTCGTAAGTTTCGACCTATACGAATTTTTTTATATGTTTGATGGGAAAATGCAGCTTCACATATATACGTACTTGCAAAACTAGATTCTAGTTGAAGCATTGACCTTTTTAATGTTGGGTATTTATTATATTTATATTTATATTAAATTTACCATGGAGCTGGAAGACAATGGAAAACTGGCGTATTTGGACTCTATGATTATCAGACGAGGAAACGAATTAAAACTAAAATGGTATAAGAAGCCAACAGCATCAGGACGAATCATAAATTTCAACTCAAAACACCCCAAGACGATGATAATAAATACAGCAAGGAGCTGTATCCAACGGATGCTAAACATTTCAGATAAAATATACCATGAAGAAACGAAGAAGGAAATAATAAATATTTTAAAGGACAACGATTTTCCGGATAACATAATCAAGACATTGTTCAAAAAACATAAATCCCCCATTGACAAATCTAAGAATGAGAAAACCTACTTATCTGTCACTTATGTACCTAAATTATCAGAAAGACTATCACATTCAGATTGTTATGACAAAGCTGGAATAAAAATAGCACACAAACCTGACAATACCCTTAAACATATTTTCAACAAAACAAATTCCAAGATAGAGATGACAAATAGAAGCAATGTAATATACAAAATTCCATGCAATGGACAAGGAAACATACCGTGCAATAAAATATACATAGGGACGACAAAATCAAAGTTAAAAACTAGGATTTCCCAACACAAATCTGACTATAAAATGAGACATTATACAGATACACCAAAAACAGCACTAATGACACACTGTGCAACTAGTGGCCATGCACCGAATTTCGAAGAGACATCAATATTAGATGAAGAGCGGCATTACAATAAAAGGTTCACCATGGAGATGCTACATATTATCAACACTTCGAGCGCCACACGACTAAACTTTAAGACGGATACCGACAACTGCGCTCAAATATACAGACACTTACTTGACAATAATTAGTTTTTAACTCCACGTCGAACGGTGCTGACGTGTTAAACAATGTATGTTAAAAGATGTTAAGTGTCATATAATTGTTAAATGTTTCTTGTATTATATTGTAGTTGCCCTGAAGACGGTTGCCGCTGCGCAACCGAAATATATCGGAAAGAAGAAAAATTAAAAACTATAATTGTTTTTATTTTATTTGGAACAAATGACCTGAAGCCTGAAAAAATCGGAATATAATAACACAAAGGTCGCAAAAACTACCACAATAAATATATTCTTTAATGCTAAAAGTTTTGAAATCAACGAAGAAAGTCCCTTGTTTCAGTTAGACTTGTGTGACTTGCAAAGTGATAACGAATTACTAGCGATCAAGGACTCAGATGTAGAATTTTGGAAAAAAGTTTCAAGTAATAAATACCCAACATTAAAAAGGTCAATGCTTCAACTAGAATCTAGTTTTGCAAGTACGTATATATGTGAAGCTGCATTTTCCCATCAAACATATAAAAAATTCGTATAGGTCGAAACTTACGAGTAGTACTCTGTTGGACTTATTACGAACAGCGTTAAATAATGAAGAAGTGAATTATGATAAGTTGATAGATAATGCAGTGGAGTGAAATTTCGTTGCAGTTAAACATGAAATAAATTTTAAATAATTAGTTCAAACTGAATCGAGCAATTTTTGTTGAGGTAATATATATCCATTTATAAAAATTACCTTACCTAGCTGCCGGACTTCCCTAACCAGGTATCAAGGGTGCCAAAATTCACCAACAGCCTCGCGGATAATACCTGACCACATGACACCTGCAAACATATCCGGTGGTTTTTTTTTACTCAAGAGCAGGTATATATAATTATATATCTTGTCTTTCCAAAAGGAAAAAAAAAGATATTGTTTTATTTGAGTTAAAAGCGGGGACTTTATTCGTTGGATGAATACTTAAAACCAAAGTACAAAATGTCTTACAGTTATATTTATAGGCTAAATATGTGAGCCCTTCAGTGGCGTGATCGATATTGATGTGATTTGATTGGCCCGAATTTTAATGCTGAACTAGCGTTCCCACGCTTTTGATTTTAGGGGGACAATTATTATTGCAAGTGTTCAATTGTTTATGAATAAAACGGATTTTATTGCTTGTGCTTTAATTATGAGTTAGCGTTCACACGCTTTGATTTTGAGGGGAACAATTGTTATTGCAAGTGTCGAATTGTTTATTATAAAAAACGGATGTTTAATTTTGAGTTTGATTTTAGGGGGCGAAAAGTTTATAAGGTTTTGTGTATTGAAGTTGGATATATGACTTCCCCATCCTAAAAAATTTAGCCTGTCCTCAGGCGGATACATTGGGATATAGCGAGGGGTTTTTCTCAGCTGTAAATATTGGGATATCAATTTTGTTTATAATTTGGGACTCAATTTTTTCAACAATTGGGGTTTCGGTTTCTGTGGGACCATTGTTATTTGATCGAAAATGCTTAATTATTAATTCTTGTGGCATTGCCTTAAACTTATAGATTAAGTATGTAATCAAACTTATTATAGTAAGTATAAAAGTGGTTCATGTAATAGTTTGAAATGCAGTATAATATTTCGTATGTTCGTTAATTATTTCTTTTGTTTGGATAAAGGAAATAGGTTCTAGCCTGGTGATATTGTTTGTTACATAAATGCTTTGGCTATAGTCAAGCAATGAATTTATTATTGATATTTCGTTTAGTTGTAAGGCACAATCGTAAATTTTTATGTTATTGCCTTCTATTATTAATTCGTTGTTTACGCAATTTTGATTAAGTTTAGTTTTTGGTAAATTCCATGTTACAATTATGTTTGGGTCAATATAATTAGTTTGAAAGTTCTCATATGTTTTAGTGTATTTACAAGTGGTTGGGATTTGATTTAAAATGCCTATTATACATTCATTAGTTTCTATTTGTTTTGTATTTTTATTAAACAAAGTGTTATTGTTAAAATAGTATTTATCGTATGAATTTTCTGTCAAAATATTTTTATTTTCATCTGGATAAGAAAGTATCTCAAAGATAGGGGTTTTTATTATTTCTTGAGGAATGTTTGAAATGATAAATATCTCGTTTGAATTTGGTTTAAGCCAGGTGGATGTTTTTGTATTCAATAGTTTTTCCGAATTAACATGACTTAAGCGATTATGCTTTAAAAGTTTTGGATTGAAAATTCCTAGTCTGGTGAGCTGCATGCCCATTTCTATGTCTTCATTGTATTCTGTGAAATGCTCAACATTAAAGATTAGAACTTCTAATTTTACTGATTTTTCCTTTTCTTCCTTAAGGTTGTTTATTACTTCTAAACCTTTATTTATAGTGTCTATTACGTAATTTAGTTCGTTTGCTTGTACGCTATTGCTTTCAAGATTATTTATTTTTTCTTCTAATTCGTCTTTATCGTCTTGATCAAGAGTACCAAAAAGATATTTGTATATTGAACCAATTCCGTTAATTAGTCCTCGTTTGTTACGTTTTACAATTTGTATTCCATTAATTTCCCTACTTAGTTTTTCTGTTAAGTATTGTATATGGATTATATCTTTAAATTCCTGTGCTTGTTGCATTAGATTGTTATATGTAATGTCTATTAACGTTAAATTTACTTTTAAATAATGATATTCAAAGTTTGTCGGTAAGTCCATGGTTCCTGTTTTAAATATTAAGAAACCGTTCGGTGCTTTTACTGGGTTTATGTCAATGGATTGACTGCATGTTGATTTTAATGTTAAGAATAGCATGATGCACAAAAAAGTCATCTTGAGTTGTTGACGAAGGTTTCCTGTATAGTGGGTGTTGTAGAGGCGTCGAAGAAGTTCCTCACATGGGGTCTGCGTCTTCAGTTCATTGATGAGGAATGTTCTTAGTTCCGGCCAGTTGTCCGGCTTGTCCAATTTGCGAAAGTCGTTGTGCCTCTCCAGTGAGCTGCATCTCGATTGCGCTGAACAATATGTTATGTTGCCTTAGGTCATGGGTTGGATACAGGTGCATGATGAAATCTATCCTCCTTATGAATGATGTCAGATTCTCTGGTGCTCCATCATAGTTTGCCTGTCCTGTCTTAATGATGACAGTGCTTGATTGAGATGGGCTTCGGTGAGTTCGGCCATTTTTGGTTTTTTAGTTTTGTTTGTGATGTTTTGTATGTGTTTTATTTTATTCGCACACAAGTTGGCGTTTTGTTCCACAATGGGAGTTTTATGGTTGTAACACACACAGTTGATGTTTCCGCACACAGTTGCCGTTTTTGTTCCACAATTGGAATATTAATTTTTTGTTGGTTGCAACACACAGTTGATATTTCCGCGCACAGTTGGCAGAAATTATTTTCACTGTTGTAGACTTTTGAGCGTTCCCGTAAGTTCTTGATGTCGGATCGGAGTTTTATAGTGATTATTCACTAATTCTATGTAACGCACGGATAATAATTCTATGTGTCACACGGATAGAATAACAAGTTCACTTTTACCGATCCTACCGACTGCGCCAATTATATATCTTGTCTTTCCAAAAGGAAAAAAAAAGATATTGTTGCCTGCCCTCCGGTGTTTTGATATTGTTTTATTTGAGTTAAAAGCGGGGACTTTATTCGTTGGATGAATACTTAAAGCCAAAGTATAAAATGTCTTACAGTTATATTTATAGGCTAAATATGTGAGCCCTTCAGTGGCGTGATCGATATTGATGTGATTTGATTGGCCCGAATTTTAATGCTGAATTAGCGTTCTCACGCTTTTGATTTTAGGGGGACAATTATTATTGCAAGTGTTCAATTGTTTATGAATAAAACGGATTTTATTGCTTGTGCTTTAATTATGAGTTAGCGTTCACACGCTTTGATTTTGAGGGGAACAATTGTTATTGCAAGTGTCCAATTGTTTATTATAAAAAACGGATGTTTACTTTTGAGTTTGATTTTAGGGGGCGAAAAGTTTATAAGGTTTTGTGTATTGAAGTTGGATATATATTTTTTTTTTAATTCTATTTATTTAACAAATTTATTAACATCTAACAGTGAGGCAGCATACATACAGTATACGTACAATACATTAAGATACAGTACAGTACTACAGTAATATACAAGAAAAAATGACAAGAAAAAATGACAAGAACTGCTGCGGGACGGCCGAAAGGTAATGCTTCACAGCAGCCGTGTTGCTTTTATTGTCGTGCCTCCACACCTGCCCTCCGGCGTTCGGTTAATTGCAGATCGCGCATCACACTAGCCTCGAAGGAGTTTACCGCATCCCACTTATGTTGACTCGAAATCATCTCCTCTATCAGGTTACCAACTGTGAGGGTGGTACCCACTTTTTGGGATAGCACTTGCCGTTCGTCAGAGAAGCGGTTGCATACGAACAGGACGTGCTCTGCATCCTCGATAACGCCGTCCCCGCAGTTCGGGCAGAAGGGGGATGCGTCGTGTCCGAAGCGGTGTAGGTAATACCTAAAACAGCCATGCCCACTGATAATTTGCGTAAGGTGGAAATTTACGGCACCGTGTTGCCTACCAAGCCACGCACACACGTCAGGAATCAATCTATGGGTCCAACGCCCTTTGGAGGATTCATCCCATCTCCGCTGCCATGTGGCTATGCTTCTCCTTCTAGCATCAGCCCTCTTCTCTCTCCTAGATGGCCCATCCTCGGGCGAAGATGCTACTAGTCGAGCTTCCTCTACCTGTAGCTCGATCGGAACCATTCCCGCAATAACAAGTGCGGCGTCGTCGGAGATGGTCGTGAACCCGCAACATACTCTTAGCGCACTGAGACGATATGCTGCCCGCATACCTCTGGTATAGCTCTCAGTCTTTACTGCCTCTGTCCATACCTGTGCCGCGTAGAGAATGATCGATGTTGTAACGCTAGAGAGTAGTAGCCGTCTTTCTTGTCTGGGGCCACGTGTATTCAGCATGATTCTTGATAATGCCCTCGCTGACTCCAAAGCCTTCACGTGCACATGCTGCAGATGTTCTCGAAAGCATAGCCGCGTATCCAGCCAAACTCCAAGGTACCGAATAGCACGCTTCGAGCATATGATGGAGCCCTCCAAACTGACCGATGCCGTCTCGACCCGTTTCCTGCTGCTTATTAGGACAATCTCTGTTTTTTGTGCTGCAAGTTGTAGGCCCACCGAACGCAGCCACTCTGTAATGAGCAAGATCGCCTCGTTCGCCAACGCCTCTGCTTTCGCGACTTCTTTTGCCACAATGACCAGAGCGACATCGTCAGCGTATCCCACAGTTTCGCAGTCCGCCGGCAGATTCAAGCGAAGGATCCCGTCATACATAATGTTCCACAACAGTGGCCCCAGAACGGAGCCTTGGGGTACCCCTGCAGAAACCGAGTATGTTGATTGGCCGTTCGTTGAACTGAAGCACAGTTGCCTGTCTTCGAAGTAGCTCCATATGATTGCGCGTAGGTACTCTGGAACTCCAAAGTTGTGTAGTCCATCCAAAATACACACCCAGTCTGCAGTATTGAAAGCATTTCTGACATCTAGCGTGACAATCAGACAGTACTTCTTCGTCCCGTGCTTCCATCGAGTGCCTTCTATGGCTGTCGCGGCTATGCTGACAACCTTGCCAATGGCGTCGACCGTCGATTTGGCTTTGCGAAAACCAAATTGATTGGACGATAAGTCCCCTCCGGCACTTATAGCTCTGTGAAGCCGGGTACATATAAGACCCTCTAGAACTTTGCCCATAGTATCACCAGGCAGATGGGCCTGTATGATGAGGCCGTGTCTGTTGGTTTCCCTGGTTTCGGGAAAAGAACCAATTTTTGCCGTTTCCAGATCCTGGGGAAAACTCCTTCATATAGACATTTATTGGTTGGGGATGGCATCTGGTACTGGTGCCTTGCCCGGCTTTAGAGCGCTTGCGCGTGTTTTTCTCAGCTGTAAATATTGGGATATCAATTTTGTTTATAATTTGGGACTCAATTTTTTCAACAATTGGGGTTTCGGTTTCTGTGGGACCATTGTTATTTGATCGAAAATGCTTAATTATTAATTCTTGTGGCATTGCCTTAAACTTATAGATTAAGTATGTAATCAAACTTATTATAGTAAGTATAAAAGTGGTTCATGTAATAGTTTGAAATGCAGTATAATATTTCGTATGTTCGTTAATTATTTCTTTTGTTTGGATAAAGGAAATAGGTTCTAGCCTGGTGATATTGTTTGTTACATAAATGCTTTGGCTATAGTCAAGCAATGAATTTATTATTGATATTTCGTTTAGTTGTAAGGCACAATCGTAAATTTTTATTATGTTATTGCCTTCTATTATTAATTCGTTGTTTACGCAATTTTGATTAAGTTTAGTTTTTGGTAAATTCCATGTTACAATTATGTTTGGGTCAATATAATTAGTTTGAAAGTTCTCATATGTTTTAGTGTATTTACAAGTGGTTGGGATTTGATTTAAAATGCCTATTATACATTCATTAGTTTCTATTTGTTTTGAATTTTTATTAAACAAAGTGTTATTGTTAAAATAGTATTTATCGTATGAATTTTCTGTCAAAATATTTTTATTTTCATCTGGATAAGGAAGTATCTCAAAGATAGGGGTTTTTATTATTTCTTGAGGAATGTTTGAAATGATAAATATCTCGTTTGAATTTGGTTTAAGCCAGGTGGATGTTTTTGTATTCAATAGTTTTTCCAAATTAACATGACTTAAGCGATTATGCTTTAAAAGTTTTGGATTGAAAATTCCTAGTCTGGTGAGCTGCATGCCCATTTCTATGTCTTCATTGTATTCTGTGAAATGCTCAACATTAAAGATTAGAACTTCTAATTTTACTGATTTTTCCTTTTCTTCCTTGAGGTTGTTTATTACTTCTAGACCTTTATTTATAGTGTCTATTACGTAATTTAGTTCGTTTGCTTGTACGCTATTGCTTTCAAGATTATTTATTTTTTCTTCTAATTCGTCTTTATCGTCTTGATCAAGAGTACCAAAAAGATATTTGTATATTGAACCAATTCCGTTAATTAGTCCTCGTTTGTTACGTTTTACAATTTGTATTCCATTAATTTCCCTACTTAGTTTTTCTGTTAAGTATTGTATATGGATTATATCTTTAAATTCCTGTGCTTGTTGCATTAGATTGTTATATGTAATGTCTATTAACGTTAAATTTACTTTTAAATAATGATATTCAAAGTTTGTCGGTAAGTCCATGGTTCCTGTTTTAAATATTACTGGGTTTATGTCAATGGATTGACTGCATGTTGATTTTAATGTTAAGAATAGCATGATGCACAAAAAAGTCATCTTGAGTTGTTGACGAAGGTTTCCTGTATAGTGGGTGTTGTAGAGGCGTCGAAGAAGTTCCTCACATGGGGTCTGCGTCTTCAGTTCATTGATGAGGAATGTTCTTAGTTCCGGCCAGTTGTTGGCTTGTCCAATTTGCGAAAGTCGTTGTGCCTCTCCAGTGAGCTGCATCTCGATTGCGCTGAACAATATGTTATGTTGCCTTAGGTCATGGGTTGGATACAGGTGCATGATGAAATCTATCCTCCTTATGAATGATGTCAGATTCTCTGGTGCTCCATCATAGTTTGCCTGTCCTGTCTTAATGATGACAGTGCTTGATTGAGATGGGCTTCGGTGAGTTCGGCCATTTTTGGTTTTTTAGTTTTGTTTGTGATGTTTTGTATGTGTTTTATTTTATTCGCACACAAGTTGGCGTTTTGTTCCACAATTGGAGTTTTATGGTTGTAACACACACAGTTGATGTTTCCGCACACAGTTGCCGTTTTTGTTCCACAATTGGAATATTAATTTTTTGTTGGTTGCAACACACAGTTGATATTTCCGCGCACAGTTGGCAGAAATTATTTTCACTGTTGTAGACTTTTGAGCGTTCCCGTAAGTTCTTGATGTCGGATCGGAGTTTTATAGTGATTATTCACTAATTCTATGTAACGCACGGATAATAATTCTATGTGTCACACGGATAGAATAACAAGTTCACTTTTACCGATCCTACCGACTGCGCCAATTAAATATCTTGTCTTTCCAAAAGGAAAAAAAAAGATATTGTTTTATTTGAGTTAAAAGCGGGGACTTTATTCGTTGGATGAATACTTAAAACCAAAGTATAAAATGTCTTACAGTTATATTTATAGGCTAAATATGTGAGCCCTTCAGTGGCGTGATCGATATTGATGTGATTTGATTGGCCCGAATTTTAATACTGAATTAGCGTTCTCACGCTTTTGATTTTAGGGGGACAATTATTATTGCAAGTGTTCAATTGTTTATGAATAAAACGGATTTTATTGCTTGTGCTTTAATTATGAGTTAGCGTTCACACGCTTTGATTTTGAGGGGAACAATTGTTATTGCAAGTGTCCAATTGTTTATTATAAAAAACGGATGTTTACTTTTGAGTTTGATTTTAGGGGGCGAAAAGTTTATAAGGTTTTGTGTATTGAAGTTGGATACATTTTTTTTTTTTTTTAATTCTATTTATTTAACAAATTTATTAACATCTAACAGTGAGGCAGCATACATACAGTATACGTACAATACATTAAGATACAGTACGTACACTACAGTAATATACAAGAAAAAATGACAAGAAAAAATGGCAAGAACTGCTGCGGGACGGCCGAAAGGTAATGCTTCACAGCAGCCGTGTTGCTTTTATTGTCGTGCCTTTACACCTGCCCTCCGGCGTTCGGTTAATCGCAGATCGCGCATCACGCTAGCCGCGAAGGAGTTTACCGCATCCCACTTATGTTGACTCGAAATCATCTCCTCTATCAGGTTACCAACTGTGAGGGTGGTACCCACTTTTTGGGATAGCACTTGCCGTTCGTCAGAGAAGCGGTTGCATACGAACAGGACGTGCTCTGCATCCTCGATAACGCCGTCCCCGCAGTTCGGGCAGAAGGGGGATGCGTCGTGTCCGAAGCGGTGTAGGTAAAACTTAAACAGCCAATAGAGAGTAGTAGCCGTCTTTCTTGTCTGGGGCCACGTGTATTCAGCATGATTCTTGATAATGCCCTCGCTGACTCCAAAGCCTTCACGTGCACATGCTGCAGATGTTCTCGAAAGCATAGCCGCGTATCCAGCCAAACTCCAAGGTACCGAATAGCACGCTTCGAGCATATGATGGAGCCCTCCACACTGACCGATGCCGTCTCGACCCGTTTCCTGCTGCTTATTAGGACAATCTCTGTTTTTTGTGCTGCAAGTTGTAGGCCCACCGAACGCAGCCACTCTGTAATGAGCAAGATCGCCTCGTTCGCCAACGCCTCTGCTTTCGCGACTTCTTTTGCCACAATGACCAGAGCGACATCGTCAGCGTATTCCACAGTTTCGCAGTCCGCCGGCAGATTCATGCGAAGGATCCCGTCGTACATAATGTTCCACAACAGTGGCCCCAGAACGGAGCCTTGGGGTACCCCTGCAGAAACCGAGTATGTTGATTGGCCGTTCGTTGAACTGAAGCACAGTTGCCTGTCTTCGAAGTAGCTCCATATGATTGCGCGTAGGTACTCTGGAACTCCAAAGTTGTGTAGTCCATCCAAAATACACCCCCAGTCTGCAGTATTGAAAGCATTTCTGACATCTAGCGTGACAATCAGACAGTACTTCTTCGTCCCGTGCTTCCATCGAGTGCCTTCTATGGCTGTCGCGGCTATGCTGACAACCTTGCCAATGGCGTCGACCGTCGATTTGGCTTTGCGAAAACCAAATTGATTGGACGATAAGTCCCCTCCGGCACTTATAGCTCTGTGAAGCCGGGTACATATAAGACCCTCTAGAACTTTGCCCATAGTATCACCAGGCAGATGGGCCTGTATGATGAGGCCGTGTCTGTTGGTTTCCCTGGTTTCGGGAAAAGAACCAATTTTTGCCGTTTCCAGATCCTGGGGAAAACTCCTTCATATAGACATTTATTGGTTGGGGATGGCATCTGGTACTGGTGCCTTGCCCGGCTTTAAGAGCGCTTGCGCGTGTTTTTGTCAGCTGTAAATATTGGGATATCAATTTTGTTTATAATTTGGGACTCAATTTTTTCAACAATTGGGGTTTCGGTTTCTGTGGGACCATTGTTATTTGATCGAAAATGCTTAATTATTAATTCTTGTGGCATTGCCTTAAACTTATAGATTAAGTATGTAATCAAACTTATTATAGTAAGTATAAAAGTGGTTCATGTAATAGTTTGAAATGCAGTATAATATTTCGTATGTTCGTTAATTATTTCTTTTGTTTGGATAAAGGAAATAGGTTCTAGCCTGGTGATATTGTTTGTTACATAAATGCTTTGGCTATAGTCAAGCAATGAATTTATTATTGATATTTCGTTTAGTTGTAAGGCACAATTGTAAATTTTTATTATGTTATTGCCTTCTATTATTAATTCGTTGTTTACGCAATTTTAATTAAGTTTAGTTTTTGGTAGATTCCATGTTACAATTATGTTTGGGTCAATATAATTAGTTTGAAAGTTCTCATATGTTTTAGTGTATTTACAAGTGGTTGGGATTTGACTTAAAATGCCTATTATACATTCATTAGTTTCTATTTGTTTTGTATTTTTATTAAACAAAGTGTTATTGTTAAAATAGTATTTATCGTATGAATTTTCTGTCAAAATATTTTTATTTTCATCTGGATAAGGAAGTATCTCAAAGATAGGGGTTTTTATTATTTCTTGAGGAATGTTTGAAATGATAAATATCTCGTTTGAATTTGGTTTAAGCCAGGTGGATGTTTTTGTATTCAATAGTTTTTCCGAATTAACATGACTTAAGCGATTATGCTTTAAAAGTTTTGGATTGAAAATTCCTAGTCTGGTGAGCTGCATGCCCATTTCTATGTCTTCATTGTATTCTGTGAAATGCTCAACATTAAAGATTAGAACTTCTAATTTTACTGATTTTTCCTTTTCTTCCTTGAGGTTGTTTATTACTTCTAAACCTTTATTTATAGTGTCTATTACGTAATTTAGTTCGTTTGCTTGTACGCCATTGCTTTCAAGATTATTTAGTTTTTCTTCTAATTCGTCTTTATCGTCTTGATCAAGAGTACCAAAAAGATATTTGTATATTGAACCAATTCCGTTAATTAGTCCTCGTTTGTTACGTTTTACAATTTGTATTCCATTAATTTCCCTACTTAGTTTTTCTGTTAAGTATTGTATATGGATTATATCTTTAAATTCCTGTGCTTGTTGCATTAGATTGTTATATGTAATGTCTATTAACGTTAAATTTACTTTTAAATAATGATATTCAAAGTTTGTCGGTAAGTCCATGGTTCCTGTTTTAAATATTAAGAAACCGTTCGGTGCTTTTACTGGGTTTATGTCAATGGATTGACTGCATGTTGATTTTAATGTTAAGAATAGCATGATGCACAAAAAAGTCATCTTGAGTTGTTGACGAAGGTTTCCTGTATAGTGGGTGTTGTAGAGGCGTCGAAGAAGTTCCTCACATGGGGTCTGCGTCTTCAGTTCATTGATGAGGAATGTTCTTAGTTCCGGCCAGTTGTTGGCTTGTCCAATTTGCGAAAGTCGTTGTGCCTCTCCAGTGAGCTGCATCTCGATTGCGCTGAACAATATGTTATGTTGCCTTAGGTCATGGGTTGGATACAGGTGCATGATGAAATCTATCCTCCTTATGAATGATGTCAGATTCTCTGGTGCTCCATCATAGTTTGCCTGTCCTGTCTTAATGATGACAGTGCTTGATTGAGATGGGCTTCGGTGAGTTCGGCCATTTTTGGTTTTTAGTTTTGTTTGTGATGTTTTGTATGTGTTTTATTTTATTCGCACACAAGTTGGCGTTTTGTTCCACAATTGGAGTTTTATGGTTGTAACACACACAGTTGATGTTTCCGCACACAGTTGCCGTTTTTGTTCCACAATTGGAATATTAATTTTTTGTTGGTTGCAACACACAGTTGATATTTCCGCGCACAGTTGGCAGAAATTATTTTCACTGTTGTAGACTTTTGAGCGTTCCCGTAAGTTCTTGATGTCGGATCGGAGTTTTATAGTGATTATTCACTAATTCTATGTAACGCACGGATAATAATTCTATGTGTCACACGGATAGAATAACAAGTTCACTTTTACCGATCCTACCGACTGCGCCAATTACAGTGAAACCTCGATATAACGAACTTCGTTATAACGAAAAACCCAATATAACGAATTTTTTGTTAAGTCCCTTGTTATACTAAGGTTTTACATTTCAGTACCTATAGCGAATCAATAGATATAACGAATAATTTTGCGATCCCCCTCAGATTCGTTATATCGAGGTTTCACTGTATATATCTTGTCTTTCCAAAAGGAAAAAAAAAGATATTGTTTTATTTGAGTTAAAAGCGGGTCTTACAGTTACAGGGTATAAAATGTCTTACAGTTATATTTATAGGCTAAATATGTGAGCCCTTCAGTGGCGTGATCGATATTGATGTGATTTGATTGGCCCGAATTTTAATGCTGAATTAGCGTTCTCACGCTTTTGATTTTAGGGGGACAATTATTATTGCAAGTGTTCAATTGTTTATGAATAAAACGGATTTTATTGCTTGTGCTTTAATTATGAGTTAGCGTTCACACGCTTTGATTTTGAGGGGAACAATTGTTATTGCAAGTGTCCAATTGTTTATTATAAAAAACGGATGTTTACTTTTGAGTTTGATTTTAGGGGCGAAAAGTTTATAAGGTTTTGTGTATTGAAGTTGGATACATTTTTTTTTTTTTTAATTCTATTTATTTAACAAATTTATTAACATCTAACAGTGAGGCAGCATACATACAGTATACGTACAATACATTAAGATACAGTACGTACACTACAGTAATATACAAGAAAAAATGACAAGAAAAAATGACAAGAACTGCTGCGGGACGGCCGAAAGGTAATGCTTCACAGCAGCCGTGTTGCTTTTATTGTCGTGCCTTTACACCTGCCCTCCGGCGTTCGGTTAATCGCAGATCTCGCATCACGCTAGCCGCGAAGGAGTTTACCGCATCCCACTTATGTTGACTCGAAATCATCTCCTCTATCAGGTTACCAACTGTGAGGGTGGTACCCACTTTTTGGGATAGCACTTGCCGTTCGTCAGAGAAGCGGTTGCATACGAACAGGACGTGCTCTGCATCCTCGATAACGCCGTCCCCGCAGTTCGGGCAGAAGGGGGATGCGTCGTGTCCGAAGCGGTGTAGGTAATACCTAAAACAGCCATGCCGACTGATAATTTGCGTACCCCTGCAGAAACCGAGTATGTTGATTGGCCGTTCGTTGAACTGAAGCACAGTTGCCCGTCTTCGAAGTAGCTCCATATGATTGCGCGTAGGTACTCTGGAACTCCAAAGTTGTGTAGTCCATCCAAAATACACCCCCAGTCTGCAGTATTGAAAGCATTTCTGACATCTAGCGTGACAATCAGACAGTACTTCTTCGTCCCGTGCTTCCATCGAGTGCCTTCTATGGCTGTCGCGGCTATGCTGACAACCTTGCCAATGGCGTCGACCGTCGATTTGGCTTTGCGAAAACCAAATTGATTGGACGATAAGTCCCCTCCGGCACTTATAGCTCTGTGAAGCCGGGTACATATAAGACCCTCTAGAACTTTGCCCATAGTATCCACCAGGCAGATGGGCCTGTATGATGAGGCCGTGTCTGTTGGTTTCCCTTGTTTCGGGATCAGAACCAATTTTTGCCGTTTCCAGATCCTGGGGAAAACTCCTTCATATAGACATTTATTGTATGCCTCCAAAAATGCGTCTGGGCGCAGCGCCATTGCCAGCTTGAGGGCCCGGTTGGGGATGGCATCTGGTACTGGTGCCTTGCCCGGCTTTAGAGCGCTTGTTGCAGTGACATAACTTCCTGCTGCTGGTGTGGCGGGACGTCTACTATCTAGTGAGTTTTCTCTGTGCGGGAATAATTCCGTGACTATAGAGCTGAGTTGCTCCGCTTCTAGGGGTGTGCGCTGCCTATTTGCATATATGCGCTTTACGACGATTTTATACGCCTTCCCCCAGGGGTCTTGCTCTGCTGAGTCGCACAGTCTTAAAAAAAATTTCCCTCTTAGTGGCCCAAATAGTGTGCTTTAACATTGTCCTTGCCAAGCTAAAATCGTGCCGCAGCTGCGGCCAGTTTTCAGCATCCCGGCGTCTAGCCCTTTGGTATCGTCTCCTGGCTGCAAGACATTTTTTCCGCAATTCGCTAATATTTTGGTTCCACCAGTATACGGACTTGTGGTGCCTCGTGTATGCACCACATTGCTGCATGCCCGCATCGCATGCTCTCTCGACCATATTGGAGAGATGATGAGCCATGACCTCCGCTTCATCCTGTCCCCATTCGCAGCTATTGAGTGCAGCTGTAAATTCCTGCAAGTTAAGCGTTTTTACCTTATATCTTTTATGTTGAGTCTCAGGAGCATTTGTTGGGCGGCCGGTTTCCTCCACCGCAAAAACGATAGCCTCGTGGTCACTTGCAGTATACGTATCGCTTATTTTCCATGACGATGATGGATAAAGGCCACTGCTGGCGAAAGTGAGATCAATAATTGATACCATGCCTGCGCGCCTGAAGGTAAATTGGGAGCCACTGTTTAGCAGGACAACGTCTACGGCAGCAAACGCCTCTAACAGTACACGCCCTCTAGCATTGGTAAGGGGGCTGCCCCACTCTACAGCCCACGCGTTGAAATCCCCGCGACAATAACACGGTTGTGGTTTCTTATATCCGTAATCAACTCGTCCAATGACCTACTATAGCTTTCCAGAGAGAGGCTTGGTGGCAAATAGCAGCTGTAGACCCAAAAGTTGTTTATATGAGCACGCACAAAGTGCTCAGCTGCCCACACAGAATTCTGCGAGCAACACTGCGCCCGCACGTTGCACGTCCAGATAGCCGCCTTTAATGAGAGACTCCTGCTCCAGTTACTGTCTTCGCTACACCTATAAGGTTCGCTAATTAACACCGCGTCTGTGTTTAGCTCAAGCACCGTTTGCGCTAACAATGATTGCGCCGCCTCACAATGGTTTAGATTTATCTGTAAAAATCTAATCTTTCTTGTGGTGGGACACCGTCTTGGGACTTTGCTTGGTCCGTGCAGGGCAATTCTGACCCCCGGAAACATGGTCCAACTGGTCAAAGCCCTTTTCTAGGCACAAAAAACATTTAGCCTTGTTGTGACACTCTTTTATCTTGTGGTCGTTCTGCCCACATCTCAGGCACCACTTGCTCCTGTCCACTCGCCTGTTGCACCTGGCTGCGATATGCCCAATTTCCAGGCACTTATAGCACCTCACTGGGGTCTCATTGATGCGAATCCTGCATACGTTAAAAACGACTTTAATGGTACCAACTTTAAGCAGAATCTCCGCTACGTGTGCTGGGATGCACAGAATGGCTTTCTGAGTCCCCGAGCGCAGCGGACGCAGACTCTTTACAGCATCATGGGGTAGATTTATGTTCAGTTCAGCAGAAATCGCATTGATGATCTCATCTACTGTTGTATTATCATCCATATCTAGAATCTCCAGCCGGGTACGGTGGGTGAGGGTATGGGCTTCGGCCTTGCCATTCAGCGCCACATCTATATCTCCTTTAATTTGCTCCAAATTATCTGCACTGCCTTTTAACTCTAGAAGAAGGTCGCTACTTGCTGTTCTTCTTACTTTTTGGACACATTCACCGACGGCTTTAAGCTTCGCATCCTCGCTAATCGTCACTAGCTTTAGAATGTCACTATATGACATGTTGCCCTTCTTTTCGACAATAATAGCATTTGGCCGCTGCCTCTGCTTTGGATGCCTTCTCGGCCTTGGTGCTACTACCTGCCATTCGGCACCATCAGCAGCAGGCTCTTTTGCAGTTCCAATCTCCCTAGTATGTGCACTTTTTAGCTTTTTCGCTGGCACACAGCTTTGAGTCTCCACTTCATCCCTTGGGCGTTTAGGAGAATCGCCAAGTGGGGGCTTTCCACGAAGTCTACTTATGGCCTTGGCCTCGCCGGGCGCTTGATCTGCCTCAGCAGACTTTCTCTCATTACATACGGTCAGCTGGCAGGCAAACACCTTTTGGCACAGGAGTTCTTGCAGCTCCTTCATCCTTGTGATCGCCTGTTTGGTGTTGACGTTGACGTGGCGGACCGCCTTTGTCATGAACACCTCTACTAAATCGCCGAGGAGCTTACCCAATTCATCGAGCTCAGGGATATTCGATGCCGGTGGAGCTACCGGTAACGCTTCCGTGCACTCGACCATTTGCGTTGACGCTGGTGCCACAATTATTTGCGGGCCATTCTCTGGTGAAGCCGTAACCCGAGGCGGAGTCCGGCCCAGACGCGAGGTCTTCCTGAAAACAGCCTCTTCAAGTGCCTCAGCAGCATTCGCACCAACCATACTGGATTGGCACTACACAGACGAGGTTTAACGGCCAGGCGCTATCCGTTACTGCAAAAGTTGAAAATTCAAAATTAGCGAAAGAACCGCCCAAAAGCCTCCCTGGCGCCCTCTGTCAGATATGGGGGCCCGCCCCCTGCGTTGCCCAACACTGGCCTTAGTCAGCTGACAAACGATCGGGGAAGAAGAAGCAGCTTCTTGCAGCAACAAGAAATGTGGAACGGCCTGGGGAAATTCCGGATAATTCCACGACACACTCACACAGGCAGGAGTCCAAGACGATGAGAGGCGGGAAAACCAGTAAGCAAGAGAGCAACACCGCCCCCCCAATGACCGGTCCAAACGTATGGGGGTACCAAATAAAAAATTTTGGCCAACAGCTGCGATGTGGCGCAGACATCAACAGTGGTACGTAGCCAAAGACTCCGTAGCGATATTTCCAGAACTGATCCCTTAGTTATCCCTGAAGACAACTTTCATCCAACTCTGGATGGAACCATTGACCATCCTTTTGGGGTTATGCCTCGATATAATAACTCGATACCTCCAACCCGATGTTTTCATAAGACGAACTTTACTAAACTTAAAAAACTCTTATTAACTAATGATTGGACATATCTGTATACTTGCACGGATATGGACTCTGCCATTTCTGTCTTCTATAAAACTCTTGAGTCGTTCTATGATGTTTGTGTCCCGCGTGTGACTCAAGGATGGTCTGATAAACCTCCTTGGTTCTCACGTGAGTTATGTAACTTGAAGAACGTAAAATCGAGATGCTATAAAAGATTTAAAAAATCCGGTAAAGCATCGGATTTTTCCCTATACGTAGTTGCTCGATCAAATTTTATGGTGCTGAGTTCACAATGCTATAAGGATTATCTTCAGAGATGTAAACTTAGGTTTTCTCGCGATCCTAAGCAATTTTATAAATTCGTCAATGGAAAACGTAAGACATCAGTGCATCCGTCTTACTTGTCTTTCGAAAACAATAAAGCTGACAATGATCAGGCAATTGCTGATATGTTTGCTGATTTTTTCAAAACAACTTATTCCTCTTCGATTTATCAAGCAAATCCTCCTTATCCTTATCACTTGCAATCGTCTAATTGCAGTTTAGACCCTGTGTTCGAAGAAAGTTCGATTTTTAGCGTTCTTAGTTCCGTCAAACCAATATATGCACCTGGCCCTGATGGAATACCAGGCTGCGTATTAAGAGAGGCCCTATGTAAGCCAATACTTAATTTGTTTACACTGTCCGTTACATATTCCGCCTTCCCGTCCATCTGGAAGGAATCATATATTATTCCTCTTCATAAAAAGGGGAAAAAGTCCGAAGCCTCCAATTATAGGGGTATTTCTAAATTGTCTGCTAGATTGGATTCTTCAATATCTTTCTAAGCGTACACAAAAGGTCCTCTTTAAGTCTTCATTTTGTAAGACCATCCAAGTGACTTCTGGAGTACTTCAGGGTAGTCATTTGGGTTCATTGCTATTCACTCTTTTTATAAATGATCTTCCATTGGTAGTGTCACATTCTCGGGTGCTTATGTACGCGGATGATGTTAAGCTTTACCTCAGTTTTAAAGACATATCCGATACATACTTAAATCGGATCTTATTATACCGTGGTCCAAATGACCGTTACGAAGTCACCGATATTGACGATTGTCAATTTACTCAATTGCCGTACAAAGGTATCTTAGAATCAGCTCGACTCAAGCCGTGGATGCATGCTTGTGATAAAACTGTGAGTTTCTGTTTGTAATATGTATGTATATTGTATGTTGTAAGTTAAATTGTATGATCGAGGTCGATCAAATGTCAGGATTGGCCTAATGTAAACATTAAGAATATTTTAAATAACCCCGCTCCTCTCCTAAGTGATTATTTCCCCGATAACCGAATTTGGTCACACTAAAATAATATACTGAGGCGGGGTACGGGCACACTCTCTCGAATATAGTCAATAAGACCACATGTGCATTTAATTTTAAATAACAAATAAAATACGAAAATATAAAGACAATCTCAAGAGATTAAAAGCTGAGATAATAGAGAGTTTACAATTTTTAAACTTCTTAAATTTATAAACATATTTCAGCACACTTAAGTCGAAAAAACCTTTAGACAAGATTATAAAAAATTAAAGATTAAAGATAAAGATTTTAAAATACAAAATAAAAACCAACTGAAATAAATTTAAAATATTGAATATTCTTCTTCTCTGGTTTTTAACAATTTCAAAACACAAGCTGTCATTAGATTAAACAAGTTTTGGAGCATTTAAATGTCCAATTCGTCCGATTCTTGAAAAATGGTTTCTTATAAGCCCTTTAAATTTACAAATTGCTTTCCGTGGGCGTAAAGCCGTTGAATCAAGATGACTCAAACATTTTTTTTTATCGGATTTGCGTCTAATCTGCTTGTTGACCAGTCTAAAATAAGAATTTAAGAGACTTTTTAATAAGCTTCCGTGAGTTTTGTTGAATGGTTGCGTGCATTAGCCTACTAGAAAATGTATGTATCCTATCCAAATGGCATTAAAACGGTCACTAACAACGCAACAACTTTTTGTACATTTGCTCTATGCGTTTTGAAAGGCTTTAGAGTCCTTTTAGTAATAATAATAATAATTATAGTATTCTGAATTATATTTTTTTTTGTTCTACAAGAATCAAGAAATATTATAAACTCAACAATATTTTCGTTTGTTGAAAAAAGTGCGAACAAAAGTTAAAAAAGCCCGCATATTCAAGTATCCGAAATTTGCCATCTAACAAAACCATCTCAAAATTTGGCAGCTTAATTTCGCCGAAACTTTTAGCTATAATCCCGCTAGAAACATAATTTTTCTTTTGATAATATAATTTTGTTAATATACAAAAACTACATAATAAATCGCCAAGGCGCACCTGAAGTCGTGCTCGTGGAATTTTTCTCTTTAGTTTGATATCAAATTTATGTAGTTTAAGCGCGTAAATACTTTCCAAAATAGTAATAAAACAAAAAATGACTGAAAAGAGAGAGGGGAAAGAGAGATAGGAAAACAAAGAGAGAGAGAGAGACAGACATAGAGATGGCGTTTTTCACTCTTAATTTAATTTTGGTCAGTGCAACGCATAGAAGGGAGCATCTCCGATGACGAGACGATCATATAGCTCCCATACAAACGGCAAAGTCACGAACAGTCACTTTTCTAAAAAAGTTCGTTATTTCCAAACTATTATCGTAAAATTAAATATTGGTGAGACTATTACACCTATAGACAACTGTGCCAAATTTGATCAAGATCGGGTTACTATATCATATAGGTCCCTTAGAAAAGGTCGGTCGAAAACAGTAACTTTTGTCAATAACTTCGTTACTTTTGATGCGATTGATTTCAAATTAAACATTTGTTATGTATAATGCTGTTAATAAAAGTCGATGGATTGTTTCTTCGCTTAAATATAATTAATTATTATATTAATTTTATTCCTTTTCGGCAGTTGGTGCGTCTAGCTCGTTCAAGCGTCACCGGAAGAAAAAGGAAGCTCACTACCAGTGTGGCCTTAGGCCATATCTCGATATTTCCCACATACCGACTTAATACTAACAACCGATACTTAAAAATACTGACAGCGATATATGTGTAAATAGCTAAAATTAATCGAACAGAACGATAATTCTTAACATTAATAAATGACATCTTACAGTTAGTTTAATATATCTGTTAATGACTAAGCCGAATTTGATAAAGATCCTTCCAAGCGTTGCACACTTCTGACCAGTATTAATATACCCTTTTTGCAAAGGTATAAAAATTGAATTTGATTATATGGTTACATTATAAATCGTAAATTATATAGGTCTCTTCTGCTGACGTTGAGCATAATAAATTCTCCTACTATTATGGTCAAGATTCGAATGAAAAATTTTCAATTTTAGCAAAAAGTAAAAAAAAACATTAAAAAATGAAGTAAGTCGTCACGCCGACTTATGTATACCATTCTGTCTTAAACCTCGGGAACGGATTGATTTATAGGCTAGATGTCTTCCCAACATTTGTAGTTTTGTCAATTCTAAGCGACTTTCCTGAAGAAATTTTGTAAAAAAACGGAATATTTTAGAAGTTAGAAGCAAATGAAAAAAAGACCTTTTTCGAAAAAATGACAATTTTGATGAAAAACATACGCAAAAATTTTTGTATGAAACCATCGTGATAACTTTAAAAACTAATGATGCAGTTCGATTCGCAGGACCCGAAATAGGTTGAAACCGTCGAATTTTGCCATGTCTTTTTTTCGACTTTCAGTGTAATTGTAGAAGTAAATTCTAAAAGGTTTGTGGTTGTAGATCTACGTTTTACAAACCCATAATAAAATGGTGAAATAACGGAGCTGCAAAAATGTTGCAATTGCAAAGTTACAATTTTCTCAAAAGAGCGGACCATGTCGAAATACCCCTATAGTTAGAACCTTCTCACGTATTGCCATTTTTATGAAGAAGAATTTTAAACGACTTCTTCCAAATTGATGGAAAAAAGGAAGATTCGACAGGCAATAAAAACAATTTTAAAATTGATTAACATATTGCGATTGCACAGAACCTGTGTACACATCCAGGTAGAACATCTGACCTGGAGAATAAAGATGTTTGACTAGTTTAAGTTCGCTAAGAAGAAAATTTTCATCAACCACTGGATTAAAAATACAATTAGACTTTTTTAAATGATAAGGATACGGACTTGCTCGATATTCCGTTGAGGAATAAGTTGTTTTAAAAAAACTCGCAAACGTATCGGAAATTACCTAATCAGTGTAAGCTTTTTCATTTTTAAAGCACAAAAAAGATAGGAGCACAGATGTCTTACGCTTAGAATTAACAAAATTATAAAATTGTTTAGGGTCAGACGAAAACTGAAGCTTACAGCGCTGAAGATATTTCTTATAGCATTGTGTATTAAGCATCATACATTTTGAACGAGCGACTGTATACAGAGCGTAATCTGATGAACGACGTGTTTTTTGAAATTTCTTATAATATCGAATCTTCACATTTTGCAAATTGGATAACTCATGAGAGAACCAGTGAGATTTATTAAGCCGCTCCTGCCTACCAAGAGGCACACAAAGTTCAAAGAGTGATCATAAAAGAAGAGAATAGCTGAGTTCATATCTCTACAAGTACAGATCTAAGGATTTTCCATTAGAATTTAAGACAGGATTGACTTGGGATAAAGATAAGGCTAGAAGGCCATCAATAAAGTCATGTGACATCTGTCAGCGACCATGACAAAGCAGGTAAATTAAAATTACCTAAAACTATGAGCATGTCTTGACTAGAAACTAAAGAGGAGACAAACTGAATTGCCTCTAAATGATTTAAATAGACCATAATGTCTGACGATGGGGGAATATAGGAACAAATAATAAAAGCATTAAAAGCATAAAAGCACATAAATAATTATTATTTCCAAAAAATTTTTCGAAAAAATAATCTATATAATAATTCTTACAAAAACCCTCAATCTTAATTCTTATTTTTGATTTTAAAAATAAAACTCAAGACTAACTTTTATTTTTGATTTTGATTTTTTCCCACAACCCAAACCTGTTATTTTTGAGAAAAAAAAAATTAAAATCATTTGTGATTTATATAAAAAAAAAAAATTATAAAAATCATTTAATGTTGTTTTTTCTTCTCAAAAATAAAAATCACTCAACTGACTCAATTTGAATTATTAGTAGCTTTCCTTGCAAAACTACACATCCAATCTGAAAAAAATTTAAAAATTTCTGTCCGACGCGTCGGTGCGTATTCGTTTTACTCCATCCCATGAGCTACTGGGATGAAATTTTTTGAGTTGTTTTTATTACCCGGGTAAGGTAAAGTATGAAAATCATCGGGATCGGACTACTAATGTAGAACAAATGTTTAAGAATAAACATCGTGTTCATCTGAGATGGCTTCACCAAATCAGATGCACCATGAGAAATTGCTCCAGCAGGGGGTTTTCGATCATCAGTACTACAGAGATAAAGTACATGAAGAGGTGTTAAAGATAGTTGGCAAAATAATAGCTGCAGGAGAGTCAGAAAAACCAGGCACTAGTAAGTCGGTGTTAGTTGAAACAGAAGCAGATAGGTCAGAAATGTTTGAGGATAGCAAAGGAGAGTCGCGCGGGAATGCGACCTCCAGCAATGAAAACGCTAATGTTAGCCAGGAAAAATTTCAAGGAAAGGTCCGTCAGCTCCAGCAATATTTGGACATGGTGAGCAAAGATTTACGTATGATAGACAATAGAACAGGCGAAATGTATACTAAAACGAGCTATGGAAGTTAACTTCGGCCTTGCCGAAGTTTATATACCCTTGCAGTTCTTTATTATATTTAATTCGATAAGAAAAGTGAAATTTCATACATCAACAGCATTAGTTGTCGTATTATGAATATGCTCAAATATTTTTCAAACTACTGAATTCAAAACACATTTAATGATTATTTAACAATATATGATATAGTAGTCCGATCCCGATGATTTTCATACTTTATCTCACACAGGTAATAAAGAGTCTCCAAAAAAAATGTCAACCCGATATCTCTTAAGATGGCGGAGTAAAACGCATTTTCAAAACACATTTAATGATTATTTAACAATATATGATATAGTAGTCCGATCCCGATGATTTTCATACTTTATCTCACACAGGTAATAAAGAGTCTCAAAAAAATTTCAACCCGATATCTCTTAAGATGGCTGAGTAAAACGCATACTTCAAACTACTGAATTCAAAACACATTTAATGATTATTAAACAATATATGATATAGTAGTCCGATCCCGATGATTTTCATACTTTATCTCACACAGGTAATAAAGAGTCTCCAAAAAAAATTTCAACCCGATATCTCTTAAGATGGCTGAGTAAAACGCATACGCACAGACGGACGGACAGACGGACAGACGGACAGACGGACATGGCTATATCGACTCAGCTTCTCAAGCTGATCAAGAATATATATACTTTATGGGGTCGGAAACGTCTCCTTCTGTGCGTTACAAACATCTGATCAATTTTATAATACCCTCTGCAAGGGTATAAAAATAGAATTCTTGTTTAAGAAGGTACAGATGTGCCAAGCTTATACAGATGAACTTATATGTAATGAAACCTTTAAAGAAGTCATAGAAGAACTAGAGTTCGACGTTCAGAATATCTTGTCAGCACTAGAAGAGAAAATAAACGATCAGAAAAATTTGAAAGATGAAAATGTAACCGTGAGAGGCGAACTACCGGTGTTGCCGAAAATACAGGTACCCACATTTTCTGGGGAACCTAGAGAATGGGACCTGTTTGTGGAATTAATTGCGGAACTTATTGAAAAAAGAGAGGATCTAAGTTCTGCTCTTAAATTTAATTATTTAAAATCCGCGTTAAAGGGCGAAGCAAGGAGCATGGTAGCCCATCTATTGTCAGGTTCAGCTGACAATTATAGTGCCGCTTGGGAATTATTAAACAAGCGATATGAAAATAATCGGAGGGTATTTTCCGAACAATTAAGTCGGATCGTTGATTTACCGATGATCAACAATGATTCCGCAAAAAGTGTTAAAGGAGTGATTGATTGAGTCATTAACATGAGTCAGTTTACTTAATTAAAATAAAAGCAAATTTGTCCGATGAAGTTGACGTAATATTCGCACAACTCCTACTAAAGAAATTTGACAGAGAGGCTCTGCAATTGTATGAGAGTCAGATTCGAAAAACAAGGCAAATTCAAGTGCTATCTGATATCATGGAATACTTGGAGCAAAGATATTGCTCGCTAAGTGCCATGAGCAAAGAGAAAAAACCGCTACAAACTGTTTTAAATTATGCGGAAGTCGAAGATAAATGTCCGATTTGCAAAATTGCCGGGCACAAAGCATATAAATGCTATAAGTTTTGTTGGCCAATTTCTCGGCCATATAATAAACTGCTACTCGGTTGGATTCGATGATTCAACTTCCCTTGCCACATTCTTCCCGAAACAGATTAGACGACGTTATGTAGTTTTACATTTATTTATGCGTCCGTCGTCATTCGAGTTCTCTTGTTACAGTGATTTCATGAATTCTTATATGCTACGAGTGAGAGAGAGTAATTCAAAGTGAAGTGTAAAGGGAAACGCAAGAAGAGAGCCAACAGTGATGCTAGATTGAACTCTCCTTGAGCTTGCGATATATCGATACTTTAGCTATTTAACCCAATGGTTAATATTTCGGAATAATTAAATTAATGAGTTTCAATTCAGGAGTTCTCCTCCAACATGCTCCCCCTGTTGAAAGAACCAACTTTCAAATAAATGATTCTGGAAGCGGAGCGATCTTGTGAATTGGCCTTTTGAAGATTCCTTTTGCAGTCCTAAGTTCGACCACTCGAATTTTGTCATCAGGTCCGGCATTTACAGACACTTTTCTTGCTAAAGGCCAATGTTGAGCCGGCACGTTGTCTTCGTGTATTATAACTAGTTGTCCCAACGCCACATTTGGTTTTCCGTAAATCCATTTGCTGCGTTGTTGTAAGTTATGAACATAATCCCGTGCCCATAGTGTCCAGAATTGTTGTTTCAAATAGGTCACTCGCTGCCATCTATCCAGATACCGAAGTTCCGTTCCGGGAGGGTCCGTGGAATGGTAAAGTAATGATTCTGGTACTGACGTTAATTCGGTTCCAATCAGCAAATGCCCAGGAGTGAGAGCATTGAAATCGTTGGGGTCATCTGAAGTGGGTGCTATTGGCCTTGAATTAAGGATAGCTTCCACATCTGAGAACACAGTGAGTAGTTCCTCGAAAGTAAGAGATGCGTTTGAAATATTCTTCAGAGCCAGTGTCTTCGCTGATTTTACTGACGCTTCCCAGAGGCCGCCAAAGTGTGGAGCTCTAGGGGGAATAAAGCAAAAGTTAAATCCTTTAATTGAACTATATGTTTTTATGTGACCTATGACGTCTGAGGTAAACAATTTTGACTTAAACTCAGCTAGCCTTGTAGCAGCGCCGACAAAATTTGTGGCGTTGTCGCAAACCATGCGCAATGGTACCCCACGGCGCGCTACAAATCTACGTATACAAAGCAGAAATGCATTTGTTGACAATTCGGAGACTAATTCAATATGAATTGCCTTTGAAGCAAAACATACAAAAATTGCCGCATATGTTTTGTACGGCGGCCTTCCGCGAATCCGGTAAGTCGTGAAAAAAGGGCCGCAAAAATCTACTCCTGTTACTAGGAATGGTCTTTCAGCTCGTAGTCGATCGGCAGGTAGATTGCCCATCAGTTGAGTTATGAGGCGAGGTTTAAAGTGAAAGCAGCGGATGCAGCTTCGCACAACTTTTCTAATCAACGCTCGTGCGTTGATTACCCAAATTCGTTCTCTTAAAAGAGATAAAATAAACTTTGGGCCAGCATGAAGATTTTTGTTGTGCAAGAATGTATAGCTTGGTAAAACGATGATTTTGTGGTAGCAGGGCCTGATGCTTGGCGTTGAATGGAAGGTCTCCGTTTTCAAGACGTCCTCCGACTCTCATTACACATACTGCAGTTTGTCCAAATGTCATTGTGTGCATGAATGGTGTCAAACGCTGTAGACACGGTGTTAAGGTTTGTTTGTTTTTTAGTAAAGATATTTCATCAGCATAACATTCTTGTTGTATTAGTGCAACAATTTTCCAAAAGGATTGATACATTTCTGTCTCAGTAATGCGAATATCGGCTATCGATGATGAACTTAGAGTGCGATCAGGCTTCACTTTGTTCACGCTGCGATAGAGGTATGAAACAATTCGAACAATTCGAATATACGATGAAGAATTATTTATGATCATATTTAGAATAGATTGTGAATTAGCGTTGTCTGCTCTGCTACATAGAAGTGCTGACTTGGTTCTTACCTCGATAGGCGGCGGAAGGGGTTCCTTAAGAATTGGCCATTCGGCCTTAGACAATATTAAAAATGTTGGCCCTGTTATCCACATGCTTGTTTGCAGCTCTGATGTCCGACAACCACGAGAAACGATGTCTGCTGGATTCTTAGTAGAAGGGACGTGCTTCCATATTATTTCTTCCGTGTGTTGTTGTAACTCTGATACTCTATTTGCTACAAAACAATTTAGTGTTGATGCATGAAGTTTCAGCCATTGCAGAACAATTTTTGAATCGGTCAAAAGTATACATTGTCGATGTATAATTTTAATGTCCTTTCGAATTTGCGCCAAGTCCGACTGAGCAACAATGCTCCGCACAGTTCTAACTTAGGCAATGATACGTTTTTGATGTGTTTACATATCGTGGTATTTGTAGATTTGATAAGTCTTTAATATCCTGTAAAAGTTCTTTCCATCTTTCCTTAATTCGACCATCGACAGGCTCATCCCAATCTAGGCCCTTGAGTGTCAAGTCTTGCATAAGAATTTTGCACCGAACAATGACCGGACTTATCAATCCCAGCAAGTCAAACATTCTTGCTACTACTGAAAGAATTGATCGTTTGGTAAATGGTTCTCGGTGGTCACAAATGTATCGAAATGTAAAGATGTCGCTGCTGGGCATCCACGTCATCCCCAGAGTTTTGGTAGTGTCTTGATCTTCCATGGCGATAAATACTTCGTCCTCTGAAGTTTTCGTAATTTCCTTGCAGTTGCTACTAAATTTTGTAAGATGCAATCCAGCCTGTGCTAAGATGTCTACTGTATCATTTTTAATGTGTTGAAGCTCGGTTACGCTAACAGCTCCGGTTAGCAAGTCATCCACATATAAGTCGTTGCGTAATGTTTTAGCTCCTATAGGATGATCATGTGAGTACAAATCGGCAATATGGTGAACACCTCTGATAGCTAAGAAGGGTGCAGCTGACATGCCATATGTCACGGTGTTGAGCTCGTAAGTTTTTAGTTCTTCTGTTTTTGTTGGTCGCCATACAATGCGCTGAAATCTCCGATCTCTTGGATCTATGACAAATTGGCGATACATCTTGGCTATGTCGCCTGTAAGTGCACACCTGTTCAGACGAAATGATAGAAATGTTATAAAGAGGTCTTGTTGAATTGTGGGGCCAATCATTAACAGCTCATTTAATGATTTTCCCGATGATGTTTTAGCCGAAGCATCAAACACAACTCTAAGTTTCGTAGTAACGCTTTGCGGACGCAACACGCAATGATGAGGTATATAATAATGCGGTTCGTTCTGGCTTGCAACAGGTTTGAGAGACATGTGGCCAAGTTTTACATACTCGTTGATGAAATCTACATATGCTTGTTTTAGTTGATCGTCGCGGTCGAGACGATTTTCTAAGGATTTGAAACGACGTACTGCGTTGTCGTAGGAGAATCCTAACTTCTCTGGGGGTTCCTTAAATGGAAGTCGAACTTGGAGTCTTCCATCAGATTTTACAACTGCATTTTTACAAAAATGGCTTTCGCATTCCTGTTCTTCTTTGGTTTGCCGGTTACCAACAAACTCACAGTCTTCAATTTCCCAAAATCTTTTAACTAGCTGATCAAGTGATGGGTTGACGTGTACCAATAAACATTGTTGTCGAGGCCTTTCGTGTGTGGTTTCCAAATTTCCACCAACTATCCATCCATATTCCGTGTTGATTAAATATGGCATGTTTTCGCCCAAGCCTTGCTGACCATCGAGGATTGCTGCAAACAGCCCATTAGTGTTTATTAAAATGTGTATCTTGTGGGGCTCATTGAAATACGGATCGGCTAGATTGATATCCGTAGGTATAGTCCAATTTGATGTATCGATATGCTCGTGTGGTTGCTGAGCACAAATTTTCTTAATGACGGCAAAGTTGGCGGACCACTTAAATGATGAATGCCTAGAACGTATTGTGGCAAACGCATTGTGTTTAATGCCTTGACTGCTTCCGGTAATGCCGCTGAATTCTTGAGATACGCGAGTCCTATCCAGATTTAGCCGCTTGGCAGTCTCTTCTGTAATAAAATTAAGTTCAGAACATGAATCTAAAAGTGCCCGTACAGTATGTAATTGGCCAGACTTATCCATTATGTGAATCAATGCTGTAGGAAGCATCCCCTTTTTATCAGTGTTTGTTAATAACGAAGTGCTTTGTGAATTAGTTATTGGATTACCAGATTGAATCGATGATGATAGGTTTTTTATCGGGGTGGAGGCGAATTGATGCAATAACGTATGATGAGCCGATCGGCACACCTTGCACCGGGAGAGTGAGGGACAATCCGTTACGCGATGTCCAGTTCGCAGACAGTTAAGACATGCATTGGTCCGTTTGACTGTATCGAACCTTTGCTGTAGCGATAACTCTCCAAATGACTTACAATTACTAACATAGTGCGCCGTCGAATGGCAGTGTAAGCATTGAGAGTTAATATTGAGGAATGCCTTTGACGTTGATGGTCGTTTTCCTCCTAGTGAACTATTGCGCTGACCGAGTTGACCTGTCTGATGACTTTCTAGGAACTGGCAGCGGCGATGAAGAATTGTGCAGAATTCCTCCCACGTTGAAAGCTTGTCGAAGCTTTGCTTTTCGTCGTAGACGCCTTTGGTCTCAGCATCAACCTTCGTAAGAAGTATGTGAATCATGATGTTATTCATTATTTCCTCAGTTGATCCTAGTGTAAGAAGTGATCCGCGTATAGCGGACGCATTATCGATGAGCTTCTGCAAAAGTCTTGCTTCTGGTTGCTTGACTAATGGTAAATTGAACAGACTCGATATACAATCATGGAAGATTAGAACGTCGTTGTCGTAGCGAGCTTCTAATCTTGACCAAGCTTGACTGTAGTTTTGTTCGGTGACCTGGAACGACTGCACGACCTCAAGTGCAGGTCCCGATAAACATTCAAGAAGATAATTGAACTTATCAATTGTTGGCATGTGGTGATCGTTGTGAATTAGATTCAGGAAAGACGATTTGAATCTCTTAAACGCTGAATATTTGCCATCGAAACTGGGTAATTTCAGTTTAGGCAATCGTTGACTGTGAACCACTGTAGGAGACATTGAAGAACTCATAAAACTCATATCCGATGTGTTTACTGGACCCGTTGAACGTTTTCTTTGTAAAAGAGACAATAAATGTACCTTGACCTTTATGTACATTTCATCCAAATTACTGCGCTCTTTATCAATTACGTGCAAATTTTCAATTTGTGTTTGAATATGAGTAATTTGCCTATAATGAGATTCAAGTATTTGAAGTCTGCAGTCTAGTGTATCGGCATCTTCTTGGTCGCTAGTAGCAATGATCTTTTCATGTAAATTTCGAATATGATTTTCAAACTGAGTCCGCTGGGATCTAAGATTTGTTAGTTTGTCTGTTCCCTTTTTGTCTGTTCCCTTTGAGCTTACGGGAGTATTTGAACCGTCTTTGCTCATAATGCTTCAATAAAAGCCAGCAACACCTCCAAGTAGCAGAACCAACGCGAATGTTGATTAGTTATATGTATATACATACATATACTTATGTTCGCAAACTTAACGGGTTTTTGATGTACAGTTGGCGCAGGCACTTACGCTCGTGTGTTTGGGTATGTAGAGAGTGGAATGACAAACGACGAAAATATAACTGTTCGGTTTTCTTTTATTGTACATGTGCGAGTACAGTAATTGTTTGATTGAATACTTGCGGTTTCATTCCAATGACTTTACTGCAGTATGTGGAGAGTTTAAACGTGGTTTTAGATGTCTCAACGGGTGTTTGATGATTGATTGCCTCTTGCAATCTATTATCGGAAACTTGTGGTGGCTTACGAAATTATGAAACGACGAGTCCAACTTAGTTGCGATTGAACAAAAACTTATTTAACAGCAAGTATAATGTCCTGTCACGGTCGCCAAAATGTTGGCCAATTTCTCGGCCATATAATAAACTGCTACTCGGTTGGATTCGATGATTCAACTTCCCTTGCCACATTCTTCCCGAAACAGATTAGACGACGTTATGTAGTTTTACATTTATTTATGCGTCCGTCGCATTCGAGTTCTCTTGTTACAGTGATTTCATGAATTCTTATATGCTACGAGTGAGAGAGAGTAATTCAAAGTGAAGTGTAAAGGGAAACGCAAGAAGAGAGCCAACAGTGATGCTAGATTGAACTCTCCTTGGGCTTGCGATATATCGATACTTTAGCTATTTAACCCAATGGTTAATATTTCGGAATAATTAAATTAATGAGTTTCAATTCAGGAGTTCTCCTCCAACAAGTTTAAAGGATTGACACCTATTGAAAGGTATGAAATAGCCAAAAAAGTGCAGCTATGCATAAGATGCTTGAACCATTCAAGCAATAAGGTATGCACTAATGAAATGGTCTGTTCATTGTGCAGTAAGGAACACCATACCTTGCTCCATTTTGAAGAAAAACAGGAGGGAGTTAATACTTGTGTAACGGCACAACCAACACTGTTGGCCACAGCTGTAATACAAGTAAAAAATGTAAATGGAGGATATAAGACTCTAAGAGCCCTTATTGATTGTTGTTCACAGAGCACCATTTTGTCTGAAGAGGCCGCTCAAATATTAAAACTACCTAAAATTAAACAATATACAGAAATAAGTGGCGTGTCCTCAATAAAATCTAATAAATCAAAATATAAGGTAAAAATAGATGTAAAGACGCGGAATCCTTGGAAAGGACATCTAAAGGTTGAGGCAATTGTGTTGCCAAAGTTAATGAAAGCTCTTCCATTAGAAATTGCAAACGTGGATATGTCAAAATGGCAAACTTACGTGCTAGCTGATCCTACCTTTAATAAACCTGGTAGGGTTGAGATAATAATGGTAAACGTATATACCCAAATCTTAAAAAGGGGAATTACAAAGATTGATGGCCTGCTGGGCCAAAATACTCAATTTGGTTGGATCGTCTCAGGGTGCACCAAATCAAATCAGAATAAATCTGTAGTGGCAACAACAATAGATGTCACAGGTTTTGAACAACGTTGGTAGAGGAAAGGTAAATTTCAAAATAAAAACAACACATATCCAAAGAAATGCAAGAGCAAAACTCAAAAAATAAATTTATGGCCCCCGGCAGGACCTCACATTGGAGGTAAAGTGAAAATTGGGGAACAAAAAGTATATATCCCAGAGCCACTACAAAATAAGAATATTAAAAAGGCAATGGGTCAATTAGATAATGATTATCTAAAAAATAATATCAAAATAGATTCCGGTAAAAAATTATCAGAAACTACACTACCAAAAAGGCAGATATGGCAAAATGATTATAAAAGGACAACATTTAATGGTAACCAGAATAACCAATCAAATTTTGGCAATCAGCGATATTTAAAAATAGTGGAGCGATCACATTGGAACAATAGAAAAAATTAAAGGTAGTTATTTTTTAAATTCTCCATCTTATAAAAAGGCTAGAAGTCAGCACAGTAATACACATCAGGAATGGGTAGATATCCCGAAACAGAAATCATTAGGTAATATGCCAAATATTATAAAAACCAGTAGAAGCCAACTCAGTAATACATACGGCAGAATTGGTAAGAATGAGAAGTCAGTGACAATCGTAAAGGAATATCAGATTAACTAGGATGAACGTCCATCATGTAACTGGTCATGCTTCTTTAACAATAGTTATCTTACTAATGATAATATTAATAATAATTTGCATAAGATAACTAAATAACTATAAAAATAAAATCCAGAACGTCGCATTTGGCGGCCCTTTGCAGAATGTTTAAGAATAAACATCGTGTTCATCTGAGATGGCTTCACCAAATCAGATGCAGCAATGAAATATACAAAACGAAACAAAAACATAAGTAAATCATAAAATTCATATGACAATTATTGCTTAATACCAAACAAAACATGCATCCACACTCTGTGGAAAACACTTGAGATTATAACAGCGGCGCGGTATCAAGTAACCAGCGCTGAGCATGAAATATAAACAATTTTCAACCCCCGAAAACGTGGGGCATTAGAATAAGTATTTTTAAGAACAACTGTTGTTTCTTAGAGTTTAAGGGGGGTTTCTACCTTGTGTTATAAAAAAATTTGATATTTTTTTTTTACATTTTTGGATAGATCTATGTTTCAAGAATACTGTGTAAAAATTTTATGTTTAAATCTGTAAAATTCCGAAAGTTATTGGTCGTTAAGTGGAGCGGTCTCAAGCGCGCTGGGACGTACCGCAAATTTTCAAACGCGTTTATCTCAAAACTACGTTTTTGGAGCTCATGGAAGTCCTACAGAACGCAAAAATTAACCAATCGCTATGAAATTTTGTACACATGTTCATTAGGATATTGTTTAGCGCTGGTAGTAGAATTGGCGAAAAATATTAAAAACTGTTAATTTAAAAATTAAAAAGTAACGAAAAATCGGCAAAATTTAAATTTTTTCCAAAAAAACTCATAACTTTTTTATTTTTCATCCTTTTATCCCAATTCTACTACCAGCGCTGCGAAAAAGTGTCTAGATTACGAAAAAGATTTCATTTTTGGATTCAGACTTCATTTGCGAACGGTAGGACTTCCATAAGGACAAAATGGGGACGCCATTGTAAAATTCACCCCCCTCCCCCTTAACACGGATCGCCGGAAAAAATTTGTTTACATAGAACTAAGTTTTTCCAACAACTGTGGCAAATTTCATTCGTTGATCTATTATACTTTTCTCAAAAAAAAAATCTTACGAAAAAGCGACTTTACGGCCCAACAAGGTAGAAACCCCCCTTAAGAGTTTTTAAATAAAATCAGTTCATATTTTGAATTCAACGAATGAAGACTGGGTTATTTTCTTTCGCATCGGAATTTCCCTATTCAACAAACATTTTGCAAAAATTGGAATATCCCCATGAAATTTACTAATATGATAGTATTGACTCTGATCGGATAAATTGAACACAAGTTACAGTTAAATTATTTGAGAATTTCCATAATGCGACAACTAATGCTATTGATGTATGAAATTTCACTTTTGTTTTTGGATTAAATATAATAAAGAACTGAAATTTTTTATAAACTTCTGCTAAGCCCAAGTTAGATTCTTTGATATTTGTATTTGCGTTCGATCGTATTATTTCAATAGACTTTTTGGAATATGGAAAAATCTTGTTCATTATGAAAATATAGTACAGTTTTCTTACTGCAAATATATCTTTTGATTATATCCCTTGTGTAAGCATTGGTCATTTCTTTGTATGTCATTTTTATGTTTGATTTGTGGAAATAAGTTGTTCTTTCTGCTTTGTCTTCGGAACCTCTAATGAATTCTATTTGCCTGTTGAAATAATTAATGGGTTTCTACTATTGGAATGTAATTTTCATTATCCTCATGAGCACTGTGTATTGTAGCTGCGGTGCTTTCTGTAGATCCTAAGAAGTTTCCATCTGTTTTAATTCTGGAAAGGTCATTTGCTAGGTGATTCTCTTTTCCTGGTAAGTATTTTATTTTTTAATCGAATTCGTTCAATTTTATCCTCCATCTCTCTAACTTCATGTCAGGTTTTTTAATATTGTCCAACCAGACAAGGAGTTTATGACCACTTAGGATTTCAAAATGTTTTGTATATGGCCAAAAATATTTGGTTGCCCATTAGATAGATAATAGTTTTTTTGGCTGAATAATTAAGTTCATGTTCGTTACGTGTTCAACTAACGTAAAAAAAATATGTCTATGGTCCTGTGACATGAACGCACCTTAAGCTATATTGCTTGCATGTGTGGTTACAAAAAAATGGTTTTTCGAAATCGGGATATACAAGTATGGGGTCGTTCATAAGAAGATATTTTAACTTTTCAAAGGATGAAATATAATGTGGGTCGCTTATGTTAATTTGGGCTTTTTATCCAAGAGTTAAAGGTTTATGTGCAAAGTTGGCTATGCATTTCCGGAAGAATCCGCATGATCCTAAAAATGATTTTATTTCTTTCTCAGTTCTTGGAATTGGAAAATTTTTCATTATTCGTATTTTATTTGGATTAGGTTTTATACCTTCGGTTGTTATTATATGACCAAGGAATTCTGTTTCTTTTCTCATAAATTCGCATTTGTCGAGTTGGAGTTTAAGATTAGCTACTCTTAGTTTGTTAAATACCTTTCTGAGTGGTAGTATGTTTTCCTCCAATGAAGTGGAGTTCCAAAAGATTATTCATGCATCTTTGGAATGTTGCCGGGGCATAAGTGTATATTGGTAATGGCCATGTTTTGTTGGGAAAGCTGTTTTTGCAATAGATTTAGGATCCATTTGAATTTGACGAAATCCCTTAGCTAAATCAATGGTGCCAGTTTGTCGAGAATTTTATCCATGACTGGAATTGGGAATTTGTTATCTATTGTGACTTCATTCAAATTTTGATAGTCAATGACTAATCTGAATTTTTATTTGTTGGATGCTTCCAACTTCTTCTTTCTTTGGAACGATCCATTGGGGAACAGTAGGGTGAGTTCGATTTTCGAATGATACCCTGTTCAATCATTTCATTTATCTGTTTGTTGATTTCTATATCAAATGTTTGGGGATATTTGTATATAAATAAATTGTTTAGAAATGGGGTCCTCATGTTTTGTATAAATAGAGTGCTTTATTGTACTCGTGAAAGTCAAATTTTCACCTTCGCGGTACTGAATATCACTGAATTCGTACAAGATTTTTTTAAGTTTTTGTGATTCTTCGTTGTTTAAATGGTCGAGTCTATACTCATTACTTTCTATTATTTCATTTTCAATTGCAAAATTTGTGTCTGGGTCCCTCCCTGTAGGTGGGTCCAAACATTCTGTGTTATGTTCTTCTTCTATTTCTTCAATATCTCTGAAATAAAATGTATAGTTTCCTAGTTTTGCGTATTCTTCTTCCATAATTTATTTGGGTTTTGCAGGCTTTTAGAAAAGTTCTGCCTATCAACATGGCATACTTATTTGAAAATTAATGGATATACAATTTTTGTTCTGTTGGACAAAGTTTGCTGGGTGCAAGGAAAATGATTTCTTTTTTTTCTGTTTTTTCCTGATGTGTCCATTATGCTAATTCCACTATTACTTTCTCATTGCCTTTTTGTAAACTGGTTTGCTACATTATTTTTTGGATACTTATTTTGCTCTTGAAAATTTATTGGATTTGGAGCCCTGTCAATATTTAATTTTTGTTGAAATTCTTGGAAAAGTTGTTGGTTTTGTGTTGTATCGGATTGTTTTGTTTGAGACGGAATTGTACTATTGGGTACAAAGGGCTTTCCACCTTTAGATTTTGGTTTTCATTTGATTTTCTGTGTTCTGTTATACTATTCTTGTATAAGCCTTCTCTTTGTTTCAGCTTGCTAACCGTGGTTATATCATATCTACGTCATAACGTCATAAATAATCTATCGGGTAATATTTTGTTTATCTTGTATAGTGTTATTTAAAGCATTTGTATAAAGTATGGTGTTATTTGCATCATTTTCCAGACTCAGTTTGTTTGTGATAATATAGAATTTATCTTCTAATTCTGTTACAAACTTACGAAGGTTTTCTGTATAGTTGGTGAAGATGTTTCTCACAGGGGGTCTGCGTCTTCAATTCGTATGATGGGTTGGATATAAGTGCATGATGAAATCTATTCACCCTATGAATGACGTCAGATTCTCTGGTGCTCCATCATAGTTTGCCATCTTGCAGGTGCCATCGCTTGCTGCAGTATTACTGTTACTTGCTGCTGAATTAGGGCCGCTGAGTTAAGAGGTTCTGAGGCTGCCAACTGCTGCTGCATTGCTATCGCTTGCTGTTGTTGCTGTACCGTAGTTTGCTGCTAATGTTGATGAGCCATTATGCCTGCTGTTGTTGGGAGCTAACAAATAGCTGCGAGTATTGCGTAGGTGCTGGTGATTGTTGTTGATGCTGAGCTGCTGCTTTAGAAGGGAGCTGTGCGGCTCTTTGGTGCAGCTGGGGTAAATGCAAATTTGTTTGTTGAGACATTGTAATTTGATTTTTATTATTTGCAGTTGCATAAGATGTTCCAAATTGCTGGAAGTTTACATTCGTAATTTGCTAAGCAGATGCTTGGAGATTTGCTGTGCTGGCTGTTGTAAGTTGCTGCTGTGACGTATGAGAGGCATGTGCTGTGAGCTGCTGCTGCTGCCCCGCTGTTTGTTGCTGCTGTGGCGCTCCGCTAAATGCTGCTGTTTATGCTGAGTTGCAGTATTTCGAGGATCTGGATATTTGCTGCTGCTGGAGGCCACCACAAGATGAAGAGCTCTGAGCTGATGCTACATAATGCTGTTGATTGGGCTGGTGAGAGATATGCGGGAGGTTCCGAGCTGCTAACATTTTTTGTAATTGTATAGAGTATGTATGCCAGGAAAGCCTTCTAGGAGTAAAGGGATTGTACAGAATTGTAAGGAAGCTCTGGCTGGGGTACAAATCTCAGTCCCAGAGTCCAGTCTACAGAACATTCATTTGATCTGGAGACTTTGATGAGTATTAGGATTGGGGACTGAGACCACATGAAGGGGGGAAAAGGGAAGGGAAAGGAGTAGGAGGGGAGTCCAAGAGGAGTAGCAACGACTGATCTCGTCTGCAAAGCGAAGCCCGCTTAGCCAAGATCCGTTGCCTCTTAGACGGGAAAGTGAAGCGGGAAAGTGAATGTTAGTGTGGTAATGGGAAAGGGATGTTGAAGAGGAACTGCAACGACTGATCTCGTCTGCCAAGCGAAGCGCGCAAGATCCGTTGCCTCCTCACCTTGAGTGACTGAGCCTAGAGACCAGCGACTGACTTCGTCTGCAGGAGAATAACTCATCCTGCCGAAGTCCGCTGGTCCTTCGGCTCCACTCAAATTGTTAAGTGGCCAAGGAGAAGGGAAGGGAAAGGGTATACATAGATTCAGTGCCGAATAAAGAAATAATGTCGGGTGGGTTAAATGATCAGATTATAACGTTTATTAATAATTAATTAATCCTAAACATATTTTTGAAATCTGGGTCCCTACCGCACTCAAGCAAAAATAAAGGGGAACTTTGGTCATGGGCTCACCTGCTAATCCTGAAGGATCTCTTTAGGGTACTCTGTCTTTTGTTTTCTGCTACACTTGGTTACACTTGTTGATTTTTCACTGAGACTTCTCTTGTTTGTTTCACTGGACTACTCATCACTCTCGTGGTTACTGGCGAAGTGATTTTCTCCTAATTCTCGCTCGCTGTCGAAACCCACCCTTGCTCTGCCTACTTATGTCCTAACGGTGAAACCATTCGATGTATCTTGTGCTTTGGCACGCGTCACGATCGCCGTCTCTCTCTCTCTCTCACTTTCAATTTTCTCATGGTCTCTTTAGCGTCGGTATGCAGCGCAGCGCCCGCAGTCGGGAGGTTACTCTCTCTCCGCGACGCGTCGACGCTGCAGCCACATCCAGACAGTAGCTAGAAAGAGAGGGAGGCGTCGATTGAAAGCATTGGCTATCAGAAAAACAACTACAGTTAGTTTTGAGGTATATAATGTGCCCGCTAAGGGCGTATGAAAAATAGAAGTAACAATACAGAGGGGCCCCACATGGGCGTAGTTTAAACTGCGATGAAAATGTGACTCGTCACATGGTGTCCTTATTTCGAACGGACGAAACGGATCGTGACTCGCCCATGTAACTTGATTTCGATGCGGAACAGATGATCTTCCGCCCACATGAGGAAGCGGTGGTTTCGGCGGGGTCCATCGTGACGGATTACCACCATCAGATTTGGATCTCAGCGGGTACTCGTCTATCCGGGGTGTCGACGATCCATTCTGGTGGAGTGAGGACCCAGTTAGAAGTTGCGGGGGTGACCTCCGACACATAGGTTGCCGTAGATCGGCGCAAAGGGCCCCGAGGCGTTAGCCCAAGGCTGGCGTGAGCTGATGTATCATCGCTGTCGTCTGTTGGGGCGAGCGCTGGTCGAGGGCGGAGCCCAGAGAGATCTAGAGGCATCTCCTCGTTCTCAGGTGGACACTCACGGACCCTGACGGTTGTCAAGCGAAAGCCAGTGTTCGCTGGGAGACTTATCGGCTCATAGACGGGCCGCGGAGGGGTGTCCGATATACGGTGTGACGGAGATTTGGACTTGGATCCCTGGTCATCGGCGGCGGGGACTCTGTAGTCCTCCATTGGGAAGGCGAGTACTTCACCAGGGTCCGGTGTTTTGTGCCGAGGGGGGAGTTCGACCACCGACAATATTACCGCGCGCTCCGGTCGAGTCGAGTCTACAGCTTGCTGAGCCTCGTCGCTTGATTTCTCGTAGCTCGCCTGATCATCGCTCCCTGACGGTCTCTCGGTCGGGATGTCGGTCGGGGCTAACTCCACGCGGCAGAGCAAGACTGGATCTTCCGGTGGGCTACCGCCTGTGGTGGGGCCGGACGTGACAGGGCCGTGTTCCCTTTCCCACACCGCAATCATTTCTTCGACGATCCGGGCTATGTCGGCCTCGCGATCGCCGTGGTCTTCCCCTTGCTGTGACACACCGCTGTGAAGTATAAAGCGTGTTAAAACTACCCTGAACTCTGAATGTACTAACGAGGCCCTATGAGTGCGGTTTACAAAAGTGCTATGATTAAAGCTAAGATACAATGGTTTTAGATAATTTTTGCCTAGCATCGGTGCGAAGAGCCCCTCTTTAGAAGGGAGGGGGACGTTGGGCAGGCGCACCCACCAACAAGTGGTCCCCCCTTGAAAGATCGTTAATCAGTGGCCTCGTGCGGGCCGTGGGTACGAGGTGTCCCGAGGCCGATGTCTTCAGAAAGACCGAGTTCTGGTGGTTCGCTGTCGTCACTATTGAAGGCCTTTAAGTCAGCCAGAGCGGCGGTACGTCGTTCTCGCCCCTGGGCTTCTTGTAGTCTAACGACGTGGCTGGAAAGAAACTTGATTATTTTATACGGGCCTTTATACTTATGTGCCAGTTTGGCATTGAACCGTTCGTTGGCATTAGACAGCACATGTTGCTTGAGCATGACCATGCTCCCGATTAGTATTTCTTTTGATTCTGGGTCGCGTTCAGTTGATTCTCATGTACGAGCTTGAAAATATCTTCCATTCGTCGGATGCGCTCATCAGGGCTAGGGGGTTCGTTACCGGCGACATCCGTTACTTGGTCATAAAGAGCGCCGGGCATTCGGGGTTCCCGACCTAATATGATGTACGCTGGACTGAATCCGGTGGTGTCGTTGACGCTTGAGTTGATCGCTAGTGTTATTTCTAGAAGCCATTGATCCCAAGTGTTTTGCCCATTTTCCAGGTATTGTGCAATCATGGTCTTGATGGTTCGAGATGCGCGCTCGGTAGGATTCTGCTGTGGAGAATAGGGGGCGGTATGCTAGAGTATAATTCCGGACGTTTTGCAAAAGTTTTTGAAAAGCTTGCTAGTGAACTGGGTACCGTTATCGCTCACGAGGGTGCGAGGATTGTCGAATCGGGCCCAGATCCTCTCACGAAATGCTTTCTCCAAAGCGGCTGACGTGGCCTTACGAAGTGGTACCATCTCGACCCATTTACTATATAAATCCAAGAAAACTAGTAACATCGTATTACCTTGCTTAGAACGCGGCAAAGGCCCGATAAAGTCAGTACACACGGTATCGAATGACTCCGCGACTTGACGGGTGAGCATTTTGCCCGCTGGTTTCATTTGGCCAGGCCAAAAGTATCTTTGGGTCACTCGCAAAGTGGCTTTCCTGATTCCGAAGTGACCACATTGTGACATTCCTTTAGTACCTGGTCTCGAAATTCTAGGGGAACGCATAGTTTCCAAGGTGTAAAATCGGGGTGGCGGTCTCGTCTGCGATAAATCTGGCCGTTTTCGAATATATAGTCTGAGAAACCCGCAGGGTGTTCCGTGACGTGCTGCCGCATCTTTAGCCACCATTTGTACTCCGGTTCTACTAGTTGTGCCCAGTGGAGTACATCCAAAGGTTGACGCGATAAGGCATCGGCAATCACGTTCAGCTTACCTCGTCTATAATGTACCTCGAACTCGTATTGTTGCAAGTCCAGCGCCCATCTGGCCACACGCCCCGTGGGATTTTCTATCGAGTTTAGCCACTTGAGAGCTAAATGGTCCGTGATCACGTCGATGCAATAGCCTTCCAAATAGCAACGATATTTCCTGATGGCCCAGACTATTGCGAGACATTCTTTCTCAGTAGTCGAGCAGTTTTCTTCCGCCTTCAAGAGACGTCGACTAGCGTAAGCAATGACTCTTTCTGCACCGTCGCTACTCTGAGTGAGCATTGCGCCGAGGCCAACATCGCTGGCATCAGTCTGTAAGCAAAACTTTACAGCGAAATCTGGACAAGCTAGGACAGGGGCAGTGGTGAGACGTGTCTTGAGTGCATCGAACGCCTGTTGTTGCTTTTCGTTCCAAAACCAACTCAAACCTTTCTTTAACAAACTTGTGAGAGGTTGTACCGTGTCGGAGAAGTTGGGTACGAACCGACGATACCAAGAGGCGATTCCGAGACATCAACGTAACTCCTTGACATTGGTTGGTGGCTGAAGGTTACGGATGGCTGCTACCTTTTCAGGGTCGGTATGGATACCATCCTCGCTGACAACATGACCTAGAAATTGGATCCGTTTCTTGAAGAAACGACAAATTGGCTTCTCGTAGACGTCGAAAGACTTCAAGCAGGTGTGAGAGGTGTTCCTCGAGCGTCTTTCCGATTACGATAATATCGTCTAGGTACGCGAAGGCATGTGGTTCCATTTCGGGTCCAATCACACTATCCAAAGCCCTCTGGAACGTGTCGGATGCGGAATGTAGACCGAAGGGCATGACTTTCCAATGCAATAACTCGCGTCCGGGCACTGTGAAGGCTGTACACTCTCTACTTTTGACCTCTAAGGGTATTTGCCAATATCCGCTCTTTAAATCTAGAGTAGAAGTGTACTTCGCGTTCCTCAATTTCTCTAAGATATGGTGTATATGAGGCAAGGGGTATGCGTTACGTACGAGTATCACCAGTTTTCTTACCTACCAACACGATTGGTGCGTTGTGAGGGCTTTTGGATGGTTCAATACGGTCCTCCTTCAGCAGTGCTTCTACGGTTTCATTGATAATTTGTTGTTGGGCCGGATTACGGGGATAATACCTTTGCTTCATGGGTCGATCGTTCTTCAATACAATGACATGTTGTGCTATTTGGGTAACGCCGTTGAGCCCGTCGAACTTAGTGATTTCCGCGTCAAGAATAGCTTGAAGTTCCGGCTCTAGTATCTCCAGTTCCATACTGGATGATTGTTCTGGCTTTAAGTCCTCGTCACGGGTCTCGGCTTCCACTGAGGCCAATCGGGCGTCCATCTCTGTTTTCGGTTCCTTTTTGCTGTCGGAATGGGTTTTTTAGGACAGCGTCAGGTGTTGGGGGCGGCAAGACTGGGCCTGCCTGACCTACTGGTTTGTTGCTATGCTGAGTCAGAAGTATCCTTGGGCGTAGCGGGCGTTTCTGCAGGATCCAGTTGATTTATAAGAGCATTAGGCTGCGTGTGGTCATCCGCCTCTAGCGATGGCTGAATTGTAGAATTGTGGGGCTTATCGAAAGGGGGCAACTGTAACAGATATCCTCCGAAACATATAGAAGTTCCTATGTTTCGAAGGAAATCCACTCCCAGAATAAGAGTGTCCGTCATCGATGGCATCGCTAACAATGTCATATGTACGGTCTGTGCCCCGATACTGATGATTGCCCTGAGAAAACTTTTGATCGCTGCTCGAGTATTATCGGCAATGTTAATATTAGTATGAATGTCTCGCAGAAGGAACGGGGCGAAGTGCTGAAAAGCCACTTCCTCGTTTATGAAACTCTTGTTCGCTCCTGAATCCAAGGTAGCTACCATTGGTTTCCTATTGACGGAGTTATGGAGTTGGATGCGGTCTTTCTTTAGGAGGAGGGGGTTACTGGGCTGAAGTCCTTGTCTGGTCCCTCCGTTTCCCGAATGACGGCAACATTCAATAGTACGTACCCCCTTTCGTCCGCATTGCCAACAGAACAACACACGGGGCTTCGTACATTCTCGTGCGAAGTGGCCAGCTCCCGCACATTTGCGGCAAGCCGTACTGGTATCCACGAGGGCTTCGGAGAGTTGACATACGGCAGTTTCGTTTAGGCTGAAAGTTATATGCTAAGGAATGTGCGATTGTGCTCTAGGCGAATGTACTCTAGACTGCGGTTTTACATCTAATTTCCTGTCCCCAGCGCTAAATTGGGCTTCGATTTCGGCAAGTCGACTGAATACCTCGGGATGATGATCCTCCCTTGAGGCGAACTCGCGGAAACGATTTCTTAGGTCCTCCACTATTCCACCGGTGTCTAATCCGAATTCGTCACAAAGGACTTCCAACTCGGCTTTGCGACGATGGTTTATCCAATGAACGCCCATTGCTAGTATATTAGTAAGGACCCTGGGTCGTAATATAAGCGATAACCAGCCAAAAGATTTCGAAGTTTGACCAGTGGGCTATGTGAAACTATGTAAAGATGGCTATGGTAAATTGATAGACTATGATATGGATGTGCAAGTTGACCAATGCGTATATATATTTTATTTAATTTTTAATAAATTCTGCAGAGGAGGGGTCAGAAAATATAAAAATGTATATATGTTTGTTCAAAGAAGCGTAAGTAACGGTGACGCGTAAAGGAGAATTATCACCGCCGGGGAAACTTTCGAGGTGGTTTTATTTTGAACAAAATCTTTGCAATGGTTCAAATATATATAAGAAAGATCTTACCTGTGGGTAGATTTCGATCCAGTTTGTTTATTTGAAATAAGTAAATCCTTGAATGTAGGATATAGTTATTCGAGACGGGGTAGCTCCTCCCTCGATATTGTCCAAAGAAAATAAACGTTTACTCCGATTACTGTTTAGAATATCCTTGAGAAAATAGTGTTCCTTGCTGTCGAATTTCCTGATGTCCTTTGCATTAATCTCCGTTGTATCCTTGAAGCTTAGTTCTCCTTGGCGATGAATGTCCTTGTCCTATGTGCTTGTTGATCCTTCCGTTGTTAATCCTTGTATTGGTGAGTAGTCCTCTTAATGATCCTTGTCTAGTTGTTATCCTTCCGCATTGAAGCAAATTTTTCCCTCGATGTTTTCTTGTTGCGTTTTAAATACTGACTGCCCTTGCCAGTGCATATGCTTGGTTTTAAATGGTCGCTTGTGCTTTTTTCTTCTGTCTCTTTCACTCTGCTGCTGCTGCTGCTGCTGCTGCTACTGCTACTTGTGCTTCTGCTTCTTTGGGTGAGAGTAGTGGATTTTTAGGTTGCCCATGTCCAGGTCCCGTTCAACTCATAATGCGGTAGGTTACAAACTCACTAATGGCTCTCTGAGAGGCACCTAAACTCTGCTGGTCTCTGGTAACTCTGCTGGTAACTTTAGCTCTATTTCTCCTCTGTTGTAAAAAAAACTTTTAATAAAACTAATTTCCATATGCGACTCTGTCGATGGCTCCGTTGATGACTCTATGGCTAGCTCTGTCGATAACTCAGTAGCTGACTCCATTAATAATTCTCTCTGAGATATGCTGTTGATGAGATTATTAATCCTGTCGAAAACTCTGTTGATGACTCTGCTGATCATTCTGTAGAAACCCTGCCGGAGACTCTGCCGATATTTTGTTTTTTTTTTAAACTGCTTTCCAGGTGTGACTCTGTAGACGGCTCCGTTGGTGACTCTATTGTAAGCTCTGTCGGTAACTCAGTAGCTGAAATATGCTGTTGATGAGATTATTAATCCTGTCGAAAACTCTGTTGGTGACTCTGCTGATAATTCTGTCGCAATCCTGCCGGAGACTCTGCCGGCTTTCTCACCTAGCATGGCATGACTGTGTGCGTGCTATATACATATATTTTGTTTAATTTGTTGCCCTCATTTCACTGTACTCAACATAAAAAAATCATACGAGTCTGCACAAAACAAATAGTTTTCTTTTGCTCATGTGTGTGTTAAACATAGGTGATATACCCATGCATACGGTCGGGCGGGAGGTGGACAGCGCTCTGCTTGGGCTCGCGCGAAACAGGCTATGTCCTGGTGTCGCACAGTTGGGCCTCTGCTCGGATAGCATTGCAAAAATACGTTTTTTCATGATCGCGTTTGGCAAAAATGATATATGCAATCGATAGGAAATACTTCAGAGATTATGAATCCGAAAAATTTTTGAAATCGGTTGAGATTCATGGGTGCTAGAAGCGCCCAAAGTTGAGACATTTTTAGTGAAAAGGAAAAAATGATAATTTTTAAAAAAAGTCGCAACTTTAAAACTGAATATTGGGCGATTTCAACAATCGATCTTGGATTTTGTTAATAGCATGTTTCATAAATTTTAATAATTACTTAAATAGTTATTGAACTAGAAGCGTTTAAAAAATACTCTAAATATTGGCGTTTTTTTTAACTTTGGTGGAATACAACTAAAAAGGATCAACCAGTATCACTACCGGACTACATACACTAGGTAGGTGAAATATTTACCTATCAGATGTATATAGTCCCAATATGCGGTGAGGTGCGACAGCGATGCGTAAGCCATAAAACTAAGGCAACCTCGCCTAAAAAATACGCTGCAGGTATAAGGAAGAAGAAGAGCGCATGCGTATTGGCCTGTAGCTTCTTTGTATTTAAATGATAACATTGCGTAATGTTGTTTTGCAAATACTACCTGTTTACATATATGCCTTTCTTCCTCAACGTTAAGGTGTCCAATTTGCAAAAAACTCAAAAAGAATTTCAGAACTTAGACGATTCAACGAGTGAGGAGAACTGCTACGAATATGGAATTTCTCCGTTGCATTGCAGAATAAAGTGTATGGATTTTATTCTGAAGCTAGCTTACACACTTCCTCGGCCAGGAGAAACAAAAACGGATAAAACATCTCGTGAGGATATTCAGAGCAGGAAGGAGATTATACAAGCTGAATTCTCTCGGAAGCTGGGACTGAAAGTTGACTGCCCAAAGTACGGATACGGAAACACGAATGATGGAAATACTTCAAGGAGATTTTTTCAAAATGATGAAGTGACATTTTTGATAACAGGTATTAGTCAAGAGATCATTAAAAGGTTGGCTGTTATCTTGAATGTTATAAATTGCAAGGAAATGGTAAATGGTGAAAAATTTGCCGAATATACTTCAAAGACTGCTCAACTTTTGACTGAATTGTATCCGCAAAAAAAACTTACCCCAACGGTACATAGGATTTTGGCTCACGGAAAGGATTTAATAGAATATCAGTGTTTACCAATTGGAGAGCTATCCGAAGAAGCACAGGAATCTAAAAACAAGGACTACAAAAGGTTCAGATACACTCATACATTAAAAACTTCTCGTCTTAGACAAAATGAAGACCTTTTTAACATGCTAGCAGCCTCTTCGGACCCACTTATTGCATCACTGAGACACGTGCGATCACGAAAGGACTTGGAAAATAGCAACTATAGTCCCGAAATGTTGAGTTTATTAGATATTGATGAAAATATTGAAGATTATTTTGAAGAAAATCAGCCATTAATAGCAAATTTTCAAAAATAACCTAAAAAAAATTAAAAAAAATTTTTTTTTTTTCTTTTTGTAATTGTGTTAAAAAATTAAATTAAAACAATAAAAAATGTCACATAGTCGTCTAAAACAATGAAAAATTCCATTTGTGATTGAAAAAAACCGGGTTTCGATCCATTTTTAAAGGAAAAACATGCTTGGAAATATTTTCTGACTTTGACTATTGAATATTACAGCACCACGAACACCCAGCACTTTTGACAAACATTCATTTTGAAGCTTAAGGTATTCTTTATCATATGCTTTTTAAATTTTTATTTATTGGTTTAGACGCTATGATTTTTGCAATGCTAAATGCCAGAAGGCCCCACTGTGTGTCGTAAGGGCCACTTGAACGTACTTCGCATTGTACGCGTTAACGTCCAGACAATACCCTTCCATACGCATACCCATAAGAATGTGTCCAATGTCTATAAGTCGCCTCTTCACGCATATGTACTTACGTCACGAGTGAACCAGAAATTTTTCTGCCTTGGAGGAAATGTGTGACGTAAGCATCACACACTGGCACTTTCAGGCTCTGCAATTCGTATCGTGAGCGCACACATCAGGTGCGGTATTACACATGTGAGAGCCAATGCACACGAGCATCATCTTTTTTTTCACACACATGTTATGTGCGCATTAAGTTCTTTTAATAAATCCGTTTTAGTTAAATGAAACGCAACTGTTCTGTTCGAGCAGTCATCCAGAATGTCTGGACAGTTTATTCATGTTTTGGTTTTAGCCTATACATCTTATATGTATTGAATACATTCTGCCGCTTAGGGCGCTGGCAGAGAGAGAGAGTGTGTTGCAGTATATATGTTTGTACGTATTAGCATATATGGTACATAGTCAAAAGTGCTTACGCTAGCGATCCCACGCTCAGCGGCCAGTCCGCATAAGTGGCGGATCATATTATTATTATGAATGGGTGCATAAACATACCAACAAAGTGTTGGTATGTTACTCTTACTTTAAAGTTGAGCATATGACCACTTGTTATATTGTATACTCTACAATACTGTGGGCATATGCTCATTTGGCATACAACATACAACACCTCCCTTTTTAAAAGAATAACGTAATATTATGTAGTTATTTATTTGTTTTTCTTAAATACTATGTTGTATATTTTTAATTTTAATTTTTTTTTTTTTTAATCGATAAAAATGTTTTTTTTTTTGTAATTTAGAAATAATTATATTAAAATTTTTTTTTTCAATATGTATATATATATATTCTTATCTTTTTTTTTTCTTTATTTATTTATCTTTTTTAGTTTATCTTTATGAACTTTTTGTTCCTTATTTTTCTTATTTCTTATAATTATATTGTTATTCTTTTCTATATTAATGACCTCAAATGGTCCTATATAAGAAGATTCTAATTTGTGACCTGTTTCGTTTTTCAAATAAACTTGGTCTCCTATTTCTAGTTTAAAATCTAATACTTTCTTATCGTTTATTTCTTTCTGTTTAATTTTATTTTTTTCTAAAAGTATTCGAGCTCTCTTATACGCGTTTTCTAGTCTAAATTTAACTTCCTTAGAATAACCTTCTATATTATATATAGGTTCTATTTTATCTACGCTATTAAATTGTATTGGTAAATTATTCTGTCTTCCAAATACTAGTTCATATGGACAATAATTATGAGTTACAGATGGTGTTGTGTTAAAACAATACACGAAATACTGTAACCATACGTCCCAATCAGTTTTATCTAATGAAATATATGAACGAATGTACTCGTTGAATGTCCTATGACTTCTTTCAACGGTACCTAATGTCTGGTGGTGGTGTGCTGTAGATGTTATGTTATCTATTTTTAGATATCTGCACAAGTCAGTTATAATGGAATTTTTGTATTCTGTTCCCATGTCCGTAATGAACGTCTTCATTGGACCGTACTTCAGAATAAAAGATTCGAATATGGCTTTTGCGACAGTTGTTGCACTTTTATTTGCAATAGGAATTGCAACTAAATACTTTGTCAAATCACATATTAAAGTGATTGCATATTCATTCCCATTTTCCGAACGTGGTAGTGGACCAATTGTGTCTACTATCACCCTGTCGAAAGCATATTGTGGAGTTTCTGTAATTATCATAGGTGATCTCGTGTGTTTCGTCGTTTTCGACGTCAGGCATTTTGGACATTTATTAATGTACTCTTTTTACATGTTTTGTCATGTTTTTCCAATAATATTGTCTTTTTATTTTTGTTATCGTTTTATTTATGCCTGTGTGACCTCCTTGAATTGGATCGTCATGAAATGAAGACAATATAGCTTCTTTTTCTTTTTCATTGTATATTTGGGTCACCAGCTTGAGTAGCGCTACTCTTAATGATTTTAAATTCTTGTTGCCCATATGTTTGAAAGTATCTATCGAAATTGATTCAAAGATCTTTTCGCTCGGTGCCACTTTTAGTTGGCTGATATTATATACACCGGCTTGCCATTCAAGCCTTTGGAAAAACTGACCTAAGTCTAGAATTCCATTGGAGTATAAATCGCTAACATTTATTCTCGCTATAACTTTTTTCCCATGTTTCAATAAACATTTCGAATCTGTCATTCGCAAGGTCACTACTTTTCGTACCTCGTCATTTGTTATGACTTCGTAGACGTTGGGCTTAGAAGCTTTTTCAAGACTTTGCCTTGGCAATTGTTCTTGTTTGTTTTCTGCGCAGAAATTTTGTCATGGTAGTGCCTGGTAGTGACTTTCAGGACTTTCTGGACAGAGCGTCTGCCACGAAATTATCTTTTCCTCTCAGATATTCTACTGTAAAATCGTATTCTTCTAATTCGAGTCGCATGCGAGTTTTGAACTTGGGTTTATCATCGAAAATAAATATGTTAAGGGGCGATGATCAGTTTTTACTGTGAAATGTTTGCCATATATATATGGTCTGAAATGTGTAATTGCCCAATGTATTGCTGCTAGCTCTTGTTCAGTTGTACTTTTATTGCTTTCACCTTTAGTGAATGCTCTTGATGCATATGCAACTGGGAGTTGGAGTCCATTATAGTTTTGAGTTAAAACTGCTCCACATGCGTGCTTGCTTGCATCTGTGATTATACAAAATTCTTTGCTAAAATCTGGGTACTGTAACAAGGTTGGTTTAACAAGTTGTGTTTTTAAATACTGGAATGCCTTTTCACATTCCGCTGTCCATTCGAATGGGACATTCTTTTTGCATAATCTTGGCGAAGTTTTTTATGAAACGTCTATAATAATTGCAAAATGCAACGAATCTTCTAGCACTGTCTGCGTCCGTAGGGACTGGATAGTTATTAATAACATCGAATTTTGTATCATCTGGTAAGATTCCTTTGTCGGTGCATCTGTGACCTAAAAATGTCACCTCATGCATGAAAAATGAACATTTTTCAGGATGTAATTTCAAATTTGTTTTTTCTACAAAGTGTAAAAACATCTGTTAGATTTTTAAGCATGTGTTGTTCAGAACAACCAATAACGATCAAATCATCCATATAAAGGAATGCTTGTGAAGGCTCTAAACCCGAGAATGCTATTGTCATCATTCTCTGAAATGAATTAGGTGCTATTTTAAAACCAAATGGTAGTCTCGTGAAGCGATATGAACCATTGTTTGTTGAAAAAGACGTTATGTTCTTTGAGCTTTCCTCAAGTTCAATTTGGTGGAAACCTGACATTAAGTCAAGGCATGAAAAATATTTAGCTCTACCCAGTTGATCAAGAATATCGTCAATTCTGGGGAGTGGAAATTTATCTGATAGCAGTTTTTTGTTTATTTGGCGATAGTCAATTACTAATCGCCATTTTTTCTCTTTAGAGTCCGGAAGAGATTTCTTTGGGACCAATAAGAGTGGGCTATTGTAAGGTGAAATCGATGGTTCAACAATATTTTGTTCAATTAACTTTCCTACTTGTTTTTTAATTTCTTCGGTTTGGCTATGCGGACATCGATAGTTTTTTACATATACTGGCTCTTCGTCCTTAAGTCTTAATTTTTGTTTATAAAAGTTGTTGGTTGTGATTGGTTCGGTTTCAAGTCCGAACACATCACTATACTCGGTGCATATTTCCATAAGTTGCTTTTTGAACATGATTGGAAAATTTTTCTTTAGTTTACTAATAACAGACTCTGTTCTATTGTCATTTGAAGTTTGAACCACATCGTATTTTGAGAGCGGTTCGAATTTTATTTTATTAATGTTGGCATTTATCTGTCGTATTTAAAAATCGGACAAAAGTATTTTTGGTTTGGGCAATAGTGTTTGCAATATAAACACCATGCTTGATTTCTTGATTTGGGATGAAAATGCTTTCTTCTTCTGAAGACAAATCTATTTTGCGTATCACTTGGGATCTCGCTGGCAGAAGTGTTGAATTATTACCAGAACTAAATGTTATCGGTACATTAATGGGATACGTTAGGTTTGGAGGTCTGATTATAAACCAATCCTCTGAATTATTATAATCTAATTGGCAATTAAAAGTCTTTATAAAATCTAGTCCTATTATTCCATCGCAAGGGATTGCAAAATCTGAATGTAGTAAATGAAATTTATATGGAATAATGTATTTCCCTTTTTGTAATTCAATTGAGGCTAGTCCTTTGGAGTTAATTACTCCTTCACCTATGCCTCGAATGTCTATGATTTTATTGAATTGTATGTCATGAAAGACATCGGAATTTTCTTTTATAATTGAAATATCTGCACCTGTATCAATTAGGAATGTAATGATTTTACTTGTTTCAACATTTGTAAATGATACAAAATTATTGAGACTTAAGTTTACAGTATATATTTTACTTTTTAATTTCGAGTATCTGGAGGTGTCTGCGAGTTTCCCGAAGCATCTTGGGCTACTCGGACATTATTGTTTTCGGTATTGCTATTGTATCTGTTTTGGCTGTTACCTCGGTAGTAATTATTTCTGCCTCGGCCATTACGTCGACCACCTCTATTGTTGTTTCTGTTATTGTAATTGTTATAGTTGGAGTTGTAGTTTCCGCGGCCATTGCCTCTACCTCTTTGGTAATGGTTACTACCTCCTCTATTATTGCGGCCTCGTTGAAATAATACTGTATTTGCACTTCCAGTCATTTCCGTGCTGCAATGGATATATTTACCCATTACATCATTGAAAGTTACAAAGTTTCCAGCTTCTAATATTACTTTGAGTTTTTCGTGCTCGCAATTTTTAATCATTGCAGAAACAGACTCGCTTGTAGAGAATTTTTCCGCATTGATTGGGTCTAATCCGTTACCAATAAAGGCTGCCTCCAGTTGCTTCCGCAAATTATCCATTTCGGTTGCATACTGGGAAGCAGTTTTGCCTTTTTGTTTTATGTTCATTAGTTTCGCCTTTAAAACGTCAGGAGATTCTCCTTTTACATTTTCTTTGAGCTTATTTATTATCCCTGCAATAGTGGTTTCATTTTCTACTTTATAGAGGATTGTGCCGGTTATTTTTGATTTTATAACCTCAACTGCTATATCCTCTTGGTCTCCCTTAGTTCTTTCCACAATGCGTAATGCAGTTAGGAATCTGTTTAATAATAACTTTTTACCATCAAATTCAGGAACTGAAGTGGAAACCTGTCTAACATGTTGCCTGTCTAATTCCACTTGGTTAGCCATTGTACTTTCTTCAAGTGTTTCCATGTCACTATCGATATCACTTTCAGTATCAATAATTGGTTTGGACTCGTCCAAATCTGCTAATTGGCTTTCGTCAAATTCAGCTGGCTGACTTCGATCTTCTGGAATTACTATTACAATATTTCGTCTAGTACTAATATTGTTCAATCTTATTTTCAATGATTTTATCAGTTTTTCATACTGATGCCTATGCTCTTTTCTATTTTGTTGTTACATATTATTAATGGGCTTGCTGCACAATTAAAAGTATCTATATTTTCGTCTTCGAAATCACCAATTTTTATAAATTCGTAATATTTACTCAATATTATCAAAGAATTTATTCTAAAGTTGGGTTCTCTATTATACACTTTTTCTACTATGTCTATCATCTTAAACAACATCTAGGTTATCTGCCCTACTGGAATATTTTTTCTTAAGGCACTTATTGTGCATCTTATATAGTTTTGTTAAAACGTTTGTTAATAAAAGAATAACAATTATTACAAGCATTAAGGTTATGATTTTCAAATCAACCGAGACAGTTTCGACATTATTTATGACATTCGCGGTTGAATCCGCTACTTTAGATTCATGATCTAACATATTGTCAACTTTTTCTATGTTACTGTGTTGTGGAATCGCATTAGGGTGCATATAGAGAAAAAAAAATACTAACTCAAGAATATATATATATATTTTTTTTTTTATTAAAAAAAAATTTTTTTTTATTTTTCATTTAAAGTTTTGTTTTTTTTTTTTTTAATTATTTTTCTTGAAACTATTTTTCTAACGCTGCTGAGTTTTATTCTCAGCGCCAGAGACATGGAAAAATTATTGTTGTGTTAGTTACACACGATTGGCTGACATTTTTTATTTAAACAATTAATTGTCCAATCGTGTGTTTTTAGTAGAAAGCCTAACAGTGGTTAGTAGGCGCAACCTGCACTTTCGTGCCTCAGTTTGCTTATTAGAGTTTAAATCTATGGCAAGTTAGGGCTTGCGCATTACTGCGGCCCGTTTGCGTTTCTGCGCTCTTTGGCGCAGTTCAATTTTGATGTCCTCAATACGCTCTATGCAGCGTTGTCGGTCTTCTTCGTTGGTGCTGGCCTTTAGCAAATCCTGCTGCAGTCTTTTCTGGGTGAGCAGGCGTCTCACCTCACCGCCTCGTTTCGTCTTCTTGGGGATTCTCGTCTGCTGCCGGGCTCTGTACTCCTCTATTGTTAGTGGCCGTGGTCCATCGAATGGATTTGCCTGCAAAGCCTCTTGCAACGTCGGCAAATCCCTTTGTTCGTTAGGAACAGCGGTCTTGAAGGAGGGTTCCGTGGACATCAGTATCCTGTTGTTGATTTATTTGGTTTCATATTAATGTTTCATATTATTTTTTTTTTAATCCATTATTGTTTTTAAATTCCAATTAATTTCTTTTTTTTTTGTAAATAATTGGAGAAATGTATGTGTGTGTTATGGGAGTGCACCTTGGAGCAGCACTCAAGAGTTGATAGTAGAAAAATCACATAAATTCCAGTATCTAGATTAATCTTTCTTTTTGTTTTGTTTCATTTTTGTTCATAGCGCGCATAGTGGTTCGCAATCAATTGAAAATACATTTCACAATTTGCACAAATTATTTTCGTGTTTTTTAGTTTATGTTGAAATGTTAATTAATTTATTTCCTTTTTTTTCACATGTCACAGTCGCCATGTTATGTGCGCATTAAGTTCTTTTAATAAATCCGTTTTAGTTAAATGAAACGCAACTGTTCTGTTCGAGCAGTCATCCAGAATGTCTGGACAGTTTATTCATGTTTTGGTTTTAGCCTATACATCTTATATGTATTGAATACATTCTACCGCTTAGGGCGCTGGCAGAGAGAGAGAGTGTGTTGCAGTATATATGTTTGTACGTATTAGCATATATGTACAGAGGGTACATAGTCAAAAGTGCTTACGCTAGCGATCCCACGCTCAGCGGCCAGTTCGCATAAGTGGCGGATCATATTATTATTATGAATGAGTGCATAAACATAGCAACAAAGTGTTGGTATGTAACTCTCATACAACATACAACACACACGTGCATTTCGAAAACTCTTTTCTGTTTTTTTTTTTCCACAACTTTCGCACAATAAAAAAAATACGCTAACACGAAACCAAACGCGCGACTGTACTTGCAAATCAGTGTGAATGAAGGAATGACAAAAAAAGACATAAATGCCAAGAGAATGTTCGTAGCTCACACACACGCCCCGAATCAAACGGTGAATTGTCTATTCCCATTCTTACTGGCCGCTCGTATGTCCCAGTCTCTTTCTCGCATTTAACTGTCGCTTGCACAGAAAACTAAAAGCGCGTGACACATCGGCAACGTATATGCGACCTTTAAATACCCTAACCACGAATATACATACGTCGGAGATTGAATTAGGCATTTCTAATAATTTGAATTGTGTGCCTACTGTTGAGGCGAATTGCTCAGTGTTAAGTAATGAATATCATGACAGATGTAGAACTGTTTAACACTAGATTTGTGCGATGACAGCATAGGCTGTCATCGAGTGTGGCTCAGTATGTAGTTGAGAGAATTCAGTCTCTTTTCTTTCTGAAATTCAACCTGAAAGCACGTCGAGACTCGCTGCACAAACCTCGTGGAAAAATGAAAGCCAACAATGGAATCACGATTCAGAAATAACTCAAAGCCTTCACTCACCGATATCAGAAGTGGGATCTAACTCAAAACAATAAATGAGGAGCAGTTTCGCATTTTATTGGAACAACAAAATCGAAACTTCTGAGGGAGAGCAAAAACTTTTCGTGCATCGCCTAATAAGTCTCGACAAGATGGTAAAATTGTTTTACCGAAATTTAACTCCGACGTTGCTGGAGCCAACGCCACGCAATGGTGTGCTACGGTGGACATCGTTCTAAAGGAAAATCCATTGCAAGGTAGTTCGTTAATTTTGGCCTTGACGAAGTCATTGGAAGGAAGCTCTTCGCAGTGGTTATCGCAGATTTGCTACCCAGGCATCACATGGGAACAATTTAGACAGCTTTTCGATACGAAAGATACGAAAACTCAGAGACACCGGCCGCAACTATTTTGAATTTGCTGAACAGTCGTCCAAATTCTGGCGATTTTTTTTTTTTTTTTAATTCATTTATTAACAAAAATAACATATAAGCCAACGAAATACAACAAACTGAAAGGAACATGAAAGGAACATGAATACACAAAAGATGCCCGCCCGGCGGTACGTCCCATTGGGAATTGCTTCGCCGGGCTCGTGGCAACTTCTATGCGGATCCGGCCCTCTCTCTCTCCAGTCTTCTTAGTTCTCGCATGACGACTCCGATGTATGAGCTCACCGCCGCCCAGTTGACACCGCTTTCCAGCATGCTGGGAACCAGGCAGGCCTCCGACAGGGATTGTCCGATCGCTTGCTCGACCCGCTGTCTATCCACCCTAAAGCGGCCGCAACTGAAAACAACGTGGTGGGCGTCCTCAATTGCTCCTTCAGGGCACGCAGGACACGTTGGAGAGTGGTCGTGGCCAAACCTATTTAGGTATTGGCGGAAGCAGCCATGTCCGCTCAGCACCTGCGTGAGGTAGTAGTTCACGTGCCCGTGCTTTCTACCGACCCAAGCCTCAATATTTGGGATGAGACGATGCGTCCATCTGCCATTTGTTGCAGCATCCCATCGGTCCTGCCATTTCCTCACTGCGAGCCTTCTTGCGTCAGCTTTGGCTACGTTCTTCGGAATGCCCCTGCTGATGGCCTCTGTAGTGACACGAACTTCGTCTGCCAGGATGTCGATGGGCACCATGCCAGCGACTACTAGGGCTGCATCCTCCGAAACAGTCCCTAAAGGCGCTGCAGACTCTGAGAGCGCAGAGTCGATAAGTCGGACTGATGAGGCGGCGGTAGCTTTCGACCTCCATGGCCGGTGCCCAGATCTGGGCTGCGTACAATATTTGTGATTTTACCACACTCATCAGCAACATTCTCCGCTCCTGTCTGGGCCCTCTTGTGTTGAGCATAATCCTGGCGAGTGCTCTCCCCGATTCCGCTGCCTTCCGCTGTACCGCCATTAGGTGTTCTCGGAAACACAATCTTGTGTCGAGCCACACTCCTAGGTAGCGAATTGCTCTAGCCGATTTCACCTCGATGCCGTCGATTGTAACGGTGGCCGTTTCCACTATCTTCCGGCTGCTTATTAGTACCGCTTCTGTCTTGTGCGCCGCTAGTACTAGGCCCACCGAGCGCAGCCAGTTCGTGATGGATGCAATGGCTGTATTTGCCATTGACTCTACATCCTTCAGAGTCTTGCCCACCACTACAACCGCAACATCGTCCGCGTAGCCGACTAGCTGACACCTACTCGGCATGTCCAGTCGAAGGATGCCATCGTACATGATGTTCCACAGAAGCGGACCCAGAACCGAGCCCTGAGGCACTCCTGCGGACACCTGCCGTTGAACGGATCCTGACGACGCAGCGTACTCCAGCTTTCTCCCTGAAAAGAAGCTCCATATCACCTCGTACAGGTACGAAGGAATCCCGAAGCTTCTGGCCGCATCAAGAATGCAGCCCCAATCCGCCGTGTTGAAGGCATTCTTCACATCCAGGGTGATCACCAGGCAGTATTCCTTCGCACCTCCTTTCCAACGAGAGCCCTTAATAGCATCGGCCGCTGTGCTCACTACTCTGTTGACCGCGTCTATTGTGGACCTTGCCTTGCGAAATCCGTACTGATTTGCGGACAGGCCGCCCCCTGCGTTGATCGCCTCGTTCAGTCTGGCACTGATGAGGCTTTCCAGCACCTTACCCACGGAGTCCACGAGGCAGATTGGGCGTTATGATGACGCTACCTCTGCTGGTTTCCCAGGCTTGGGTAGCAGCACCAGCTTTTGCAGCTTCCACTGAGATGGAAATACTCCCTCCTTCAGGCACTGGTCAAAGGTTGCCGCGAATAATTCCGGGCGAGTTGCCATTGCCAGCCGAAGTGCACGGTTGGGGATGCAATCAGGGCCCGGGGCCTTGTTTTGGTTTCAGCGACCTGGCGGCCGCAAGCACTTCATCGGTAGTGACTGGGACGTGGTAGAGGGAATCGACACGTTCAACGCGCCTACAGTTTAGGGAGTCCACACGCTGGGGGAAGAGATCGCAGACAATTCGTTCCAACTCGCTGGCTTCAGTAGGAGAAGAGAATCTGTTGGCGTAGACTCGCTTGACCACGATCTTGTACGCCTTGCCCCAAGGGTCCCGATCGGCCGAGTCGCAGAGACTGAGGTACACTTGCCGCTTCGCTTCATATATAGCCTTCTTCAACTCCTTCCTACATGCGCTATAGGCTGCCCATAGTTGCGGCCATGTCTCTAATCCTCGCTTCCTTGCTCTCTGGTAACGCCGCCTAGAGGCTAGGCACCTTCTACGTATATCTCGGATAGAGCTTTTCCACCAGAAGACCGGTTGCTGACGTCCCTTGAAAGGTCTCCTTACCGCCATGCTCGCGTTGCACGATTCAGCCAGCATGCTGGATAGCTGGTCTGCCATTCGCTGAGCTGTGCTCTGGGTCCACTCGTGTGCCTCGTATGCATCGGCGAAGGCTCTTACGTCCAGAGTGTCGCTCTTGTATACCCTGCTTTGGGGCGGCGCCACCCGACGGGGTTGGGTGACACCTAGCGAGAATATTATCGCCTCGTGATCGCTGCCCGTATAGATTTCGCCAACGCTCCATGATGAAGACCTAAATAGCCCACCGCTTACGAAGGTGAGGTCTATGACGGATCCACCGTTTGCACTGCTGAATGTAAAACGTGACCCTCTGTTCAGAAGGGCTACGTCCAGTGATGCAAAGGCTTCCAGAAGCGAGCGTCCTCTCGCATTGGTAACCGCGCTCCCCCAGTCAAGGGCCCATGCGTTGAAGTCCCCTGCAATAACAAGGGGATTGCGAGAGCGCGCATCGTTAACTATCTCGTCGAGCGCTTTGCAAAAGTTCTCATGGCTCACGCTGGGGGGCAGGTAGCAGCTATAGACCCATTTTCCGTCTACCTGTGCGCGTACGAAGTGTTCTCCTGCCATAGGGTGTCGCAATTGGATCGGAGAGGCGCCGCATGCCCAAAGTGCAGCCTTACCGGTGCTGCTGGCCACCCAATTGCCAGTGGACTTTCTTCTGAAGGGCTCGCTTATGATCGCGAGCTCCGCTTTGACTTCATACATGTTCTGCGCAAGTAGGTTGTGTGCGGCCTCGCAGTGGTTAAGATTCAGCTGGAGGAATCTACTCATTTTGGTGGCCCTTATCGATCGCCTTTGGTGGTACTCCCGTCGTTGATGGGCATCGCTGGCTACCGGCCGCGTGGGCTCTATTGCTTATGCCGGCCGCCTCGCATAGACAGCAGTTAAGTGCGTTACTGCACTCCTTCGCCTTGTGATCCTTGCCTCCGCATCTCAGGCACCAGTTTGTCCTGTCCACCGGGTCCGAGCACCGAGCTGCTACATGGCCGAACGTCAGACACCTGTAACATCTGACCGCCGATGTGTTTTTGCGGATGCGGCACACAGAAAATCCTATCTTGAGGTTGCCAGCCTTCAAGATGATCTCGGCCACTGATGACGGAACGCATAAGACTGCCCTTTGACAGCCGTCGTGTGCCGCGCGCAGACTTTTTATATCCGAGTCTTCAATTCAATTTGATCTGATAACGCGCGTACTATCTCGCCTCTCGTGGTCTTACCGTCCATATCCAGCACATCTATCCTGGTTAGATTTGACAATGCGCGCGCCTCAACCTGTCCGGCTAGGGCCACTCCTATGTCCAGAAGCAGGTCTCCCTTCGCAGTTCGTCTTACCGTGCGAACACTGTCGCCCACAGCAATGAGCCTCTCGTCCTGGCTCCTAGTAACCAGCTTCACCATCTCGCTGTACGAGACATTGCCTTTTCCTTGGACCAAAATAGCAGGTGGACGCTTCTTGGGTATCGCCTTTTTCGCTGGTCGCGCAGCCACTGTCTGCCGGCGGGCTCTGATTGCTGGCCTGCGTTTGGCAAAAAATTTCCTTGCGGCCGGGGATTTTTGCCATTCAGCAAAAAAGTTTCCGAAGTGTTACCGACTGCTTTTTGGCGGGGCATCCTTGCCTGTTGCAAGTTATCCGTTTGCTGTCCTTTAGTAGCGAAGAATTTCGTTAGCGCTGTGGTGCATTTGGGGGATGCCACTACTGGTTCTGGGTCGAGGTTCTTGCGCAGAGCGAGGCTAACAATCTCTCTATTTTCTGTCTAAGCGCGTTCGTAATGGCACGCTTGCATCCCCTTCCCTCTCTGGCTTGATTCTCTCGGCTATCTCCTCTAGTAGAACTCCCATTTCTGCCACCTCATGCTTGCCACTCCTAACTTGTTGCAACCTGGATTTCTTTGGTTGTGCCTCACCGCCTGCTGGTGGACTCAGCGAGTCTTCACGCAGTCTCTTTGGCGTTTCGTGGGGCACACCAAATATCTCCTCTATTCCTGGCGGAAGCCCCACCCCTCTATCTCTAGCTGACTCGCTGGGCTGCCCTCGCAAGCAAACAGATTCAGACCATCTGACCGGCACTGTGGCGAGCGCCAATGACTGACGCCGCGCACTTGTTGGCCCCGCCATCGAGCCAGCCGATCTCAAGCCCTCCATTGCTTGCAACCAGGTATTTCCCCTTGGGACTCTATATGGAAGTTATGCCGCTCCCTGCTCGGCTCCACACACTTGGAAATTTCGGTCTGTGACGGAACAAAGTGCCAACCACTGGTTCCAATAAACCCAAATTAATTGTTAGAAATTTTCTGACAATTAATTACTGTGAAAAATGCAATTGAAAATTTTTACACAGTGCGGATTTGAACCTGGTACTTTCGCCTCCTAGGCTGAGTGCTTGCCTTGGGGCCCACAGACCGAGTTAGCGGCTGGGGGGCTGAAACACAGCTATGTACGATGGGGTCCCCAGAAGTATGCCGCACTTTGCGGGATCGCGCAGCTAGGTTTGAAGCTTAGCTTAAAAGCTTAGCTTAAAAGCTCTAAAGCTTACGACACGTTCGGCGGGTTGGCAAGTGCCAATATCAGTGCTTTTAAGCCCGGGTTGGCCTGCCCAGTGCACAGCTGATACTCACACCACGAGTCAGGTTATCCAGCTAAAAACAAGGTGGGAAACAAAAAAGCAAATACAAAAGGGAGAGATGACTCAAACCAGGATAGTGAATTTTTTCCTTCAGTTATCGGTGTTGATGTTGGTGGGGGTGCGACCACCCCACTACCACACACGCGAATGCGAGATTACAACGAATTGCGTACACAGGGACTGTTCGCAGCAGACGAGACTTACAGTCCGAGTTACAAGTCTTTTCGTTTGACAATAAGCGGTCCAGCTCTTCAGACGATTATTCAATTGCAAAGCGTGCTAAAACATTGCCAATCAAATGTTACTCATGTGGGAAGCTTGGACACAGGAAGTCGGAATGCAGAGTGCAGAAAACTTTTAAATCTGGAGAAGATCAGCGAGCTTCGTCAGTGCGTGCTAAAGTCGTGACATGCTAGCGATGTCACGAGCCGGAACACATTTCTACTCAATGCCCCAAGAGTTCGGATGGTGACGCAGGATCACGTGTGCATAAGAGGGTTAACCTATGTGTCGTTGATGAACCAAAAGCAATTATGTTGCACCGAGGTGAGAACTTTCCAGTGACATTTGATTCAGGCGCAGAATGCTCGTTAGTCAAAGAGAGCATAGCACACAAACTGTCTGGGAAAAGAACAAATAACGTAATATCATTAAGTGGAATTGGTAATGTTAGTGTAGTTTCGTCAATTCAAATCACAAGTAATGTAATGATAAATGGAAATTGTATCGAAGTAGTATTTCATGTAGTCCAAGATAATAATATGAAAAATAATATTGTAATTGGCCGCGAAATTTTAGCACAAGGATAATCTGCTATAGTATCAACAGAAGGTGTGGAAATAATTAAAGACAAAACAGTTAACGTTTGTTCTGTAAAAAGTTACGAAAATGATTTTAATAATTTAGTAACTGAAGCACAGGGAGAAGATAAAAATCAATTGTTAAGATTGTTAAAAAAGCATTCAAAATCATTCATTCGCGGAACTCCTTTAACTCGCGTAACTACTGGTGTAATGTCAATTCGATTAGTAAAATCCACCAAGACTGTGCAAAGACGCTCTTACAGATTCAGTCCCAGTGAAAGAGAATTACTCCGGTCAAAAGTTCAAGAGCTAATAGATTACAATGTAATAAGGCCGAGCAGTTCACCTTATGCTAGTCCAGCACTTTTAGTAAAAAAGAAAAACGGATCTGTAAGACTCTGTGTCGATTACAGGGAATTAAATAGAAATACCATTGCAGATAAGTTTCCTCTACCATTAATTTCAGATCAGATAGCTAGATTGCGTGGAGCAAGATACTTTACTTGCTTGGACATGGCTTGCGGGTATTATCAGGTCCCATTACACGAGAACTCCATTGAGTACACTGCATTCGTCACTCCCGACGGACAATTTGAGTTTTTAGCGATGCCGTTTGGTCTAAAGAACGCACCGTCGGTTTTTCAAAGAGCAGTGATGAAAGCCGTGGGCGATTTGGCATTTTCGTACGTTATCGTCTATATGGATGATATAATGATCGTGGCGTCAACTAAGGAAGAAGCTATTGAAAGATTAGAGATCGTCTTGAATATTTTGACTAAGGCAGGCTTTTCGTTTAATGTAGAAAAATGCTCATTTTTGAGGAATTCTGTTCAGTATCTAGGATACGAATTACAGGCGGGTGAGATTCGTCCAAATTTGCGTAAAATTGAAGCATGCGCATTGCCACCACCCAATTACAACATTGAGGCAATTTATAGGATTGGCTTCGTGTTTTCGCCAATTTGTGGCAGGATTCTCTCAGCTATTGAAACCTCTTTACTCTCTTACATCTATTAAAATTAATGTTGATTGGACGAATGAACATGAGAAGGTTCGCAAACAGATTATTTATATCCTTACAAGCAAACCAGTCTTGGTAATATTTGATCCTAAATACCCCATAGAACTGCATACAGATGCAATCGAATTGAAAATAAACCGACATTATCTACATGGTAATAGGTTTGTCATTTTTACTGATTGTAATTCGTTAAAGGCTTCTAGAACAAAAATTGAGCTTTCACCTAGAGTGTATCGCTGGTGGGCATTCCTTCAAGCATTCGATTTTGATATTCAATATTGCGAAGGCAAACGTATGGCCCATGTAGATTTTCTGTCAAGGAATCCTTTCCCTGGTAAGAAAAAAGAGAATCAAAATAAAGTTGTAGAAAAGCATGTACAGTTGATGGAAATTTCTGATAATTGGATTCAAGCCGAACAACAACGTGATCAGGATATTTTGCAACAATTAACAAGTTGAATGAGGGTGAACTTTCTAAAGATTTATCTGCAACTTATGAGATGAGAGCTAATGTGCTTTACAGAAAAATTCAAAGAAATTGTAGGACTCGTTGTTTGCCAGTCATTCCAACCTTTAGTTGGTCTGTAATAAACCAAGTACATGAATCGATCTTACACTTAGGTTGGGAAAAGACCCTAGATAAAGTGTACGAGCATTACTGGTTTACGGGAATGGCGAATTACGTCCGAAAGTTTGTAGAGAATTGTAGGGTGACAAAATCAGCGTCCGGAAAAGTCCAAGTGGAACTGCATTCGATTCCGAAGATTAGCATACCTTGGCACACGTTGCATATAGATATCACTGGAAAACTAAGTGGGAAGAACGATCGTAAAGAGTATGTCATTGTTCAATGGTTTTACAAAATATGTTTATTTGTACCACACTTATAAGCTTGACGCAGTTAGTTGTATTGACGCATTAAAGTCATCGATAGACTTAAATGAACAAAGATCTCAGACTACAAGAAATATGGACAATGCAGCAAGCTATGACAAACTTAGATTTGATAAAGACAAGGCAAAAGTAGTCAAATTCAGTAAGGGAGATTATGTTCTGATCAAAAATAGTGAGCGACAACAGACTAAGTTGGACCCTAAGTTTCGTGGACCTTTTATGGTCATAGAAGTATTAGAAGGCGATAGATATACGTTGAAGTCCATATCAAGTAAAAGACAGTATAAGTACCCACATGATAGTTTACGGAGAATGCCAGAGGTGCAGGTACCAAGCGAGCTGGATATCGACGGAGATGAGTTTGATTCATCTGGTGAAACGGGTGAAACAGACCGTAAAGGCACAGTTGGAAGAGACTGTGGTGAAACGGGTGAAAACACCGTAATGGCACAGTTCAAAGAGACTGTGGTGAAACGGGTGAAACAGACAGAAACCTTGCCGTGGATTCTTGAAACGTAAACGAGAACATAAAGAAAAGAGAATGTTTGTAAAACTAAAAGCGAAAATGTTGTTTGATAAGAATGAAAATGTGTAGGTTATAAAATAAGAAAATATTAAAAACATTGTAATGTTTAATGAATTGTAAAAGAAATATGAACAAACAAATGTTGAAATATGCAAGTAGAAGAATATGAAATAAGAATTTTAAGTTACGAAATATGTTATAGCAAATAAGAGATTTCTAATTATCATTAAACTGGATTTGTCAAACTGCATAAAAGAGAATGTTTTTGGTTCAGTTAGTTAAAACAAAGATGTGAAAATGATGTTTGTAAAAGTGGTTTATATTCCTGCTACACGAGGACGTGTAATTTGTCAGGATGACCGTGTCGGAGATTGAATTAGGCATTTCTAATAATTTGAATTGTGTGCCTACTGTTGAGGCGAATTGCTCAGTGTTAAGTAATGAATATCATGACAGATGTAGAACTGTTTAACACTAGATTTGTGCGATGACAGCATAGGCTGTCATCGAGTGTGGCTCAGTATGTAGTTGAGAGAATTCAGTCTCTGTTCTTTCTGAAATTCAACCTGAAAGCCCGTCGAGACTCGCTGCACAAACCTCGTGGAAAAATGGAAGCCAACAATGGAATTAACGATTCAGAAATACCTCAAATCCTTCACTCGCCGATACATATATATATAAAAATGTTTAACTCTGAGTTGATTCCGATATATATATTAATTAATATGCATACATATAAAATTTTCACTTTTGTGTGGATATATACATATATTAATTAATATATATTAATAAATGTACAAACATATATATATATATATTAATATTTCCCCCATAATACTCATCAAGGTCCCTGCTCGGGCGCCATCTGTAAGGAAGCTCTGGCTGGGGTACAATTCTCAGTCCCAGAGTCCAGTCTACAGAACATTTATTTGATCTGGAGACCTTGATGAGTATTAGGATTGGGGACTGAGACCACATGAAGGGGGGAAAAGGAAGAGAAAGGAATAGGAGGGTAGTCCAAGAGGAGTAGCAACGACTGATCAGTCTCGTCTGCCAAGCGAAGCCCGCTTAGCCAAGATCCGTTGCTTCTTGGACGGGAAAGGGAAGCGGGAAAGGGAATGTTAGTGTGGTAATGGGAAAGGGATGGTGAAGAGGAACTGCAACGATTGATCTCGTCTGCCAAGCGAAGCCCGCTTGGCCAAGATCCGTTGCCTCCTCACCTTGAGTGACTGGTCTCTTTAGCGTCGGTATGCAGCGCAGCGCCCGCAGTCGAGAAGTTACTCTCTCTCCGCGACGCGTCGACGCTGCAGCCACATCCAGACAGTAGCTAGAAAGAGAGGGAGGCGTCGATTGAAAGCATTGGCTATCAGAAAAACAACTACAGTTAGTTTTGAGGTATTTAATGTGCCCTCCATAAGCGTATGAAAAATAGAAGTAACAATACAGAGGGGCCCCAAATGGGCGTAGTTTAAACTGCGATGAAAATGTGACTCGTCACAGAATTTACGTTGTGTTTGTCGCAAATATGAGCGATTATTTTTGCTATATGTGTCCGAATCCGTAATTTTCCTTAGCAGCTTGCTGTGCGTTCCACAGACTTCTTTAAACAGGGTTTCAGAGATCAGGCTGCCCCATACTGCAATGGCGTACGTTAGGATTGGTACAATAATTTGCTTAAAAATTGTGACTTTGCATCGTGTGCTAAGTGAGCTCTTTTCCCCTATGAGCCATTTTAGGCGGTGATAAATGGCTTTGGCTTGTACACATAGGTGAGTTATGTGATTTTTTAGAATCAGCTTACTATCTATTTGACTTCTAGATATTTATATTGACTTGCATTTTTTATTGGCTTTCCATCAATCTTTATTAGGTGAGATCTTAGAGCAGGAGAAATGTTTCGTTTTGTGTGTAGGACATGAACAGTTTTATCATTATTTATAGTGAAGCACCATTTTTTTTGACCATCTAGTAAATTCGCTTAGATATATTTGCGTTTTCCTGATGGCCACATGGGTGTTTTTATCGGTGAAGACGACTATTGTGTCATCTGGGAACGTTTACAGTAGGATGTCGGGGGTCTTTGTAGTTTCACATGATTCCATGAGGAAGACATGATCAAAAATATAATCTGGCATAGGCATGTCTGAGGAGTATTCGTTAAAAAGGAGGGTGCCCAGAACACTGCCTTAAGGTATTCAGTGCAGTGAATAAGATGGCCTTAAAAGGTAGGACTTTTATGAGGGCGTACAGGAGTTTTCCTGTTGATCAATTTTCTAATTTCTTTTTGCAGCTCGAAGAATGTTATGGGTCTTGCTAACTGTTGTGTATGCAGCCCTATCATACGTAAGCCATCTGGCAACTCTATTCTTGACGCCCGAATGGCAGTCCAGCCGGTCGTTCGCAGCAAGCTCACGCGTTATAAACTTGCGATATATATCTATGTAATATCAACATCACTTAATCAATAACATTCTAAGATATTTCAAACTTGCGACGAGGATGGGATGCTAATTATCATCCGAAATAAACTTGGAATTATTGACGCAAAATAAAAATCAAAAATTGTCACGCACAAAACCATACATATACGTTTACATATACATGCTGTGGTGAAATTTTGCAAACGTTTACACACACATTTGCATGGCAGAGTCGCTTGCTGGTGAATTTGGAAAGATTAGATTGGCCGGCGTTTTTGAGGAAAAGAAGGAAGTAATTGATTCTACGAGTGCTAAATATACTCAACGGAACCCAATTATGACGACAGTTGGAAGTTTGGAACCGTTTGATTTGGGGCAGCCAAATAAATGGGCCTCATATTTGGAGCGATTTAAATTGTTCCTGCTTGCCAATGATGTCAAAGACGAGGGTCGCAAAAAAGCATCTTTCCTCACATTGGTTGGAGCACCAGTCTACGATCTTTTGACATCATTGGCGTTTCCAAACCAGGTCAGTACATTACCATTAGACCAAATTGAGAAGATTCTAACTGATCATCTTTGTCCACGTCCATCGGAAATCGCTGCATTTTATCATTTTCACAAACGTGATCAACATCCGGATGAGACTGTCGGAAACTATCTCGCAGCGCTGCGGGCATTGGCAGTGGGTTGCAATTTTGGAGCAGCGTTGGACGGAATGCTGCGTGATCGTTTTGTATGCGGCATGAGGGATGAAAGCTTACAGAGAAGTTTTCTTGCAGACACTGAATTGACAGTGCAGAAAGTTTTGGAGAGAGCAACTACTAGTGAAGCTGCAGCGAGTGCAAAGGCTATCAGACAGCCTAATGAGACTATCCACAGCATCAAATCACAGCGCCCTCAACAACCACATAAAGGAAAAGGACAACAATGTGCGGGTTGTGCCGGTCCACACGGCCGGCAGCAATGCCCTTATCGTGAAGCAATATGTCACGGCTGTGGCCGGAAGGGCCATCTTAAGCGTGTCTGCCGGAATAATGAATCGTCGAACGATGTTCATCCAGTAAAGGGCAAAAATTCACGCGGAAAATCGGTAAACCTCATATCTAATCTGGTGAGCCTGAAGAAACGTATCACGGTACAGATTAATGGAAAATCGTGTACTTTTGAAGTCGATTCTGGATCTGACGTAACTATGATGACGTTGCGGACTTATGATCGTATCTGGCCAACAAACAAGCCTAAGGTTTACAACTACGATCCGGGGTTTAGTGACTACCAACACAACCCAATCCAGATACTAGGAGTTTTTGATGTATCCATTCATTACAACGGTCGTAATATTGATAATCTACCAGTCATCGTCACTAAAAGCGGTTGTAGCGACCTTCTGGGTTGCAACTGGTTTGACCCACTAGGCATCAGTATCAAGGGCATACATTCAGTGGGCAGTGACGTACAGATCGCATGCATTCTGAATAAGTTCGAACACTTATTCTCAACAGAACTTGGATGTTACACTGGTCCGCCAGTCAAATTAAACATTGATGCAACAGTGCCACCAGTGCGACTACCTCCACGCCGAATTCCATATGCTCTAAAGGGACTAGTCGAAGAGGAGCTGAATCGCCTATGCAAGCAAGGGATTCTTAAACCTGTGGAGTATTCAGATTGGGCCACTCCCATTGTACCAGTTATCAAGAAAGACGGTTCAATTCGTATTTGCGGCGACTATAAATCAACTTTAAACAAAGCGGTTAAGCCGCACTGCCATCATATACCGGCGATCAACACGTTGCTGGCATCTATCGAAGGTGGATCGATTTTTGCCAAAATTGATCTGGCTCAAGCTTATCAGCAGTTAGTAGTCGACGAAAATTCGTCTTTGCTGCAAACAATCATTACACATAAGGGTGCATTCAAAGTTACTCGATTGCAATTCGGCATTTCATCAGCACCAGGCATTTTTCAAAGCTGTATTGAGAATGTGGTACAGAATATTTCCGGAGTCGTAGCATATTTTAATGACATTGTAATAATGGGAAAAACGGAAACGGAATTGGCAACTAGATTACAGGAACTGTTTATACGTTTTGATAAAGCCGGACTGCGACTACGCAAGGACAAATGCCAATTCGGAGTACCATTCGTTCAGTTTTTAGGGTTCAAAATTGACTCAACTGGTATAAGACCATGTGCCGATAAAGTCTCGGCAATCAAAGACGCACCAGCACGTAAGGATAAAAAGCAGTTGCAGGCTTTCTTAGGACTACTAAATTTTTATCACTCATTTTTGCCACATAAAGCAACAGTGGCAGAACCCTTACATCGTCTTTTGGATAAAAATGCAACTTGGAAGTGGGACAAACAGTGTGAGAAGGCTTTTTCTACACTTAAGGAACTTATTGGGTCAGACGACGTACTAGTGCATTATGATGGTTCATTGCCACTAGATCTAGCTTGTGATGCGTCACCATATGGACTCGGTGCAGTTTTAAGTCACAAAATGCCGAATGGAGCGGAGAAACCCATCGCCTTTTTACTCCCGTACCTTATCCAAAGCTGAGCGAAATTATGCTCAGATTGATCGAGAAGCTATTGCCTTGGTAGCAGGAGTAAAGAAGTTCCACAACTATGTCTACGGTCGTACTTTCACACTAATCACCGATCATCGACCTCTGCTGGGTATTTTTACCACATCGAAAGCAATCCCAAACATTATTTCAAATCAGATGCTACGTCGATCTTTGTTCCTGTCAGCAATGCGGATTTTCGAATTAGCAGCAACGCCAATCATAAGTGCTAAGGCGATTGCCGCTCAAACATCGAAGGACCCCTTATTGGCGAAAGTATCAAACTGGGTGTTAAGGGGATGGCCTGACATGAAATTGGAGCAATCAGATATTGCATATCCATACTATTGCCGTCGGGAACAGCTATCTACAAATAAAGGAGTTTTGATTTGGGGAAATCGCCGTAGCTATGTTTGGTGGCCAAACATTGACGCAGAGATTGAGCTCATTGTTAAGAAATGTATTCCATGCCAGCAGAATCGTAACGATCATTCAGAGGCACCGGTGCATCATTGGGAGTCAGCCAAGCAGCCGTGGTCCCGTCTACACATAGACTTTGCAGGACCTTTTCAAGGAAAAACCTTTCTTCTGGTCGTGGATTCTTACTCAAAATGGCTAGAGGTTGCGGTTGTTAGCTCCACTTCTACAGCGGCTACAATCAAAGTTCTCAGGCAACTGTTCGCTACGCATGGGTTACCAGATCAGTTAGTGTCAGACAATGGCACAGCATTTACCTCCGAGGAGTTCAAGGCATTCCTCCACAACAATCTAATTCGACACATTAGATCAGCACCGTTTCACCCAGCATCAAACGGCCAAGCAGAGCGAATGGTGCAGACCACCAAAAACTACCTTAAAAAACTACCTCCGAACAATAACATGGATCTAAGCCTTGCTCGATTTTTGTTTAATCAACACATAACTCCACATGCAACGACAAATCGCTCGCCAGCTCAGCTGTTGTTGAATAGGGAGTTAAAGTCCTACTTTGATAAACTACAGCCACAAGAAATTTCTAATGGAGCTGAGCCATTTATTAATCAATCCAAATGTTTTGATACAGGCAAATCCGTTTGGGTACGAAACTATGCACCGGGCCCAAAATGGATAGAAGCCTACATATCCGAGCAAACAGGACCAGTGTCTTACAAAGTTCGTTTGACAGACAATCGCATCATGAAGCGTCATTATAACCAAATTCGAAGCCGAGTTGAACAAATAGATGTAAACATATCACATCAGGTACCATCAGCAACTGATGACAACACGGAAGATCCTGTTTCCAGTAACCACTCTAGGCCAGAGAGTCCTATTCAAGATGATCCACAGTCATTGCATGCCTCACCGATGCTACGACGTGTTGCTCGCATGAGACGACCCACTCAATTCTATGAGTCATCTGTGTGTTAAGGGGTGTTGTGTATGCAGCCTTATCATACGTAAGCCATCTGGCAACTCTATTCTTGACGCCCGAATGGCAGTCCAGCCGGTCGTTCGCAGCAAGCTCACGCGTTATAAACTTGCGATATATATCTATGAGGCATATATCTAAGAGGCAGCGGCCAAATGCTATTATTGTCGAAAAGAAGGGCAACATGTCATATAGTGACATTCTAAAGCTAGTGACGCGTAGCGAGGATGCGAAGCTTAAAGCCGTCGGTGAATGTGTCCAAAAAGTAAGAAGAACAGCAAGTGGCGACCTTCTTCTAGAGTTAAAAGGCAGTGCCGATAATTTGGAGCAAATTAAAGGAGATATCGATGTGTCGCTAAATGGCAAGGCCGAAGCCCATACCCTCACCCACCGTACCCGGCTGGAGATTCTAGATATGGATGATGAAACAACAGTAGACGAGATCATCAATGCGATTTCTGCTGAACTGAGCATAAATCTACCCCATGATGCTGTAAAGAGTCTGCGTCCGCTGCGCTCGTGGACTCAGAAATTGGGCATATCGCAGCCAGGTGCAACAGGCGAGTGGACAGGAGCAAGTGGTGCCTGAGATGTGGGCAGAACGACCACAAGATAAAAGAGTGTCACAACAAGGCTAAATGTTTTTTGTGCGTAGAAAAGGGCTTTGACCAGTTGGACCATGTTTCCGGGGGTCAGAATTGCCCTGCACGGACCAAGCAAAGTCCCAAGACGGTGTCCCACCACAAAAAAGATTAGATTTTTACAGGTAAATCTAAACCATTGTGAGGAGGTGCAATCATTGTTAGCGCAAACGGTGCTTGAGCTAAACACAGACGCGGTGTTAATTAGCGAACCTTATAGGTGTAGCGAAGACAGTAACTGGAGCAGGAGTCTCTCATTAAAGGCGGCTATCTGGACGTGCAACGTGCGGGCGCAGTGTTGCTCGCAGAATTCTGTGTGGGCAGCTGAGCACTTTGTGCGTGCTCATATAAACGACTTTTGGGTCTACAGCTGCTATTTGCCACCAAGCCTCTCTCTGGAAAGCTATAGTAGGTCATTGGACGAGTTGATTACGGATATAAGAAACCACAACCGTGTTATTGTTGGCGGGGATTTCAACGCGTGGGCTGTAGAGTGGGGCAGCCCCCTTACCAATGCTAGAGGGCGTGTACTGTTAGAGGCGTTTGCTGCCGTAGACGTTGTCCTGCTAAACAGTGGCTTCCAATTTACCTTCAGGCGCGCAGGCATGGGATCAATTATTGATCTCACTTTCGCCAGCAGTGGCCTTTATCCATCATCGTCATGGAAAATAAGCGATACTTATACTGCAAGTGACCACGAGGCTATCGTTTTTGCGGTGGAGGAAACCGGCCGCCCAACAAATGCTCCTGAGACTCAACATAAAAGATATAAGGTAAACACGCTTAACTTGCAGGAATTTACAGCTGCACTCAATAGCTGCGAATGGGGACAGGATGAAGCGGAGGTTATGGCTCATCATCTCTCCAATATGGTCGAGAGAGCATGCGATGCGGGCATGCAGCAAGGTGGTGCATACACGAGGCACCACAAGTCCGTATACTGGTGGAACCAAAATATTAGCGAATTGCGGAAAAAATGTCTTGCAGCCAGGAGACGATACCAAAGGGCTAGACGCCGGGATGCTGAAAACTGGCCGCAGCTGCGGCACGATTTTAGCTTGGCAAGGACAATGTTAAAGCACACTATTTGGGCCAGTAAGAGGGAAATTTTTCTAAGACTGTGCGACTCAGCAGAGCAAGACCCCTGGGGGAAGGCGTATAAAATCGTCGTAAAGCGCATATATGCAAATAGGCAGCGCACACCCCTAGAAGCGGAGCAACTCAGCTCTATAGTCACGGAATTATTCCCGCACAGAGAAAACTCACTAGATAGTAGACGTCCCGCCACACCAGCAGCAGGAAGTTATGTCACTGACCCTGTGTCAATGCAGCAGGAAGTTATGTCACTGACCCTGTGTCAATGCAGGAAATTGTGGCTGCAACAAGCGCTCTAAAGCCGGGCAAGGCACCAGTGCCAGATGCCATCCCCAACCGGGCCCTCAAGCTGGCAATGGCGCTGCGCCCAGACGCATTTTTGGAGGCATTCAATAAATGTCTATATGAAGGAGTTTTCCCCAGGATCTGGAAACTGCAAAAATTGGTTCTGATCCCGAAACCAGGGAAACCAACAGACATGGCCTCATCATACAGGCCCATCTGCCTGGTGGATACTATGGGCAAAGTTCTAGAGGGTCTTACATGTACCCGGCTTCACAGAGCTATAAGTGCCGGAGGGGACTTATCGTCCAATCAATTTGGTTTTCGCAAAGCCAAATCGACGGTCGACGCCATTGGCAAGGTTGTCAGCATAGCCGCGACAGCCATAAAAGGCACTCGATGGAAGCACGGGACGAAGAAGTACTGTCTGATTGTCACGCTAGATGTCAGAAATGCTTTCAATACTGCAGACTGGGGGTGTATTTTGGATGGACTACACAACTTTGGAGTTCCAGAGTATCTACGCGCAATCATCTGGAGCTACTTCGAAGACAGGCAACTGTGCTTCAGTTCAACGAACGGCCAATCAACATACTCGGTTTCTGCAGGGGTACCCCAAGGCTCCGTTCTGGGGCCACTGTTGTGGAACATTATGTACGACGGGATCCTTCGCTTGAATCTGCCGGCGGACTGCGAAACTGTGGGATACGCTGACGTTGTCGCTCTGGTCATTGTGTCAAAAGAAGTCGCGAAAGCAGAGGCGTTGGCGAACGAGGCGATCTTGCTCATCACAGAGTGGCTGCGTTCGGTGGGCCTACAACTTACAGCACAAAAAACAGAGATTGTCCTACTAAGCAGCAGGAAACGGGTCGAGACGGCATAGGTCAGTGTGGAGGGCTCCATCATATGCTCGAAGCGTGCTATTCGGTACCTTGGAGTTTGGCTGGATACGCGGCTATGCTTTCGAGAACATCTGCAGCATGTGCACGTGAAGGCTTTGGAGTCAGCGAGGGCATTATCAAGAATCATGCTGAATACACGTGGCCCCAGACAAGAAAGACGGCTACTACTCTCTAGCGTTACAACATCGAACATTCTCTACGCGACACAGGTATGGACAGAGGCAGTAAAGACTGAGAGCTATACCAGAGGTATCCGGGCAGCATATCGTCTCAGTGCGCTAAGAGTATGTTGCGGGTTCAGGACCATCTCCGACGACGCCGCACTTGTTATTGCGGGAATGGTTCCGATCGAGCTACAGGTAGAGGAAGCTCGACTAGTAGCATCTTCGCCCGAGGATGGGCCATCTAGGAGAGAGAAGAGGGCTGATGCTAGAAGCATAGCCACATGGCAGCGGAGATGGGATGAATCCTCCAAAGGGCGTTGGACCCATAGATTGATTCCTGACGTGTGTGCGTGGCTTGGTAGGCAACACGGTGCCGTAAATTTCCACCTTACGCAAATTATCAGTGGGCATGGCTGTTTTAGGTATTACCTACACCGCTTCGGACACGACGCATCCCCCTTCTGCCCGAACTGCGGGGACGGCGTTATCGAGGATGCCGAGCACGTCCTGTTCGTATGCAACCGCTTCTCTGACGAACGGCAAGTGCTATCCCAAAAAGTGGGTACCACCCTCACAGTTGGTAACCTGATAGAGGAGATGATTTCGAGTCAACATAAGTGGGATGCGGTAAACTCCTTCCCGGCTAGCGTGATGCGCGATCTGCGATTAACCGAACGCCGGAGGGCAGGTGTAAAGGCACGACAATAAAAGCAACACGGCTGCTGTGAAGCATTACCTTTCGGCCGTCCCGCAGCAGTTCTTGTCATTTTTTCTTGTATATTACATATATACGTATACTGTATACGTATACTGTATGTATGCTGCCTCACTGTTAGATGTTAATAAATTTGTTAAATAAATAGAATTAAAAAAAAAAAAATAAAAATAAATAACAACAATGGAAGATTTCTATTTCCTGCAATTTATTAGAGGCGCCTGAATTACCACCGGGAGCTAGATGGTTTGAATCAGGGTGTGTGAAATGTGTGTGTATTTGGTTTTTCCCCGAGTAACTCAAACGTCTGTTCGTTTCAGATGTTAAAACAGGAGTGACTTTTTTTAATAATGTTTTTGGGTCTCTACGTTTTGTCTATCTTTGTATGTCTGTTACAATCGAAATAATGCATGTATGTATGTATGTAAAATGTATGTATGTTTTATGTATGTATGTTTTATGTGTCATATGAATGTATGTTTTATGTATGCATTTTTTATGTATGTATGTTTTATGTATGTATGATCATCATATATAAATTATCAATCGTTCTGGGAACAGGAAAGAGTCGATGCCACGTCTTCTTTCCTGGGTCTCGTTCCCCAATTTAGTAACCAGGGCAAATGCGTTAACAATGGGGTGTCGGGGTGGATGCCGCTGATTTTCCCTGTGACTTGGGCTTGTTCATCGGACCGTCGTATTCCACTTGTGATTCCAACGCAACACAAATCGATCTAATGGTATGCTGAAAACATAATTTTTCTAGTTGTTTTTGTAGCATTTTATGTTACAAAAATTTTTTTAAATGTTAAAACAAATGCTGTATATTGTTTACAATGCGTTTGGGTATAATGAATGACATATGTAAAAAGCAAAGATTATACTAATTATTATTTTGTTGTTCGCCTTATTTTAGATTTATGGATTTTTTGCAAGCGTGTGGTGATAAGAGTGTTACTATTATTTCGTAAGACTTTATGTTTAGAAAATCTTGGCGTTAACTTATTTCTACGGTTTTCTTTTCGAAATATGCTTTCATTAGTTGATAAGGGGGCTGCGGATTTCCGAGTTTCATTAAGTTTATCAAGTTTGCTAATTTTTGTAAATATTCATGATTAGTGTCGTATTTAATTGTTTGTTCAAATATAGGTGTGCGTCCAGTAAAAAGTTGTGTATTTTGTACATGAATGTATAGCGTTATTGTACGTGAGAAGTGTTTCCGAAAGAGTTTCCTCGTGTTTGTTAATCTGCTTATTTCTTTTTTAATTCTGTGATTATTCTATAGGTTTTAGTCAGTGTCGAATGCAATCGTTCTACTGGAGAGTTGCTGGATGACTGCTGGAAGGAAGTTATATGACATTGGATGTCGTATTGATTACAGAAATCTTTAAATATACTGCCAGTAAATTCCGCACCTTGGTCATAAACTATTTTTTTAGGGATTCCAAAAAGACAGAAAAAATGTTTCATGGCGGTAACGACGTTTATGCAGGTCCTGTTGGGTATAGGGTAGGCACACGCAAATTTTGAAAACTTATCTATTAGTGTAAGATTATAGTTTTTGTTTATCGTGTATATGTCTATATGGACTATGTCCATTGGTTTGCAAGGAGTTTCTGGTACTTCAAAAGGTGGTTTCTGCGGCTGTCTATCGTATTTAAGTGTGAGGCAAATTTCACAACCCTTTATTATTTGCGCTATTTTGCTTTTCATATGTGGAAAGTAGACTTTTCTTTTAAGGTGCATTAATATTTCATCAATACCCCGGTGATTGTTATTATTGTGATAATCATTGACTATTTTTTCTTGATCGGTCGTATTAGTGATATCGTCTAAAAGAGTTGTACACCTAAGTAATTCAAATAATTTATTGTGAGAAAAATGTTTACAGAACACATCTAGTACTATTTGAAAAATATTGTCTGATGTGCAAATTGCTAATGTCCTGTTAATCTTTAAAATTTTTTTTAGAATGTTTAGTACAGTTTCTGAGTTAAGTCTGGGTTCTGTGATTGTTCTCCTTAATTTATTTTTAAAGGGAGGAGAAACCTGGTAAGAAACAGGAGAACCTTCAGCTAAAACAATCTGCAAATTAAAATCCTTAAGTGGTTTTTCGACAATTATTATGCTTGATGCAAGATTATACAGAGAAGATGTTACTTTGTTATTTGAAAAATTTTCGACATCTATATTGTTAACGATAATATTTGCTTCGGGTCGGATACGACTCAGTGCATCTGCAACTACGTTCTGAGAGCCTTTTTTGTATTGAAATTCGTATTCGTATTATAGTAATTGTAGTTTTCAACGGGCTAACTGGTGGAAAATGGTTCTGTGTTCCATGTTAATGGTTTGTGGTCTGAAACTAAAATAAATTTTTTTCCGAATAAGTAGGGTCTGAAGTGTTTTACTGCCCAATGGACTGCAAGCATTTCTTTTTCTGTAGCTGAATAACGGGTTTCTTCATCGGATAATGTGCGACTGGCGTAAGAAATAGGTTTGTCGCTTCCAGATAATTTTTGGGATAAAACATCGCCGATGGCATAATTGCTTGCATCAGTAGTAAATATAAAGGGTTCTTTAAAGTTTGGGTAGGTGAATATTGGATTATTACAAAGTAATGTTTTAAAGAATTCAAAAGTGTTACAGTATTCTTCATCAATCGTTACTGCTTTTGTACCTTTTAATTGTTGTGTTAATTGTTTGTTATGCGGGCAAAGTCTTTAATAAATTTTCTATAATAGCCAAGGAGACCTAGAAATGATTTAATTTGTCTCCTGTTTTTTGGGATAGGGAACTCCTGAATGGATTTTATCTTATTTGGGTTAGGTTTGACCCCATCTTGAGTTACAATATGACCTAGAAAATTAACCTCTCTCCGAAGGAAGTCAGATTTTGCGATTTGTAGCTTAAGATTAGCGGTCTATCAAATACTTGCCTTATATCTATCAGGTGTTTTTGTAGAGATGGTGAAAAAATTATAATGTCGTCTAGGTATACTAAACAAATGTAACCTACTAGATCTCCAGGACATGGTCCATTACTCTTTGGAACGTTGCAGGTGCATTCTTCAACCCGAACGGCATACGGATGAATTCAAAGTGGCCACCTTCGACTGTAAAAGCTGTTTTGCTCCTATCTGCTTGGTTCATTTCAATCATGTGAAATCCACTAGCTAAATCAAGAGTTGAGAAGCAATTAGATTTACCAAGTTGGTCTAAAATCTCATTTATATTTGGAATTGGATAACGGTCTGAAATTGTTTTTTCGTTAAGTTTACGATAATCTAGAACTAATCTCCATTTCTGCTTTTCAGGGGAGTTTGATTTTTTTGGAACTACCCAAACAAGGCCGCTCCAAGGCGAATAACTGCTTTTAATTATGTTTTGCTTTAGCATTGAGTCTATTTGGTCTTTTACTTCTTTCTTTAAGGGGTAGGGGTATCGATATGATTTAACAAAGATTGGCGTGTCGTCAGTTGTGCGTATATAATGTTTAATATCGCTGGTAAATGTTAGTTTTTGGTTGTCGTCATAAAAAAGGTCTGTGTACATGCTACAGAGTTGTATTAATGCAATTTTTTCTTCGGAGTTTAGGTGATCGGTTTTTAATTTGGTAACGTATTTGTGGACATGTGGGAGACTTTGATTGTCCGAATTTATATTGTATATTTCAATATAGTGATTTTGATCATAGGGTATGGTTTCCAATCGCTGTTCTAAATATAATTGCTGATCTTCGAGTGAATTATTTACGATTACCATCTTGCAATATCTGTTAACTGAATTGTACAGTCCTTCTGAAATCTCTAAGTGCTTATTATACATTGTCTGTTGAGAGTAGAAATTACCTTCCTTCATCCGGACCGGACGGGTTATTAAAGATTTTGAAGAAGCTGGGATAATATGTACTTCGGTTACTGGGTTGTCTTGTGAACAAATTTTTAAACATGATTTTGGAGTTTCTAAACAAAAACTGTCCAGATTAATATTGGCTTTCTAAGGACATCTATCCCAAGCAAACCTTTGAAATGTGGGTGAAAATCGAAAAGAAGTAAGTCGTGGTTTTTTCTTTTATGACGTGTTGGTTCAAGACTGACTGTACTGTTATAGGGTTATCAAGAGTTTTGCGATCGACATTGCTCACTATAGTTGGACTTACAAATGAATTTGTGGAACCTGTATCTATTAAGAATTTTATGGGTTGAGTTGTAACGGAATTTATCCATATAAAAGGGAGTGTCGATCCGTGTGATTTTTTGCGTCATTAATATTACAAAGTTCAGTTGAAGATTGTTGCTCATTGATATTGTGTAATTGGTTCCTAGTTGGGCCTGTTGAATTGAAAGGATTTACAGTTGAATTTCTATTATGGTAGTTATTATTAGCCTGGTTGTTAATGTTAGGCTGAGAAATGGTTGAATTATTTCAAAATAACTGGCTTCTATTGTTAGAATAGGGGTTGTTGTTTGGTTGATTTCTTATGTTTTGGGGGCATAAGTATGGTGTTTGGTTTTTGCGAATAGAAGGTCTTTTCGACACGGCAATGTTCATAGGCTTCCTTGATATTTTGTGGGTTTTTTGATTTTATTAAAGTTTTAAGGGGTTCTCGTAGATTAATTAAAAAGGTACTCAAGCATATCTCGTCATATAATTTTGGTTTGTCAGTTGAGTTTTGATTTGTGTTTTGTAAAATGTCTGTCAATTGTGATCTTATTTTCAAAATACTATAAAATAGTTGACCTAATGACAAGCTATCGGGAAAGTTTTGTAAATCGCGAATAAGCATAGCTTCGCTTTTCTTGCTTTTAATGCTGTATGAGATTAGCCTTGATGTCATCCCAGATAAGTGCAGTATTGGATAGTTTTAAGGCGTCATTAGCTCTACCTACGATTTTGTTCCTGATGGCTCTTAACAGAAGGGAGCTGTATGGCGTCTGGTCAGTTCCTCTGATCAAAGCGATGACTTCTTCCACATTGACAATGAAGTCTTGCAGTTTATTAGGGATGCCGTCAAAAGTAGGTAGCTCCTTGATAAAGGCGAGGATTTAAAGATGTTGGGTTGTTGGCTATGCTGCTTATTGTAGGCGTAACGTTTGGAGTCGTTATAGTTGTGGGAAGTGACACTGAAGCGTTTCCAGAATCCATTGCTACGTCGTTGGGTGAATGAACTGGATCTTTATAAATGATGTTCTTTTTGTGGCTGCTTGGAATGTAGATTTTTTTGGCATTTATGTTGACGTGATTTGTCGACGTGAGTGTTTCTAAATTCTGTAATGTTTTAAACATTATTATATTTATTTATATACATGTAACACCCACACACACATACACACACACATTCACACACTTACACTAATATACATCTGTATTATTATCATTATTATTATGTTTTATGTTTTTTTTTTTTTTTTTTTGTGAGTGTTTTAAAATTCTGCAATGTTTTAAACATAATTATAATTGTCTATGCACATACACATACACACAACACACACACGCACACATATATACCGATATACATATACATATATATATACATACATATATACATATATATACATACATACATATATACATGTATTTTTTTTTTCACTGTATGTCACTAACATTGCAACGTTTGTATTGTTCTGAAATTTCTCTACGTCTCAATATTTTACTGGGAGGAAAAAAAAGGAAAAAGGCAAAAATTCATCTAGCTGCCCCAAACCAGAAGGAAGTTCGACCCCCCTACATAAACATTTGATCCTTCAAGCTAAGTAATTTTTTCCAAATTATAGGTATATGAGTACATGTACATGCCTCCAGCATCCGTACCCATACTCACATACATATAATTGTTGCCATTGATTCTCCTAATCCAAGTAAAAATTACTTTCGCGCAAATTTTTCCTCCTCAAAGGAGAGAAAATTTTGGTCCCCAAATTTTTATACATATATATGTGTCCAGTACATAAGGCGCCATATTGTTTCGCCCACTTCAAGTTTTTTTTCTCGCACTTTGACATATATAGGCCGAGTATATAAGGCGCTATATTTTATTTGCCTATTTCCAATATATATTTTTTCGCAATTTCAAAAAAAAATATTAACACATATGTATGTATGCAGTGAATCAAAACTACGAAAAAAACGATCTCCTACATATAAAATATATATATGCAAGCAGAGTGTGTGAATGTGACAAAAAATTACAAATTTATCCAGTGCTACATTAAATCCAAAAATAAAGGTTTTGTGCAAATACAGTCCACTCCTGGGAAAAGTGTGCGCGCAGTGAAAGGTGGTTCCAACGAAGAGAAGAAAATTTTCAATACAAGATTTAATAAAAAAAAAAACGAAAGTGAAGCACCCTCTCACATATAAAAGCCACACTTAGACATTTCTGGTGTCCCGCGACACCCTATTAAGTTGGGGCATATCGGTTAGACACAGCAAAAGAATTCATATTTAAAAAAAAAAAAAAAAAAAAACCATTAATTTATATATCGCCATTCCATATTTTCATATGTAAAAACCTATTTATTCTGTGAAAAAGATAACGATTAGTTTGTATTTCTTAGAGTTAATTTTCCATTTTCTGCGCGGATGCAACTTGTTCGTTGCATCGCCGGAAGAGAAGAGAGAGTTTCAACTCCTCCGCTTCAGATTGACGTATAAAACTCTTCGGGCAGTTATAACTGATACAGGTTAAATCTCACCTCATCAGCAGCGGCAGTGGTGGCGGCGGCAGTTGCAGCAACTCAGAAACAGCAGAAACAGCAGGCGTGATGACTGTAGAGGGAGACGGCATGGAGGGCACTACGTCAGGCATGTCTTCCCATTGGTCAGCGGCCAAAGGAACGTCAGAGTCAGTAGGATGCGGCCGGCAGTATGCATGGCGGCATGCAGGGCATCAAGCAGTGCAACAGGCGTCATCATCAGATGAAGGGCAGGAGTAGTAACGGAGGTGCCAGTGGCTCGAATTGCCACCGACTGTACAGCGGGCTGGGCAGCGGTAGGCTCGGAAGCGGAAGCCGAGAATGCAGCGGGAACTGCAGAGGCCGGCGTGGAAGCGGCGGACACCGCAGCGGTGGGCACAGCAGGGGCGGGTGCGGCGGCAGTGGTTACAGCAGGGGCGAATGCGGCAGCAGCGGGCCCAGCAGGGGCGAGTATATCGGCAGTTGGCCCAGCAGCGGCGAATGCGGCAGCAGTGGTCCCAGCAGGGGCGAGTATATCGGCAGTTGGCCCAGCAGCGGCGGGCCCGGCAGGGGCGGGTGTGTCCGCAGTTGGCCCGGCAGGGGCGAGCATGTCAGCAGTAGGCCCGGCAGGGGCGAGTATATCGGCCGTTGGCCCAGCAGCGGCGGGCCCGGCAGGGGCGAGTGTGCCAGCAGTTGGCCCGGCTTCAAGCCAAGGTGTTTATGCAAGAGCTTTGGCTACAAGAGCTAGGGTGGGATGATCAATTGCCCAGTGAACTCCATCACAGGTGGCAGGATTTTACAAAGAGCTACTCCTTCCTTGACCAGATCCGAATTCCACGATGGGTTCTTCATGACCCAAATTCCGACATCCAATTCCATGGTTTTTGCGATGCGTCACAGCGGGCTTATGGTGCCGCAATTTACGTGCGCGTTAGCAATGACCAAGGCATATCGTGCTGCCTTCTTGCAGCGAAATCTAGAGTAGCCCCGATAAAACGGTTTCATTGCCCCGCCTTGAATTATGCGGAGCCACACTTTGCAGTTGATAAGGCGGAGGCTTTTTGTTGGTCAGATTCCATTCTGTTGCCAGTAGTGAGTCTATTGTCCCGGCTGTTGGTGCTTTTCACGCATCAGATCTCTCTCCATGGGGGCAGCCAACTGGTAGTCCGTCTCATCCGACAGAGATACTGGATTCCAAGACTGCGGAATCTAGTCAAATCGGTGGTCAATTCATGCAAGGTCTGTGTGATTTACAAAAGAAGGCTGCAAAAAGAAGGCTGCTGGGCCCTTCCGGCCCAGCGAACTACTTTCGCACGTCCTTTCACGACCACCGGGATAGATTTCGCAGGTCCTTTCGACATCAAGTGTTTCACCGGCCGCGCTTGCCGCATATCAAAGGGATATGTGTGTGTCTTTGTTTGCTTTTCCACCACCAGGTATACTTTTGAAGAGTTCTCTACGCTGCTGGCTAAGGTAGAGGCGTGTTTGAACTCGCGGCCGATTTCTCCTATGTCTGAAGACCCCACCGACTCTTTAGCTTTGACCCCAGGCCATTTCCTAGTGGGCGGTCCATTGCTATCCGTGACGGAACCTGAAATCAAGGATCAGGTACCGTCTATCATTAACCGGTGGCAGCGTCTGAAGGCCGTGAGTCAGCATTTCTGCACCCGATGGAAAGACGAGTATCTGAAGGAGCTACATAAGCGGAATAAGTGGCGATTCCCTTCTAAAAATCTTGAAGTGGGCGATCTGGTGGTACTCAAAGACGACAATCTTCCATTTAATGAATGGCGTCTCGGGCGAATCCACCAAACACACCCTGGCAGTGACGGCAATGTCCGCGTCGTCGAACTGCTTACCGCTCGCGGTTTTGTGAAGCGTCCCGTCGCAAAGTTGATCTTTCTTCCTCCAGAAGAAAGAATTCAAACCCATTACGTAAAACTACAGTAGCGTCCAGCACTTGGTCCTTCTTCCCAATTAAGAAGGGCCGAGCTGCAAGTAGTAATATGTGTATTCTAGCGCTCTACATTAATTTCTTCATTATTTGTCCCGGCAGCTTCCTGATATTCGTCAACCTAGATCCCGTTTCCATGGCTCCGAGACCGCGTTCAGTACAGGCATCGAAAGAGGAGCGCATATGTTCGCGAGGAACTGAGTCCTTCCGTTGCCGAGTCTGTCGCGGAATCCATCCTCTGAAGCGATGCCGTCGCTTTCTGCGGCTGAACGTGGAGAAGGAACATTCCGGAGGAAGCTGCTTAAGCGGTGATAAGTGCCGAATATGTGAGGAGGATCACCACACGCTGCTCCACTTCCATGAACAGCCACGTCGACGCACTCCAAGCTCCGTCGTACGCCGAGACACCCCCGAGTCCTCCAGACGAAGGGTCGCACCAACGCCAGCCTCCGATCCGAAACTGACCTTGACCACACTGCTGCAGCACCGCAATCCGCATCTGATGCCCACGGCGATGGTGCGTATTGAGACGGGGGGAAAAACCTTCGACGTGAAGGCCCTGGTGGACCCTTGTTCTGCGGTATCGTCGATGGCGACGTCACTGGCCACGGCCTTTAAATTGACAGCCGTCAATATAGGGGCAGAGAAAGCGGTGGCAGCAGTGATCCGGTCCCCAATCAGTGAAGGATGGCGATTGGAGGCGATCCTGAAGGTGGTCGATGGCTTGTGCTGCCGCACTCCAAGCGCTCTGGTGGACCAGCAGATCGCCAAAAAGTTCGAGGGCATCGTCCTGGCGGATGATATGTTCTACCGACCGTCGTCAGTGTCTTTGGTCCTGGGCGCGGATGTGATCACGGAGGTCATGTTAGAAGGGAGTCTACCCGGGGTTGGCGGGCGGCCAATTGCGATGCGCACAGTCTTTGGCTGGACCCTGTCCGGAGCGTGCCATTAGACTGCCTGGGTCTTGCACTCCCTGCAAGGGGGGAGCATGTTTATGCCCAACCGGGCAACGCAAGGGTTAAAGGAGGCGGAAGCTTTCACCTCGCGCCGCTCTCCCGATGATGCCCATCGCTCTCCCCACAAAAGAACTCCCCACACTTCGCTCCAAGCGGGGCTTGGTGCCCTGCTCTTAAGTAAGCTAGGTTTAGTTGAATGAAATAAATTCTCTACGTCTCAATATTTTACTGGGAGGAAAAAAAAGGAAAAAGGCAAAAATTCAACTAGCTGCCCCAAACCAGAAGGAAGTTCGACCCCCCTACATAAACATTTCTTAATGTTCTTTTAAAATATTTTGTAACAAACCTTTATTACTTTAATTATGTATTAATAGTATATTGTTCTTAAACTTGGTGTCACAACTTTAAACTGAACTTCTAATTTTATTAGCGTCTTTGCAACTCAAGCTCACTTTTGTAAATGAGCCTACAATAAAACGTTACTACTTATGAATGCTTCGTTTGCCAATTGCACCTCTACTTAGAAGATCGATTTCACTAGAATTTGCCGCTTTTGCTGCTGATCACTTTCGCCAGAAATTGTAGCTTCTTAGCGTCGTCTTCTCAGCGTAACTCCATCACAGGTGGCAGGATTTTACAAAGAGCTACTCCTTCCTTGACCAGATCCGAATTCCACGATGGGTTCTTCATGACCCAAATTCCGACATCCAATTCCATGGTTTTTGCGATGCGTCACAGCGGGCTTATGGTGCCGCAATTTACGTGCGCGTTAGCAATGACCAAGGCATATCGTGCTGCCTTCTTGCAGCGAAATCTAGAGTAGCCCCGATAAAACGGTTTCATTGCCCCGCCTTGAATTATGCGGAGCCACACTTTTAGCTGAACTGGCAGCTGCAGTTCCTCCGCAACTTGCAGTTGATAAGGCGGAGGCTTTTTGTTGGTCAGATTCCATTCTGTTGCCAGTAGTGAGTCTATTGTCCCGGCTGTTGGTGCTTTTCACGCATCAGATCTCTCTCCATGGGGGCAGCCAACTGGTAGTCCGTCTCATCCGACAGAGATACTGGATTCCAAGACTGCGGAATCTAGTCAAATCGGTGGTCAATTCATGCAAGGTCTGTGTGATTTACAAAAGAAGGCTGCAATCACAGCTAATGGGCACCCTTCCGGCCCAGCGAACTACTTTCGCACGTCCTTTCACGACCACCGGGATAGATTTCGCAGGTCCTTTCGACATCAAGTGTTTCACCGGCCGCGCTTGCCGCATATCAAAGGGATATGTGTGTGTCTTTGTTTGCTTTTCCACCACCAGGTATACTTTTGAAGAGTTCTCTACGCTGCTGGCTAAGGTAGAGGCGTGTTTGAACTCGCGGCCGATTTCTCCTATGTCTGAAGACCCCACCGACTCTTTAGCTTTGACCCCAGGCCATTTCCTAGTGGGCGGTCCATTGCTATCCGTGACGGAACCTGAAATCAAGGATCAGGTACCGTCTATCATTAACCGGTGGCAGCGTCTGAAGGCCGTGAGTCAGCATTTCTGCACCCGATGGAAAGACGAGTATCTGAAGGAGCTACATAAGCGGAATAAGTGGCGATTCCCTTCTAAAAATCTTGAAGTGGGCGATCTGGTGGTACTCAAAGACGACAATCTTCCATTTAATGAATGGCGTCTCGGGCGAATCCACCAAACACACCCTGGCAGTGACGGCAATGTCCGCGTCGTCGAACTGCTTACCGCTCGCGGTTTTGTGAAGCGTCCCGTCGCAAAGTTGATCTTTCTTCCTCCAGAAGAAAGAATTCAAACCCATTACGTAAAACTACAGTAGCGTCCAGCACTTGGTCCTTCTTCCCAATTAAGAAGGGCCGAGCTGCAAGTAGTAATATGTGTATTCTAGCGCTCTACATTAATTTCTTCATTATTTGTCCCGGCAGCTTCCTGATATTCGTCAACCTAGATCCCGTTTCCATGGCTCCGAGACCGCGTTCAGTACAGGCATCGAAAGAGGAGCGCATATGTTCGCGAGGAACTGAGTCCTTCCGTTGCCGAGTCTGTCGCGGAATCCATCCTCTGAAGCGATGCCGTCGCTTTCTGCGGCTGAACGTGGAGAAGGAACATTCCGGAGGAAGCTGCTTAAGCGGTGATAAGTGCCGAATATGTGAGGAGGATCACCACACGCTGCTCCACTTCCATGAACAGCCACGTCGACGCACTCCAAGCTCCGTCGTACGCCGAGTCACCCCCGAGTCCTCCAGACGAAGGGTCGCACCAACGCCAGCCTCCGATCCGAAACTGACCTTGACCACACTGCTGCAGCACCGCAATCCGCATCTGATGCCCACGGCGATGGTGCGTATTGAGACGGGGGGAAAAACCTTCGACGTGAAGGCCCTGGTGGACCCTTGTTCTGCGGTATCGTCGATGGCGACGTCACTGGCCACGGCCTTTAAATTGACAGCCGTCAATATAGGGGCAGAGAAAGCGGTGGCAGCAGTGATCCGGTCCCCAATCAGTGAAGGATGGCGATTGGAGGCGATCCTGAAGGTGGTCGATGGCTTGTGCTGCCGCACTCCAAGCGCTCTGGTGGACCCGCAGATCGCCAAAAAGTTCGAGGGCATCGTCCTGGCGGATGATATGTTCTACCGACCGTCGTCAGTGTCTTTGGTCCTGGGCGCGGATGTGATCACGGAGGTCATGTTAGAAGGGAGTCTACCCGGGGTTGGCGGGCGGCCAATTGCGATGCGCACAGTCTTTGGCTGGACCCTGTCCGGAGCGTGCCATTAGACTGCCTGGGTCTTGCACTCCTGCAAGGGGGGGAGCATGTTTATGCCCAACCGGGCAACGCAAGGGTTAAAGGAGGCGGAAGCTTTCACCTCGCGCCGCTCTCCCGATGATGCCCATCGCTCTCCCCACAAAAGAACTCCCCACACTTCGCTCCAAGCGGGGCTTGGTGCCCTGCTCTTAAGTAAGCTAGGTTTAGTTGAATGAAATACGTGAAGATAAGTAATACATACAAGTGAAGTGATATTTCTCTACGTCTCAATATTTTACTGGGAGGAAAAAAAAGGAAAAAGGCAAAAATTCAACTAGCTGCCCCAAACCAGAAGGAAGTTCGACCCCCCTACATAAACATTTCTTAATGTTCTTTTAAAATATTTTGTAACAAACCTTTATTACTTTAATTATGTATTAATAGTATATTGTTCTTAAACTTGGTGTCACAACTTTAAACTGAACTTCTAATTTTATTAGCGTCTTTGCAACTCAAGCTCACTTTTGTAAATGAGCCTACAATAAAACGTTACTACTTATGAATGCTTCGTTTGCCAATTGCACCTCTACTTAGAAGATCGATTTCACTAGAATTTGCCGCTTTTGCTGCTTCGTCTGCCAATCGCAGCTCAGCTAGCTGATCACTTTCGCCAGAAATTGTAGCTTCTTAGCGTCGTCTTCTCAGCGTAGTTCTGCTAGCAGATCGATTTCACTAGAAATACAATACTAAGTATTGTGGTTTTGTAGCGTTTTGGCAATTCCAGATCGATTTCGCCCGAAATACAATACTAAGTATTGTGGTTTTGTAGCGTTTTGGCAATTCCGCCGAATTATGAAATTGAAAGCAGAATGAGCGACAAACAATGTGTATTTCGTAAAAGAAATCTTGTAGCTTTGCAAAATAATTTTAATTTCACTTATGATTGACCTTTAGTTATCAGCAATTGATTCTGTAGGCCAATTTTCACGTGTGGAACATGTACATGTACATATGTATGTATATATGTAAATACTGTAAGGTAAATTTTTTTTTTTGTAAGTATTGTAAGTTAAATATTGATTTTTTTTTTTTTTTTTTTTTGTGTTGTGTGATTGGTTTTGTAAACGATTATCAACAATACCGTTCCAATTACCAATGCACTTAAGACACAGCAAAAAAATTTTTTTTTTTTTTTTTTTTTGTCTTTTAATGCACTTTAATTACGAAACAAAATAATAATAGGTCTCAATGTGTGGATATAAGTAGGTCCATTCCTGACCCAGCTGCGCCAATTACCACCGGGAGCTACATGGTTTGAGTCAGGGTGTGTGAAATGTGTGTGTATTTGGTTTTTCCCCGAGTAACTCAAACGTCTCTTCGATTCAGATGTTAAAACAGGAGTGACTTTTATTAATAATGTTTTTGGGTCACTACGTTTTGTCTATCTTTGTGTGTCTGTTACAATCGAAAAAATGCATGTGTGTATGTATGTAAAATGTATGTATGTTTTATGTATGTATGTTTTATGTATCATTTGAATGTATGTTTTATGTATGCATTTTTTATGTTTGTATGTTTTATGTATGTATGATCATCATATATAAATTATCAATCGTTCTGGGAACAGGAAAGAGTCGATGCCACGTCTTCTTTCGTGGTCTCGTTCCCGAATTTAGTAACCAGGGTGTTGGGTTGGTAACTCCTGCAGTGTTCCAGTATGCGATTTTCAGGTGGATTGAGCTGGTCATTGGAGAAGGTAAGTAACTTAAGACAATAAGTAAGCTGTGAGTTAATTTTATTAATAATTCTGATTTTTAGCAACTGAGAAATGACGTCCGACCTCGTTGATGAACTTTTTGAGGGCCTCTATTGGATCTGAAGCTCCCTAGCCATGGTTTCTGCTGCTTTGAGGGCAGCAGGCATGTTTCTATCGAACGGTAGAAGAGAATCTGGATATTTAAGAGCTTCCTTAGGAGGATGAAGCAGCTTTATAGGAGTTGGTGTTTGACATTTCCTATGGACGTCTGCCTTAACCACCAGCTGGTGCGGCTTAGCCTTTTGGCGTGTGTCGCCTTGCCTCTTGAGTTGCTTAGTTGGTGTGAGAAAAAGCTAGCGTGGAGCCGCTTTCTCACTTTTCTTTTGGTTGGGACTTCGATTTCACTTAAGACTGGGGGATTAAACGGCTGCTTTGACGATCTTTGACCTTCTTGCAGGAACTGGTGGAAGTGGACGGCGCAATGAGCTACCTCCTTTCTGGCTGGAGTTTTTGATGGATCTTGGCACACTAGATGGATAATAAGTTTTGTTTCCCTATGACTTTGTCTGCTAAACTAATTTGATTTATCCTTTGTGTTTGTTTATTCAGAAAAGGATTTAGGTTTTACTGCCGCCTTGCAGATCGCGACTCCGAGGGATATGGACTCCTGAACGAGTTAGTATGGCTCCTTTGGCCCTTTTTGTTTTGTGGAGTGACCTTGTTGGCTAATTTTCTTTTTTCCTCCAGGAATTTTCTCAATTCGGCTTTGTTAAACGGACATCCTTTCCACACATGCCACATGCTGCCCTCCACAATGTGCACAGACTGGATTGGATATTCGATCTAGGCTGCAGACTCTTCTCGTGGCTTCAGATTTTTAATTGGTGTTACGAAGACAGAGACGGCATGGAGTGCGACGGGCCATGGTTTTGCTGCCTGAATATTTGTACTGTTTTAGTCTCATTGGTAGTTGTTTCTTTGCAGATTTATCCTCTTTGGGCAGTATCGGAGAACCAATCGCCGATTTTGGCTTTATGTCCTCCTTGTCAGGTTTGCTAGGGGTCAGCAGCAGCAACGGCGATTTGGAATGTCCTCTTCCATCGCTACGTCGCAGCTTTGAGTTGATTTTTGTTGTATGGGCTGGGATTTTCAATAAGATTTTGACATATTAAAATTTTTTCTCATTTGAGCTGTTAGAGCAGATGGGTGTGAGGTCCGTGGTGTTGTTTCCAAGAAAAAAAAGGAGCCCTTCATATTTGAAAATCAGCTCTAATATGGCTGCTTTCAGTCTGTGTGTGAGAGAGTGGAAGAAAAGGAATTTTTCTCTCAAGTGTAAAGTGTAATTAGCATAAGAAAAAAAATATGGCTGACCTTTTTACCAATATGTGTGCGAGAGCAAGAAAAGGATTAGGATCGCATCCGCATCAGCAAAACAAATAACGAGAGAAATAGAAATAGTGTTAATTTCTTGTGTTGTTTATTTATTAGTGCTTTCTTTTCTCTTTTTTCCAGATTTGGCCCTAGTGGAGTACCCTCAGATGACATCTGGTCCACCTGGCTCGTCTGAAGAAAGATGGCTCGGAGCGGGAGGGCCAAATCCCTTCGACCGCAGTGTGGTGTTCGAGCGGGCATCATCTGGATGGAAGGCCCATATGGTCCGTCTATTGGCAAAACCTGGAGTGGGCTGGCTAAGAGCGGGACGGCCTTCTTGGGTGGTAATATCTTTTTTTTGTTCGTTTCAGCTTTAGAGCTATGATCAATCGCGTGCAGGAGCTCGTTTTCGATTTGCTCTAGATTTTTGGAGAGTAGCGGTCATCAGTATAGGTGATTTTTTCACCAGGCTTGAGCGGAGGCAACTAAAACTAAATCGATTTATTTGGTTTTCATTTTGTTTCGTATTCTCAGTATTTAATATTTTTGGCGTCCCTTTTATTTACTTGTTTTTTGGTTTTTTGGGCGCCTCTTAGATTGTGTTTAGCTGTTGAATCGTTCGTATTGATCGCTCAAATCGTTTTTCAGCGGGAAACTACATTTGCCATAGCGTATACATAACTATAGAATCCATTTTTGTGCAATTTTGTTTGTTAACCAAATTTGAAGAAACCCAATAGAACGATTTTGGCAACTCGAAAATGGTTATTGAAGTGAAGTAACAGTAGGGACAACGTCAAACGTTGAATTCACCGATGAGGATATCATTGGGAAAGTTTCATACAAAACAATTGACTTTAACCTTTCTAATTTAGCAGAATGTATTTCTTTTATTAGGATCTTTGTGCAACACGATTTCAAAGTCCTGGAGGACTTTTGGTTTACTTTGACCCCGAACTAACAGTTCAAGCTGCTGAGGTAAGTCAAGCTGTTTTTAAATATGTTTCCTACTTGATATTTGTCTTATCAAATATATGATATTAGTTACTAATGGACAGTTGTCCGGAATTGCAATCAGTGGGCCAATTGACTGACTGGTCATTAACACCCGACGATTGGGCTTTAATCCGAGGACTACCGGAAAGCGGAATAATCTGCATTAACAACGATTCATTAAAATGCACTTTATTTTTAAATTCTTCTAAGATTGTGTTTCGGATCATATGAAAATATTCTTTTTTTCTCTCACTTGCAGCGCCTCCAATAACAACTGATTTTCCGTCCACTCAGCCCAGGAATTGGTACAGAGAAAAAACAAACATTTTATTATTGTATGTTGTCATTTTCATGTGATATTATTGCAATAAATATATGCTTAAATTCGATTCGTAGAAATATAAACTAAGGAATTTTCTCCAAATGTAATTAAACTCATTTCATTTCACAGTCCGGTAACACTATTGTCTCTTTGCTTACATTTTTGTGTTGTTGAGTTTGTTAAGTTTTGTTTTGTCGCTGATTGAATATGCAAATACTTTGCGAAGTGTTGGTGGTGAATCGCTTCACCCACTCCAATCGAACCCCGTGGTCAGTGAAATCCACACTGGCCTTGGGCTATAAAGGCAGCTTCTTGGATTCTGCAGATAATTTGGTGGGGTAGTCAAAAGACAACATTCTACTTATGTATTAGAGAGCTGCACGGCTTCATTCTACACATATAAAGAAATGAATGGACTCGAATTGAATTGAATTGAGTGAGTGCTTGCTAACAATGGAGTGAGTGTGTGTGAGTGTGAAGCTCACAGCATCCAACGAAAAAAGTCCGAATGAATGAAGCATAAAGCGGAATGAAAAATTTGTCTAACACAATTCGAATTCGAATTCATTCGAGTTACAGCTTACAAATCTTGTACAGTCATTCCGTTTGTGTCGCTGAAAAGAAATGGAAGTGGAAACAGAAACCCCAGGCAACTCTGTATGTAATTTTCAGTGTTTTTTTGTCTTTTGTTTTGTGTTCATTATTGTATTGTAGTAATATGGTTAATAAATTATTTTCTTTGTGCTTAGATAAAAATCTCTGTAACTGTGACTTGTCCATAAATGTTACCCATATAATTTTTTTCAGATTTAATTTAGTTTCATTGAAATATATAGGCTGTGAGAAGCGCAGAGGAAAATGCAGATGAAATAAGGAAGAAGCTTGATAGTGGCATGTATAATAATTGGCAATTTTTTTCCAAAATGCTGATGGAGAGGAGCTGGCTGAGTTACTAGCCTGTAATATGTGTTTTTCGGTGTTTAAGTTTACAGGTAACACCGTAAAACACAGGTATTATTTGGTTAACTCCAGCAAATTGATGAAAACTATGCCTGTGGGAGTTAATGCAGCAACGAAAAAGGAAGGCATACTTATTATGTCTGAATGGGTTGTAAAGAATTGTCGTCCTTTAAAAATTGTAGATGACTCCGGCTATAAAAAGGTGGCGCATCGTCCTTTGGATCCAACGTGGACTTGGAAAAGCCGCATCCAACCACTGTTTCCAGACACATAGCAGCTATCTACGAGGCACATTTTGGCCCAATAAAAGGTGAAATCGAAAAACATAAAGCCTCTGGATACGCTCTCACAAGTGACATATAGACCGACAATTACTTAAAAGCATCGTATTTGTCATGCACTATCTATTACATAAAAGATGGGATCCTTGTTGATCGACTTATGGCTATAAAGTCAATGTATATATCTCATGACCATAAGTAGTATAGTTGAATTTAAATATTTTTTTTTAATTATTAGGTTTAAATATTCGATCTAAAATTCAAGAAATACTGCAAAGCTTCGGATGTGATATAGAAATCGACAATCCCGTTTTAGTAACCGATCGTGAATCAAACATGATAACAGCCTTTGAAGACTTTGAGAAAATACATTGTGTAAACCATCTTCTCAACAACGCTGTGGAAAAGGCTATTGCTGCTGTTCCTGAGATGGGTCACATCGTCTCTACTTGTACCAGGTTGTTAAATATTTCAAAAAGTCTGGAATGAACTACTCGTTAGGATTTTCCTTAAAAAGTTTTTGTCCAACTCGTTGGAATACAGTATATTAGCTTTCAAAGTCAGTTGAAACTAATTGGATTGAAATAAAAACAATTCTTAAAGACAGAAATCAGACAGGTAGAATTGAAGGCATCTGAAATCTGCTTTACACATTCAAATATTTTCCACAATAGTTCCGGATTTATATAAGTACCATTACCTAGCCTTGTTTCTTTTTCCACCCGCAAACAAACTAATTAAATTTTCATCCACTGAAAAAGAGACTGTGATTAAAGACTGCAAAACTATTATGCAAAATTTTCTTCAAGGCAGAAATTCCAGCACTACTGAAACACCTGTAACTATGGACGAATTTGCTGATTTCGTAGAAGTCCAACAAGTTGAAGTCGCAGACCAAGTTCAACACGAAATAACCTCATTTGCAAATATAAATGTTTCATATACGCTAAATTTTGACCCATTGGCTTGGTGGAATTTGCATGCAAATTTTTTCCTCTACTTTATAAGACAAGTTGCAAAATATTCTGTATTCCAGCGAGCAGCGAAGCTTCGGAACGAACATTTTCCAACGCTAGAAATTTGATTTCAAATATAAAATAGAAATAAATGTACTAAAATATAAGCAAAAAAAAAAAGAGTTTACATTTCATTGGTTTTTGTCTCTTTCTTTCTTTCTTTTCTATAATACAAATAAATGAATTGCAAAATTACTAATGCAGATGAAATAAGGAAGAAGCTTGATAGTGGCATGTATAATAATTGGCAATTTTTTTCCAAAATGCTGATGGAGAGGAGCTGGCTGAGTTACTAGCCTGTAATATGTGTTTTTCGGTGTTTAAGTTTACAGGTAACACCGTAAAACACAGGTATTATTTGGTTAACTCCAGCAAATTGATGAAAACTATGCCTGTGGGAGTTAATGCAGCAACGAAAAAGGAAGGCATACTTATTATGTCTGAATGGGTTGTAAAGAATTGTCGTCCTTTAAAAATTGTAGATGACTCCGGCTATAAAAAGGTGGCGCATCGTCCTTTGGATCCAACGTGGACTTGGAAAAGCCGCATCCAACCACTGTTTCCAGACACATAGCAGCTATCTACGAGGCACATTTTGGCCCAATAAAAGGTGAAATCGAAAAACATAAAGCCTCTGGATACGCTCTCACAAGTGACATATAGACCGACAATTACTTAAAAGCATCGTATTTGTCATGCACTATCTATTACATAAAAGATGGGATCCTTGTTGATCGACTTATGGCTATAAAGTCAATGTATATATCTCATGACCATAAGTAGTATAGTTGAATTTAAATATTTTTTTTTAATTATTAGGTTTAAATATTCGATCTAAAATTCAAGAAATACTGCAAAGCTTCGGATGTGATATAGAAATCGACAATCCCGTTTTAGTAACCGATCGTGAATCAAACATGATAACAGCCTTTGAAGACTTTGAGAAAATACATTGTGTAAACCATCTTCTCAACAACGCTGTGGAAAAGGCTATTGCTGCTGTTCCTGAGATGGGTCACATCGTCTCTACTTGTACCAGGTTGTTAAATATTTCAAAAAGTCTGGAATGAACTACTCGTTAGGATTTTCCTTAAAAGTTTTTGTCCAACTCGTTGGAATACAGTATATTAGCTTTCAAAGTCAGTTGAAACTAATTGGATTGAAATAAAAACAATTCTTAAAGACAGAAATCAGACAGGTAGAATTGAAGGCATCTGAAATCTGCTTTACACATTCAAATATTTTCCACAATAGTTCCGGATTTATATAAGTACCATTACCTAGCCTTGTTTCTTTTTCCACCCGCAAACAAACTAATTAAATTTTCATCCACTGAAAAAGAGACTGTGATTAAAGACTGCAAAACTATTATGCAAAATTTTCTTCAAGGCAGAAATTCCAGCACTACTGAAACACCTGTAACTATGGACGAATTTGCTGATTTCGTAGAAGTCCAACAAGTTGAAGTCGCAGACCAAGTTCAACACGAAATAACCTCATTTGCAAATATAAATGTTTCATATACGCTAAATTTTGACCCATTGGCTTGGTGGAATTTGCATGCAAATTTTTTTCCTCTACTTTATAAGACAAGTTGCAAAATATTCTGTATTCCAGCGAGCAGCGAAGCTTCGGAACGAACATTTTCCAACGCTAGAAATTTGATTTCAAATATAAAATAGAAATAAATGTACTAAAATATAAGCAAAAAAAAAAAGAGTTTACATTTCATTGGTTTTTGTCTCTTTCTTTCTTTCTTTTCTATAATACAAATAAATGAATTGCAAAATTACTAATGCAGATGAAATAAGGAAGAAGCTTGATAGTGGCATGTATAATAATTGGCAATTTTTTTCCAAAATGCTGATGGAGAGGAGCTGGCTGAGTTACTAGCCTGTAATATGTGTTTTTCGGTGTTTAAGTTTACAGGTAACACCGTAAAACACAGGTATTATTTGGTTAACTCCAGCAAATTGATGAAAACTATGCCTGTGGGAGTTAATGCAGCAACGAAAAAGGAAGGCATACTTATTATGTCTGAATGGGTTGTAAAGAATTGTCGTCCTTTAAAAATTGTAGATGACTCCGGCTATAAAAAGGTGGCGCATCGTCCTTTGGATCCAACGTGGACTTGGAAAAGCCGCATCCAACCACTGTTTCCAGACACATAGCAGCTATCTACGAGGCACATTTTGGCCCAATAAAAGGTGAAATCGAAAAACATAAAGCCTCTGGATACGCTCTCACAAGTGACATATAGACCGACAATTACTTAAAAGCATCGTATTTGTCATGCACTATCTATTACATAAAAGATGGGATCCTTGTTGATCGACTTATGGCTATAAAGTCAATGTATATATCTCATGACCATAAGTAGTATAGTTGAATTTAAATATTTTTTTTTAATTATTAGGTTTAAATATTCGATCTAAAATTCAAGAAATACTGCAAAGCTTCGGATGTGATATAGAAATCGACAATCCCGTTTTAGTAACCGATCGTGAATCAAACATGATAACAGCCTTTGAAGACTTTGAGAAAATACATTGTGTAAACCATCTTCTCAACAACGCTGTGGAAAAGGCTATTGCTGCTGTTCCTGAGATGGGTCACATCGTCTCTACTTGTACCAGGTTGTTAAATATTTCAAAAAGTCTGGAATGAACTACTCGTTAGGATTTTCCTTAAAAAGTTTTTGTCCAACTCGTTGGAATACAGTATATTAGCTTTCAAAGTCAGTTGAAACTAATTGGATTGAAATAAAAACAATTCTTAAAGACAGAAATCAGACAGGTAGAATTGAAGGCATCTGAAATCTGCTTTACACATTCAAATATTTTCCACAATAGTTCCGGATTTATATATTTATTTCGAAACAAACTCACTTTTCTTTACCTGTCACAATTCATTAAATTCCTTTTTGTGTTTTAGCTTTGTGTGTATGAGTCCTGTGTTAGAGCACTCACTCACTCAATCTTTTTTTTTATTAAAAAATAAATATAAAATCGAAAGAAAGAAAACCTTATTTGCCAATTTTGAGCTAGGAATCGAACCAGGCAGCATTCGGATCGCCAAGCGAGCACTGTATCGACACAGTCACCGAGCTACATACAAAACCAATGCCAATGTTTCTTGATATTCTTTCCACAGGGGCATGCCCTTTTGCTTAGTCGCTGCTTTGTCGAAAATGAAAAATTTTTGTCGAGCGAGCTATTGAAATGCGGTGTTGTACAACTTCACGTCACACACACACTACGAAGCCTGAGCATGTACCGACGAGTGTACACATACAAAGACAGAACGAAATGACAAGCCTGCTTCGTTCGATAGCCTGTGCCAGACTGAATTATTTTCTTAGCCTCGTTCGGGTTTTTGCCAAAGTTCTCTGGGGTTCCAGAAGAACGTTCGAGTTTTTGCCGAAGTTCTCTGGGGTTCCAGAAGAACGTTCGGGTTTTTGCCGAAGTTCTCTGGGGTTCCACGCTCAGGCTAGCGTTTGTAAAAAAAATCTCGAGTTTGACGCATCTATGTATTCTATGGTTAGTACTCATACTTGTTCGGCCTCGCACTCGAACTCACTCAACTCATGTTGAGCATTGTCAAATCGAATAAGGTTTTATGACTATTCATGCAGCTCTCTATTATGTATGTACATATCAATTTTTATACCCTTGCAGAGGGTATTATAAAATTGGTCAGATGTTTGTAACGCACAGAAGGAGACGTTTCCGACCCCATAAAGTATATTTATTTTTGATCAGCATGAGAAGCTGAGTCGATATAGCCATGTCCGTCTGTCCGTCCGTCTGTCCGTCCGTCCGTCCGTCTGTGCAAATCAACCTCACGCTGGCATCTTAAGAGCTATCGGAATGAAATTTGATATTTGTGCTACTTGTAGCCCGGAGATGATAAAGTATGAAAATTGTCAGGATCGGACTACTATATCATATAGCTCTAGAACAAAAATTCTTGAAAAATTGGAGTATCCCCATGAAATTTATCAATATTATAGTATTGGAGATAAAATCTCAGATCCCAAGATTTGATAGAACACAAGTTACAGTAAATACGAATCGGTTCAAGCGCTGCCTACTACGTCATCATAACACAGGCGCAGCGCTACACGAACTGTATGTGTATGAAAAAAAAGTGTAAAGAAAAAAAAATTTGTAGTAAAAAGAGAAATAATTTAAATGTTTTATTTGGGTGTTGATGAATTGAGTTGCAAATTGCAAATTTTAAAATGTAAAAATATTATTGCCAAGGACTGCAAGGGTATAAAAACATCGGCATTGCCAAAGTAGGCTTCTTTGATATTTGTTTTAGGGAATGGAAAAGATGAACTAGAAATTATATTTTTTACACCAAAGACTAAAAACGAGCAACGTTACAAGGTCAAGGATAATTTCCAAACCATTCACACGAAATACTTCTTGGATGATAAAGCAAGGATTGCTTTCAAGAAGCCCGCACAAAATCCAGACGCATAAACTGGGAATAAAGGGCAAGGATAACATCAATTTGAGTCACTGCCATGATACAAAAATCAAAGTTGGAGACGAAAATGGCTTTAAATCGTCATAGTGACTATCCCATCAAGGCTTTTCTTCGATATCTACAGTCCCTAACAATAAATAATACGCAAATTGAGTTATCATATATGGTCACTACGGAATCTAACTCACATGGATTTATCCAGCAATATGCTGTGTAAGGTAAGGAAATATGGAAAAACACAACTTTTACCATCTCCAACTATTAAGTATTTCCAGTTACCTGTTGAACTGGGTGATAGCATTTGAGCAACCACGTGCTCCATAACAATAATCTGGGTAAAATGGTTGATTGGTCGTTTCTAAATGAATCTCAATTATTATAATTTAACTCATCTACCCTTTGCTATACGCCGCCTGAGAAGATTACGCTCGCTATAAGTGTCGGAAAACAAACTAAAATACCTGCCATCTGCCATAGATGATCTACGTATTGAAATCTTGTATGTTTGGCGTAATCCATTCAAGAGTCTTAATGTCTTGGAGGCTCATCGCCTGGACTTTGCTTCCGATGCGGACGGAGCTCCAACTCATTCGCCAGAACCTCTCTGGCTTCAAGCCGCCCAAGCTGTAGCCCAATTTGAACTGCCAATCGATTTCCTTCCAGGCATACTCATTCAACTGATTGCCGAGGCACCAAAATGTTTTTGCGGCAAATTGTGTTATGCCCTGTACAAAAAGAACATAATCGAACGTGTTGTTCAACCGAAATTTTTAAATATTAAAAATCTTACCTATAGTCGAGAGCACATGATCTATTTCGATGTTGTTATATGTGGCAACAATTGCAGTATTAACAACCAATGCAAGAATCTTTTCTGTTCTGATTAATGTGCTCAATAAAAAGTGGAATTAATTATTAAATATTATGAATAAGTATATGAAAGTAAAGAATGCTGTGATCTTGTTAATGTGTTTATAATCACTTTTAGATCGATAATGCTTTTTATATTAGACTCTAATGTTTAGATTATGGAAATTTGTGGCCAACTTGGCACCTTGCCCAGATGACTATACCTATTGTATAAATGAAACTCAAGAATTTGAAATCAATTGCAATTCAAGAACAACAGCTTGACCCATCTTGCTTTGGATCAACACTCAATTAATCTCAACTGAAAGGGCTTGAGGACTATGTGGCACCCTTCATATTAAACAAAAATGATGTTTGAATGTGGGAGAGACCTTGGCAATGAATAGAGAAGAAGATTTATTGTTATTATTCTTAAGGGAAACTCAAAAATGTAACTTTTCTAACCCTTAAAGATGTCACTTAAGAAAGTGATAAGAATGATTGTAAGGTTGTTGAAATTTTAATTCTTTTCTTTTTACTTCTTTTATTTGATTACTAAAGACATTCTTTTTCCTAAACAGTTGAAGATTGTCAGCCATTATTTGATCATGTTAATGGGATTTACTACTTTCGCTTTCAGTCAAGCAACTTTTATTCTTAAGTCAAACGAATAATTAAATTTTTCTTCTATTCATTCAGATTAGTTATCGATAGTCAGAGAAAAACGTTGGTGTGGCAACCTTTCGATTTTTAAAACAGCTGATTGTATTTTTCCGCGTAAATTGTATTAATATTTATTTGTTTATTTTTTAAGTTTATACCACAATTTTAAAATGAAAATCCTCTGTGAGGTACAACTGGTGAATCGTGTGACCCAAGCGAAATATACATATATTATTCTACATTGCACAGGGAACACTAAAAAGGAACTGGAAATGATATTATTCACGACGCAAATCAAGACTGGGCAGCGTTATAAGGTCAAGGATAATATCCAGGCGGTTCACACGAAATTCATTGCGGAAGTCATATTTATACCATCAATTTAAGACTGAATATAGCCACTGCCACGGCCATTCCACAAAATGCAAAGTCACAGATTAAAATGATCATTCAACCTCGATGCGACTATCCCATCAAGGGTTTTCCACGATCTCTGCAGTCTCTGACAATCAATATTAGTCAATTAGTTAAGCTAAGTTTCGAGATATGCTCATTGCGTAATCTTACCCACCTGAATTTGGCTAACAATCAGCTAACGAAGGTGAATAATAGTTGTTAGCTTTTCCCGCCTTTTTTATTTTCCCCGTTTGGCTGTACAAATATTTATAGAATTGGTGTAATATTTACACTTATTTGAAACATTTTTCAGATACCCGAGGAGTTTGGTCGTCTGTCCCTGACGAAACTTATACTTTTTGCAAATTGTCTGAGCGAAGTGAACGATTGGTCATTTCGATATGGTATAAAATTGAGTGAATCTCTTTGCGAATTGGATATGTCTGCCAATAAGTTGACTTTCTTACCTTTGTCTGTGGTTAAATGCGAAACCCTGATTCATTTGAACCTTAATCACAATAATCTGACATTTTTACCCTTTGCCATGCGACGCGACGCTTAAAGAAATTGCGTTGGCTCTTTGCATGCAATAATGGATTGGAATCTCTGCCAGCTGTCCTAGAAGAGTTACTCATCGATACCCTAGATGTTTGTAGCAATCTATTTAAGGGACGCAATGATCTGGATATTGAACGTCTCGGTGCTACCACTGAGGCAACACAAGGATACAATGCTCCCCTCAGCCGCTCTGGCTGCAAGCTGCTCGTTCAGTGGACCAATATAAACTGCCTATTCACTCACTCCCTGCCATACTGGTCAAGTTGATAGCGGAGACACCAAATTGTGCTTGTGGCAAATTTTGTTTTCCATGAATTCGCGGAATATTTACAAACGTATACGCTTAGCCAAATTTGAAACAATTAAGCATTATAGCTACAGTCCAAATCAGTTTATATATGTTGATATTGTCAAATGTGACAATTGTAAGAATGTTAAATCGCGCGCTTGATATTCTCCGATGTTAGTTGGAACATTTTACGCGCCAGATAAATTTAATAATTTTTAGTAAAGTCTGATCTAAATGAGAATTAATGTTGGAGTTTCATCAGAGAAATCATTCAATATTATTAAACTTGACTAAAATTGCATAGACTTGCATAGACTTGCCAGTCTATGGGACTTATTGTAATAGATACGAATTGTAGAAAAGTCTACAGTTAATTTAGTTCTTTGATATACCAATCAATGTACATATGTTGAAAATTGATTAGTTATTTGCCAATTAATCTGAACTGCCCCTATCAAACATAATATTTAAAGGTCGATCCATCTAAGTTCCGATTTTGAAAATCTGAAAGGTTTTGATACAATGAATAATTACAAAATTTAAGAAAATTTTTTTTTTAATATCCTTGAACATTTGTTTAAAATCCTACATCTTCAGAGAGAAAGACAACTAAGGAATGTTCTTCCTTCCACACAAACATACGTATGACCATATGTGTTCCCTCACGTCGGACCAGAAGCTTTTTTCCTATTCACCTTAGTAGATGTCTGACTAACTACTCTCTTCACGAACCTTTTCGTGTTCTTTGCAAATCTTTTAACAACCTTTCTCACTTTATTTCTCTTCATCTTTCTGTCACTTCTTCTACTTTTTAATCATCTGCAGAGAAACCACTGAAAATATTCTGGAGTCGGATGGGCTGCAACTCATCCCTGACCATATTGACTGTGAATCGGGGCATAGCTGGCACCGTATGCAAATAAAACACCTCCACCGGGTCGGGGATGTTAAGTTGTGCATAAAGCTAAACTACTTTCTTCAATTAATAATTATCTGTCTCTAGCTTGTAGCGTGCGCTAGTTTAAACTTTCAAATTTTTAAACTTAACGAATTTACGCTTCTTCTCTAATAGTGATAAATAAATAAGCGATCTATCGTTTTTGGTGGCAGCGCAATTCGTTTTTTTGCTAGGCGTCATTTCATTTTACCACAGAGAAGGAAAGTTATAAAAAAAAAGCTGTGTCCCGAAAAATTTAAGTGTAGATTCTAGCAGGTATGTAGGTTATTGAAATTTTTACCCCGCCGCCATCTGCATCTTACTCTAGGTTATAGATTGGAAACATCCCGGCGAATACCAATTTCTCGTGCCGGAGCACGCGCAGCCGAACTTTGGGTTGTCTTGCATTCCGGAATTAACAATCGTATATTCAGAAGACACTGCAACTAAACACCGGCAGTGCCACAACGTTTTGTGTTGAGGCTTATAACCCTCGGTGAAGTGGATTTTTCATATGGCTAGACATGTGACCACCTCAAAAACTTCTTAAATTTCCTTTTTTTTTTTTGTTTAAAAAAAACATCATTTTGTGCTAAATAGTTACGTGAAAATAATTTTCATTTTGATCTGATTTTATGTCGAAGCCCCAATCAAGTTTACAAAATTAATTAAGTCAAATGTAAAATCAATTTAAACTTTAAAGTAACGTGAAGGTTATTCTAAATAATTCAAGTCAAGCGTAACAATAAACGGAGTTAATGGTGGTCATAAAGCGCAAAGGAGAAATCATCATCTAAAACACCCTCCCACAGTGCATCGATGGAAGGCCTTTCATCGACGAAACTCTGGGGTAAGTGCCTAGAGTATTAAGCGGTATCAATTCGGCGACTCTCAACCATGTTTTTGCGAACTATGGGGCGAACTGTTTCAGCGTGTTATGATCAACCGAATAATAACAAAGAAATGATTTCCGTAATTAATGATTGAATTGAAGCAAAATAAAAAGTGATGAGTAATTTGCTTTTGAGTTCTATTGGTTTTCAAGTTTGGAATATTGGAATGTTGAGTTATACCTGACAACTAATTAAAATCCGTCAGTATACATTTTGTTAAAATTTAATATAAGAAATGAAATGTTTCTATCTGAAATTATAATGAATTTGAATATGATTGCTTTAGCTTTATAATTTATTTTCCTAGTGACATGGGTACATGATTTGATATTGTTTAGGTTTGATGGGAATCTTTACAAAGAATAACAAAGATTCATGGTTGGGAGGGTATAGAACTGACAGGTCCATCTACATCTTTGACCTCAGTAACCACTAGTCGTAAACCAAAGAATACACTTTCCTTCCTTTCAAATTTTTTTTATATGAATTACTTGTGTTTATACTGTGTTTATAAGAATTTTTCTTGCAAGTCATTCAATTGCCATTTAAAGTTAGTTTCAGTAGAGATCCTAAAAAAATTATGTTTTTTAATTATAGGTAGAGATTGCAAGAAACAACCCCACCACCACGCAAGAGCTACGGAACCAGAGGATCTCGATCTGCCGGCTGTTCGAGTGCGAAAAGCCTTTCCATTTGAGCATACTGGATGCGACTATGCTGGGCCTATTTTGCTAGAGGTTCACAAGAGAAAGGAAAAGGGCTACATTTGCCTGTTTATATGTATGGTTACTTCAGCTCTTCATCTGGAGCTAGCCACTGATCTCAGCACCGACACATTCCTGGCGGCATTAAAACGTTTTATGGCTCGTCGTGGGAAATGCTCTCAAATGTATAGCGACAACGGTCGCAACTGTGTTGGCACAAAACGCGCACTAGACGAAATGGTACAGCTTCTCGCTTCACGCGAGCATAATGACGTCGTTTCGGATCAAAGCATTAAATGGAATTTCATTCCCCCATATTCACCACACTGGGGTGGTAAGTGGGAGTCGGCAGTACGCTCGGTTAAGCTGCACTTGCGACGAGTAATAGGAACCACGGCATGGCTCTTAGGACGCGTAACTCATACCCGCTAACATTGCAACATTGCATTTTTATACCATACACCCATAGGGTGAAATGGTATATTAAAGTCGCCAAAACATGGCCAAAACATGCCTGTTACATATGTAACAGGCAGAAGGAAGCTTTTCTGACCCCATAAAGTATATATATTCTTGATCAGTATCAACAGCCAAGTCGATCTAGCCATGTCCGTCTGTCCGTCCGTCTGTCCGTCCGTATGAACGCCTAGTTCTCGGAGACTATAAGAGATAGAGCCACCAAATTTGGAATGTAGGCTCGTGTAGTATGTAGAGTGATCGAGTTTGTTTCAAATTTTTGACACGCCCCTTTCCGCCCCCGCAATTCAAAAAAACGTTTATCTTAAAAACTATTGCACCATATTTGGTATGTATATTTGCTTAGTAATTGCGCACATTTTGTAAGTATAAAGATTTTGCCACGCCCCTTTCCGCCCCCGAAATTTGAAAAACTCGATTATCTCCCGTAATTTTTTACCTTGTAGAATCAAATTTGGGCCACTTGAATTTGATACCCAGCAAAATACCAAATTTGATCAAAATCGGACAAAAAATATCCAAGTTATGCATATAAACGTTTTTCCATAAGGCCGGAGTTGGCCGTTGGCGGGTGGTGGCGCTAAGGTGCTCATATGAATGAGTGAGCGAGATACTAAGATATGCTTGTAAAAAGCATGCGAACAGAACTTTTTTAAAATAGGCAAATGCATTTGTTATTACAAATTTGAAATATTTGTTTTACTGGTGTATGGTATACCTAAGTCGGGGAGACGACTTACTTACTGTAATAAAACCTGACACATGTCGACAAAATCTCATAAAAAAAATTGAGACATCCCGCTTTATATATGTAATAAGGCTAATACTAGCTAAAGAGAACTACATATATATTCAATAAAATAAAGGAGCAGTCTAACACTTCTGTTTTGCACCCTGTAACTGTCGACATAGGTCAGCAAAACACAAAGGCTAGTGACACTGCGATCCTTTTGCCCAATAAGATGGAGGCAGAATGGATAAACTTACTCCCGCTGGGTTTTTATTAGAGAAGAATACAAAAGAGTTTCGGACATCACTTCTTGCAGGCGCTATAGATGATTCTTGCGCTCCGCGTCTGTACCCACCCTACCATGAGCCTGCCAGCGAAAGTTATCGCAGACTCCCAAAACGAAAGCTAGCACTTCTTCTTCTACATCAGGGAACTAAAGAAATTAATAGTTCATAATGAACTTAATATTTATTCAAACACGCTGAATCTCGGTACAAATCCGATTATGAAGGTTGCAAATGTTGCATGCTGTTTCTTATTACTAATAAATACTTTACTATTTAATATTCATGATTTCCTAACTTTACTGTAATTAAACTTTTCACATTAGTTAAAAAAAAAAAAAATAAAAGAGAAAAAAAATATACATTTTTATACATTATATATCCTCACAAAATTCATTGTCTAAAAATATTTTGCTTTATATATGTCCATTGACAAAGTATTAACTGCTAATGCTCTTCCAAACTAATTCATTTCAACAGATAAATTTTATAAAAGTATAGGGAAAATTGGCTTTTGTTACACTTACAGCTAGTTAATTTTTCCCACGCAGAAAGATCTTTCGTTGGGTTGTTGTCGCTGTTGAAAATAGGAAGGTTTACATATTCCAAATAGAGCTAAAGCATCATACATTGTGAATTTACATGCATACTCAACTCTGAAAAATGAAAATTATTAACTAACGAAAATATACACTGGCATTGAATTCCATTTTCTTTAAAATTGAACCATGTAGCCAACAAACAAAAAAAAAAGGAAATTCAATGTAAACTTAACTTAAAATTGATTCTGAACTACTAAGGAGCCTTATGTTGACTCATTTCACTTAAACCTGATTATTTCGTCCATATCGAAGACGAATAAAAAATCTCCTTCGGCAAATTAAACGCCTTGGTTATACTTGAAAATAATTCCAAAATGCTCTTCTCATCTACATGACATGTTGAGTTAGGTTCTGTTCGTAGAAAGGTTAGATTTAATACTTTGTAGTATATTCATACAAATAATCACTCAACACAACACTTTGTTGCAAGTATAAACAATTAAACATATACGCATTAAAATATAATTGTGCACTTGAATATGTTCATATGTATACATTGAAGTATTCACATAAACATATTCAAGTAAACATACAATTAAGCATGAACATATATGTATGTACATACTTTCACTCGTTGCAGACGACGGACGTGTTTTTTTGCGCTTATCAAATTTAATTTGTTTGTCGTGATTAATAACTTTTCTTTAACTTTTAAACTCATTATCGGTTTAATTTTAACATTCGAATTGCATTTTCATTCCGTGATTTCTTTCTGTCGCTTTTGTGCTTTTTGTTTCAATATATGTACATAAATTTAACTTACAACAATTACTTGCATTAGCGGTGTTGTTGTTTTGCTAATCTCTTTTGCTTTTGTGTCTTTACCGTTGTAACTAACTATCGCGCTCTTGCGTACAAATTGTTGTTGCATGTGTTCAATTTGACGCGCTCTCCCGCTCTTTCCTATTCTTGTTTGATTTGCGCTCTCGTCTTTTGCCTACCCGCGACTCTGTGATACGTGTTTTTGTTTTTGTGTATTTTGGTAATTTCTTTAGTTGTGAAGGCTTACTGTGCACATTAACCCTTGTGTCAGAACTGGTCAGTATATTCTTATACACAGATTTTTAACCTTTAGAATTTTTATTTTTTTGTATTTCCTTTTTTAATTAATTTAATTTTTTAATTAAATGCAGGTTACACAGGCGGAATCAAGGAGTCTATTGCTAAAGGCGGTAGCTTAAAATATGGATGTGATGCTTGCCGGGAGGTCGAGAATGAGATGCGCTCTTTCATGAGGCGGACTAGAGATAGTTTTGACACTTTAAGGGCAGGTTTTAATAAACTCCAAGCGGAGTTTACTGCGGTGGACACTCAGTTCAGGAGTTTATCGCTTATGAATGAGTCTCCGAAACGTAAAAGGACCAGTCCTTGGGGTGTTTCAGTATCTGTAGATCCGCCAGCGTCTCTTATCGTCCCCGACCGGTCTCATGCACCATCCACTCCTAATGTACAGCAGTTGATATCGTTTAAGAGCCCGGTTGTGAATGCTATTAGTAAGGAATTACCGGTATCACCTGGGAATGATCTCTTAAAATCGATGCCTATTGTAGTGTCCGATGTGTCCGGGCAATTACCCATTCTAATGGAAATTGCCGATAGTTCTAAATGTATCGAGGGCCCCGTAAACAAGTTGACTGCTGCAGTGGGTGACTCTTCCAACGTTACTGCTACGGCTGACGCTTCGGGACCGCGGCCTCTCGTTAGCATACCACCAAAGAAACATATATTTGTTTCTAGGCTAGACCCTGTTGTCACATCTGATGATGTAATAGCCTATATTCGGAAGAAAGTTAACGTCTCGAATATTGCGGTGGAGAAGTTTAAATTTTCTTATTCTCGGGATATTTCGTCTTTTAAAATTAGTGTTTCTGCCAATATCTTCGACACTATATGTCGAGAAGATTTTTGGCCGAAACATATAATAGTTAAGGAATATACTGTAAAAAAGAAAAATCGGCAACCGATTCGCTTGCCAACAACAACAACTAAGCTCAGCATCTGCTGGTGTGTCAAAAAACTAGCTTCGTCCCTTAACCTGGGTTACCAGGACTGAAATCCAAACTTCCTAATCTCTATGTAGATAGTCTTTCTTTTGAGCATAACATTCTAGCTTTTACAGAGAACCTGATATTGCTGATGCATCGGTGTTTTCCACAAACTTTTCCATATTCAGACGTGACCTGATTTCTCGCATAGGTGGTGGCGTTCTGATAGCTGTTGATGCTGCTTTATCATCTGAAATGATTCAATTATCTAGTACACAGGAGATTGAGTTTGTCGGTGTTAAAGTAAATTTTAAATCTTTTAATGCTTTCATTACTTGTTCCTATATTCCACCATTGTCAGACATGGTGGTATATTTAAATCATTTAGAGGCAATTCAGTTTGTCTCCTCTTTAGTTTCCAGTCAAGACATGCTCATAGTTGTAGGTGATTTTAATTTACCCGCTTTAGCATGGTCACTAATAGATGAATCTACCATGTTGCTGCCCTCTTTGTCACATGACTTTATTGATGGCCTTCTAGGCTTATCTTTATCCCAAGTCAATCCTGTCTTAAATTCTAATGGAAAATCGTTAGATCTTATTTTTGTATTGGATTCTTCTTATTGTGAGGTTTCTAGGATCGAACTATTTGTTCTTCCAGAAGACAAATTTCATCCTACATTAAATTTAAAAATTGATCTGCCCTTGCTTTCACCATTACTTGGTTCAAATCAGTTACCTCTAACTAGGTGCTTTCGTAAGACTGACTTTGTCAGCCTTAATGAAAACATTACTACTACCGATTGGTCTTATCTGTACAATTGTAGAGATATGAACTCAGCTATTCGCTTCTTTTATGATACTCTGAATTCACTCTTTGATATTTGTGTGCCTCTTGGTAGGCAGGAGCGGCTTAACAAACCTCCCTGGTTCTCACGTGAGTTATCCAATTTGAAAAATGTGAAGACACGATATTATAAGAAGTTTCAAAAAACACGTCGTTCATCAGATTATGCTCTTTATACAGTCGCTCGTTCAAAGTTCATGATGCTTAATACACAATGCTATAAGAATTATCTTCAGCGGTGTAAGCTTCAGTTTTCTTCTGACCCTAAACAATTTTATAATTTTGTCAATTCTAAACGTAAGACTCTGTGCACCCATCTTTTTTGTCTTTTCAAAATAAGAAAGCGAGCACTGATCAGGCAATTGCCGATATGTTTGCGAGTTTTTTCAAAACAACTTATTCCTCAACGGAATACCGAGCAAGTCCATATCCTTATCATTTAGAAAAGGCTAATTGCATTTTCAATCCAGTGTTTAATGAAAGTTCTATTCTTAGCGAACTTAAATTAGTTAAACCTGTTTATTCTCCGGGGCCAGATGGTCTTCCTGGATGTGTACTCAGGTTCTGTGCAAACGCATTATGTAAACCCATTTTAAAATTGTTTCTACTGTCTGTCGAATCTTCCTCTTTTCCATCTATTTGGAAGAAGTCGTATATCATTCCTCTGCATAAAAATGGCAAAAAGTCCGAAGCCTCTAACTATAGGGGTATCTCAAAATTGTCCGCTATTCCGAAAGCTTTTGAGAAAATTATAACTTCTCAATTGCAACATTTTTGCAGCTCTATTATTTCGCCATCCCAACATGGGTTTGTGAAACGTAGATCTACAACCACTAACCTTTTAGAATTTACATCAATAATTATCAAGGGGTTCAAAAATGGTAAACAAACTGATGTCATATACACTGACTTCAGCAAAGCCTTTGATTCCGTTAATCATACCCTATTAATTTCTAAGCTGAGCGACATTGGGTTTCCACCCCTTTTCCTTTCTTGGGTTCGAGAATATTTAACAAATAGAAGGTACTTTTTAAATCTTCTTTTTCAGATTCCATTCCTGTGACTTCTGGTGTACCTCAAGGTAGTCATCTTGGCCCTCTGCTTTTCACACTGTTCATTAACCATCTTCCCTCAGTCATTGTTCATTCGCGTGTGCTTATGTATGCTGACGATGTGAAGCTTTGTCTTACTTATAAAGATATAGATTCATTTAGTCGGCTACAAGCTGATCTCAAAAACTTTCAATCCTGGTGCCAGTTTAATTTACTAAATCTTAACACTACCAAATGTAAGGTAATGACTTTTTTTCGTAACTCTCCTCAACTGGTCACTTATTTTCTAAACAACAGTCCTTTAGAACGTCTAAATAATATGAATGATTTGGGCGTACTTATGGACCATAAGTTAAATTTTAACACCCATATTTCCACCACGGTCGCAAAGGCCATGAGTGTCCTGGGTTTCATTAAAAGATGGTCAAAAGAATTTGATGACCCCTATACAACTAAAGTTCTTTTTACTACGCTTGTCCGTCCTATTTTAGAGTATGGATCTTGCATTTGGTCACCTCAATATGAGTCGCACCAGATTCGACTTGAATCCGTTCAAAATCAGTTCTTGCTATTTGCTCTTCGTGGCTCTTAAGCTGGGATCGCAATGTCAATTTGCCTTCGTATTCTAGCAGACTTCTCTTGATTAACCTTCCTTCCCTAACTAACCGTAGGGATTCCTTTATCCCTAAGTCGTTGTTCTTCTAACTATGCCCTGCATGAACCTTTTAGGGTCCTCTGCTCTGATTACAACCTTCTATTCTCTGTAATCGGTTCAGAGTTTTCTATTAACATGATTAAAACTTCTATCCTATCCCATTTAGTTAATAGATAGCTATAGTATTATTTAGTTATTTGTTTGTCTGTTTTTTCTATTGTGTATTTGTCCACGCGATTCGTGCCGTGCGTTATACGGCTGCACCCCTCGGTCGGTCGGGTGGGAGGTGGGCAGTCATCTGCTTGGGCTCGCGCGTAACAGGCTTTGTCCTGGTGTCGTAGGGGCCACTTGAACGTACTGCGCATAGTATCGTCAACGTCCGCTATTTGTATATGCACATACATATTCACATAAGCACTGTATGCACAAGCGTAACATGAGCTAGATGTTGACAACGATACATGTCCCAACATTCGAAATTTCACTTTGCTTCGCTAACGCCGTATCTATAATAACATTGTATAAGACACAAAACTATTTTGGTAATTTTCTTTTATTTACACTTAATACAATCCGAGGCAAAAGTTAAATATATTAAACTCTCGGATTTCCACAATTGATCGTCGGTTCAAGACGTTGACTGACGCAAACAGTTCACTCACAAAATTTTGAGACTGCTGGGGGCAAGTCTGCCGAAGACAGGTGTCTCAAAGAAATGTCAAGCAAGGCGAATCTTTTAGAAAAATTGCCAATACTTGATGGAAACTATTTCCGATGGTGTTAAAGAGAAAATGCATAAGTTAAATGTACAATAATTCAAGAATTATTGTAATGAAATTAACTTACATCAATCTCTAGAACACACACACACGCATATAATTTTTATTTTCGCACACGCGTAGGGGTTATGATGCACTCCCCTATTGGGTTATTTAACTCTTTGGACAAATACATCCGATCAGTTGGAATTCACGTGGAGGAAAGAAAGAACAATTTTCCAAAAACCACGCTGTCCAATAAGTCTCTTTGGCCTTATTTTTCTTATGGTTTTATCCAAACTCCATTTGTAACAAAATAATGTAAAGCAATGCCAAACAAACCGATCAGCTGGTTCCTAAATTTGGATTCTCACCACTTTAGCAAATATCGATAACAACAACAACGAGCTATGGAAGTTAACTTCGGCCTTGCCGAAGTTTATATACCCTTGCAGTTCTTTATTATATTTAATTCGATAAGAAAAGTGAAATTTCATACATCAACAGCATTAGTTGTCGTATTATGAATATGCTCAAATATTTTTCAAACTACTGAATTCAAAACACATTTAATGATTATTAAACAATATATGATATAGTAGTCCGATCCCGATGATTTTCATACTTTATCTCACACAGGTAATAAAGAGTCTCCAAAAAAAATTTCAACCCGATATCTCTTAAGATGGCTGAGTAAAACGCATACGCACAGACGGACGGACAGACGGACAGACGGACATGGCTATATCGACTCAGCTTCTCAAGCTGATCAAGAATATATATACTTTATGGGGTCGGAAACGTCTCCTTCTGTGCGTTACAAACATCTGACCAATTTTATAATACCCTCTGCAAGGGTATAAAAATACTAAATAATCGAAATCAGTTGAATTTTAAAATAACTGAAATTCCTGTACATTACATTACTTCATTTTAAATGTTGCCAATCTCTAGCAACAAGCGCTTTTAGAAATCCCCCCTGGAAAAATGAGACTACGGGTTGCAAAGCAAACCAAAGCTGATTCCGCTTGTTGCATTTTTTTTTCTTTTCCCCCATTAGGGTCGAATATCTTTTGCATGATAATTGCCGATCAATGCCCTTGTAAGTCCTCCAATTCGTAGTTGGAGGTCCCAATCTTTTTCCGTACCCTTGCCTTTATAAATCTGGCACCAAATTTTGAACAATAGCCGTGGGCAAAATTGCTTTGTTTGAAATTTCTTCTAAACACTTCTTGACCCACTCTATAATTTATCCGCCGGGCTCGCAAATTATAAGCTTTTCCGTTTTTCTCTTGTTTTTGCATAATTGTACATGCCTTACTCCGAGCTAAATCTAATGAATCTGGCTGATTAAGACGTAAGGATCGATCACTGAGAAGCTCTTATTTCCTTATCAATGAGTACGTTTTCCCTGACGTTGTCATATGTTGACCGTATACTAAATAATAAGGACTAGTTCCAATGGCCGAATGCTGTGCCGACCTTAGGGCACAATTTACCTGGCTCAGATATTCATCCCAATCTTTCTGGTCGTCCCTGACATAGGCTTTTATGGCTGCTATTATCGAGCGGTTAACTCTTTCTGATGCATTTGCCTGAGGAGCATGAACCGCCGTCAATGTGTGTGTCATGTTATAGCGATTCAATAATTTCTTAAAGGCTTCAGAGCGAGTCTGGGATCCAATATCTGAGACAATAGTTTCTGGAACTCCAAATGCATGAAACAGTTCAGATTCCAAATATTGGATTGTGACATCTGCCGTCAATTTCTTCACAGCTTCACAGCTAACTCACTGGGCAACCATAATTTCCAAACCTGACTATCATGTAACTGGTCCCCATTGGAGTGTTCAGCAAGTCTATACACGTGTCCGTCTATGACTTTAAGATCTGGAAGTGACTGTTCCATGCCTTTAATTCGATCACATAATTCTAAATAGCTTTTTGACTTAAAGTGCTCTGAGTCCAAATCCACATATAATCCATCTTCTGCATTGATTGCTGCTATTTCCTCACTATGTGCACGAGACAGCACGTCTGGGACCACATTGAGCTTTCCTTTCCTATGCTCGATCTTGAAAGTATAGTCCTGTAATTTTAAGGCCCATCTTGCTAGACGAGAACTAAGGTCTGTCTGAGTCATTAGCCATTTGAATGAGACATGATCGGTGATGATGGTAAATTCATGGCCCTCCACATAAGCCCTAAAATTTTTAAGACACACCAGTGCAGCCAAATATTCTTGCTCGGTGACAGAATAATTTTTCTGAGCTTTTTTCAGTTTTTTTGATACGAAAGTATCAAATGATGACAGTACGGACAATTGTACTAGGACACCTCCGACCCCATGAGGTTTCTTTTCTTTGTTGTTACCTAAATCTATCGTTAATTGTTTTTCTTTTCCTAATGAACGAATAGAAAAAAAAAAAAAAAAACCTCCGACCCCCCTTTTACTGGAGTCACAATGTAAAACAAATTTTCTTTTGATTCTTAGCAGATCTGTCAATGGTGCTGTTAAAGAAGCGAAATTTTCAATGAATTTCCGATACGAGCCAAACAGACCCAAGAAACTTCTTAAAGCTTTAATTGACTTCGGAACTGGGAAATCTGAAATTGCATCCACCTTTTCGTGATCTTTTCTAAAACCACCTTCACCAACTATATGGCCACCAACTGCTTCATGCAAAATTTGCTTTTACCGATATTTATGGTCAAACCAGCCCTCGTTATGCATAAAGCCAATTGCCGTAAAACATCTAAATGACATTCCAAGGTGTCGGAAACGATGAAAAAATCATCAACATAAACAAAGACCGTTCCTTATTTTAGCTGGCACCACTTTATCCATCATTCTAGACATTGTTTGAGGACCGTTACAGAGCCCAAACGGCCTAACTTTAAATTGATAAATTGGTGCCTGGCACTGTGAAAGTGGTTTTTTCCCGAGAACTTAACTTTAAAGGGATTTGCCAGAACGCATCTTTTAGATCTAGACTTGTTATAAATTCTGCCTTCGGAAGTCTACTCAAGACCCCGCCAATGTGAGGAAGGGGATACGCATCCTTTATGGTGAACTCGATTACTTTTCAGCTATCCAAACATAGTCGAACCTTTCCTGGTTTTTGTACCAGCACCACTGATGAAGACCAGGCGCTATCGGATTCTTTTATAATGCCTAATTCGATCATGCGATCCACTTCTGCATACATTAATTTCTCTACAGCTGGCGATACTGGGAAATGCCGTTGCTTGACTGGCTTTGCGTTGCCCAGGTCTATGGAATGCGAAATTAGATTAGTTCTTCCTAAACCTTCTTGAGCAAAAGATGGGAATTGATTGATAACCTTTTTTAGTTGCCCTATCTGCTGGTGACCTAACTAATGTTCAATAATTGTTAGATCTAATTCTGCTACGTTAAGAGATGGTAACAATTCGAATGCCTTCCAGAAATCGATGCCTAAATACAAATCTAATCTAAGAGTAGGTACTAAATATATTTGAATTTCCTTTGTTTGCCCATTATATGAAATATTTGTCTGCATTTTTCCAACAACATTCTGAGGACTGCCATCAGCGGTGGTCACGTTCACCTTGAGTTTCTTGTATGACATTCCGCTGGATATTATTTGTTTGGCCAACTCACCACCAATACAAGATACTCCAGCCCCCGAGTCTAACAATCCACTAACTGCGCGATCTAATATGCCCACCGTAATAAATGGGCGCGGATCATGACTGCCTTATCTAAAGCACAAACACTATCCATACTTCTTTGAACATTTTTTATTTCCGCCCAGAAGGATTTTTGACGTTTGTTGCTACGAGATTGTGAGCTGGATATATTTTTCTGGAGGGTTTCAGAGACTAAGTTGTTGGTGGTTGCACATCTCGCGGTACTGTGGTTTACTTGTTCGATTGGGAATTTGGTTTGGGAGCAAACATCTTTTTTGGTCTGTGTCCGACGTTCTGCGCGCTCTTGTACCCGTTTTTTGCACATTTGGCACAGTTAGGTTTATATGTATTATCCAGGCCGCAGCCATAGATTCTCTTTTCTTCCAGACAATCTTGGTACCGATGCCCTTCCCTTCTACAATTTCAACAAATTAAGGATAATGCATCTATTTCCATTTCGTCTTCGACTTCAATATCTGATCCTTTCAAATCCTGCTCTGACGGCAATAGCTTCCTTTTTAAATGGAGTTTTTTTATAATACGTTTCACATTAGCTAAAAAGGACTCACGCTTTCTACATACCTCTCGTATTCAGAGACTGAGGTGATCTCAATATTTAAAATTTCGTGTCGTATTTCCGGTCGCAAATTATTTTTTAAAATTCTCACAAGTCTGTTGTTGCTCATGGGGTGATCCATCTTATCGCTCAAAGTGATTATAGCGTCATAAAATTGATCAAACGTTTCATTGACATCCTGTTTGCTACGCCTCATGTCCTCTTCAATGTTTCCATCATCTCGCAAATCGTTAAACTGCTTTTTAAATGCCGAACACAAGATGATCCATCTAATTTGTCCTACTGTTTTATGATACCGCCAATAGAATTCATTTGCTTTTCCTTCAAATAATGAATTGGCGTTTCGGCACATAATATCAAAATTTCAAGCGTTTGGTGAGTCAAAGCTTCTACTTGATAAATAAAGTGATCTATTGATAGTCCTTTACCAGTAAACTTAAGTTTCCACCCAATCATAATATATAGACGTAGTCGTACAACGCTCAGTACGAACAAGTGGCCCATATGACACTAGTCCCGGGCCTGGTAAGTAAGTAAAGTTAATGTAAGTAAAGTTAATGTTACAACCTCTACCCACTCCGACCTAAGGGCATAAGCGTATTACATATATAAACATAAAATTAAACTAAAGAAATAGAAAATATTAAATGTAATGAGATAATAAGTTACATATAAAAAGAAAACAGGATAGGTTAAAATAAAGATGATTACAACTAATTACGAGCGTGGAAGGACAAAATCGTCGTTTTTATAACAGGAAGCGATGTTTCGGAACCGATAACGTGCCAAAGTCTGTTGTAGTCACTACATAGTATACGAAAAGGTTCATGCAGAGAAAAGTTAGTTGTGCAAGTGGGAAGCGGTGTGAAATTGCGGGTCCTTCTACATGGAACAGAAATGTTAATTTGGCTCAAGAGTCAATCTCACCATTCAAAAGTTTGTAAAGAAAAGTTACACCAAGCATAGTTCAACGATTAGCTAAAGACGAAAGGTTAATTAACTGAATTCGACTAGAATAAGATGGAAGTTGTACAGTTGGATCCCAGCGCAAATCACGAAAGGCTCTGCCTTACTCTCTGTAAAAACTGTTTTTGTACAGATTCTAATTTGTTTTGATAAAACTCATATTGAGGAGACCAAACACAAGATCCATACTCCAATATGGTACGGACTAAAGAAGTATAAAGTATTTTGGTAGTATATGGATCCTTGAACTCCTTCGACCAGCGCTTTATAAAGCCAAGAACACTCTTAGCCCTACTAACAGTAGTCGATATATGCTGATTAAAACTAAGTTTGTGGTCTATTAAGATCCCCAAATCTTTTACAACCAAAGAAGTATTATTAATTCTTTCTAATGGGAAATTATTTAAAAAGTAACTCGTTAATTGGGGAGAACCTCTATAAAAAGACATAATTTTGCACTTAGAACAGTTTAGCGATAACAAGTTAGCACTACACCACCCCTGAAAAGCATTCAGGTCAGCTTGCAAGGTATGACATGACAGAGAGTCTACGATGCGATTAACGATTTTTACATATACATAAGAACTCTAGAATTTAAAAGAACGGTGGGGAGATCATTAATAAAAATGGTGAATAGTAATGGGCCAAGATGACTGCCCTGTGGGACTCCCGATTTAACACAAATGATCTTATAAAGAGAGGACTTAGAAAGAACCCTCTGCCTCCTATTGCTTAGATATTGTGAAATCCAAGCAAGCAGAGCATCCGGAAAGCCAACTAAATTCAGCTTATGTAATAGTAAGGCATGGTTTACCGAATCGAAAGCCTTACTGAAATCCGTATATATATATAACATCAGTTTGCTTTTGTTTCTTAAAACTTTGGATTACAAAAGATGTAAACTGTAGAAGGTTAGTTGTGGTAGACCTACCCATGCTGGTATGGCGAAAAAATAGATTTACATAAATGCTGTATTTGAGACGTCATAATTTTCTCAAACAGTTTAGTCATCGCTGACAATTTAGAAATTCCTCTGTAATTAGTGACGTCGGATTTATTGCCACATTTGTGAAGAGGTAAAATAAACGAATCCTTCCATATAGTTGGAAACTCGGACAGTGTAACGGACAATTCAAAAAGCTTAAGTAAAGGCGAGCACAATGACTCCGCACAGAACCTCAGGACACAAGCGGGAATACCGTCTGGACCCGGTGAGTATACCGGCTTAATCGTCATTAGTTCCTTAGCTACCGAACTTTCCGTTATAATAGGATTAAGAATGCAATTGGATTTCGTTACAGGATATGGATGTCGACGAAACTATAGAACTGTTTAGGATTTTCGGAGAATTGCAACTTGCAACGTTGCAAGTAATTATTATAGCAATTAGAATTAGAAACAATAAAATTCGATTTAGCAACCAAGTAACGAGAAAGATCCGATGATAGACCCGTGACTTTATACTTTTTGTAATACCTAGACTTAAGATTCTTCAGATTTGACAGCCCCCGCGTAATCCATGGTGATTTTTGCGTCACCACAGGAGACACTAGGGGTACACAGTCATTAAAGATTGAGTCAACAGTGGTATAAAATAAAGAAATGGCGGAGTTCATATACGTACAAGTGTATAAATTAGTCCAATCGGTATTAAGAAAGGCATTGTTTAGTGCGACAAAGTCTGTCTTTCGAAAACATTCGGTGCCTACCGTAGGATCACACTCGGAGATGGGCTCGCGGCTGGGAAACTCAATAGATAACTCAAAAGTTGGATGAAAACTATCCTCTGGTAACACCATTGGACTAGTTCTAGATACTTCACAAAAACTGGGATCAGAAGTAAAAATCAGAACCAGAAATCTGCCAGACGTATTAATCGCATTCAGCTGGGCCAACGAAAGCTCAAGCAGACCATCAATAAAATCGTGACACCCAGAGGGCAGCAACGATTTGCTACCATTAAGTGTTGACCAAGTTATAGTGGGCAGGTTAAAGTCCCCAAGGACAATTAATGAGTCTCTGTCAGAAATTAGTTCAAGTATAAATTTAATAGATTCTAAGTGTAGTAAGTAGGTTGGCCATTCCGATTGGGGCGGAATGTAAGAACAGGTAACAAAAATGGAAAAACGAGTAAAAGATACCTTAACGCATATAAATTCGATACTACTTGAGAGAGGTATTATTATCAGACCCGGGCGGAATCTACAGCAATAAGAACTCCACCACCCCTACGATCAGTACGATCACGTCTAAAAATATTGAAATTAGAGGGTAAAACTGTGGCGTCAAAAACTTCAGGTTTTAACCAAGTCTCTGTAAAGACAATTAGGTCAAAATCAAATGACAGACTATCTACAAAGAGTTTAGTAAGTTTAGTATTAAGGCCTCTGACATTCTGATAGCCGACAGAGAAGGAAGTTGTTAGTTTTTTGATAGAGTAGAAGAAGGAATAGATAAGGAAGGAGTGGGAATAGATGAAGAAGAAAGAGGAATAGATGATGAAGGAACCCTTGTTTGGCCCCGTGTCTTCCTTTTTCTGGATGTAAACTACTTCATAATTAAGTTTTTCGGCCAAAAGCTAGAACTGCAGATACAGTCAAAGAACTCAATTGGAACACTGATTTTAAAAGATGAAATTTCTCTAGAGCATGAAAATTTAAACTTTTCTATGGATATATTAGAGACATTCAGTTTAGCCCGAATGTGGGCCATGACTTCATCCAATGTAGCATCAGGGAGAAGTCTCGAAACAAAAATGTGTTTTTTAGGTGGCACTCCCATCAATGGTTTCGGCATTCCAGGTATTGCATCAGCTACCGCATTAATTGTAGCATCAGTTGCAACAAGTGGCACTCCAGTATTACTATCATTAGGATCCCTGTCGGCAAAATCTATGGGTGTAGATTCTTGCCCAGACACTACAGACATCGTCTGTGGAATTGGAGTTTGCATTGGTTGAGAAGGGGTCGGAACCGATATAGATGTGGAGACCGGCAAACGCAAGGACAAATCAGGAGTCTGTTCTCCCGCCTTCTTAGACTTTCGAGACTCAGTCAGTAGCCTTAAACTACTAAACTGAGACTCGACAGCTTTAAACTCTTGCGAGAGTTTAAGAAAACTGGCAGACAGACTCATCAGGTTATCCTTTGTTTGCCGCATGAAAAGTTACATTTCATCTTCCACGATCCGGCATGACTCACATCCCCATTTGAAACCCTTTTTTTGATCTAAAAGATCGTTCACCCTGCATGTAAAGCCGGCACACTTAACATGTGCTGTAGTTTTACACAACCAACAGTAAATAAAACTATTACTGACTAAGAGACAATAGACTCTATATTACAGACACATAACAGACTGCAATATGAGCGCAACTAACGGCGACGAGTGAAACGAAAACGAGAAAAAAAGTCAAAGAGCGCGAGCGCGGGAGTTAGAAATCACAAAGGTTATAAACAAAAACACTGCAACAAGAACACTATGAAATTGCAAGACAACAACAACAATTACTTGCATTAGCGGTGTTGTTGTTTTGCTAATCTCTTTTGCTTTTGTGTCTTTACCGTTGTAACTAACTATCGCGCTCTTGCGTACAAATTGTTGTTGCATGTGTTCAATTTGACGCGCTCTCCCGCTCTTTCCTATTCTTGTTTGATTTGCGCTCTCGTCTTTTGCCTACCCGCGACTCTGTGATAAGTGTTTTTGTTTTTGTGTATTCTTGTAATTTTTATTCTTTAGTTGTGAAGGCTTACTCTGCACATTAACCCTTGTGTCAGAACTGGTCAGTATATTCTTATACACAGATTTTTACCCTTTAGAATTTTTATTTTTTTTTTAATTTCCTTTTTTAATTAAATTAATTAATTTTTGATAAAATGGTTGTCTGCTCAAAAAATAATTGCACAGTTGCCACTAATGCGGTTGACTCCCATGATTATATTCTTTGTTGGCTGTGTGACAATGCGGTTCACGTTAAGTGTGCAGGTTACACAGGCAGAATCAAGGAGTCTATTGCTAAAGGTGGTGGCTTAAAATATGGATGTGATGCTTGCCGGGATGTCGAGAATGAGATGCGCTCTTTCATGAGGCGTACTAGAGATAGTTTTGACACTTTAAGGGCAGGTTTTAATAAACTCCAAACGGAGTTTACTGCGGTGGACACTCAGTTCAGGAGTTTATCGCTTATGAATGAGTCTCCGAAACGTAAAAGGACCAGTCCTTGGGGTGTTTCAGTATCTGTAGATCCGCCAGCGTCTCTTATCGTCCCCGACCGGTCTCATGCACCGTCCACTCCTAATGTACAGCAGTTGATATCGTTTAAGAGCCCGGTTGTGAATGCTATTAGTAAGGAATTACCGGTATCACCTGGGAATGATCTCTTAAAATCGATGCCTATTGTAGTGTCCGATGTGTCCGGGCAATTACCCATTCTAATGGAAATTGCCGATAGTTCTAAATGTATCGAGGGCCCCGTAAACAAGTTGACTGCTGCAGTGGGTGACTCTTCCAACGTTACTGCTACGGCTGACGCTTCGGGACCGCGGCCTCTCGTTAGCATACCACCAAAGAAACATATATTTGTTTCTAGGCTAGACCCTGTTGTCACATCTGATGATGTAATAGCCTATATTCGGAAGAAAGTTAACGTCTCGAATATTGCGGTGGAGAAGTTTAAATTTTCTTATTCTCGGGACATTTCGTCCTTTAAAATTAGTGTTTCTGCCAATATCTTCGACACTATATGTCGAGAAGATTTTTGGCCGAAACATATAATAGTTAAGGAATATACTGTAAAAAGAAAAATCGGCAACCGATTCGCTTGCCAACAACAACAACTAATACTATTCCTGCCACATCAGCATCTGCTGGTGTGTCAAAAAACTAGCTTCGTCCCTTAACCTGGGTTACCAGAACGTTAGAGGACTGAAATCCAAACTTCCTAATCTCTATGTAGATGTCTTTCTTTTGAGCATAACATTCTAGCTTTTACAGAGACGTGGCTAAAACCTGATATTGCTGATGCATCGGTGTTTTCCACAAACTTTTCCATATTCAGACGTGACCTGATTTCTCGCATAGGTGGTGGCGTTCTGATAGCTGTTGATGCTGCTTTATCATCTGAAATGATTCAATTATCTAGTACACAGGAGATTGAGTTTGTCGGTGTTAAAGTAAATTTTAAATCTTTTAATGCTTTCATTACTTGTTCCTATATTCCACCATTGTCAGACATGGTGGTATATTTAAATCATTTAGAGGCAATTCAGTTTGTCTCCTCTTTAGTTTCCAGTCAAGACATGCTCATAGTTGTAGGTGATTTTAATTTACCCGCTTTAGCATGGTCACTAATAGATGAATCTACCATGTTGCTGCCCTCTTTGTCACATGACTTTATTGATGGCCTTCTAGGCTTATCTTTATCCCAAGTCAATCCTGTCTTAAATTCTAATGGAAAATCGTTAGATCTTATTTTTGTATTGGATTCTTCTTATTGTGAGGTTTGTAGGATCGAACCATTTGTTCTTCCAGAAGACAAATTTCATCCTACATTAAATTTAAAAATTGATCTGCCCTTTCTTTCACCATTACTTGGTTCAAATCAGTTACCTCTAACTAGGTGCTTTCGTAAAACTGACTTCGATAGCCTTAATGAAAACATTACTACTACCGATTGGTCTTATCTGTACAATTGTAGAGATATGAACTCAGCTATTCGCTTCTTTTATGATACTCTGAATTCACTCTTTGATATTTGTGTGCCTCTTGGTAGGCAGGAGCGGCTAAACAAACCTCCCTGGTTCTCTCGTGAGTTATCCAATTTGAAAAATGTGAAGACACGATATTATAAGAAGTTTCAAAAAACACGTCGGTCATCAGATTATGCTCTGTATACAGTCGCTCGTTCAAAATTCATGATGCTTAATACACAATGCTATAAGAACTATCTTCAGCGGTGTAAGCTTCAGTTTTCTTCTGACCCTAAACAATTTTATAATTTTGTCAATTCTAAACGTAAGACCTCTGTGCACCCATCTTTTTTGTCTTTTCAAAATAAAAAAGCGAGCACTGATCTGGCAATTGCCGATATGTTTGCGAGTTTTTTCAAAACAACTTATTCCTCAACGGAGTACCGAGCAAGTCCATATCCTTATCATTTAGAAAAGGCTAATTGCATTTTCAATCCAGTGTTTGATGAAAGTTCTATTCTTAGCGAACTTAAATTAGTTAAACCTGTTTATTCTCCGGGGCCAGATGGTCTGCCTGGATGTGTACTCAGGTTCTGTGCAAACGCATTATGTAAACCCATTTTAAAATTGTTTCTACTGTCTGTCGAATCTTCCTCTTTTCCATCTATTTGGAAGGAGTCGTATATCATTCCTCTGCATAAAAATGGCAAAAAGTCCGAAGCCTCTAACTATAGGGGTATCTCAAAATTGTCCGCTATTCCGAAAGCTTTTGAGAAAATCATAACTTCTCAATTGCAACATTTTTTGCAGCTCTATTATTTCGCCATCCCAACATGGGTTTGTGAAACGTAGATCTACAACCACTAACCTATTAGAATTTACATCAATAATTATCAAGGGGTTCAAAAATGGTAAACAAACTGATGTCATATACACTGACTTCAGCAAAGCCTTTGATTCCGTTAATCATACCCTATTACTTTCTAAGCTGAGCGACATTGGGTTTCCACCCCTTTTCCTTTCTTGGGTTCGAGAATATTTAACAAATAGAAAACAGAAAGTACTTTTTAAGTCTTCTTTTTCAGATTCCATTCCTGTGACTTCTGGTGTACCTCAAGGTAGTCATCTTGGCCCTCTGCTTTTCACACTGTTCATTAACGATCTTCCATCAGTCATTGTTCATTCGCGTGTGCTTATGTATGCTGACGATGTGAAGCTTTGTCTTACTTATAAAGATATAGATTCATTTAGTCGGCTACAAGCTGATCTCAAAAACTTTCAATCCTGGTGCCAGTTTAATTTACTAAATCTTAACACTACCAAATGTAAGGTAATGACTTTTTTTCGTAACTCTCCTCAACTGGTCACTTATTTTCTAAACAACAGTCCTTTAGAACGTCTAAATAATATGAATGATTTGGGCGTACTTATGGACCATAAGTTAAATTTTAACACCCATATTTCCACCACGGTCGCAAAGGCCATGAGTGTCCTGGGTTTCATTAAAAGATGGTCAAAAGAATTTGATGACCCCTATACAACTAAAGTTCTTTTTACTACGCTTGTCCGTCCTATTTTAGAGTATGGATCTTGCATTTGGTCACCTCAATATGAGTCGCACCAGATTCGACTTGAATCCGTTCAAAAGCAGTTCTTGCTATTTGCTCTTCGTGGCTTAAGCTGGGATCGCAATGTCAATTTGCATTCGTATTCTAGTAGTAGACTTCTCTTGATTAACCTTCCTTCCCTAACTAACCGTAGAATTATGCTTGGTGTTATTTTTATGCACAAGCTCCTAATTGGTGATATCGACTCGCCTGAGTTATTAGCTCAGGTAAATCTGTCGGTACCATGTAGACGGAGTAGACATCCTTTGATTCCTTTATCCCTAAGTCGTTGTTCTTCTAACTATGCCCTGCATGAACCTTTTAGGGTCCTCTGCTCTGATTACAACCTTCTATTCCCTGTAATCGGTTCAGAGTTTTCTATTAACATGATTAAAACTTCTATCCTATCCCATTTAGTTAATAGATAGCTATAGTATTATTTAGTTATTTGTTTGTCTGTTTTTTCTATTGTGTATTTGTCCACGCGATTCGTGCCGTGCGTTATACGGCTGCACCCCTCGGTCGGTCGGGTGGGAGGTGGACAGTCATCTGCTTGGGCTCGCGCGTAAAAAAAAAAAAAAAAAAAAAAAAAAAAAAATGTAAATCAGTTAAAAACGCGTGAGCTTAAACAAAACACGTCTGTCTTCCTCAAGAGCGTTAATGAAGAACAAAAAAAAGAGCTTTGGCTACAAGAGCTAGGGTGGGATGATCAATTGCCCAGTGAACTCCATCACAGGTGGCAGGATTTTACAAAGAGGCATATCGTGCTGCCTTCTTGCAGCGAAATCTAGAGTAGCCCCGGTTAAAACTGTCTCATTGCCCCGCCTTGAATTATGCGGAGCCACGCTTTTAGCTGAACTGGCAGCTGCAGTTCTTTCACAACTTCCAGTTGATAATGCTGAGGCATTTTATTGGTCAGTCGTACTGTCGTGATTAAATAAATGGACAACGTTTGTCGCAATTCGGGTAGCCAAGATTGTGACGGCAACAAATAGCGCCACATGGAATCACGTTCGTTCAGAGGACATTCCAGAAGATCTCCCTAGCCGCGGCCTGAGTGCGCAGGAACACACGGATTTGTGGTGGCACGGCCCACCATGGCTACGGGAACCACAAGAGTCCTGGCAGCGAGCGACACCACTCCCACTAGGCACTACCTTGGAGAAGCGGGTAGTGAAGGTCCACGTCGCGATCGCTAAGCCAGCCAACGAGATACTGTCTCGTTTTTCCAATCTGGCACGTGCCTTACGAGTGGTAGCATATGTGGTCCTTTTCGGCAGAAGGTGTCGTAAACTTCCAAACGATTACTCCGGGGAAGTGACCTCTAGCGAGATCAATCAAGTACTCCAGGCGTTGATCCGAGTCACTTAGCGTGATTACTTTCCGACGGAACATCGGTGTCTACGGCAGAAGAAATCTCTGCCCACGTCTAGCACCATTCTCAATTTGAATCCTTTCATTGACGCATCAGGTGTGATCCGAGCATGTGGGCGGGTGCAACAAGCAGCGGCCCTTAGTAAAGATGAGCGTAGCCCCATTCTGTTGCCAGTAGTAAGTCCACTGTCCCGCAGTTGGTGCATTTCACGCATCAGATCTCCCTGGGGGCAGTCAACTGGTAGTCCGTCTCATCCGACAGAGATACTGGATTCCAAGACTGCGAAATCTAGTCAAATCGGTGGTCAATTCATGCAAGGTCTGTGTGATTTACAAAAGAAAGCTGCAATCATAGCTAATGGGCACCCTTTCGTCCCAGCGAACTACTTTCGCACGTCTTTTCACGACCACCGGGATAGATTTCGCAGGTTCTTTCGAACTCAAGAGTTTCACCGGCCGCGCCTGTCGTATATCAAAGGGATATGTGTGTGTCTTTGTTTGCTTTTCCACCAAAGCCATTCACCTTGAGGCAACTTCGGATTTAAGTACCGAAGCATTTCTGGCAGCATTCGCTAGCTTTGTATCGAGTCGAGGGTGCAGTCCGACAAAAAACTTCGTAGGTGCATCCAGAGTGCTTGAAAAACATTTCCTAAGGTCTACCCAGCATAGAATCTTATCCCACTAAAGCCATCAGAATCTGTCCTGGCATTTCATCATTCCCGGGGCACCACACATGGGAGGGTTGTGGGAAGCTGGAGTTAAGAGTTTTAAAACTCTGTTCTACAAGGCCACCTCCAACCAAAAGTATACTTTTGAAGATTTCTCTACACTGCTGGCTTAGGTAGACGCTTGTTTGAACACGTTGCCGATTTCTCCTATGTCTGAAGACCCCACCGATTCTTTAGCTTTGACCTCAGTCCGTTTCCTAGTGGGCGGTCCGTTGCTATCCGTGACGGAACCTGAAATCAAGGATCAGGTTCCGTCTATCAATAACCGGTGGCAGCGTCTGAAGGCTGTGAGTCAGCATTTCTGCACCCGATGGAAAGACGAGTATCTGAAGGAGCTACATAAGCGCAATAAGTGGCGATTCCCTTATAAAAATCTTGAAGTGGGCGATCTGGTGGTACTCAAAGACGACAATCTTCCACCAAACATACCCTGGCAGTGACGGCAACGTCCGCGTCGTCAAACTGCTTACCGCTCGCGGTGTTGTGAAAGCTGATCTTTCTTCCTCCAGAAGAAAGAATTCAAGCTCATTACTTACAGCTACAGTAGCGTCCAGCACTTCCATTAATCCACTTTCTTCATTATTTGTCCCGGCAGCTTCCTGATATCCGTCAATTTATATCCCGTTTCCATGGCTCCGAGACCACGTTCAGTACAGGCATCGAAAGCGGAGCGCAGATGTTCGCGAGGGACTGAGTCCTTCCGTTGCCGAGTCTGTCGCGGAATCCATCCTCTGAAGCGATGCCGTCGCTTCCTGCGGCTGAACGTGGAGAAGAGGATGAGGGCAGTGCTTGCAAACAAGTACTGCGCCAATTGAGCGGTGATAAGTTCCGAATATGTGAGGAGGACCACCACACGCTACTCCACTTCCACGAACAGCCACGTCGACGCACTCCAAGCTCCATCGTACGCCGAGTCACCCCCGAGTCCTCCAGACGAAGGGTCGCACGAACTCAGCCTCCGATCCTAAGCTGACACTGGCCACACTGCTGCAGAACCGCAATCCACATCTGGTGCCCACGGCGATGGTGCGTCTCGAGTCGGGGGGAAAAACCTTCGACGTGAAGGCCCTCGTGGATCCTTGTTCGGCGGTATCGTCGATGGCGACGTCACTGGCCACGGCCTTTAAATTGACAGCCGTCAATATAGGGGCAGAGAAAGCGGTGGCAGCAGTGATCCGGTCCCCAATCAGTGAAGGATGGGGATTGGAGGCGATCCTGAAGGCGTTCGATGGCTTGTGCTGCCGCACTCCAAGCGCGCCGGTGGACCCGCAGATCTCCAAAAAGTTCGAGGCCATCGTCTTCTTCCAAGCTTGCATGCGGCTGAATACTGTTGAAAAGACACGTACCACGCCGCTGCATTCACAGTCAGATGACATGGTGGAACGCTTCAATCGCACGTTCCTAGATTACTTGGCGATGTTTGTATTTCGTTATTGGCCTACAGGTCAGCGGTTCTTAAAAGCTCCGGTTATTCGAAGAGAACTTAGGCTGCCCAACGATTTACGGAATCTACGGAAGTCCCGGAATTCTTGGCTAAACTGCAAAATCAACTGCGTGTGGTAATTGAGCCTCGAGTCTAAAGAGGGAGTATGTAACGTAGACGGCCTGTCCCCATAAGGTAGCTGTCCCACTTTCTACAAGGAGGGATAGTGATTTTTTTGAGCCAGCGCGGCCAACTTAACGAAGAGAGGAGAAAAGGAGAAACAGAGAGAGAGAAGACAAGACAAGAAAATTAAAGAAATTGAATAAACGAAAGAAACTAACCATCTCCTTTTTTTTTTTGCGATTCTGCCGAATTATCTGCGGCCTGACGATCGAACGCCCAACCGTAAACCAACCGCTCGGCCTCGGGCGGCGTTATTTTGTTCCACAAAGGCAAAACACGACACAATGTAGTCACCCGATCTGAAGCAAATTTGGCTCAGTCGTTTATAGGTACAATGAATTTACTAATATGAAATTTCACGACAATAGCTCAGAAAAAACCGAAGTTATGGACAAAAGTCACTATTCGTCACTTTGCCGTTTGTATGGATTAAGTGATATAGTGTTATATGATATAGTGGTCCTATCCGGCTGAATCCGAGATATACAGCCCCTGCAATATAAATGCGAAATTCGCACTCTGTAACTCCATCGGACTAGGAGAAGTTTGCGTTAATCCAGACGGACGGAGAGACAGACAGACGGACGTAAGGGAAACAAATGGATAAAACGAACTGGTCGAGAATATCAAAATTATCGATCAGGTTACGTTCAAATTTTATAACAATCATTAATTAGCTATATTTATACCGACAATCCTGATTACACCCCTTGTGATACATCTAAGAGAAGAACAGGAATTCCTGACCATTCCTGCACTATTAACATTGTCGGAAGAAGATAATGAAATAGAACAGGAAGAAGAACTGTACTCAAACTTAAGCATCATTGAAACAAAAATACATACGAAAATTGCCCAAAAGGGCTAAATTAATGATATTTCGAATGCCATTCCAGAATTTAATGGACAAAAGTTACACGTACAAAGATTCATCGGAGCTTTGAAGTTGGTAAACTTAACAAAAGGCACATTCCAAAGATAGCTGTTGAAGTCATAAAGTCAAAAATTTGGCTCAAAACTATATAAATTGACAATTTACGGAAGCTCTTGGAAGCTTCGTATAATGACGAGGGCCTATCAGCTGAACATGCTGATATATTCAGCACTAAAGAAGCCATCAACACAACGGTTGAAAACTGTGAGCATGGCAAACTAAAAACGATCCTTAAGGCTGGAAACTTCAAAACAATGAACAACTATAACAACCGCAATAATGGCCAGAATAATACCTATAATTACAACAACAGTTATGGAGGCAATAACAATAATAGAGGAAACAATAGAGGAAATAGTCACCAAAATAGAGGTTACAACTCTAACGTTAGGGTAGGTCAGAATACTTCGGGAAACGCCCAACAACCCTTAGATACTGGCTAATAAAAACCAATAAAGTTGACACCATAAGACCAGTCGAAAAATATTCGTAACTTTTGCAAACGTAGCAACAAGAAAAGAGTTAGTACTACTAATAGACACAGGTGCGGAAATATCTCTACTAAAAGAAAATTTCGACACATTTGAAAGCATTCAAACCAATCTTTCCATATCTATAAAAATGTTGTGTGAGTACCTACAATCGCTATGCATTCAGAAACTACTGAACCGGTTGCGTTCACATTTTGACACACTGTGGAGTCAGGTTCAAGCTTGGTTTTTGTCTACTTTTTAAAGTCAAAGGCTAGGCTTGAGCATGAGCTTTTGACCAAGAATCGCGGTCTGCAGCAACACAATTGCTTCGCTCACAAGAAGTGGTTGAATCCCGCGCACAGATAAGACTAGATCGACATTGAGCAATACCATCGTATTGCATTTCGATATGACCCAGCTGCTGAATATGGCTCCAGCCGCTATGTCTGTTCAATTACCTCAACTTTAAGCACCACCAGAGCCACTGCGAAGCGTGGCAGGGTAGAGCTAGTCAAATAATAAATATACAGGGAATAAGTTGTGGAGGTGACTTAAGTAAAACTTGCAACTCAAAAAAAAGAAAATAAAAAAAAAAAGTATAAAAAGAAAGGAAGGTTGACTTAGAAAGACCCGCGAATGCACTGCTTGATTGCAAAAAGAAAGTTCACCACAGTGGTACATTTCTTTATCCATTATGCCAATAGCGGATAATGTCAATTTGACAACTGACTTCGGGTCTAAACGAATATCAAAGCGAGGCCTAGAGCATTGGCGAACTATCTTAATAAATTCTTTTCAAATTGGCAACCGAGCGGAACAGTCCTTTTTTTTTTTGCATTGAAGTGAAATACAAGTCATCCTTCATGGACTTGAATCGGTGATAAAAAGAAACCAATTATATTGGTATTCTCTATTTCAAGATATACTTCTTGAGTAAGTGCCAATTTGATTGATTAAAGTTTAGTAATTATGCAAATAAAATTTTTGCACGCAGATTTGCTAAGTCTCGGTATGTTCGTTCATAATGCCAAAAAAGGAAATTAAAATGTATTGCTTTGATTAAGCAGAAGGTAATTATACAGCTCTATGGAGAAAAAAAAACTCATTAGCGACATTCATATTTATCCCATATATGTATATAATTTTTTTGTTGTCAGACAAATGTAAAGCCCAAATTTTGGTATCGGTGTCATGTTGCATAGTGCAAGCGAACAAGTCATTCATTAAAGGGGATGATGCAATTGCAGTGGCGACCCACTGATCAGTCAAATTTCGTTACGACACCGTCAAGCGCTAGGGCAAGCGGTGAGAAGTGAAAAATAGCAAAAACACGGCGCCCAAAAGAAAAATGTATGAGTTAAAAATTATAAAAATTACAAAAAAAAAAAATATCAAAGAAACTAACTTCGGTAATGCCCAAGTCGGATTCAAATTTTCGGATCTGAGATTTTATATCAAATACTATCATATTGGTTTTGGGGATACTTCATTTTTTGCAAAAATGTTCGTTCTAGAGCTATATGATATAGTAGTCCGATCCTGACAATTTTCATACTTTATCTCACCCAGGTATTACCCAAAAAAATGTCATCCCGATAGCTCTTAAGATGGCTGAGTAAAACTCGTACGCACAGACGGACGGACAGACGACATGGCTATATCGACTCAGCTTCTCATGCTGAATATATATACTTTATCTGACCAATTTTATAATACCATCTGCAAGGGAATAAAAAAAAACAAGCCATATTAAAAATAGAGTAACAAGAATGAAAGGAAAAAAAAAGTTTCAGTCAGATGAAAAATTTTGGAAATAAGTGAAAACGAAAAATGTTAACTTCCATTTTTATACCCTTGTAATTAGGGTATATAAATTTTGGTCAGAAGTGTGCAACGCATGGAAGGAAGCATCTTCGACCATATAAAGTATATATATTCTTGATCAGCACGACGATACGAGTTCAAATAGCCATGTCCGTCAGTCCGTCCGTCTGGATCAACGCAAACTCCTCCTACACTGTAAGAGCTAAAAAACTGAAATTTTTTATGTAGGCTTGTATATACTGCACAGTTTGTATATCTCGGACCGGACCACTATATCATATAGCTCCCATACAAACGTCAAAGTAATATTGGTCAGTCTATTACACCTATAAACGAACTGTGCTAAATTTAATCAAGATCGGGTGACTATATCATATAGCTCCCATAGGAACGATCGGTGGAAAACAGTGACTTTGATCAATAACTTCGGGATTTCCTATGCTAAGATTGTAGGCCGTTCTTTCTCAGACATTAGACTTTTTGGATAAAACGTTTTTACACTTTGATGGCTATGGATAAGAAATAGTGCTGCAAAATAATCGATATTTTGAAGTATTGATATTTACGATTGCTCACGGTTGATCACAGAAAAAATTAAGACAAAATCCATTGGTTTTTCTTTAGAAATGTCAACTTGTTGACTGTTCCTGGCTTTAAGGAAGCACGTCTGGAATTGGAGATTATTTAAGCTTTGCTGAACATTCGCTCACTTTCGTAAGATGTTGCCGGAATGTATAAATATTTCTTTGCCAGAGTTTGGAGAGGTACGTCGTTGTTGGCGTTCTGAAAAATGTATATTCATGAATACATATAACAATTAATTTGTGTATTAGTGCAATAATTACCTTCCAATACATTAAAGGATCCTGATTTTCATCCAAATAACGACTCGAGTAGTAATTTCTCAGGTTAATAATTGAGTCAGCTCTGTCATTTTGGATTTTTTGGTCTACGTTTTTTTGACCCGTTGAAAAAATGGTAGACTGAATCCGGTTGATTTAATTGGCACTGGGGAGTTATTCTTTGTTTGATGCATTAATTTATTTAGCAGTGTCACCACGTTTTCCATTAATTTTGCTGCTTCATTTGTGTGGAAGGGTGTGGAAAATACTTCTTTTTTGAACCGCCGATCTAGGAGCGTTCCCATCCTAGTTTGCGTGCGATACTCATTACCATCTAGCCGTGCTTTAATTTTATAATTTTATCTTGACCCTCATCTGTCAGCAGTATATTTTTTAAACCCTCGATTTTGTCTATGAGCTCGCAGAGTAGAGGGATTATAAGTGCTATTGTAACAGAATTGGCAGAGCATGATTTTTTGTTGCAATATCGAATGGCTGTAACAGGTTTACTATGTCTTGCGAAACGTCGATCTCCTCTGCAGAAAAGGGTGGCGGTGACTTTGCGGTGCTCATTAAGACTTTAGCGAGAACATGAAGAACAAGAATTGCTAAAGCACTATTCCATCTAGTGGGCATTTCTTGCTTTAGACTATAGTTCTTTGCCGCTGGCAAAACAAACCCGAGGGCCGGGGTTAACTTCGAACGCGTCGAAGTTTGTATACCCTTGCAACTGTTTTGGTAATTCTTTCCTTACCCATAGCCATAAAAGTGTAAAAACGTTTTATTCAAAAAGTCTAATATTTGTCTAGATTTCGACCTTATTGAAGTTAATCAAAACTAAGTTTTAGCCGGCTTCAGGTCAATTAATCTTACTTACGAATTTATTTGTACGATTTTAAAATCATAGGCAGCACAAAAGGTGAGCAGGTTGTCTGTATAGCTATTTCAAGAACCACCAAGTTCTATCATCAGCAGACTTTGCTAAAGAATCCACAGTTGTAATGGCCATACCATATCTTCAACGCTAGAAGTATTTGGGAATTCCAATTACATGAAGCGAGAAAAGAACGGCAAAGCTTGCAACTGCAGATTCCACCTTTTTTATACCCCTGGGCGCCATCAGAATTAAACCATCTTTTTTGTATATAGTACAATATACTATAACAAAATATTTGGGCGCGACGGTTAGTTGGTTAAGGCGAAGCCCTTTACACTAACCGGAAGAACTCTTAGACAAAATGATGAAAACTCCTACAGCGACCACCTAGAGTTATGACGAAATATGTAGATGACCTTTTTGCCATAATTAAAGAAGACGAATTCCAAAACACACTTGACAACCTTAATTCATTTGACAGGAACATAAAGTTTACAATAGAATTAGAAAATGACAACAAATTAACATATCTAGACGCATCAATACACAGAAGAGGAAATGAACTAAAATTAAAATGGTACAAAAAACCAACAGCATCAGGACGAATAATTAACTTCAACTCCAAACATCCGAAGTCGATGATAATGAATACAGCAAGAGGTTGTATACAACGGATGCTCAATATATCGGACCCAATTTTTCATGAAGAAACGAAGGAAGAAATACGACGAATTTTAAAGGATAATGACTTTCCAAACCACACCATAAGGACTTTACTAAAATCTCGCAATAAGAAAACCAACAAAGATGTTCCGACAAAACGCTTTATGTCCGTCACATATGTCCCACAACTATCGGAAAGATTAGCAAACTCAGATTGCTATGACATCGAACAAATACAGATAGCACATAAACCCAATAACACACTACGGAGTTTTTTTAACAGAACAAAAAGTAGGATTGATACAATGGACAAGAGTAACGTAGTATATAAAATACCGTGCAATGGGACTAATGAAGAAAACTGTGATAAAATATATATAGGGACAACAAAATCGAGGCTAAAAACAAGACTATCGCAACATAGATCTGACTATAAACTTCGTCAACACTCCACTGTGCCGCCAGTGGACATTCCCCAAATTTTGACGAAGTAAACATAATAGACCAAGAACAACTTTACAACAAACGTTACACTTTGGAGATGCTGCACATAATAAATACCCCGACAAATATAAGACTTAATTATAAGGTAGATACGGACAACTGCGCGCATTTATACAGGCATTTATTAGGGACAAATCTGTGTGTAGCTCCACGTCACAGTGTGCGGACGTGTAAAACTAAGTAGGTGTTTTCTTGTTGGTAAATTAATATTATGTCAATCACAATTCAATGTTATTTATAGTTGCCCTGAAGACGACCACCGATGAGTGGTCGAAATATATCGGAACGAAAATAAGAACAAACTGTGTTTTTTATTTTTGTTTTTATTCGCCCAACATTTGACCTCGAGCCGGCAAAACATTCAACTCTAAACAACAAATATCAAAGAAGCTAACTTCGGCTATGCCAAAGTTTATATACCCTTGCAGTCCTTGGCAATAATATTTTACATTTTGAAATTTCTTTCCCTGCTCTTTCTGCCCCGAGCACGACGGATACCGACGCTGGACGATGGAAGTTGGGGTCGGCCAGGATCAGGGTGGCGAACTTCTCTTGGACCGGGGTCGACACTTCCCGGATGGGAGTGCGGATGTGCAGGTCCTCTTCGACCCGGAAGATAACATTTCGCCGGAATGTATGGTCGGTCCTCGACTCGAGGACGGCCGTGCAGGCTTGGTCCACCCCGACTTTGGTCACAGCCAGCCCCAGGGACCGGGCAAATGACGCATTGATGCGGCTCCCAGCCGCGCATGCGTCGAGGAGGACGCGGGTCTCGAACGATTTCGAGCCATTGCCCAACCGGAGGACCGCTGGCATGATGGTCGTCGTCCTGGCTTGGAGCAGAGAAGAGAGGGAGATCTCGGGTGCGCCCTCCAGAGAAGCGGAGCGGTCGGACGAGGACCGGGAACGGGATGGTGATGCTCGTGCAGCACGGCTGGAGGAGGAAGACTGGCTGCGCCGCTGGGCGCCAGAGCGTTGTCACGGCGGTTGGTCGGCCATATGGAGCAGCGTGTGGTGCCGGTTTCACATCGTCAGCAGCCGTGGCGAGTTCGACACGCGTCAGCGGAGTGCTCGTGCGCCAGGCAATTGGGGCAATACTTATTAATAAGTACCGCCCGGAGCCGCTTCTCCCCTCGGAGGTTCAGGAACCGCTGACACTGCCGGAGTGCATGAACCCCCCGGCAGACCCGGCATCGGTACACGTTCGTCCCGTGTGGAACCGAACGCTTGCTGCTGCGGTGCGGCAGACGCTTGGGGGCCATGTTGCTGTGGCGGTGCGGGTTGAATGGACTGTAACGAAAAAGATTACGTAGGGAGGAGTGGATTAGTCGATGCACGGGAACGGACAACATGCACGGAGACGAGGACATTCGAACGGAACATAGAGGGATTGGACATCACGAGAGGTCTTTAGACTCATGACTACTGTTGTCTGGCAACAAGATGAGCTTCGCGACGGGTCTTCGGATAGACCCACGTGCTGTTTTGACATCAGCCACTCGGCCCCGGGCAGAGTGCGCTCAATTCGCCCTAGGCGCGACTCGTTGGAGGGGAGATTGTCTTCGGAGACGATCACGAGGTCGCCGGTTTGGAGACTACGAGCCGGTGCCTTCCACTTATTACGCTTGTGGAGCTCCTTGAGGTATTCACTCTTCCAGCGGCGGCAGAAAGTCTGCTGGATTGCCTTTAGTCGCTGCCAGCGATTGATCAGCGACATAGGCTCGACCAGGATCTCCGGTTCCGCGATGGACACGAGCGGTCCTCCAATCAGGAAATGTCCAGGGCTTAGTGCCAGCAGATCCTCTGGGTCCTCACTCATGGGAGAAATTGGCCTGGAATTTAGGCACGCTTCGATCCGACACAGGAGAGTGGATAGTTCCTCGAACGTGTACTTGGCAGCCGACGAGGACTTGTAAAACAAGGTCTTAAAACTCTTGACCCCGGCTTCCCATAGTCCTCCCATATGGGGCGCGCTCGGCGGAATGAACTGCCAGGATAGAATGTGCTGGGGAAAGGCCTTCATGATACCAAGCTTGGTGGCGTTCAGGAAGTCTCTTTCGAGCGCCTTTGAGGCCCCTACGAAGGTTTTGCCATTGTCGGAGTAAATGCGCTGTGGGCATTGTCTTCGGGCGACAAACCGGGAGAAGGCTCCGAGAAATCGTTCCGTGGTGAGGTCGGAGGTCGCCTCGAGGTGGATCGCCTTCGTGCTGAAACACACAAAGACGCAGACATAACCCTTCGTAATGAGACACGCGCGCCCGGTGTAGTTCTTGATCTCGAACGGTCCTGCGAAGTCAATGCCCGTGTGGGTGAAGGGCCGGGAGTACGTGATGCGCTCTCGTGGGAGATCACCCATCATCTGAGTCTGCAGTCGCCGACGATGCACGATGCAGAGTTTACACCCCTTGATGTGGGACTTCACTAGGTTCTTTATCCGTGGGATCCAGAACTTGGTGCGCAGATACCGTACCATCAGTTGATTGCCGCCATGCAACGTGATGCGGTGGGCGAATTCAACAAGCAGGCGCGTGAAATGCGTATTGTAGGGGAGAAGAATCGGGTGACGTTCATCGTACCGGAGGGAGTCAGCGGCCCGGAGTCGTCCGCAGGCACGGAGTATCCCATGCTGGTCGAGGAAGGGGTTTAAAATGAGAAGCGTGCTGGATGTCGAAAGGAGTCGCCCTTCACCCAGGGCCCGGATCTCCGCGATGTATTCTCGACGCTGGGAGGTCCGGATCAAGGCGCGCTCAGCGGAGAGCAGTTCCTCCTTGATGAGGTGGGCTGTGGAAGGCGTCGACGTCCCTTTGGCGGCGAAGCGTAGGATGTACGCGGTGACTCGCAATGCTTTACCGTAGTCCGAGAACCGTTCGCTTATGTCATCGAGTAAGGTGGTCGCGGCGGTGTGGCACTGGACTCGTTGCTCCAGCTGGGTGTCTGGAAGTTCATTATGGAGAGTTGGCCAGCACTCGCGGTCCCTCTGGAGCCAGTCCGGCCCATGCCACCAAAGGCTACTGGCCGATAACTCGGCCGCGGGGGTTCCGCGGCTTGCCAGATCAGCAGGGTTGTCCTCGGAACGTACATGTGACCAGCTTTGGCCACCGGTGCTTTTGGAGATGCTGGATACCCGATTGGCCACGAAAGTGGACCAACTACATGGGGGTTTGTTGAGCCAGGCCAACACAATGGTGGAGTCGGTCCAAAACTGGGAGGTTGCAGGTGGGATCGGGAGTTTAGGAACGTGTGAGGAACATTATAATTAACTATAATATCCCACACAACAAGCAAACAGCAGCACAATCCAACGATACAAATAAAGCACCGAATACAAGATACAGCCGAGACACAAACCTAAGTTACGATATACGACCAAGCCTGCTACTGGTCGATCGAACCGAGTCATAGAGAATGGCTTACGATCAAACCGGGTCGATCGAACCACACGTCACCGCTGGCGATTTCGTACAAGCGGGAAGATGCGTGGGAAACGTAATGCAAAAAAACCAATATGCACGCATATGCAATGGGCAGCCAAGTCCAACATGGCTCGATCGAACCAACTCGAACCTATGACGTACGATCGAACCAATTCAAACCTATGACGTACGATCAAACCAAGTTGAACTCATGACGTACGATCAAGCAAGGCTCGATCGAATCACAGGCGACCGCTGGCAATTTCGTACAAGCGGGAAGTTGCGTGGGAGGCAGAATGCACAAAATCAACAATATAAGAGTAATGGAACCCGGCTTGAGGGCATAATTGCACCCAAACGGGGGCATTGGCCTACTTATGCAAATTAAGAGCACAGAGAGGCAAATATGAATGCATGCATTAGAATACGCTAAATAAGTGTACACGCATGTCACACGTACACTATGCAGTTAGATTGCGAGCAGCCAAAATCTTGTGAGCGAGAGAAAATAAAAGTGAGGGCCAAGCAAGCCCGTGAGACGGGTGCGGGGCATGCATGCTTTGTATGAAGCAATGATGGTTTGTGGATTGGATAGGGGAATATGCGAACCGAAGGGGGAGGGATGAACAATGGGGAAGCCCGCTATCTAATAGATACGATATGCGTATGAAAGGGCATTGCATGGGAAATTAAACGATTTCGTATGTTAATTTAATCAAGATGATTATTGTTAAACAATAGCTTAAGTTAATATAATTATCATATATATGTATGTAAATATAATAAGGAGAGAATATGTGCGATATTGGGTATGACGAGTGGATCAAAGGGAGCGACGGGCAAAGGCAGCGATGAAAGCAGAGAAAGTCAACGGGATACGATGGGCGGCCAATAGAAAGGCGACGCCAGCATAAGAAAGTGATGCAAGTCAATATGTACAAACGAGAAAGACAGGGACAAGGAATAAATGGGCGCGCAGCCACAGAGAAAGTGGACATATGCGCCAAGGATTTGCGGGACTTTCACCACGCATAGCAACAAGTGGATGCGTGGGTGAAAGCAGAGGGCCGATGGAAATGTACCAGCTGTATAGCGGTACCACACCAATATATTCCTGAGGCCATGGGAACTGCCTATATAAAGGCAACGTCTGTCAACCAAAGGCATCAAGTCATCAAGTCGTGATCAAGTAACAAGTAATTAAGGCCTTACGAGTAACCTTAAGAACTTATCAAGGAAACAGAAGGAGCAAAGGAAAAACTAGGAACTATACAGGCCTTACGAGTAACCTGTACAGTTCATTTCGACAGCAGCAAATCCTTAAATAAGGATAGTAAACACCGTACCCAAGCTAGAGTGAGTTGAAGAGAAGCCAAGCATTTCCAGGAGTATCCAAAGTCAGTGGTAGGCACGAGGATATATCCTACTGCCGGAAATTCCAGGATCTATATATCCTGACGATTACCAATTGCTGAGGAACATCCTGCTTCGTGATAGTAGCTACGGGATTTATCCCAGAACCAAAAAGCGAAAGCCATCTCAACCAGCATAGCGAAAGGGGTGCAGAGGTGTGGAGCACCAACCAAGCACACGATACAGGCCGAGACAACGACCCGCAACGGTTGCAGGAGCAAAAGGAAGGCAAGAAGGGACGACGAGGGATTTGAAGTGATTCGACAACGCTGTCCGAGTCCAGACCTACCGCAGAGAAACTTGTCATAGCCAATCAAGCCCATAAACGATCGCAAATAAACGTATTACAAAAACCAAATCAATAAACAAAGCTGTTCTGATTTCACCGGGGCACAAAATAAATTTTGTTGTGCCGAACCTAGCCCAAGAGATATTATAAATATCCCGAAGGACGAAAAAGGATCGTTACAACTGGCGCCCAACGTGCTATACTGGTGAAATTTAGAAATAAAAATACAGTTTATAAATCATAAAAAGATCAAAAATGGGAAAAGGATGGATTTACCACATGAAGAAGGAGGATTTAGTACAGACAGGCCAAAGGATCGGGATCGAGATAAACGGCACAGTGGAGGAAATGAGGAGACAGCTAGGCGAGTGGATAGAAAGGAATGAAAAGGACCCGGACTGGAAGGAGGAAATAAATAGATTGGAAACAAAGTACTCGAAAAATATAAAAATGAAAACAATAGCAAGCACATCAAAAACATGCGAAAGTGAGGCTGAGGAATTCCAGAAAATAAACATCGCCACACTAGCAATCCCTCCATATTTACCACCAAGATGGAAAAGCGAAGGAGCCCTAGATAGCGCAGAGACAAAGAGGGACATAAGGAGACAAACGATAGACCCCAAGAAAACGGCACCACATACAACAAACAAGACCACCGAATACGCCAAGGTGGCAAAACAAGTGAGGGATTGGACATTCAGATTCGACGGCAATTCCAGACCACTAGAGTTCATAGAACAGATCGAGTGGTCAGCAGACATGTATGGCATCGAACTGGACATGATCCCGAGAGCGATGCCAGAGCTACTGAAAGATAGGGCACTCAAATGGTACGTCGCAAACAATAAGCAGTGGCGAACATGCAAGGAATTTGTTGAGGGCTTCAAGAAATATTTCTTGCCGAAAGGATTCTTCAACAAATTGGCTGATCAAGTGAAAAATCGCAAGCAAAACAGAAACGAGTACTTCAAGGACTATATGGTGGATATGCAAACATTGATGAGACCCCTAAAAATACCAGAGTACGAACAATTGGAGGTCATATTGGAAAATCGCACTCCAGATCTAAAAAATATTCGTTCGGCCGCACAGGGTCAGAGATCTAGATGAGCTGATGCAGTTGGCAGAAGAACACGAGATGCTCGAACAAGAGCGATTCGAGTTCCATCGCGAAAACAATGCTCAAAGAACACATAACAACCAATCAAACCACAGAGGAGGAAATAATCACGGGCCACCAGTCACACAGTGCCGAAGATGCCAGGACAACAGCATGGAGAATCATTCGAGACCAAACCAAGAAAACAAGAACGTCCGAGACGGAAAAGTCCTGAACCCGAATCAGGCGTGCCGCAGATGCGGGGGAGCCGGACACTGGGCCAGGGAATGCAACAATCAGAGACTCAATTTCTGCTGGCAGTGTGGAAAAGTGGGCAAAAGGACGAAAGAATGTTGTTGGAATTCGGGAAACGAAAGGCGGTTCCAGTCTATCAGGGGCGAGCAGGGACCCAGCCAACAAGCTCCTCACCACTAATAGGCCAACTAGTAGAAGAAGAGGATCAATTGTCAGCGATTATCGAAGTAGCAGGAATACAGATGAAAGCGACAATTGACTCCGGAGCCACGAGTAGCTTCATCAGCAAGCAGATATTGGAAACAGTGAGGAATAAGGGAAAATGGGAGAACACACACAAACAGGTATACATGGCAGACGGAAAGGTGCGAGATATTGAAGAGCAATGGACAGGATGCGTGAGATTCGGACACAAGAAAATCCACATGCCATTTCTGGTCATGCCAGAAGGAATGGATGCGCTAATATTGGGGTGGAATTTCCTCCGGATTATGAACACAGAAATATCGTGTGGAGGCCACAAAGTGCGAATACCGACAGTATGGCGAATACAGGGCAGGCGCGTAGAAAGAATATCCATCATGGTCACTCAGAAGAGTGATCAACAAGAAATACAAAGCTTTCTGAGTCAGGAATTGAAGGAATTAGGTAAAGTTAAGGGACTGTCAAAGTTGGGGATACATCGCATAACGATGAAGGACGATATCCCAATAGAACAAAGGTATTACTCGAAAAACCCGAAAATACAAGGAGAAATCAATGCAAAGGTCGACGAACTGTTGACAATGGGATGCATAGAACCATCGCAAAGCCCATATAGCTCACCCATAGTGATGGTGAGAAAGAAACAGACAGGCAAATGGAGATTATGCGTAGATTTTAGACAGATTAACGCAAAATCTATAAAGGATTCATACCCAATGCCACGCATCGATTACATCTTGAATCAACTACGCGAAGCAAAATTCATAAGCAGCTTAGATCTGAAGGACGGATACTGGCAGATTCCGTTAGAAGAGAAAAAAAGACCAATGACGGCATTCACAGTCCCAGGGAAGGGGTTATTCCAATGGAAAGTAATGCCATTCGGTTTACACTCAGCATCAGCAACTTTCCAACGCGCACTGGACCAAGTCATTGGCCCAGAAATGATACCAAACGCATTCGCATACCAAGATGACATTGTGATAGTGAGCAAAACAATCGAAGAACACATGAATCATCTACAAGAAGTGTTCAGGAGATTGAAGGAAGCAAACTTGAGAATTAATGCCGAGAAGTGCCAATTCTTTAGAAAAGATCTAAAATTTCTAGGCCACTTGGTGACAGAAAACGGTATTGCAACGGACCCAGAAAAGGTGGCCGCAATAGCCCAATTAGAACCACCAACTTGCACAAAGGAATTACGCCAGTACTTAGGAGTGGCATCTTGGTACAGACGGTTCGAACCGGGTTTTGCAGCACTAACACACCCATTGAACGAAATACTAAAGAAGAGAACAAAGTGGCACTGGAGCGAGGAGCATCAGGCAGCATTCGATGCTGTAAAGGAAAGGCTGACGAGTGGCCCAGTATTGGCATGTCCAGACTTCACAAAAACGTTTGTGCTCCAGACGGATGCAAGTAACATGGGATTAGGAGCCATATTGGTACAAAACACTGAGGATGGAGAGAGAGTGCTATCATACCTGTCAAGAGAATTAAACCCAGCGGAAAAGAACTATTCGGCAACAGAAAAAGAATGCCTAGCGATAGTATGGGCAATACGCAAACTAAAACCATACCTTGAAGGATACCGATTTAAAGTGGTAACAGATCACATGGCGTTGAAGTGGTTGAATAGCATAGAAAGCCCTACGGGCCGTATAGCCCGATGGGCACTGGAACTGCAACAATACGATTTCGAAATAGCATACAGAAAAGGCAAATTAAACATTGTCGCAGACGCTTTGTCATGGCAACCAATGAAAGGGTGCAAAAGAATAGTAGATAATGGCCAAAAACCACACGGCAACAACAGCAGGGCATACAGGGAGCAGGCGAACTACTGCCAGGACCGCAGCAAGGTATTACTGGCCAGGAATCCAACGAGATATCAGGACATTTGTAGGAAAGTGTACGATATGCCAACAATATAAACCCAGCCAACAGCAGGCAGCGGGAAAGATGCTAACACAAATACCGGAAGAACCATGGGCCACAGTATGCGCTGACTTTGTAGGACCGTTGCCAAGATCGAAACACGGAAATTCGATGCTACTTGTAATCATTGACAGGTTTTCGAAATGGACAGAACTGATACCGATGCGGAAGGCAACTGCAGAAAGTCTAGTTAAGGCCTTTCGAGAGAGGATACTATCTCGATTCGGAGCTCCGAAAATGGTGATAACGGACAATGGAGTTCAATTCACTAGCAGAATATTCAAAAAAATGTTAGAAGAATGGGGATGCCAACACCAACTGACAGCACCGTACACGCCACAAGAAAATCCAACCGAAAGAGCAAATAGAACAGTAAAAACAATGATTGCTCAGTTTACGGGGGAAAATCAACGCAACTGGGATGAAAGTTGGCCAGAAATAACTCTAGCAGTGAATACAAGCCAATCAGAGCCAACAGGATTCACGCCAGCGTATGTAATACAGGGGCGTGAACCAAGAATGCCGGGTGCACTATACGATAATGTCACGATAGGCACAGGGAAGCAAACGATATCACCAGACGCGAAGGTAAAACAAATGCAAGAGCTGTTCGAACTAATACGGCGAAATCTGGAAACGGCTGCACAGGATCAGGCTCGCCATTACAATCTGAGACGAAGAGAATGGAGACCAGTGATTGGAGCAACGGTATGGGCAAAAGAACACCACCTTTCAAATGCTGCAGAAGGATTCGCAGCAAAGCTGGCACCAAAGTTTGGAGGCCCATATGAAGTGATAGGCTTTGCATCTCCGGTCATATGCAAAATACGGCACAAAGAAACGAAAAAAAACCAGACAAGCACATATCAGCCAACTGAAGCAACAAATATGCGAAGAAGCAGATGGCACGAAAAGTGATGAGCAATGAGGATGGACGACTCGAATGACATGGCGGCGAGAAAATCTGCACAGACCGGCCGGCTGGACAGAGAACTCAAAACATGACTTAGAGCTGAAAATCTAAAAGCGCATCGCATCAGAAACAAATTATAGCAAAGTCACAAACCTCATCGCAGAGCACAATGAAGATGTGCGAATATCGTAATGACACGTATACAAGCATGCGAAAACGAATTTAGAAACTGGCAACGGATACCCGAATATCGTAACGATGCAGACAATAGGGAAAAGGGAGGGGAAACGCACCCACACAGGCGCATGATGTTACGCACCCACACATACGCACGATATGACGTATGTATTGGTGAGTCACCGCAATGCACATACACATGCGCATGCTATTTTGCATATAATGGTGGAGCATCTCGGCGTTTTAAAATATGGCAAGAGAACAAGGGCAAGGAGGAGAAATCCTAAATATCGTTAAATATCAAAGAAATGACCGAAAGGCGAGGTTTCATGCGTGCAATTGTCATAATCAGGAAACACTCAAAGTTTATCATTCGGCGAGTAAAGATATAAAAAAAAAAAACCAAAAAAACCATGAACGCATTTAATGCAAATTTTGGCCAGGATGAAGGCGTAGCTCGACGAGGCGCGGCACCGCGGGCCAATATGGAACGCGGTGACTGGCACAGGTCCGATGAGGAGTCCGACGACGATGTGCCGGACATGGCAAATCCGGCCATCGCCGCCTCTTCGGACGAGGAGTTAGATGAGGACGGAGAGGAAAGCGGGTACATGACGAGCGAGGCCGAGTCAGCGGTGAACATACAGGAAGAGGAGAGCGACGATGAAGCAGTATGGAGGGAGCTGGATGAGGCTGTGCAGATGATGGAGGACGAAGGGGCGGAAGAGGCGAGCAGCGATCGAAATAGCCCAGATGAATATGCGCCATGGAATCAAAATAGAATATATGAGCCGCCGGCAAGATTGTGGGAGCCAGCGCGGCCATCAACGCCGTTCCGTATGGTGGACTCAGGGTCAGAGGCCAGCGAAACGGCGGGGATGGCCGTGGCTGATGAAGGTGCGGCTGATGGAGTAGCCAGCCCACCTCCATTCGAGCCGGAGGGCATAGATTGGGAGGCAGAACGGGCCGCGGCTGAGAACACGCAATGGATGAGTTGGTGGCGTCAGTAGATCCTGCAGCAGCAGGAGGCTGAGAGGGATCTGCTGGCGTGGGAGAACAACCAGCTGGCAGAGGCCAGGGAGCGGCAGGGAGAGGCAGAAAGGCAACAGCGACAGCAGCAACAGCAGCAACAACAACTTCAACAATGGCAGCAACAGTTGCAGCAACAACAACAACTGCAACAATGGCAGCAGCAATTGCAGCAAGAGCAACAACAACTGCAACAATGGCAGCAACAGTTGCAGCAGCAGCAACAACTGCAACAACTGGAGCAACAATTGCTGCAACAACAATTGCAGCCACAGCAACAACAACAACAGCAAAAACAGCCAGAGCAACAACAGCAGGAGCCACAGCAACAACAGCAACAGCAAGAACAGCCAGAGCAACAACAGCAACAGCAGTATGAGCAACAATGGCAGCAACAGTTGCAGCAGCAGCAACAACTGCAACAACTGCAGCAACAATTGCTGCAACAACAATTGTAGCCACAGCAACAACAACAACAGCAAAAACAGCCAGAGCAACAACAGCAGGAGCCACAGCAACAACAGCAACAGCAAGAACAGCCAGAGCAACAACAGCAACAGCAGTATGAGCAACATCAGCAGCAGCAACATCAACAACAGCAACTCGAATGCCAAGAGTGCCAGTGGGTGTGGCCGAGACCGGCATTAAATAGACAAATGTCTGCACCCACGGGGCAAAATGAAAGTGTTCGGCCCATATTGGCCAGGCAGTCGTCTTGCCCAGTGCCAGACGGGCATGAGAGGTATGAGGCAGTGGAGGAGAACGAATGGCCGGAGACGGTCTCGGAAATGGTGGGGCAAATGGCCCAACATGAGGGGCCAAGATCAGTAAGATTAGTGTGGGCGGGTAGAATTAGGTATAGAATTAGAATTGCACAGGGGGTAGTTAGGGTATTTAGGGAAAAGCAATAGAAAACAAAAAAAAACAAAAAAAAATTAGAAATAAGTTAGTAAGTAAGAAAAGATGCGGAACGGGCCAAACAAAAAAAAAAAAAAACAAACAATGAAAAGATGCCCTAATCCGCCAACATTACCGAAAAGATACTCAGTAATCGCCAACAATAGAAGATGCCATAAGGCCAATAAAAGCTGCGAGCTGAGTCCCAAAAAACAAAAACAAGTAAAACACATGCCAAAACTAAAAAAAAGAAAAAGAAAAGGAACAAAGGTAATACATGAAAAAAAAAACCACATACATAAAACAAGCAAAAGGTACAAGGGACAGGGGAGGGCAAATCCCTCCCGAAGAAGGGGGAGAGTGTGAGGAACATTATAATTAACTATAATATCCCACACAACAAGCAAACAACAGCACAATCCAACGATACAAATAAAGCACCGAATACAAGATACAGCCGAGACACAAAGCTAAGTTACGATATACGACCAAGCCTGCTACTGGTCGATCGAACCGAGTCATAGAGAATGGCTTACGATCAAAACGGGTCGATCGAACCACACGTCACCGCTGGCGATTTCGTACAAGCGGGAAGATGCGTGGGAAACGTAATGCAAAAAAACCAATATGCACGCATATGCAATGGGCAGCCAAGTCCAACATGGCTCGATCGAACCAACTCGAACCTATGACGTACGATCGAACCAATTCAAACCTATGACGTACGATCAAACCAAGTTGAACTCATGACGTACGATCAAGCAAGGCTCGATCGAATCACAGGCGACCGCTGGCAATTTCGTACAAGCGGGAAGTTGCGTGGGAGGCAGAATGCACAAAATCAACGATATAAGAGTAATGGAACCCGGCTTGAGGGCATAATTGCACACAAACGGGGGCATTGGCCTACTTATGCAAATTAAGAGCACAGAGAGGCAAATATGAGGCATGCATTAGAATACGCTGAATAAGTGTACACGCATGTCACACGTACACTATGCGTGAGGGAGAATATCGGTGACCAATAGCGCACTCTCTGCCTACGTCACGCTCATGAGAACGAAAGCAGTTAGATTGCGAGCAGCCAAAATCTTGTGAGCGAGAGAAAATAAAAGTGAGGGCCAAGCAAGTATGAAGCAATGATGGTTTTTGGATGGGATAGGGGAATATGCGAACCGAAGGGGGAGGGATGAACAATGGGGAAGCCCGCTATCTAATAGATACGATATGCGTATGAAAGGGCATTGCATGGGAAATTAAACGATTTCGTATGTTAATTTAATCAAGATGATTATTGTTAAACAATAGCTTAAGTTAATAAAATTATCATATATATGTATGTAAATATAATAAGGAGAGAATATGTGCGATATTGGGTATGACGAGTGGATCAAAGGGAGCGACGGGCAAAGGCAGCGATGAAAGCAGAGAAAGTCAACGGGATACGATGGGCGGCCAATAGAAAGGCGACGCCAGCATAAGAAAGTGATGCAAGTCAATATGTACAAACGAGAAAGACAGGGACAAGGAATAAATGGGCGCGCAGCCACAGAGAAAGTGGACATATGCGCCAAGGATTTGCGGGACTTTCACCAAGCATAGCAACAAGTGGATGCGTGGGTGAAAGCAGAGGGCCGATGGAAATGTACCAGCTGTATAGCGGTACCACACTAATATATTCCTGAGGCCATGGGAACTGCCTATATAAAGGCAACGTCTGTCAACCAAAGGCATCAAGTCATCAAGTCGTGATCAAGTAACAAGTAATTAAGGCCTTACGAGTAACCTTAAGAACTTATCAAGGAAACAGAAGGAGCAAAGGAAAAACTAGGAACTATACAGGCCTTACGAGTAACCTGTACAGTTCATTTCGACAGCAGCAAATCCTTAAATAAGGATAGTAAACACCGTACCCAAGCTAGAGTGAGTTGAAGAGACGCCAAGCATTTCCAGGAGTATCCAAAGTCAGTGGTAGGCACGAGGATATATCCTACTGCCGGAAATTCCAGGATCTATATATCCTGACGATTACCAATTGCTGAGGAACATCCTGCTTTGTGATAGTAGCTACGGGATTTATCCCAGAACCAAAAAGCGAAAGCCATCTCAACCAGCATAGCGAAAGGGGTGCAGAGGTGTGGAGCACCAACCAAGCACACGATACAGGCCGAGACAACGACCCGCAACGGTTGCAGGAGCAAAAGGAAGGCAAGAAGGGACGACGAGGGATTTGAAGTGATTCGACAACGCTGTCCGAGTCCAGACCTACCGCAGAGAAACTTGTCATAGCCTATCAAGCCCATAAACGATTGCAAATAAACGTATTACAAAAACCAAATCAATAAACAAAGCTGTTCGGATTTCACCGGGGCACAAAATAAATTTTGTTGTGCCGAACCTAGCCCAAGAGATATTATAAATATCCCGAAGGACGAAAAAGGATCGTTACAAACGATCGACGCCCAGAGATCGGCGAGCAGAACCGCTCCGCACAACTCCAGCCGAGGCAGCGAGACTGTTTTGACTGGGGCCACGCGGGTCTTCGCCGTTAAAAAATGGACGCTTACTTGATCGCGACACCGAACCCGCACGTATAGGGCTGCTCCATACGCTTTCTGGGATGCGTCACAGAAGCCATGAAGCTCCCACGAGAGCGTATCGCGGGTGTTCAGCCACCGGGGAATGCGGAGTTGACTGAGGCCTGGGTAGTCCTGCAGGAATTCATGCCATTGCTGCAGCAGGAGAGGTGGCAGGGCGTCATCCCAGCCTAATTCAGTTAGCCAGATTTGCTGCATAAATATCTTCGCTCGGATAACAAATGGGGCTAGCCAGCCAGCGGGGTCGAAGAGTTTGGCGATATGGGACAGAACCTGCCTCTTGGAGATCGACTCCTGCAATGGTGGGTCCGCTACGGTGAAGAAAAAGACGTCCTCGGCGGCTTGCCAGCGGATTCCCAAGGTCTTTGCCGTGCTCGCATCTTCCAGCTCGAGAAAGTCCTCTCGCAGCAGATGCTCTTTTGGGATAGCTTGAAGTACTTCCTTCTTATTGGAAGTCCACTTCCGAAGCGGGAAGCCCGCGGATTGGAGGGCAGCTTGAAGCTCTCGTATGGCGAGACGAGCGTCGTCTTCAGTGTGAGCGCCGGCAAGGACATCATCAACATACATGTAGTTCCGAAGGATTTCGCTCGCCAGAGGGTACATCGCTTGCACGTCTTGGGCTAGTTGTAACAGAACTCGGATCGCCAGGAATGGCGCGCAGTTAACCCCAAACGTGACGGTTTGTAGCTCATAGTCTTGAATATTGCCGCAGCGATCCCGGTAGAGGATCCGCTGAAAGGGGGTATGCCTGGAGTCGACTCGGATTTGTCGATATATCTGTGCTATGTCAGCGTTGAAAACGAATTGAAAGAAACGCTATTTCAGTACCTGAAGCGTGAGATCTGCCTGAAGCGTAGGCCCGGTGTGCAAGACGTCATTAAGGCTGACGCCTCGTGTGGAGGGGCTTGACGCGTTAAATACCACGCGTACCTTGGTGGTGGTGCTATCGGGCTTAAACACAGCGTGATGAGTTTTTCTCATCTTTCGGCGGCGTCACCCGACTCATATGGCCCAATTCCTCGTATTCATGAATGATGGCATCGTATTGTGTTTTTAGGACGGTATCCTTGAGAAGGCGTGCTTCATTCCGCAAGAATTGAACTAGCGCGATCGGTCTTGAATGACCTAAATCGACGCTATTCGGACATTTGAACGGAAGGGACACAATATATCGGCCGTCCTTCCCTCTTCGGGTGGTCTCCTGAAAATTCCGCTCGCAGAATACATCATCCTCCATTTCCGGCTTTGCAGGAAGGTCTTCCACCTCCCAAAACTTGGTGAGAAGTACATCAAGTTTTACTTCTGGATTGACTCGCGTCTGTGCCGCGAAACCTAATCGAGTTACCGGAGTGTCAGGCATGATCGCTCCACACAAAACCCATCCAAAGATGGTTTCCAGTCCGACGAAATCACCCATATCCTTTTTGATCCGCTCTCCGAGGATGTGTGAAAACAGGTCTACACCAACAATCATGTCAATAGGCGCGGGCTTGTTGTAATACGGGTCCTCCAGGGGGCGGTCGAGGGACTGCGATGGAACCGTGTTAAGGAATGGAGCCGTCGGGATGGCTCCCGATAATTTGGATACGACCAGGGCAGAGACCTCAATCTTGTTCAGCCTGTCACACGGAGGAGAAAGCATCAGCAGACACACCTTGTCGGCGCATCCTCCATCACTCTGGCCCATGCCAGTAACTGCGGCGTCTACTGGATAAAAGGGGGGCTGGGCCATGTTGAAGACACGTTCTGATAGGAAGGTTGAATCGGCTCCCGAGTCGATCAACGCCCGAATATGGTGTTCCACTCCGCGATGGTGCAGAGTGACAATCGCAGTGCCTAAAAGTCCTCTGCCTGGGGTAGACGCAAAATAGCTTTGAGCATTTGTGAGCTGATTGCCCGTTGTCGGACGTTCTGTGGTACCGGATGGTGTGGGTTGCGCGGCGGACGACGACACGTCACTAGGATGCAGCAGGGTGTGATGACGTTCCTTGCACGTATGGCAATTATGCGCACTGGAGCAGCCCTTCACTTGATGACCGCGGGCAAAACAATTCAAGCAGAGTCCATGTTGTCTAATGGTTTCCACACGCCTCTGAACAGGCATATCAAGAAAACTGGGGCAGAGTCGTATTGGGTGATTCTTCCGATGGCAAAGCTTGCAAGACGCTGGGTTGAGCTGAGCTTTCGCGGGAAACGCTTGAACCTTCATCGTCGCAGGGGATTTGCGGGGCCCACTGGGGATGGCTTGAACACTCGGAACCGACTTATGTTCTTCGGTGGCATCCAGGACTCGATACCGATCGGTGAGAAATTGGTTCAGATCGTACCAAGTGGAGACGGCAGTCTTATTTGGCACTGATTGTTCCCACAGGAGGATTGTAGCCTTCGGCAATTTGCTAGTGCATATGGCGATGAGTAATACATCCCAGTTCTCAGTACTAACACCCGAACGCTCAAAAGCGGTAAGACCCCCTTGGAACGCAGTCTGCAGTTCTCGCAATGCCTTGCCCGATTCTAGCGCCACCGCGGGAATCTGAAGGAGTTGTCTGGCTTGAGTCATGACAAGCAGACGGCTATTTTCGTACCGCGCTGTGAGGTTCTCCCATGCGGCCTGGAAACCTTCATTTGTCGGGGGGGAATTCGCCACGATGGTTCTCGCTTCCCCACGAGTCTTGGCGTTCAAGTGATAGAGCTTCTCCACTTGAGACAAATACGGATTGGCGATGTAAATGGCAGCGAACAAATCGCGGAATGTGGGCCATGCTAGGCTGTCGCCATCAAAGGTCTCCACCTCGCACGGAGGAACTCTATGACCCGGAGGTCCCGACGGAGCACTGGGCTGACGTCTAAGACTCGCCATCTCTGCCGAAAGCTGCTCGATGCGCTCTCCGAACAACGTCCCGCATCGCACATACGCCGCGTAAGCGGATTCGTGCTTCGCTTTGATGTGGCTTATGTTGGCTAGGCTGTCCTCGTCTGGTTGGGTCGACAGGGCCTTGTGACACCCGGAGTATTCCATCTCGACGGTTGAACAAAGGGATTTGAGCTGCTCTAAGTGCATTTTAATGGAAAATATGGGAGAGGGACATTGTGGATCGTTCTCTACGCTGTTGGGATACGGATCGGGTGACGGGAACGTCAGAACAGTGCGTCACAATAACGTGCGGAATCTGCGCCTCTACTGAAAGCTTGGAACGCCCTTTGAGTTCGCTGGCGTCCTTAGCCGAGACTATGCGCCCTTTGGGTAGGCTGGACGAAGACGGACGAGACTTTGGGGATTCGCTAAGGCTGCGAGCAGACGTGGACTTGCGGGGAATGTCCGTACGCTTCGTGACCACCGGAGTCTTCGGAGGCCGAACCTTCTCCGGAGTTACAGAGGGAGACGAAAGACTGTTAGACTTCGGCGTAGTCTTGCACGGCTCCGTGGACATACTCAGGGGGCGTCCTTACCGATGAAGACCGCGCTGGTGCGCTTTTTGATTTCGGAAAGACAACGAAAAAAAAGAGAAGTGACTGTATGAGGGCGCAAGAATTTTCTCACTGTGCCCGCAGGATCGCGGGAGAATTCTCTTACGCGTGGCTTGGAAACGGAGTCCTTTTAATGGGGATATATGCGGAACAAGGTACGAACGCACGAATGCAGATCGAATATTACACGTAGCTACAGAGGAGTGATTACAACACAAGTTTAGCTGGATTCGTAAGGAACGAGGGGAGTACGTATACGACAAACACGCGAACGATGTATAGGCCAACAGACAAATATGTGTTTTTATGTAGATCTGGGTCGGGATATATATATATGCGCAAAATACAGGCCGAAAAAATTATATATATAATTTATAAATGTGGACGGATATATAAATATGGGCCCGATAGTGCTGGAAGAAATATATATGTATGTATTTATTTATAAATATGGACGGATATATAAATATGGGCCCGATAGTGGTGGAAAAATATATGTAATTATTTATAAATATGGACGGATATATATATATATGCGCGCAAAATACTGGCCGGAAAAATCTTATATGATTTATAAATATGGGTGGATATATAAATATGAACACGATAGTGCTGGAAAAAATATATATGTATTTATTTATAAATGTGGGCGGTTATATATGTGCGCGCAAAATACTGGCCGGAAAAATCTTATATGATTTATAAATATGGGTGGATATATAAATATGGGCACGATAGTGCTGGAAAAAATATATATGTATTTATTTATAAATATGGGCGGTTATATATATGCGCGCCAAATACTGGCCGGAAAAATCATATATGATTTATAAATATGGGTGGATATATAAATATGGGCACGATAGTGCTGGAAAAAAACATATGTGTATTATTTATATATATGTAAAGACGAGATGGGCACACTATTCTGATATTACCCCTATTTTGACGAGTAGTGAAGCAGCTGAGAGTGAGAGGTTTTTCTACGCGAGAGGGACGCAAGTAAAGGGTTGAAGAGCAGACGTCGTCGAGAACGGGCAATTAAGAAGAAGTCACGAGAGCGGTCGGCAGTTGTGAAATAAATCGTTTAATCGTTGTTTTTGAAGAAATACGTATATGTACTACACCTCAATTTTAAACATTTGAGTTAATATTATTTACAATAAACTATCATAAACATAATGTTAACCTCACATTTGGGGGCTCGCCGGTTTTGTGTGTGTTAGTGCATATATAATGTGTAGAAAGTTCTTAGAAAAGTTTAGATGTGGTTGTGCTGGAATTTAAAAAAAAAACAATTAAGTTGTAAAGTTGCAGTTGGTTGATTTTGTAAAAGTTGGTACAAAACATCCAAATAACAAAAGTTGTACAGTTGTGAAAATTCCAGTAGTGCGCGGTAGCTTTTCTAAGAAATCGTTCTCGAATAGTCGGTCAGTCGGCGCCACGAAGTCGCGAATAACCGAAATGTCGCCACCATTGTGCACACCAGCAAAGTCGAAAAACGAAAAGAAGAACGAAAAGAAGATCGTTGAAAATAAGACCTTGAACGAAACGTTCGGTCTAGTGGAAGAAGAAGAATCGATAAAAAATAATATGGAAGTGAAAGAAGTTCGTGACGTAGAAAAAAGTGATCCCAGGGATCTAGATATAAAGATGCAACAGTTAATACAAATGTTTTCTCTTAAAATCGAAGCGGATGAGAGGAAGTCTGCAGAAGTCAAAATAAACCCTGAGCATTTCGAAAAAGTTGTATGTGTGTTCGACGGTTACAATGTACCGGTAGAGAAATGGTTTGAGAACTTTGAGCAGAATGCTGAAGCTTACGAGCTCACAGACAAGCAGATGTATGTGCAAGCGAGAAATAAAATGAGTGGTGCGGCACAGTTATATCCCGAGTCAGAAACAGTGAGTGATTTTCAGAGTTTGAGACAAATGTTATGTTGTGAGTTCGAGTCGAATTTGAGTAGCGCTGACCTACATCAACAGTTACGCGATCGTAAAATGCACAGTGGTGAATCGTTTCACGAATATGTGCTCAATATGAGAAAAATTGCTAGTGCTGGAAAAATCGAAGACGCGGCGGTTATACGGTACATAGTTGATGGCCTTAATATTAAAAGCGAGTTTAAGTTCTCAATGTACAACTATAAATCGCTAAAAGAGTTAAAAGAGCAATATGGTGTATTTGAACATGTAAAAAAATTTGATAATATTGAGAAAAACAATCGTAAAATCACGTCTATTGCAAAAGTGGAAAACATTAAAAAGAAAGAATATTGTTTTAATTGCGGTTCCAGTGAGCACAAGCGTAAAGATTGTAATAGTGCGGATAGAAAATGTTTTAGTTGCAATGAAAGTGGACATATTTCAACTAATTGCCCCAGAAAGTTATCAGCTGTTCGTAAAATAAATATACAAAAACGGGTCAAGTCGGTGTCGCTGAATGGCGTAAACGTTGACGGTTTGATTGATACGGGCTCAGATGTCACTATTGTAAAAAACTCTTTTCTAAAACACTTGGGTAAGATTGATTTGAAAGCAAGTTGCTTAATGCTCTGCGGCCTAGGCAAAAGCCAAACAAAAGCAAAAAGCTTTTTTCGAGACAGAGGTCATCGTAGACGACCTAAAGACGCAGCAAAAATTCTTGGTAGTGGAGAGCAACACTATGGACTGTGACATTATTTTGGGATACGACTTCGTGGAGAAGTTTAGAGTATCGATCGATGAGCGTGGATATACATTTATGAGCCTGGTTGAAGACACCAAATCGCAAGAAGAATATGTTGACAATTGGTACAATGTTTTTGACATCTCATGTGGTTATTCGGCTCCTCCGCAATATCAAAAGCAAGTCGAAGCGTTGATTCAGGATAGCTATCAGCCGAATGATACAGAGAAGGTACATTGCCCTATTGAGTTTAAAATTGTACCAGATGGCGCAATAATCCCATTTAGGCAGTCACCCAGTCGTTTGTCACCACCAGAAGCGGAAGCGGTTAAAAATCAAGTTGATGAGTGGGAAGAAAAAGGAATAGTGCGCAAATCCACTTCGAATGTTGCTAGCAGAGTTGTAGTTGTAAAGAAGAAAGACAATACTTTGCGGATTTGTGTAGACTACAGGAAGCTAAATAGCATGGTCTTGGAAGACTGCTTTCCGGTTCCTTTAATGGATGAAGTGCTGGAGAGATTACAGGCAGCAAGCTTATATACGATTATGGATTTAGAAAATGGATTCTTCAATGTGCCCATAGAGGAATCTAGCAAATCATATACAGCGTTTGTTACTAGAGAAGGATTATATGAGTTTAATAGAGCGCCATTTGGATTTCGTAATTCTCCTGCTTCATTCATTCGTTTCGTTAACCACATATTTCAAGATCTGATTAACCAGGATATAATGCAATTATATATGGATGATATTATAGTATATGCAAAGTCAGCAAACGATTGTCTAAACAAAACCAAATTGGTATTAGAAACTGCAGCAAAGTATGATTTGAAAATAAAATGGGGAAAATGTAGTTTTTTGCAAAAACGCATAAGCTTTCTAGGTCACGAAATTGAAGATGGAAAGATTTGGCCCGGTAAAGATAAGACGATGGCAATCAGTCGTTTCGGTATACCCACAAATGTCAAATCGATTCAGGCATTTCTTGGTTTAACCGGATTCTTTAGAAAATTTATTCCTCAGTATGCGCAGATAGCACGACCCCTTACCAAGTTGCTGAAAAAAGATGTCAAATTTATTATGGGTCAAAGCGAGCTTCAGGCGTTGCAGCAATTGAAAACGGCGATAATAAGTGAACCAGTGTTACACCTCTATTCTCGCGAGGCACCAACCGAGCTGCACACGGATGCTTCAAAAGACGGTTTTGGAGCGGCACTACTTCAGCTATTTGACAACAACTTGCATCCGATCTATTTTTGGAGTAAGAAAGCATCTGAAGCGGATTCGAAAAGGCATAGCTACATTCTTGAAGTCAAGGCAGCATATATGGCGTTAAAAAAATTTCGACATTATTTGCTAGGGATCCCGGTGAAATTGGTGACGGACTGCATTGCATTTAAGCAAACTACGACAAAGCTGGACATCCCAAGGGAAGTTGCGCAATGGATACTGTATCTACAGGATTTCAATTTGAACGTGGAGCACCGATCAGCAGTTAAGATTCAGCACGTGGACTGTCTAAGCCGTTACCCACAGTCGTGTTTAGTAGTAAGGGATGAAATAACAGCGCGTTTAAAGAAGGCACAGCAGACAGATGATCATATTATCGCAATTATAGAGGTACTAAAGCAGCAACAATATAAGAACTTCAACGTGAAAGGTGGTTTGCTATTCAAAGAAGTTGAAGGTAATGAGTTGCTGGTAGTCCCAAAGCTAATGGAACGCGAGATTATACAACGATCGCACGAGGTTGGACATTTTTCGACGCGGAAGACAATGCACGCTATCCAACAACAGTACTGGATTCCGCATTTGGAAAGTAAAGTATCAAGATTGATTGCAAACTGCATAAAATGTATAGTTCATAATAAACAGCTGGGCAAAAGAAGGATATTTGCATTGTATAACCAAAGGAGACACACCGCTGCATACTTTACATTTGGATCATTTAGGACTCATGGACAGCACCTCCAAGCAGTACAAATTCATTTTGGCAATGGTAGATGGTTTTTCGAAATTTGTATGGTTGTTTCCAACGAAGTCCACAGGTCAAGAAGAAGTAATTAAAAGGCTCAAAGAATGGACAGACATTTTTGGATTTCCCGAGAGGATCATAAGTGACAGAGGGGTGGCCTTCACATCAAACGCTTTTAAAGAATTCCTTCGATCAAATGATGTTGAGCATGTACTGTCAACCACAGGAGTAGCAAGGGGCAATGGCCAAGTCGAACGAGTTAATCGTTGTATCCTGTCTATTATCGGAAAAATATCAGCAGATGAACCCACGAAATGGTATAAGGGAGTTTCGCGAGTACAGAAGGCGATTAACACAACGATGCATTCCTCAACGAAAATGTCACCGTTTGAAGTCCTGTTTGGAACGCGAATGCGTAACAATATAGATGACCGTTTGCTGGATATATTACAGGAGGAACAAGTAGATCAGTTCAATGACGAGCGGCAAAAGCTGCGACAAGAGGCTAAAATTAATATAGAGAAGGCGCAGGCGACTTACAAGCGGAACTATGATAAGAACAGAAAAGGCGAAGCAACTTACCAAGTTGGCGATATGGTAGCTATAAAGAGAACACAGTTTGTAGCGGGTCGTAAACTAGCAAGTCAGTTTTTGGGACCGCACACACCGCGAGTGTTGTGCGCGAAAGAAATTACAAAAGAACCGATCAGTATGAAGTAATGAAGTAATAAAAGCTAAGCGCAACGGCCGGTATGATGTAAAGAAAGCGACCAATGGTGAAGGGCCAATGATGACAACTACGAGCGTGGACTATATGAGACTTTGGCGATATGTGGCTGAGAATGACGAGTTGCTGTCTTCTGAGTCAGAAGACGATTATCAGGAGGGCCGAGTGTAAAGACGAGATGGGCACACTATTCTGATATTACCCCTATTTTGACGAGTAGTGAAGCAGCTGAGAGTGAGAGGTTTTTCTACGCGAGAGGGACGCAAGTAAAGGGTTGAAGAGCAGACGTCGTCGAGAACGGGCAATTAAGAAGAAGTCACGAGAGCGGTCGGCAGTTGTGAAATAAATCGTTTAATCGTTGTTTTTGAAGAAATACGTATATGTACTACACCTCAATTTTAAACATTTGAGTTAATATTATTTACAATAAACTATCATAAACATAATGTTAACCTCACATACATATATATATATAGGCTTGAGCCGCCTATCGATATCACGACTCGAACCACGTGCCACCACTACTCCCAAAACAGCTGTCGGTCGCTGTTTATAAATTTGGTTTTTGTTTTGTTTTTTTTTTTTGGCGTATTAATTGTTGTTAATTATTTTTTGTGGTTGTGCGAGTGGTAAAGAATTATAAAAAAGAACACACGAAACGCGTTTACACACCGCGAGTGTTGTGCGCGAAAGAAATTACAAAAGAACCGATCAGTGCATATAGACGGATGCTTTGATGTATGGATGTACGCACAGGCGTAAGTACACAGGTAAGTATGTATGGATGTATGCACGCGCGTCGTTCACAAAAAAGCGTAAGTAATTTGTGATTCCGATTTGTTAAATCAATGTGCGTCACCGAAATGGATTATGTGTTGTGGATATGTACATATGTGCGGCATCAATATGGCGATGTATGTATGTAAGCAAGTGCACCGGTTTGTGGAGACGCGCGTGAGAAAATTAATTTGCAATTAAACCAATTCAAACCCACATGAAATCGCGGTGCATACGTTAAATGCTATTTCAAATTTGTTTGGTTTTGTCGTGAAATGTGAATGAATTATGTACGTGGATATATACATATGCGCGTACATCAACAGATGACGATGTATGTATGTATGTGCGTGGATATGCCGGTGGGCGAAGACGCGCGTGAGAAAATTAATTGGGCACTGGAAATAATCCGAACACATAAGGAATCGCGGTGAACACTTGGATTACTAATTCCTTTTTTTTTTTTTTTTTATTATGGCACTTTAATAATTTCTTTACTTTTCTTTCTTTTAACCTTTACGCGGACTTGGCGAACAGTTGTGGAAAATACATGTACATGTGATGTCACGAGTTTTACATATGTGTGTACGTATGAAAAAATTGGACAAGTGCGGCTGAGAAGAAAAACATAAAGAAACCCCTGTGGTGGAATGGAAACCGAACGTTGGACAAACACGTTATGGATTGGGAACTACCATGTAACCTTGGAATAGGTCAGGTATGTACATACAATATATATAAAAATGTGCAGGTCGCTATGGAAGAGCGGGAAACCTCACACTTTTATTAGTATGTAGGGGCAAATGAAATGAATAATGAAATTTTGTACTTATCAGGAATTCCACCGATGCAAGCCGGAGGAGCGGAAGGATATCCGGCTCGAAGGACCAATGTTCGTAGCGGGGCGGAAGGATCCAAATAAGTCCCAAGTGGTTGGCGGGTGCCAATTTCTGCAGGGGGTCTGGTGAGTGCGTGATAAATTGAAACGCACGAAAACTTCGTTTAAAATTAATTATGGTTTTATTTCTCTTGAAGTTACACAATGTCCCGACACACACGAGAAATGGTTCGGGTTGCAAAAAGTACAATATCGAAAGGCAAAAATATTCACTGGAGTAAACAAACGGGTGTTCGGGTTGAAAAATCGTACTTGAGTGAAATGGCGGCGCCCATCAGAAAATCAAGTCACCCCTCCTGGTGTGACCGTAGGCGCCGAGGATCAAAAAACCCTTCTCACTCCTCACTGCTCTTCGCCGCTCACTGCTGTTCACCCGGTGGCGTGAATTCAATTCATTAATACACAAACAAAACATTCAAATTATTACTCTTCTTAGTACAATTTTTCTTCTTCTACCATCCAAAGCATCGCACGCATACACATACAGTTCGTGTAGCTTTGCGTCTGTGTATGTGTATGCATGTGATCTGTTTGATTTGCTGATGGCGTAGAACCGATTTGTATTGACTGTAACTTGTGTTCTATTTATCCGATCAAATTTTGGGATCTGAGATTTTATATCAATTTCTATTATATTGGTAAATTTCATGGGGATACTCCAATTTTTGCAAAAATTTTTGTTCCAGAGCTATATGATATAGTAGTCCGATCACCCGGGTAAAAATAAGCACCCAAAAAAAATTTCATCCCGATAGCTCTTAAGATGGCGGAGTAAAACGCGTACGCACCGACGGACAGACGGACATACGGACATGGCTATATCGACTCAGCTTCTCATGCTGATCAAGATTAGTCGTTTATAGCTACAATAAACTTACTTATGTTAAATTTCACGACAATATCTTAAAAAATAACGAAGTTGTTGAGAAAAGTCACTGTTCGTGACTTTGACGTTTGTATGGGAGCTATATGATATAGTGACCGATCCGGCTGAATCTGAGATATACAAACCCTGTAGTATGTACAAGCCTACATGCAAAATTTCTCTAGCTCTGTAGCTCTAACGGTCTAGGAGGAGTTCGCATCGATCCAGACGGACGAACAGACGGACGGACGGACGGACGGACGGACACGGCTATTTGAACTCGTCTCGTCGTGCTGATCAAGAATATATATACCTTATATGGTCGAAGACGCTCCTTCCATGCGTCGCACACTTCTAACCAAAATTAATATACTGTAACATGTTAACAACATTACAAACATATTGTAGCAATTAGTTACAATATTTATGTGGGCAACGTTCAAGTGCATTTGCCTCTTAAGTAACATGACCACCCATGAGTGCATGGTGCTGGACAATTGCTGTGTCGGCAAATATAACACGCGCGGCCGCTTTGGCCCAATATGCAATATGATACATCCTCACTCTCCCGCTGCAGCGGCATACACATACATACAGCGGCATATAAACATACATACTTTTATGTAAACATTTATACATTTATACATAAGTATGTTTATACATAAGCATACCGCGTCTCTGCATGCATGACTAGCAGCGCAGCTACGCGGTCTTAGCTATAGTCGACAATTGTTATAGAATTAAGAATCATTGAATAAACCAAACTCAAACTGAAAACAACTGTTTGTGCCTTTCTTTCAAAAACTCAAAAATAATATTAAATGGAATAATACAACTTCGAACATACTACATGGCGACCGTGACAGTGGTCACTAACCAGCAAAAGCAGTGACCTGGACAAACTCCAAGGCGATATAATACAGAAGATGGACATATACAGCAAGGCGACATAGTACAAAAGAAAAAAAAAAAAATTCAGCTACACTTGAGGAGAAAAGGGACTTTGAAAAAAAAAACGTCAACAACAATCAATAAAACAGAATGAATAAAGAAGGAAAAAACAATGACAGTAAGTAGAGTGATGGGAAAAAATCTGGTGTGGGGAAAAAACTGAAAGCTAAAAAGGCTCAGATATTGAGGCTACTAAATAGCCCAGAGATAATTAATTGGAATACCTCTGTGAAATTACAAGCCGAGGTAGAGTTTATAAAAAACCAATTAAACGAAAGAAAAAATCAAACCACAACCAGAATCCCATACTCTACAATTCAAAACGTGGCAAAACCAAAAGTAAAAACAATGCCACAAACTGTGAAGGAATTACCAAAGATAAAATATGTCTGCCCAAACGACTGCGAGGGCCCACTATACTCAGCATACTGCGATTATACATGTAGCCATTGCTACGGGACTCCAAAGCCAAAGCCAGTCCCCAAGGAAAAGAAGTGTCCCCCTACAAAACAGGGTATCATCAAATCTGGTGCGATGACCGCACCGGTATCGCCTCAGCTAAGAGGCCCCGGACATCAGCAGCTGAGACTACAAGCGTAAAAGGCAGGCCGCTTTTTACGCCATCGATGGAGCATCAGCGTGCCAACCGGCGACGACCAGCTGATGCTAGAGGCTAGCTGAAGACGCAGTACTAACTACGTTATCAAAACATTTTCCCCCACAGTTTCACAGCCAACTTATGAAGTTGTGCAAGAAATATAGTGATGTATTCGGACTAGAAACCGAATCGATAACAACAAATAATTTTTACAAACAATAATAAAGACTGGTGGACGATGAACCAATTTACATTAAAAATTATAGAAATCCTCATAGTCAGAAAGACGAAATACAAAGACAAGTCCAAAAGCTTATAAAAGACGAAATAGTTGAGCCTTCTGTATCTCCTTACAATAGCCCACTTTTATTGGTACCGAAAAAATCGTTACCAAGTGCTGAAAATAAAAAATGGCGATTAGTAATTGACTATCGTCAAATTAATAAAAAATTGCTGTCCGATAAATTTCCATTACCTAGAACTGATGACATTTTAGATCAACTAGGTAGAGCAAAGTATTTTTCATGCCTCGACCTAATGTCAGGTTTTCATCCAATTGAACTCGAAGAAGATTCAGAGTAACATCATTTTCACCATATAATGGCTCATATCGCTTCACGCGATTACCATTCGGTTTAAAAATAGCGCCAAATTCGTTCCATTCCTTTACATGGGTGACTGAATAGTCATATGTTGTTCCGAAAAACACATGATCAATAATCTAACAGACGTTTTTGAGAAGGCAACACAACCTAAAGTTACATCCTGAAAAATATTAATTTTATATGCATGAAGTCACCTTTTTGGGACATAAGTGCACAGATAAAGGAATCTTGCCTGATGACACAAAGTATGATGTAATTCAAAATTATCCAGTAGAATTGATGACATTTTAGATCAACTAGGTAGAGCAAAGTATTTTTCATGCCTCGACCTAATGTCAGGTTTTCATCCAATTGAACTCGAAGAAGATTCAGAGTAACATCATTTTCACCATATAATGGCTCATATCGCTTCACGCGATTACCATTCGGTTTAAAAATAGCGCCAAATTCGTTCCATTCCTTTACATGGGTGACTGAATAGTCATAGGTTGTTCCGAAAAACACATGATCAATAATCTAACAGACGTTTTTGAGAAGGCAACACAACCTAAAGTTACATCCTGAAAAATATTAATTTTATATGCATGAAGTCACCTTTTTGGGACATAAGTGCACAGATAAAGGAATCTTGCCTGATGACACAAAGTATGATGTCATTCAAAATTATCCAGTCCCACATGATGCGGACAGCTCTAGAACATTCATTGCATTCTGCAACTATTACCGAAGATTTATACAAAACTTCGCTGAATATTCTCGTCACATAACAAATTTATGTAAGAAAAATGTTAAATTCGAATGGACAAGCGATTGTCAAAATGCGTTCGAACATTTAAAATCAGTATTAATGAACCCAACTCTATTACAGTACCCAGATTTTAGCAAAGAATTTTGCATAATCACTGACGCAAGTAAATATGCATGTGGAACAGTCCTAACGCAAAATAAAAATGGACAGCTTCCAGTAGCATACGCGTCTAGATCCTTTACAAAAGGTGAGAGTAATAAGAGTACAACTGAACAAGAGTTAGCTGCGATTCATCCATCTATGGTAGACATTTTACTGTCAAAATAGATCAAAGAGCATTAACTTATTTGTTTTCAATGACAAACCCAAGTTCCAAGCTAACTAGAATGCGACTTGAACTCGAGGAATATAATTTAACGGTGGATTATCTAAAGGGGAAAGATAATTTCGTAGCCGACGCGCTATCAAGAATAACAATACAGGACTTACAAAATACAAACTAGTAATAAAATTCTGAGAGTCACTACCAGAAATTAAAGTAAACAGTAAAATTCCTGCGCAGGAAAACAAAAAGAAAATAATATAAAAGAGTTGCAAAAGCAATCTCTTAATGCTTCTAAGCCCAACGTATATGACGTCATTGTAAATGACGAAGTACGAAAAGTAGTGACCTTGCGAATAACTGATTCTTTAAGCACATTCAAACATGCAAAAGAATTGCAAAGAATTTTGCATAATCACTGACGCAAGTAAATATGCATGTGGAACAGTCCTAACGCAAAATAAAAATGGACAGCTTCCAGTAGCATACGCGTCTAGATCCTTTACAAAAGGTGAGAGTAATAAGAGTACAACTGAACAAGAGTTAGCTGCGATTCACTGGGCAATCACGCACTTCAGACCATACATCTATGGTAGACATTTTACTGTCAAAATAGATCAAAGAGCATTAACTTATTTGTTTTCAATGACAAACCCAAGTTCCAAGCTAACTAGAATGCGACTTGAACTCGAGGAATATAATTTTACGGTGGAGTATCTAAAGGGGAAAGATAATTTCGTAGCCGACGCGCTATCAAGAATAACAATACAGGACTTACAAAATACAAACTAGTAATAAAATTCTGAGAGTCACTACCAGAAATTAAAGTAAACAGTAAAATTCCTGCGCAGGAAAAGAAAAAGAAAATAATATAAAAGAGTTGCAAAAGCAATCTCTTAATGCTTCTAAGCCCAACGTATATGACGTCATTGTAAATGACGAAGTACGAAAAGTAGTGACCTTGCGAATAACTGATTCTTTAAGCACATTCAAACATGGCAAGAAAGTTATAGCAAGAATTGACATTTGCGATATGTATACCAATGGAATTCTTGACTTAGGTCAATTTTTTCAAAGGATCGAAAAAGTAGCCAGTATACTCAATATCAGTCAAGTCAAAGTGGCACCGAGCGAAAAGATCTTTGAAACTATTTCAATAGAATCTTTCAAAAATATGGGCAAAAAAATATTGAAATTTTTAAGAGTAGAGCTACTCAAGCCGGTGACCCTATTATCAAATAATGATAAAGAAAAAGAAGCAATACTGTTTACGTTCCACGATGACCCTATACAAGGAGGTCATACTGGAATATTGGGAACTATGGTCAAAATAAAAAGGCATTACTATTGGAAAAATATGACACGAGATATATCTCAATATATAACCAGAGGGTCGGGGTTAACTTCGACCGCGTCGAAGTTTGTATACCCTTGAAACTGTTTTGATAATTCTTTCCTTACCCATAGCCATCAAAGTGTAAAAACGTTTTATCCAAAAAGTCTAATGATTGCGAAAGAACGGCCTTCAATCTCAGCATAGGATATAACGATCTTTTTGATAAAAGTCACTGTTTTCCACCGATCGTTTCTATGGGAGCTATATGATATAGTTACCCGATCTTTACCAAATTCGGCATAGTCATTAACAGGTATATTTAACTATCAAATGTTTAATTTAAAAGCAAACGCATTAAAAGTAACGAAGTAATTTACAAAAGTCACTGTTTTCGACCGATTGTTCCTATGGGAGGTATGTGATATAGTCACCCGATTTTCATCAAATTTGGCACAGTTGTTTATAGATGCAATAAACTCACCAATATAATTTCATGACGATAGCTCAGAAAATAGCGAAGTTATTCAGAAGTCACTGTCAAAATTTCTCTAGCTCTGTAGCTCTAACGGTCTAGGAGGAGTTCGCATCGATCCAAACGGACGGACGGGCGGGCGGACGGACGGACGGACATGGCTATTTGAACTCGTCTCGTCGTGCTGATCAAGAATATATATACTTTATATGGTCGGAGATGCTTCCTTCTATGCGTCGCACACTTCTGACCAAAACTAATATACCCTTTTTGCAAGGGTTTAAAAAAATTTAATAAGTGTCAAAAAGCAAAGATAACAAAGCATACAAAAACCCCGTTAATTATAACTGAAATGCCACAACAGGCTTTCGACAGGGTAATTGTGGATACGATCGGTCCACTCCCAAAATCAGAACACGGAAATGAATACGCAGTAATTTTAATCTGCGACCTAAGAAAATATCTGGTAATAATACCAATTAAAGACAAAAGTGCAAAAATAGTAGCGAAAGCTATATTTGAAGATTTCATTCTACAGTACGGTCCATTGAAGACGTTCATTACTGACATGGGAACAGAATATAGAAACTCAATAATAAGATTTATGCAAAAACTTGCAAAAAAAAAAAAATGACTTCAACTGCACATCATCACCAGACTGTAGGCACTGTGGAGCGATGCCACCGAACACTTAATGAATTTTTACGATCATACATTTCAGTTGACAAAAATGACTGGGATGTATGGATACGATACTTTGCATATTGTTTTAATACAACACCCTCTATGGCACATGATTATTGTCCATATGAGTTTGTATTCGGTAAAACTTCGAATTTACCCCAACAGTTTAATAGTGTGGATAGGATAAATCACCTATATAATATAGAAGATTATGCTAAGGAATCAAAATTTAGATTAGGACAGTGTAACGATCCTTTTTTGTCCTTCGGGATATTTACAATTATCTCTTGGGCTAGGTTCGGCACAACAAAATTTATTTTGTGCCCCGGTGAAATTAGAACAGGTTTGTTTATTGATTTGTTTTGGTGGTATGTTTATTTACGATTGTTTATGGGCTTGGTTGGATATGACAAGTTTCTCTTAGAGGAGTCCCGACCTCTTTCCTGGAATTTCGGTAACAGGATATATCGTTGTACCTTCCAATATGCTGGGAATCGTCCTGGAGCAGTTTGACCTTACTCGATTCTTGCATAAACACGGTGTCTTAGTCCTATTCCAAGGACTTGCTGGTTACAGGATAATTTGAGAGGTTACTCGTAAGGCCGTCTCAAATTATTCTGACTTTTCTTGATCCTTTCACTTTTTTGTTTCACTAGTCTGAGCTTTTAAGGTTACTCGTAAGGCCTTAAAAACTCCCTCGATTGATCATGACTTGTAGACTTGAGTCCATTAGTTCCACGCCTAAACGAAGACTCCCTCTCAACTAAGACTGCCGGCTCTGTCGAGCGTGGTCCCTTAAATATATCCCGAGATGCCCATAGGGCCCTGGCTGCGGCGTCGTGCTGTTGGCAGCGGCGTTGGGATCGTGTCAGAAGTGGGTCGCCTCTTCCGGCGAATTCTGCTTACCAGCAATATTCAAAGAATGGCTAGGCTAAAAAGTGCTATGGGTCGCGATGCACGCGTGCTGTGTGCACTCGTTTAATTTCCCTTGCAATGCACTTTCATACGTATATCGTATCTATCAGATAGAGGGCTTCCCCATCGTTCATCCCTCCCCCTTCGGTTCGTATATTCCCCTATGCAATCCACAAACCATTATCGTTTCATATAATGCATGCATGCCCCCCCACGCATCTTCCCGCTTGTACGAAATTGCCAGCGGTCGCATGTGGTTCGATCGGTCATGTTTGATCGTAAATCATGGGATCGAGCCATGTTGGACTTGGTTGCCCATCGCATGTGTGTGCATATCGGCTTCTTGCATTATGCTACCCACGCATCTTCCCGCTTGTACGAAATCACCGGCGGTTGTGTGTGGTTCGACTGGCCACGTTTGATCGTATGCCACTTCTATCGAATCGGTTCGATCCATCAGCAGCGGGTTCGGTCGTATATCGTACGTTTGGTTTGTGTCTCGGCTGTATCTTGTATCTGGTGCATCCTTTGCACCGCTTGATTTTGTTGTTGCTGGCTTGTTGTGCGGGATATTATAGTTAATTATAATGTTCCTCACAACAGGCTTATAAAAGAGCCAGAATTATGTCAGAACAGCACAAAGCGAAGAATAAGGAAATATATGATAGAAAAGTCAAAAATATCGAATTATAAACAGGAGATAAGGTTTTATTACGTAATGAAACGGGTCATAAGCTAGAATATAAGTATTTAGGCCCATACATCATAGAAGAAATAAAAGATAGGGATAACATTTTAATTAAAGATACAAAGAATGAGAAACAATTAGTGCATAAGGATAGGTTAAAAATCTTAATCAATTAATATATATATATATAAGAAAAAAAAAATAATAATAAAAAAAAACATATAAATTCAAACAAATAAATTCTCTACATTTAATGACACTGTACAAACAAATATAATTTTACCACATATATCATTAAACGAACCATCGAACATTCAAAAACAAAAAAAAATAAACAATAATAAATAAATAAATTTCCATATAATAAAAATTGTAAAAACTCCTTTGACCGGGTTCCGTTGGGTTGAAAAATATAATAATAAGAGACACGTCTGTGTCGGTTGACTGGAGTTTTTGTATTCCTTCTTTATTCCAAATTATTCTTTTGCTTAGGCTAATTTTACATATATATATTCTTATGCTGCGACTTATGCGACAGCTACAAAAGAGAGGGAGAGTGTCAGTACATACATACATACATACTGTTGGAGCGCATGCATCAAAGTGCTTGGTCAGCGGTCACACGCTGGCCTGGCTCTAGCTCATGTTACGCTTGTGCATACAGTGCTTATGTGAATATATGTATGTGCATATACAAATGTACATACATATATGTTCATGCTTAATTGTATGTTTACTTGAATATGTTTATGTGAATACTTCAATGTATACATATGAACATATTCAAGTGCACAATTATATTTTAATGCGTATATGTTTAATTGTTTATACTTGCAACAAAGTGTTACAAGTTGAGCTCATTGTGTTGAGTTATTAGTTGTATGAACATACTACACCTCCCCTTTTTAGAGAATAACGTAATATTATGTAGTTATTGTAATGATTATTTATATAGAAAGGTAAAATAAAAGGTAAAGTAAAGGTGTATCTTAGGAAAGTTTTTTTTTTTTTTTTTTGTTTGTGTCTCTTTAGGCAAATTTTCTTTCTCTTGTTTTTCGAAATTGCGTGAATTTGTTTTCAATAATAGATGAATCCATAAAGATTTTTGTTTTTTTTTTTTTTAAAAATTACTTAAGTATCATGATAATTATTATTTTTTTTTTCGGTTGATCATTCCGAAAATGGTTTTAGTCTGTTTTTATGAACCTTTTGGTATTTATTCTTATTATCTGCTATTAATATATTGTCATTTTCTTCTATACTCACTACCTTATAAGGCCCTATATATTTAGCATCTAGTTTATGACCTATTTCTTTTCTTAATAAAACTTTATCTCCTATGTTTAAATTGAAATCGGCAATGTGTTTGTCGTAGTATTTTTTATTACTTAACTTATGGTTTTCTAACATTATCCTAGCTCTTTTATATGCTATTTCTATTCTAAACTTTATTTCCTTAGAGTAGTCGTCTAAATTGTATATTGGATCTATTCTATCGATTTTGTTAAAATCTATGAACTGATTTGGTAGTCTTCCAAATACTAGTTCGTATGGACAATATTCATGCACTGCCGAGGGTGTTGTGTTGTAACAATAAGTGAAATATTGTATCCAAGCATCCCAATCGGACTTATCTGCTGATATGTATGAACGAATATATTCATTGAATGTTCTATGACTTCGTTCTATTGTCCCTAAGGTCTGGTGGTGGTATGCTGTAGATGTCAGATTTTTAATCTTCATGTACTTGCATATATCTGTTATAATTTGGTTTTTATACTCAGTTCCCATGTCCGTAATGAGTGTTTTCATTGGACCGTACTGTAGTATACAATTTTCGAATATAGCTTTAGCTACATTACTTGCACTCTTAGATGCAACTGGAATGGCTATTAGGTATTTTGTCAGATCGCATATCAATGTGACAATATACTCATTTTCATTATCTGATTTTGGTAGTGGACCTATTGTGTCCACTATAACCTTATCAAAAGCCTTCGCTGGTGTTTCTGTTATTATCATGGGAGTCTTCGTATGTGTCGTCGTTTTTGACACCTGGCATTTATGACATCTCCTTATGTACTCTTTGATATGGCGTCCCATATTTTTCCAATAGTAGTGTCTTTTGATTTTTGCCAGCGTTCTGGTAATGCCAGTATGACCTCCTTGAATTGGATCATCATGATATGTAGACAGTATTGCTTCTTTTTCTTTTTCATTTTCTATTAGGGTCACCGGCTGGAGTAGCGCTACTCTTAATGTTTTCAATATAGTATTGCCCATATTTTTAAAAGAATCTATTGAAATAATTTCAAAGATCTTTTCGCTCGGTGCCAGTTTTAGTTGGCTGATTTCAAGTATACCGGCTTGCATTTCAAGCCTTTGGAAGAACTGACCTAAGTCGAGAATTCCATTGGTATACAAATCGCTAACTTCAATTCTTGCCATAACTTTCTTTCCATGTTTCAGTGAACATTTAGATTCTGTTATTCGCAAGGTCACTACTTTTCGTACCTCGTCATTATTGATGACTTCGTATACGTTGGGCCTAGAAGCATTTTGAAGTTTTTGCCTTGGCAAAAGGTCTTCTTTATTAACTGCGCAGTTTTTCTGTCTACTTTGTTGCCTGGTAGTGACTTTCAGGACTTTTATACTCATATCTTTTAATTCGGATATAGTTATCCGCGATAAGGCGTCTGCCACAAAATTGTCTTTACCTCGCAAATACTCTACTGTAAAGTCGTACTCTTCCAATTCTAGCCGCATGCGTGTTAGTTTTGAACTCGGGTTGACCATGGAGAATAAATATGTTAATGGTCTATGGTCTGTTCGCACTGTGAAGTGTTTTCCATATATATAGGTCGAAAATGTGTTATTGCCCAATGTATTGCTGCTAGCTCTTGTTCTGTAGTACTCTTGTTGCTTTCACCTTTAGTGAACGCTCTTGATGCATATGAAACTGGAAGCTGGAGTCCATTATAGTTTTGTGTTAAAACTGCTCCACATGCTTGTTTGCTTGCATCCGTGATTATGCAAAATTCTTTGCTGAAATCTGGGTACTGCAATAGATTAGGTTGAACGAGCTTTTCTTTTAAGTATTGGAATGCATTTTCGCATTCTGCTGTCCATTCGAAGGGAACATTCTTTTTACATAATCTTGTTATGTGCCGGGAGTATTCGGCGAAATTTTTTATGAAACGTCTATAATAATTGCAAAATGCAACGAAACGTCTAGCACTATCTGCATCATGTGGGACTGGATAATTCTTGATGACGTCAAATTTTGTGTCGTCTGGCAAGATTCCTTTGTCTGTGCATTTGTGACCTAGGAATGTCACCTCATGCATAAAAAATGAGCATTTTTCTGGATGCAGTTTTAGATTGTTTTTTCTGCAAAGTTTAAAAACATCTACTAAATTTTTAATCATATGTTGTTCAGAACAACCAATAACGATTAAATCATCCATATAGAGAAAAGCTTGGCTGGGCTCAAGCCCTGAGAATGCTATTGTCATCATTCTTTGAAATGAATTAGGTGCTATTTTTAGACCGAAAGGTAATCGCGTGAAGCGATATGAGCCATTGCTCGTTGAAAAAGACGTTATATCTCTTGATTTTTCTTCTAGTTCTATTTGATGAAAACCTGACATTAAATCAAGGCAAGAAAAATATTTTGCTCTTCCCAATTGATCAAGAATATCATCAATTCTGGGGAGCGGAAACTTGTCTGACAGCAATTTTTTGTTTATTTGACGATAGTCAATTACTAATCGCCAGTTTTTTTCTTTAGATCCCGAAAGTGTTTTCTTTGGGACTAGTAAGAGTGGGCTATTATAAGGCGAAACAGACGGTTCAACAATACCCTGTTCAATTAACTTTCCAACTTGTCGCTGGATCTCGTCTATTTGGCTATGCGGGCTCCGGTAATTTTTCACATATACCGGTTCATCATCCTTAAGTCTTAAATTTTGTTTATAAAAATTATTTGTTGTGATCGGTTCGGTGTCAAGTCCGAACACATCACTATACTCAGTGCATAATTTTTCGAGTTTGTCTTTGAATAGTGTTGGGAAATTTTTCTTCAATTTATGAATTACAGATTCTTTTCTTAAATCTTTGGTATTTTGAACTATATCGTAGTTCGAAAGTGATTCAAATTTTAAATTGTTAAAGCCTACTAGTTGGCAGTTATCTGTGGTATTTAAGAATCGGACATAAGTACTTTGGGCTGTTGCAATAGTGTTTGCAACATAAACGCCCGGTTTAATTTCCTGATTCGGAATTAAAATGTTACCTTCTGCTGAAGATAGTTCTATTTTGCGTACCACTTGGGATCTTGCTGGTAGAAGTGCTGAGTTATTACCAGAATTGAATGTTATTGGAACGTAAATTGGGTACTTTAATGTTTGTGGTCTAAGTATAAACCAATCTTCTGAATTGCTGTAATCTATTTTGCAATTAAAAGTTTTTATGAAATCTAATCCTATTATTCCATCGCATGGGATTGCGAAATCTGCATGAAGCAGATGAAATTCGTATGGAATAATATATTTACTTGTCTGCAATTCTATTGAGACCAGGCCTTTGGAATTTATTACTCCTTCTCCTATGCCTCGAATGTCTACAGTTTTGTTTACTTTGATGTCATGAAATACATCAGAATTTTCTTTTATTATTGAAATATCTGCACCGGTGTCAATTAAGAATGTTATTTTCTTATTGGTTTCAACATTCTTAAATGATACGAAATTATTAAGACTTAGGTTGATAGAGTATACTTTATTTTTTAACTCTGAGCATTTGGAGGAGCTTGTCCGTTTCCCTGGTCGCTTTGGGTAATTCGGACATTTGTATTGTTATAACCATTTTGTTGGTTATTTGTGTTTTGTCTATTATTATTTTGTTGTCCACCTCCACGGCCGCCTCTTCGGTAGCGTGAATTATTTCGGCCTCGTTGGGCTCTGTGGGCATCGTTATTGCTCCAGCTCGAATTGTTGTTGTTCCAATTCGAGTTGTTTCTCCAGTTACCATTATTATTGTAGCGGCGTCTACCGCGGTCATTATGCTGGGCATAAAAATGGTATTATTTTGGGAACTTCCCGTGGAGCCCGACTCTACTGAAAGAGTGGTAAATCTAGTGATGGCTTCTTTGGCTGAATCAAAGTTTCCCGATTCCATTAGTAGCTGGACTCTTTGACTTTTGGTATGACTTACCATAGCATTTACTGCCACTTTGGTAGTGTATTTTATAGCCTGTTCATTTGGAAGACCATCCGAAATATACGCGCCTTTTAGGGCGTCGGTCAACTCAGTAATCTCTTTTGTGTATGAAACACAGTTATTAGGGTTTCTCTGCAGATTTTTAATCTTTGCTGTTAAAAGATCCACTGATTCACCCTTAAAGATTGTTGACAGTTTTTGTATAACTTCGTCAATCGTTGTTTCCGAGCTTAGCGTATTACCCGCTTGACCTTTCAATTTTGATTTTATTATTTCGATGGCTACTGCTTCATGCGTTTCTTTTATGGTATCAAGTACGCGAAGTGCCCCAATGAAACCTTGTAGGTTTTTAATGTCACCATCGAAGAATGGTAGCAGCCTTGTGGCTGTGTTTATGAATTCTACCACTGTTTGAGTCATTTTGTTGCTTCCTTTTGGAATTGCTGGTTTATTATGACTTATAATTGACTGATCAGAGCTCACTGGTGGTTTTTCTTGACCTCTTTCATCATCGGCCATTAGTTGCGTTTCTTCTTCCAGCACTATTGAAGTTTCCAAATCAGTTGTTTGTTTAAATTCAATATTGTGTCTGTTTAGCACAGCTATTGCTTTTTGTTTGCAATCACTGTAGAACGCATTTGCGGCTGTTTTTTTGCCCTTCCTTTAGTTTGCTATAGTGCTCAGTTAATACTGCCCTAATAGCTTGGAGCTTCTCGGTTATTATTTTCGTGTGTTTGGTTACTGTGTCTTGGGATGTTTCTCTGTTTTGCGAGAGGCACTTACAAGATTTAGTTAATTCTTGTGCGTGTATTCTAGCTTTTCCAATTATATCATCCCAAGTAACCATAGTTTGTTAAAAATAACAAAATTTTCGAAAATGTTTATGTTTATTTATTTTTTTTTTATTATTATTCTGTATCTATTATTTCTACATCTGAGTCTGTACTCGATTCTGATATGTCTATCAGCGCGATCGAGTCCTTAAAAAGTTCGTGGACCCATCCGGGCACGTCTTTATGTAAAGGAGTCTTAGCTAACAATCTACTATAAGCTACTTTTATGGATTTTTCCATAAGATCTACAATATTTTTGTAAATTTGTAGTTGTGGGCTATCCAATACCTTATTTCCTTGTATTTGTGATTTGTTTCGCCTGATTGTATCAGGAAATCGAGGAAAGGTAAGTATTTTTGTAGCCTTTTTGTTTCTATCTTATCCATATTCTACACTAACTTGTTAGGCCTATTAATATGGATGTACGTATATAAAAAAAATCAAGGAGGCTTACTGCCTCGGTTCCTCCATTCGGTAGAAACGATATGTGCCTGCTGCGTTGGAAAAGCAACATACATATGGTACTGTGAGGATGAAACTCATCTGTACCCTAGTGCTTCCTTGAACTGGGAATTCTTCTCCCGTTATATTTAGGTAAGCTGACTTAATTTGTACCAAGTTTATTGAGTTCTGTGGTGAATTGATATGCTCATTTCTAAAAACCTCAATTAAATCTTGGACAATACTGGGATGCCTAGCGTTTATTTTTCCAAAATAATTATCAAGAGTGGCCATTGTTTTCCAGAATTATTATTATTTTTTTTTTTTATTGTTATTCGCGTGTGTGCATATGTATTCTTAGACCTTATCTAGGTCATTAGCTTGGCTTATGGCTCTTTTGGTTACACATTTATTGTGTAATAGATAAGCTTTATATAAAATATATGCGCACATTATTACGACGATTATTAATAACAATATGTTCGTTAATCTCAAGTCAGTATTTGATGATTCGATTTTATTTATTACATTAGCAGTGGAGTCCACTGATTTTGTTTCTATTAACCCCATTGTGGGTATAAGAGATATATCATCAAATTTACTTATGGAATTATCGAACATATGGAGTTTATATAAAAAAAATTTTTTTGTGTATAATTCTAATAATAATCTCACTGACTAACGATCCTATATGAGACTATTCTAATTTAGCAGGATGAAAATGAATATGACAAATACGGGAAAAAAAAATAGGGAACAAAAGCCCATAAAAACATCTCAAAACCTTTTGTTTAAAAGTTACTAAAAAAAAATTTTTTTTTTTTTTTAAGTATTTCAAGCTTCGTTCTTATTTGCTTGAATACGAATTATAATTATAAAAATTTATATTTGAATTAAAAAAAAAATTGTTATGGATTCATGAATTTTTATGAAATTTTATTTAAAAAAAAAATTATTAAATTTTTTTTTTTATACGACAAAAGAAAAAAAAAATTTTATCTCAACTGTGTCTTGCACAGCGAGCCAGAGACGTGGAAAAAATTATAGAGCATGTGGTTGGCTCACAATTCAGATTTACATTTCATTTGTTATTGTTATTTAGAAATAAAAAAAAATTTTATATAAAAAAAATTCTCCAACCACATTGTTAGTAATAGCCTAGCAGAAAGTTAGTAAGTTCGCAAGTTGCACTTTCGTGCTTCAACTTGCTATTAGGCTTATAATTATTATTAAATTAAAGGCAAGTTAAGGCTTGCGCATTTCTGCGGCCCCCTTGCGTTTCTTCGCTCTTTGGCGAAGTTCAGTTTTCAGGGTCTCGATACGCTCTATGCAGCGTTGTCGGTCTTCTTCGTTGGTGCTGGCCTTTAGTAAATCCTGCTGCAGTCTTTTCTGGGTGAGCAGGCGTCTCACCTCACCGCCTCGTTTCGTCTTTTTGGGGATTCTCGTCTGCTGCCGGGCTCTGTACTCCTCTATTGTTAGTGGCCGTGGTCCATCGTTGGGATACAACTCTAGCGCTTCTTCTAGCGTCAGTGCATCCCTTTGCTCGACAGGAGCAGATTCCGCAAAGGGAATATCTTCACTGTTGTTCATTTATTTTTCTTTTCGTCTCCGGCTAGCTTCTAGCATCAGCTGGTCGTCGCCGGTTGGCACGCTGATGCTCCATCGATGGCGTAAAAAGCGGCCTGCTTTTCACGCTTGTAGTCTCAGCTGAATATGGGCATCGGTTATTGCTTGTAATATTTTTTTTTTTTTTTTGAATATTTGTTTCTGGGTGAGCTTGAGATTGTGGCTTTTTTTTTTTTTTTGTGTGACTTTAAGAAGTCAAGTTCTTTTTGCAGTTTTTGTGCTACTTGGCTTGAATATAATAGCCACTTAATGTGCTATTCTTTTCTTTATTTGATTTTGCACTTCTCCTTTCTTTGCCATTTCTCAACTCTACTCACTCAGAATATTCTTTTGTATGGTTTTCATCCGATTTTCCAAGTTCCTTTTCCCTCCAACGCAGCTGTACTTTTGGTTGTTTTTTTTTTCTTATTACATTGCCATCTAGTCCAGAACAATGTCCGGATAACTACTTTTGTGCTTAGTGGGTCCTGTCACGGTCGCCATGTAAAAACTCCTTTGACCGGGTTCCGTTGGGTTGAAAAATATAATAATAAGAGACACGTCTGTGTCGGTTGACTGGAGTTTTTGTATTCCTTCTTTATTCCAAATTATTCTTTTGCTTAGGCTAATTTTACATATATATATTCTTATGCTGCGACTTATGCGACAGCTACAAAAGAGAGGGAGAGTGTCAGTACATACATACATACATACTGTTGGAGCGCATGCATCAAAGTGCTTGGTCAGCGGTCACACGCTGGCCTGGCTCTAGCTCATGTTACGCTTGTGCATACAGTGCTTATGTGAATATATGTATGTGCATATACAAATGTACATACATATATGTTCATGCTTAATTGTATGTTTACTTGAATATGTTTATGTGAATACTTCAATGTATACATATGAACATATTCAAGTGCACAATTATATTTTAATGCGTATATGTTTAATTGTTTATACTTGCAACAAAGTGTTACAAGTTGAGCTCATTGTGTTGAGTTATTAGTTGTATGAACATACTACAAAATAAGAAAATAACTCCATATAATTACGTTATTTTTCTAAAGAGGGGGGATGTAACATGTTTTGGAATAACATGTTAACAACATGACAAACATATTGTAGCAATTAGTTACAATATTTATGTGGGCAACGTTCAAGTGCATTTGCCTCTTAAGTAACATGACCACCCATGAGTGCATGGTGCTGGACAATTGCTGTGTCGGCAAATATAACACGCGCGGCCGCTTTGGCCCAATATGCAATATGATACATCCTCACTCTCGCGCTGCAGCGGCATACACACATACATTCAGCGGCACATAAACATACATACTTTTATGTAAACATTTATACATTTATACATAAGCATACCGCTCCTCTGCCTGCATGACTAGCAGCGCAGCTACGCGGTCTTAGCTATGGTCGACAATTGTTATAGAATTAAGAATCATTGAATATACCAAACTCAAACTGAAAACAACTGTTTGTGCCTTTCTTTCAAAAACTCAAAAATAATATTAAATGGAATAATACAACTTCGAACATACAATACCCTTTTTGCAAGGGTATAAAAATTTCTTTTTTTATAGTCTCGCACATTTTATGCATTGTTCATTGTTAGTGACAATTGCCGCAAATTTATTATATATTTTCCACTCATTCAACAAGTGGTTAATGTGTCTGCAATATTTTGTGCAATGTGTTTTCGATAAAGCCTCATCAATTTTGATTTTGCGTTGCGAATTTGCGTCATATTTTTTGTTAATAAAGGGAAGAATTCTACCTGATTGTGGTGGTAATTCCGACTCTCGCAGCGTTGGATGCATTGTGTAGGTGGTTCTGATTTGTGGTATTTCCACTAAGGTACGTTTCACAATTATAACGCCACCCATGTATTTCAATTATTGGTCTAACGGTACAATTCTCGATGTTACAATGTTCTACTGAAATACTTGTTGGGGCACAACAACAACATACACGAACTTTGGGATTAATAGGAATAACGGTACTTTTCCATTTCCGCAAATTTGATTTTGAGCTTGTTTCATAATTATAATGCCACTTTCAATCAATGCGTTTTTATACCCCTGCAAAAAGGGTATATCAATTTTGGTCATAATCTTGCAACGCATAGAAGGAAGCATCTCCGACCATATAAAGTATTTATATTCTTGATCAGCACGACGAGTCGAATTCATATAGCCATGTCCGTCCGTCTGTCCGTCCGTCTGGACCGACAGAGCTAGAGAGCTGCGTAGCTGCGTTTGCACGTAGGCTTGTATATACTGCAGTGGTTGTATATCTCGGATTCAGCCGGATCGGAGCACGATATTATACAGCTCTCATACAAACGGCAAAGTCACGAACAGTGACTCGTTCGTTATTTTCCCAGCTATTGTCGTGAAATTTAATATTGGTCAATCTATTGAACCTATAAACCACTGTGCCAAATTTGATCAAGATCGGGTGACTATATCATATAGCTCCCATAGGAACGATCGGTCAATAAGAGTGACTTTTGTCAATAACTTCGTTACTTTTGATGCGATTGCCTTCAAATTTAACAAATGTTAGTTTAATATATCTGTTAATGACTATCAGGAATTTGATAAAGATCGGGTGACTATATCATATAGCTACCATAGGAACGAACGGTGGAAAACAGTGACTTTTATAAATATTTTCGTTATTTACTATGCTAAGATTATAGGCCGTTCTTTCGGAAACATTACTCTTCTTAGATAAAACGTTTTTAGACTTTGATGGCTATGGGTAAGGAAAGAATTACCAAAACGGTTGCAAGGGTACACAAACTTCGGCGCGGTTGAAGTTAGCCCCGGCCATCTGCTTTTACCACAAATGTTAACAGTTCGTAATTTTTTTTTTATGAACAATTAAAATTTGATTTCTATTTTTAGAAAAGACATTAAATATCTTAGTACGCATCCTTAAGACAAAATGTTTCATTATATCTGGCTCAACCTCCATCGAAGACCCCTCTATCGCATCTTTCAGTTCTTGTACTGTTTTAAACTGTGTATTTTCCATGTAAACCTTATGTACTAAGATGCTCCAGAGATTCTCAATCAGATTGAAGTCTGGAGATCCTGCTGGCCAGTTCATAACTGGGATTTCCTTGGAACAAAACCATGACTTCGTCTTTACAAACTTGTGGAGTACACAGAGTCACAATGGTCATCCGTAAGCATCACACAATAGTAACTATGTATGTTCTATGTCGTATGTTGTTGTTGTGCTCCAACAAGTATTTCACTAGAAAATTGTAACATCGAGAATGGTACCGTTAGACCAATAATTGAAATATATGGGTGGCGTTATAATTGTAAAACGTACCTTAGTCTTTTCCACACTTTCGGCACACCGCAACGTCACCATCCTTCGCTTTGTCTAAAAACCTTCGATTTTTTTTTATCTCCCGCGATTTTATTTTCTTCTTCCGAATCAGTGGCGTCATCCAACGCTACGCCTTATAACACAAACAACAATTATATGTCTTTCAATTACTAAATATTATTACATATATTAAATATAACCAATGCAATTAATTAAAATATTTGCATAATTTAATAAATACGACGCAAAGTGTGACCACTTTTTCGATATATCGATCTTAAGAAACACGAATCGATATAATTCCGAATTTCGGAAATATCGATAAAATCGATACTGCTGCGATATTTTTGCAGCACTAATAAGGAAAAAATGACCAAAACAGTTGCAAGGGCATACAAACTTCGACGCGGTCGAAGTGAACCCCGGCCCTCTGGTTTTTTATATTGTCTGGACGTTGACGCGTACAATGCGAAGTACGTTCAAGTGGCCCATACGACACCAGGACATAGCCTGTTTCGCGCGAGACCAAGCAGAGCGCTGTCCACTTCCCGCCCGACCGATCGTGAGGCGCAGCCGTATATCGGACGGCACGATCGCGTGGACAAATACAAGTATAACGGACAAACAATTTAAAATTATATTAACTACAGCTAATTACGAGCTAAATGTGCTAAAATAGAGGTTTTTACAAGAGAAAGAGAGGCTTCTGATCTGATTACGGGATACAGAAGATTGTAATCAGAACATAGGACTCGAAAAGGTTCATGCAAAGAATAGTTAGAACTACAATGTTTTAAGGATAGAGGAATAAAATTTCTAGTAGGTCTACGGGGTACAGATAGGTTTAACTGGTTCAATAGCTCAGGAGAGTCTATTTCACCTATTTAAAGTTTATGAATAAAGATAGCACCAAGCATTACTCTACGATTAATTTATGAAGGAAGATTGATTAAAAGAAGCCTACTGGAGTATGATGGCAAATTGACATTGCGATCCCAATTTAGACCGCGAAGAGCAAATAGCAGAAATTGGTTTGGAACAGATTCAATTTTACTTTGTTGGGTCTCATATTGAGGTGACCATATGCAAGATCCGTACTCTAAGATAGGACGGATTAATGAAGTATACATAAGTTTGGTTGAGTACGGATCGTCAAACTCTTTTTGACCATCGTTTCACAAACCCAAGAACATTCATAGCTTTACTAACTGTAGCAGAAATATGAGGATTAAAGGTTAATTTATGGTCCATAAGAACACCTAAGTCATTGATAATATCTAACCGCTCTTAGGCACTGTCGTGAAGATAATAAGTTGCTAAGTATGGCTTGCATCTATAAAAAGTCATAACTTTACACTTAGAGCCGTTAAGGTTTAGTAGGTTGGTTTCACACCAATTTAGAAGATCATTAAGATCCGATTGAAGTAGGCAAGAAGACGATATGTCTTTAAAACTTAGGTAAAGCTTAACATCATCCGCGTACATAAGCACCCGAGAATGTGACACTAATAATGGATCATTTATAAAAAGAGTGAATAGCAATGGATCCAAATGACTACCCTGAGGTACTCCAGAAGTCACTTGGATGGTCTTAGAAAATGAAGACTTAAAGAGGACCTTTTGTGTACGCTTAGAAAGATATTGAAGAATCCAATCTAGCAAAAGGCTGGGGATGCCAAGTGCATTTAACTTATATAAAAGCAGAGTGTGATTAACAGTGTCAAAGGCCTTGCTGAAGTCAGTATAAATGACATCAGTTTGCACGGCAGTCTTGAACCCTTTGATTGAGTGAGATGTAAATTCTAATAGGTTGGTAGTTTTCTTTTTACCTTTTTAAAACCCATGCTGGGATGACGAAATGATTGAGCTACAAAAATGCTGCTGATGAGACGTTATTATTTTCTCAAATACTTTGGGTATGGCAGACAATTTAGAAATTCCCCTATAATTCGGACTTTTTCCCCTTTTTATGAAGAGGAATAATATATGATTCCTTCCAGATGGACGGGAAGGCGGAATAAGTAACGGAATAAGTAGGTCCTCAGCGCAAAACCTTAATACGCAGCCTGGTATTCCACCAGGGCCAGGTGCATATATTGGTTTGACGGAACTAAGCACACTAAAAATCTAACTTTCTCCCAACACAGGGTCTAAAATGCAATTAGAAGATTGCAAGTGATAAGGATAAGGAAGATTTGCTTGATAAATCGAAGAGGAATAAGTTGTTTTGAAAAAATCAGCAAACATATCAGCAATTGCCTGATCATTGTCAGCTTTATTGTTTTCGAACAATAGCTCACGTGAGAACCAAGGAGGTTTATCAGACCATCCTTTAGTCACACGCGGGACGCAAACATCAAAGAACGACTCAAGAGTTTTATAGAAGACAGAAATGGCAGAGTCCATATCCGTGCAGGTATATAGATATGTCCAATCATTAGTTAACAAAAGTTTTTTAAGTTTAGTAAAGTTTGTCTTGCGAAACCATCGGGTTGGAGGCATCGAATTATTATATCAGGTCAAAACCCCAAAAGGAAAGTTAATAGTTACATCCATAGTTGGATGAAAGTTGTCTTCAAATTTAACAAATGTTAGTTTAATATATCTGTTAATGACTATCAGGAATTTGATAAAGATCGGGTGACTATATCATATAGCTACCATAGGAACGAACGGTGGAAAACAGTGACTTTTATAAATATTTTCGTTATTTACTATGCTAAGATTATAGGCCGTTCTTTCGGAAACATTACTCTTCTTAGATAAAACGTTTTTATACTTTGATGGCTATGGGTAAGGAAAGAATTACCAAAACGGTTGCAAGGGTACACAAACTTCGGCGCGGTTGAAGTTAGCCCCGGCCATCTGCTTTTACCACAAATGTTAACAGTTCGTAATTTTTTTTTTATGAACAATTAAAATTTGATTTCTATTTTTAGAAAAGACATTAAATATCTTAGTACGCATCCTTAAGACAAAATGTTTCATTATATCTGGCTCAACCTCCATCGAAGACCCCTCTATCGCATCTTTCAGTTCTTGTACTGTTTTAAACTGTGTATTTTCCATGTAAACCTTATGTACTAAGATGCTCCAGAGATTCTCAATCAGATTGAAGTCTGGAGATCCTGCTGGCCAGTTCATAACTGGGATTTCCTTGGAACAAAACCATGACTTCGTCTTTACAAACTTGTGGAGTACACAGAGTCACAATGGTCATCCGTAAGCATCACACAATAGTAACTATGTATGTTCTATGTCGTATGTTGTTGTTGTGCTCCAACAAGTATTTCACTAGAAAATTGTAACATCGAGAATGGTACCGTTAGACCAATAATTGAAATATATGGGTGGCGTTATAATTGTAAAACGTACCTTAGTCTTTTCCACACTTTCGGCACACCGCAACGTCACCATCCTTCGCTTTGTCTAAAAACCTTCGATTTTTTTTATCTCCCGCGATTTTATTTTCTTCTTCCGAATCAGTGGCGTCATCCAACGCTACGCCTTATAACACAAACAACAATTATATGTCTTTCAATTACTAAATATTATTACATATATTAAATATAACCAATGCAATTAATTAAAATATTTGCATAATTTAATAAATACGACGCAAAGTGTGACCACTTTTTCGATATATCGATCTTAAGAAACACGAATCGATATAATTCCGAATTTCGGAAATATCGATAAAATCGATACTGCTGCGATATTTTTGCAGCACTAATAAGGAAAAAAATGACCAAAACAGTTGCAAGGGCATACAAACTTCGACGCGGTCGAAGTGAACCCCGGCCCTCTGGTTTTTTATATTGTCTGGACGTTGACGCGTACAATGCGAAGTACGTTCAAGTGGCCCATACGACACCAGGACATAGCCTGTTTCGCGCGAGACCAAGCAGAGCGCTGTCCACTTCCCGCCCGACCGATCGTGAGGCGCAGCCGTATATCGGACGGCACGATCGCGTGGACAAATACAAGTATAACGGACAAACAATTTAAAATTATATTAACTACAGCTAATTACGAGCTAAATGTGCTAAAATAGAGGTTTTTACAAGAGAAAGAGAGGCTTCTGATCTGATTACGGGATACAGAAGATTGTAATCAGAACATAGGACTCGAAAAGGTTCATGCAAAGAATAGTTAGAACTACAATGTTTTAAGGATAGAGGAATAAAATTTCTAGTAGGTCTACGGGGTACAGATAGGTTTAACTGGTTCAATAGCTCAGGAGAGTCTATTTCACCTATTTAAAGTTTATGAATAAAGATAGCACCAAGCATTACTCTACGATTAATTTATGAAGGAAGATTGATTAAAAGAAGCCTACTGGAGTATGATGGCAAATTGACATTGCGATCCCAATTTAGACCGCGAAGAGCAAATAGCAGAAATTGGTTTGGAACAGATTCAATTTTACTTTGTTGGGTCTCATATTGAGGTGACCATATGCAAGATCCGTACTCTAAGATAGGACGGATTAATGAAGTATACATAAGTTTGGTTGAGTACGGATCGTCAAACTCTTTTGACCATCGTTTCACAAACCCAAGAACATTCATAGCTTTACTAACTGTAGCAGAAATATGAGGATTAAAGGTTAATTTATGGTCCATAAGAACACCTAAGTCATTGATAATATCTAACCGCTCTTAGGCACTGTCGTGAAGATAATAAGTTGCTAAGTATGGCTTGCATCTCTAAAAAGTCATAACTTTACACTTAGAGCCGTTAAGGTTTAGTGGGTGGTTTCACACCAATTTAGAAGATCATTAAGATCCGATTGAAGTAGGCAAGAAGACGATATGTCTTTAAAACTTAGGTAAAGCTTAACATCATCCGCGTACATAAGCACCCGAGAATGTGACACTAATAATGGATCATTTATAAAAAGAGTGAATAGCAATGGATCCAAATGACTACCCTGAGGTACTCCAGAAGTCACTTGGATGGTCTTAGAAAATGAAGACTTAAAGAGGACCTTTTGTGTACGCTTAGAAAGATATTGAAGAATCCAATCTAGCAAAAGGCTGGAGATGCCAAGTGCATTTAACTTATATAAAAGCAGAGTGTGATTAACAGTGTCAAAGGCCTTGCTGAAGTCAGTATAAATGACATCAGTTTGCACGGCAGTCTTGAACCCTTTGATTGAGTGAGATGTAAATTCTAATAGGTTGGTAGTTTTCTTTTTACCTTTTTAAAACCCATGCTGGGATGACGAAATGATTGAGCTACAAAAATGCTGCTGATGAGACGTTATTATTTTCTCAAATACTTTGGGTATGGCAGACAATTTAGAAATTCCCCTATAATTCGGACTTTTTCCCCTTTTTATGAAGAGGAATAATATATGATTCCTTCCAGATGGACGGGAAGGCGGAATAAGTAACGGAATAAGTAGGTCCTCAGCGCAAAACCTTAATACGCAGCCTGGTATTCCACCAGGGCCAGGTGCATATATTGGTTTGACGGAACTAAGCACACTAAAAATCTAACTTTCTCTCAACACAGGGTCTAAAATGCAATTAGAAGATTGCAAGTGATAAGGATAAGGAAGATTTACTTGATAAATCGAAGAGGAATAAGTTGTTTTGAAAAAATCAGCAAACATATCAGCAATTGCCTGATCATTGTCAGCTTTATTGTTTTCGAACAATAGCTCACGTGAGAACCAAGGAGGTTTATCAGACCATCCTTTAGTCACACGCGGGACGCAAACATCAAAGAACGACTCAAGAGTTTTATAGAAGACAGAAATGGCAGAGTCCATATCCGTGCAGGTATATAGATATGTCCAATCATTAGTTAACAAAAGTTTTTTAAGTTTAGTAAAGTTTGTCTTGCGAAACCATCGGGTTGGAGGCATCGAATTATTATATCAGGTCAAAACCCCAAAAGGAAAGTTAATAGTTACATCCATAGTTGGATGAAAGTTGTCTTCAGGGATAACAAAGGGATCAGTCCTGGAAATATCGCAGTTGGAAGAATCCAATACAAATACCAGATCTAGTGATCTGTTTCGACTACTCCGGACAGGATTTATTTGAGTTAGGGACAACTCAAACAGACCATCTATGAAACAATGTGACGAGGAGGGCAACAGTAATAAAGAATCATATGAGAGGGTCCAGGCAATCTCAGGTAAATTAAAATCACCCAGAACAAAGAACAAGTCTTTGTCAGAGATATATGAGGAAACAAGTTGAATAGCTTCCAAATGGTGAATGTATACTGCCAAATCGGAATGTGGTGGAATATACAAACAAGTAATATAGGCAGAAAAAGAATTAAGAGAAATTTTAACACAAACAAATTCAATCTCTTGATTGGAAGACTGTACAATTTCAGACGAGAACGCCGAATCAACAGCGATCAAAACACCACCACCATTACGGATAGTCCGATCATGTCTATATATTAAATATTTTGAGGGGAGAATTGAAGCATCGGCAATATCAGGCTTCAGCCAAGTCTCAGTAAAGGCAAGTATATGAAAGTCAAAAGCTAAACTATCTATATAGAGTCTAGAGAGTTTAGACTTTAGTCCCCGTACGTTCTGATAGGCCAGAGTTAGGGACGAAATTAGTTTTTTGACTCGCCAACAGGTGCAGACGAGCCGGAAGGAACGTTGTTCACAGAGGCAGGTAGCAGGCAATGTTTGGTGCTTGAACTTTGCCCTGGATGTAGGCTATGACTTCTTCAGAAGTAGTATTGGGATCAAGCCGCGAAATAAAAATTTGCTTTTTGGGTGGAACTACAACAAGGAAACTACAAGTGCCAGGCACAGCAGTTGCAGCAGCAGCAGATGCAGCAGCAGCTGAAGCAGCCAACACTTTACTAGCTCCTCTTGTAACTACTTTATTGGCAATATTCCTGGAAACGGATGTTTGTCCGGACGGTTCGGAAACTACAACCGATATCGTGTTGGTAGGTGGGATACTGTCTCCAGGGGAAATGGGAAGAGACTCCACACCTTCCAAAGCCGGAGTCCTAAACGATATCAGCTGCTGTGCATTTGGTGAAGAACGATGTGACGGACTGAGGGACGCGCCCTGAAACCTGGGCCTCTTTCGGTTCGGAGATTAAATCAAAAGTTGAGAACTTCAGAATTGAACCTCCATCGCCAAAAGCTCTTCTTGGAGCTTATGAACGCCAGCCAAAACTACGCATCTCGAGCTCCAAGCCACGACACGAATCACAGCCCCATTTAAGGCCGCAACCCTGTGCAATACTGTCCCTCACCTTGACTGTGTAACCAGCACATTTAAAGTGCATTACATTGTCACACAGCCAACAGTAAAGGAAGTCTTCACTGGTATTGCTGGGATTATTGCAATTATATTTGCAATAAATATAGAGAGCACCAAAACCACACAAAGCGTTAGTGGGAGAAAAAATATAAAGCGAAATCAGAAACTAAGCAGCGCAACAACAAAATTATATTTGCGTTTGTTAAAGTTTTGATATTGATAAAAGTAAATGTTAATAAATTTAATCAAACTTCACGATGAGAATAGCGTTTATTAAAAATTGGTAAAGGCAATGAATTTAAATTGAATATTAAAAATTAACTTCACGAAAGAACGAAAGACGGTAGTTAAGCGAGAGCGCAAAAAAAAACACGACCGACTTCGATGAGTGACAATATATTTTTGTTTAAATTTAGGAAATATTATATAAAGGGAGTGAGGCAAATGACAAAAAAAAAAAAACAATGAAACAAATGCAAAGCAATATTTTGTGCCACATAGTGCAAAAACAAATTTTTTGTCGCGCGATAACATACATTGAAAATTTAAAAAAAAAAAGAAATTAAATACAAGTATGAGCAATTGCTTTACAAGACTTGGTAACAAAATTAAAAAGCAACAAAAAATGTGAACATAACTTAAACTTAAATTAAATTAAATCTCTATCATCTACAGCAATTCCGCGAAGGCCTTCGTCAAACGCTACAAGGGTGAGTTTTTTTAACAAAATTTTTGTTACCAAATTATATGTTTTATATTGTTCTAATGTTGTTTCAATTAAAATCATGCAAAAGGAAAAAAAATAATAATAAGTTGAAAAAAAGTGAAAGAGAAAAAAAAAATGGAAAGAGTCAAAGTTTAAAAGAATGAAGCAAGTAAGTGGTCTCGCCGAATTAGGTATACCATACACCAGTAAAACAAATATTTCAAATTTGTAATAACAAATGCATTTGCCTATTTTAAAAAAATTCTGTTCACATGCTTTTTACAAGCATATCTCACTGACTCATGCATATGAGCACCCTAGCGCCACCACCCGCCAACGGTCAACTCCGGCCTTATGGAAAAACTTTTATATGCATAACTTGGTTACTTTTTGTCCGATTTTAATCAAATTTGGTATTTTTCTGGGTATTAGTATCAATTTCAAGTGTGCCAAATTTGATTCCACAAGGTAAAAAATTACGGGAGATAATCGAGTTTTTCAAATTTCGGGGGCGGAAAGGGGCGGGGCAAAATCTTTATAAATACAAAATGTGCGCAATTACTAAGCAAATATACATACCAAATATGGTGTCTCTAGCTGCAATAGTTTTTGAGATAAACGTTTTTTTTGAATTGCGGGGGCGGAAAGGGGCGTGGCCAAAATTTGAAACAAACTCGATCACTCTACATACTACACGAGCCTACATTCCAAATTTGGTGGATCTATCTCTTATAGTCTCCGAGATCTAGGCGTTCATACGGACGGACAGACGGAGAGACGGACGGACAGACGGACATGGCTAGATCGACTCGGCTGTTGATACTGATCAAGAATATATATACTTTATGGGGTCGGAAAAGCTTCCTTCTGCCTCTTACATACATTTTGGCGACTTTAATATACCATTTCACCCTATGGGTGTATGGTATAAAAAGAAGTTAACGTTCATGAAATTATGCCGAGTGGTTAGAATATACCTTGCAAAAAGGTATATTAATTTTGGTCAGAAGTGTGCAACGCATAGAACGAAGCATCTCAGACCATATAAAGTATATATATTCTTGATCAGCACGACGAGACGAGTTCAAATAGCCATGTCCGTCCGTCCGTCCGTCCGTCCGTCCGACCGTCCGTCTGGATCAACGCGAACTCCTCCGAGATCCTAAGAGCTACAGAGCTGAAATTTTGCACGTAGGCTTGTACATACTGCAGGCGTTGTATATCTCGGAAAATAGCTCCTATACAAACGTCAAAGTCACGAACAGTGACTTTTCTCAATAACTTCGGTTTTTTATCAGAAATTGTCATAAAAGTTGGTATTGGTCAAAAATGCTTTGTGTTCTTATTAATAATTGTGCCAAATTTGATCAAGATCGGGTGACTATATCATATAACTCCCATACAAACGGCAAAGTCACGAACAGGGACTTTTGTCAATAACTTCGTTACTTTTTAAGCTATTGTCGTGAAATTTTAGATAAGTTTAGAGTTTATTGTATAAATAAACGACTGTGCCTAATTTTGTCAAGATCGGGTGACTATATCAGTTAGCTTCCATAGAAGCGATCGGTGGAAAACAGTGACTTTCATCATAAACTTCTTTATATCCTATGCTAAGATTGAAGGCCGTTCTTTCGCAAACATTAGACTTTTGAATAAAACGGTTTAACGCTTTGATGGCTATGGGTAAGGAAAGAATAACCGTAACAGTTGCAAGGGTATACAAACTTTGACGCGGTCGAAGTTAACCCCGGCCCTCTGTTTTTTTTTTTTGATTTTGATTTATTTAACTTTGAATATAAATCGTTATGCGTTAAAGTTTAGAGCAATATTTTTTTTCTAATTACAACTTAATTTTGTTGATCATTTATGAAATTGTAAATTTACTTATATATCATAGAATGGTTTTGTCTTCTATACTGCAGAAAGGGTATATTAATTTTGGTCAGAATCTTGCAACGCATAGAAGCAAACATCTCCGACCATATAAAGTATATATATTCTTGATCAGCACGACGAGACGAGTTCAAATAACCATGTCCGTCTGTCCGTCCGTCTGGATCAAGAGCATTAGAGCAGGAGTAACCCAGGGCAGCGTGCTGGGCCCTATTCTGTATACCATCAACACTGCCGACATGCCGACATCTCCGGACCCACGAGTTCTCACTGCCACCTATGCGGATGACACCGCCTTCTTGGCTTCCGAAGAGTCACTGCAGACTGCTGGCAGTTTGATTCAGGTGCAGTTAGACGCCATTAACACTGGGCTCCGGCGCTGGAATATTTGATAGTTAAATATACCTGTTAATGACTGTGCCGAATTTGCTAAAGATCGAATAAATTATAACTTCGCAATTGCAACATTTTTGCAGTTCTATTATTTCGCCATCCCAAGATGGGTTTGTGAAACGTAGATCTATAACCACTAACCTTTTAGAATTTACCTCTATAATCATCAAGGGGTTCAAAAATGCTTAACAAACTGATGTCATATTCACAGACTTTAGTAAAGCCTTTGATTCTGTTAATCATACCCTATTACTTTCTAAACTGAATGACATTGGATTCCCACACCTTTTCCTTTCTTGGGTTCGAAAATATTACCAAACAGAAAACAGAAGGTACTTTTGAAGTCTTATTTTTCCTATTCCATTCCTGTGACATCTGGTGTATCTCAAGGTGACTACTATCTTGGCCCCTTGCTTTTCACTTTATATATTAACGTTCTTCCATCAGTCATTATTCATTCACGTTTGCTTATCTATGCTGACGATGTTAAGCTTTGTCTTACTTATAAAGAAACAGATTCATTTAGTCGGCTACATGCTGATCTTATACATTTTCAATCCTGGTGCCAGTTTAATCTATTAAATCCTAACGTAGTGTTAGGGTAATGACTTTTTAAAGTAATGACTTTTTATCGTAATTCTCCTCAACTAGTCACTTATTTTCTAGTATACTTTTAGGGATAAGATTAGGCCACATACTTTTAGGGATAGATTATAAGTAATTAGAACTTAAGCATAATGTCTAGCTTTAAGTACCGTTAAGGACACTAGCCATAAGACCAATGTAAACGTTCTCCTATAAATACCGGGCTTGCGGCCCCAATAAATCACTTCAAGTCAAACCTTGCCTTCGCCCATTTCATGGCGATCCTGCCTACTATCGGCAACAAATAAAATAAAGGCAAAATAAAATAAATCCTTGCCATACAAAAAGGCAAAAGTAAAAAAAAAAAAAAAACACAAAAAGGATTAGCTGAAGTATCAATGCCAAAGGACAACGAAGCGCTACAAAAGGCGTTGGAGGACTGCCCGCTGGACGGACCACGGCCGCTGACTATTGAGGAATACCGAGCCAGGCAACCTGCAGTACGAGCGGAGCTGGCAAGAAGGAGGCGAGAGGAGGACGCGCTGACGGCAATCCCCCTTGTCCTAAGGCCAAAGCGCCGAGGCGGCCACCTGGTCAACAGCGAACCGGCACCACCCTGGGCAGAAGCGTGCAAACTCTGGAGCAGGATAGACGAGTTGGAGAAAACGCACGAGAGAAACCAGCAGGCAAGGCGGCAACAACAGCAGAGTTTTAATAATCAATAAATAAAAAAAAAAATAATAAATAATTAATAAAAAAGAGTGCTCATAATAGCACCTTTGTGGTAAGAGGCGATTTTTGCGCTGCCACTATAAATTAATGTAAATACACAAAAACAAAAAAAAAAAAACACAAAGAAAAATGAAATACAATGGAAAAATCTTAATATATTTTGTTTATAAATTCCTTTATTTGAATAAGTCTATCATTGCCAAAATACCCTAGAAACAAAAGAAAGAAGAAAACAAAAAAAAATCACATATTTTCAAATATACACTAAAATGAAAATTACACAAAAACGAAAAAAAAACAAATATATACATAGATAATTAAATAATAAATTACAAACAGCCTAATATACCCCAACATACCCTAAAGAAGAGCACATGTCAAACATGTGCAGTCAAAAGTGCACAAACAACAAAAGCACACTTGAAAAGCTTGCCGCGATCAAAGCAAACTTTTGAAAAAAAGCTCAAGTAAAACTCACAAAGCTTGCAAGCACACATAAAGCTTTCTGATCGCAGCAAGCTCAACAAGATCAAAACTGGCCAATAACGAAGTCTAAATACCCTATAAGAAAAATTACAAAATTTTTTTTTTGGAAATAATTAAATATTAGAAAATAGAATTATAAACAATTTGAAAAAAAAAACAATAACAAAAAAAATATAGGAGAATCAGAAAATGAAATAATTAAAAGAACAAAATTATTTTAACATAATTTCAAAGGACCAGAACATAGAAATATTGAAAGAAAAATTTCAGAAAGCATACAAGTGCCTAAATAAAACAATTTATATACACCCTCAAACCATAAACAAGCACCTTGAAACTATCTTCGACAGTTATAATAGAATAAAGAGTAGCAGTACAGACATATGCAATGAATCTAGCAGTAAAAGCTTTACTGAGCTAATATATAGTTTAAATAAACAACTAATAAGTATAGCAACAAAACATAATATAAAATTCACAATACCGGTAGATTCGAATCTAGAAGCAACTTTTGAACCTCTAATAGCAAAAGACACAGAAGAACCAGCTGTAAAAGATAACCCAGAAGACATTCAAGATACATCAGGTGTAAAAGATAACCCAGAAAACATTCAAGATAATACAAAACCAAAGATGGTGCAAACAAAGATTGAATTTCTTAATACAGCCTCTAAGCTGATTCAAGAGTATGATGGTGGAGTAGAAACAATTCAAAGTTTCATAGATTCACTGGAATTAATCAACGAAATAAAAGCAGAACATGAAGAAACAGCTATTAAAGTCATAAAAACAAAACTAAAAGGGGACGTTAGACTACTAGTTACTAATGAAAACACTATAAATGGTATAATCCAAACATTAAAGAAAGAAATTAAGGGTGAAACAGTTCAGGTAGCAGAGGCAAGATTAATGAATTTAAAACAAAATGGCAAGAACGCAAATTCATTTATGTCAGAAATAGAAAATCTTACTAAATCATTGAAACGCGCATTCATAACAGACAACGTAAACCCTGAAACAGCAAAGAAATATGCCACTCAAACAGCAGTGAAATCTATCATAAAGAACTGCGATAACGAAAAGGTCAGAACAATAATAGAAGCAGGCAATTTTACTGAAATGAATGATGTTATAGCTAAATTTGTAAATACATCTACAAATATAGAAAAAGATCACAGCGTATTTTATACTAAAAGAAACAATTACACAAATAGGAACTCGTACAATAATAGAAATTATAATAATAATTACCAAAATAGAAACCCAAATGATAATACTAACTATAACAATACTAGGAATTACAATAACTATAGTAATAATTATAATCGAAGAAATTATAACAATAGAAACACAAAAACTAATTATCCTCCTAAAACACAACAAAATAATAATGTTAGATTTACAAATATAGAAGAAAATTCGGAAAACTCCGAAAGTCCCCTGGTGTAAAAAATCGAACAAATAAAATATATAATTTAAATTGCAACCTTAATAGCTACATAACTTTAAACTTTGACGATGTAGGGACAATAAAATTACTATTAGACACAGGAGCTGATGTATCACTAATAAAACAAGAAATATTAAGAAAAGACAATACAGTTAACATACAAAAACGGACAAAACTTAGTGGAATAAGCAAAGACGTCCTATTTACAATAGGCGAAACCAAACTAAAGGTCAGCAACCTCTCAACGGTACACACCTTCCAAGTAATAGAAAATGATTTCCCCATCCCATGTGACGGAATCTTGGGGCTTGACTTTATAAAAAAATTCAATTGCACACTCAATTATTCCACCAAAAAATTGATAATAGATCCATATAAATCAAGATATAAAATTATAATCAATATAGGGATCAGTCAAAACACACATGTATTCCATATCCCACCTAGAACAGAAAAAATTGTACTCATTACAATATCCTCAAACAACAATAACATCTTTATCCCTAATCAAGAATTACACCCGGGGGTATTCGTCGCAAACACTATTGCTTCTAAGACTAACCCATATGTCCGCATATTAAATACTAACAACACAGACGTGCAAATTACAAATATAAACCTATTAAATGAAAAACTGTCCGATTATGAAATCTTAAAAATAGACAAACAACATGATTCAAAACATAAATCCACAATAATGAACAAAATAGCACCCCATTTTCCCGATTTCGTAAAAGAACCTCTACATAAATTATGCTCAGAATTTGATGATGTATTCCCAATAGAATCTGAACAAATATCGTCCAACAATTTCTATAAACAAAAATTAAGACTCAAAGACACAACACCAGTCTACACCAAAAACTACAGGATAGCACACAGTCAAAAAAACGAAATCAATAAACAAGTGGACAAATTGATCAATGATGATATTATTGAACCATCAATGTCTGAGTTCAATAGTCTGATTTTATTGGTTCCTAAAAAAGCGCTACCTGGCAGTAAAGAAAAACGGTGGAGATTGGTAGTTGACTATAGAAAAATTAACAAACAACTAGTAGCGGATACATTCCCACTACCCAGAATGGACGATATCCTTGACCAGCTAGGACGCGCTAAATACTTCTCTTGTTTAGACTTAATGTCAGGATTTCATGAAGTAGAATTAGAAGAAAAATCTCGGGACATAACATCATTTTCCACAGATAAGGGCTCATTCACATTCAAGCGATTACCATACGGATTAAAAATTGCACCAAACTCGTTTCAAAGAATGATGTCCCTTGCATTCACGGGTCTATCACCATCCCAAACATTCCTTTATATGGATGATCTAATTGTAATTGGTTGCTCTGAAAGTCACATGATCGGAAACTTAAGGGATGTTTTTGAAACTTGCCGAAAATATAACCTAAAATTGCACCCAGACAAATGCTCTTTCTTCAGACATGAAGTTACTTTTCTAGGACACAAATGCACAAATAAAGGAATTTTACCAGACGAAAGCAAGTTCAAAACGATTCAAGATTACCCGACTCCCAAAAATGGCGACGAAGCCAAAAGATTTGTAGCATTCTGTAATTACTACCGTAGATTCATTCCAAACTTTGCATACCATGCACAATTTATCAATAGATTATCTAGGAAAAATGTAGAATTTATCTGGGATGCAAACTGTCAAGCAGCTTTTGAATACTTAAAAAACAAATTATTAAGCCCACAAATACTTCAATATCCAGATTTTAATAAAAAATTCTGTATCACAACTGATGCAAGCAAGATCGCAGGTGGAGCCGTCCTCAGCCAAGAATTTGATGGACTCCAATTACCCATATCATATGCATCTAAAGCATTTACAAAAGGCGAAAGCAATAAGTCAACAATAGAGCAAGAATTAACAGCAATACATTGGGCAATTCAATATTTCAAACCATACATATACGGGAAAAAATTCCTAATCAGAACTGACCATCAGCCATTAACATACCTATTTTCTCTAAAAAACCCATCGTCAAAGCTTACTAGAATAAGGCTAGATTTAGAAGAGTTCGATTTTACTATAGAATACAAGGGACAAGAAAATTTCGCAGCGGATGCTCTCTCCAGAATTGAATTTGAAAATATAAAAAACATAGTAACTAATAAAATACTTAAAGTAGCAACAAGATCAGAAACAATAAAATTAGTACATAAGGAAAACAAAATTAACAATAGCAGAATAGAAGCACCAAGAATATATGAAATAATAAATCCTAGCGAAGCCAAAAAATACGCGCAAATTAAATTCAAAAAATGCAAATGTTTTATTACCAAAAATAAAAAAAAATTACTCTCCTTCAACATAGGCGATTTGATCATTAGTGGAAGAATAGATCTAGATCGATTCCTTTCAAGGCTTGAAAAAGAAGCCGGTGCTCAAAAAATCTATAAACTGAAGATAGACATGTCAGAAAAACTATTTAGGTCACTTACACCTAATGAACTAAAACAAAAAGGAAAAAACACATTAAAACATTTAGAAATAGCAGTTCTACCCCAAGTAAAAGTTATAACAAATAAAGAAGAAATAAGAAATACATTAAATAAATATCATAATGACCCAATAGAGGGAAGTCACTGCGTGGTAAACAGAACACTAGGAAGAATAGAAAGAGATTTCTTTTGGAAAAATATGTCTCGGGATGTTGCAACATACATCAAAAATTGCGAAAAGTGCAAACTAGCCAAAGTAACCAGACACAACCACTCCCCATTGGTCATAACACCAACCCCTGCAACCACTTTTGACACAATAATAATAGATACAATTGGACCATTACCAAAAACAATGAACGGTAATGAATACGCAGTTACTATTATCTGCGATCTGTCCAAATATCTCATATCAATACCAATACCAAACAAAAGTGCAAAAGCGGTTGCAAAGGCAATATTCGAAAAATTCATTTTAATTTACGGTTCAGTGAAAACAATTCTAACAGACATGGGAACAGAATATATGAATTCAATACTAATAGAACTTTGCAAAAATTTTAACATAACTAAAATTAATTCCACGGCGCACCATCATCAAACTCTTGGAACAGTAGAAAGAAGCCATAAAACTTTCAATGAATACATCAGGTCATATATATCCATAAACAAAGACGATTGGGATGAATATCTAGCATACTTCACATATTGCTTTAACACCACTCCATCCACCGTACATGGTTATGCACCTTTTGAACTAGTCTTTGCAAAACATCCAAAAACTGTCCCATTCTCGTCTGAAACGGTAAAACCCATTTACAACATTGATGATTTCAATAAAGAAATAAAATTTAAATTACAAATAGCACAAAATAGAGCGAAACTGCTTATCGAAAAATTTAAAGCATTACAAAAAGAAACATATGATAAAAACACAAAAAAAGTATCCCTAACTGAAGGACAAGAAATACTTTTAAAAAATGATACAGGACATAAATTAGATAACAAATACACAGGCAAATATACAATACAGAGCATAGGTCCTAACAATAATACAGTAATAGCGGATGATAAAAACAAAAAGCAAACAGTACATTTAGATAGAATAAAAATAACATAAAAAGGATGTTAGAAAAATATAAATTTTTCTTTTTTAAAAAAAAGGAGGTGTAGTATACTTTTAAGGATAAGATTAGGACACATACTTTTAGGGATAGATTATAAGTAATTAGAACTTAAGCATAATGTCTAGCTTTAAGTACCGTTAAGGACACTAGCCATAAGACCAATGTAAACGTTCTCCTATAAATACCGGGCTTGCGGCCCCAATAAATCACTTCAAGTCAAACCTTGCCTTCGCCTATTTCAAATAGTCCTTTGGAACGTATAAATAAAGGCCATGAAAGGCAGCATAGGCCATGAGTGTTTTGGGTTTCATGAAAAGATGGTCAAAAGAATTTTGGTGACCCCTATACCACTAAAGTTCTTTTTACTTCGCTTGTCCGTCCTTTTTTAGAGTATGGATCTTGAATTTGGTCACCTTAATATGAGTCGCACCAGATTAGACTTGAGTCCGTTCAAAAGCAGTTCTTGCTATTTGCTCTTCGGGCAAATGTCAATTTGCCTTCGTACTCTAGTCGACTTCTTTTGATTAAACTTCCTATTCTTTTTTAATTTGCGCTTTCGTCTTTTGCCTACCCGCGACTCAGTGATACGTGGTTACCTTTAAAATTTTTATACCCTTGCAAAAAGGGTATATTAATTTTGGTCAGAAGTGTGCAACGCACAGAAGGAAGCATCTCCGACCATGTAAAGTATATATATTCTTGATCAGCACGACGAGACGAGTTCAAATAGCCATGTCCGTCCGACCGTCCGTCCGTCCGTCTGCATCGACGCGAAGTCCTCCTAAACCGTGAGAGCTACAGAGCTGAATTTTTTTATGTAGGCTTGTATATACTGCACAGTATATAGTGTATATCGCGGATTCAACCGTATCGGATCACTATATTATATAGCTCCCATACAAACGTCAAAGTCACGAACAGTGACTTTTCTCAAGAACTTTCTTATTTTCTGAGCTCTTGTCGTGAAATTTAATACTTGTGAGTTTATTACACCTATAAACGACTGTGCCAAATTTGACTAAGATCGGGTGACTATATCGTATAGCTCGCATAGGAAGAATCGGTCGAAAACAGTGACTTTTGTCAACTTCGTTACTTTTGATGCAATTGATTTCAAATTAAACATATGTTAGTTTAATATATCTGTTAATGACTGTGACGAATTTGATAATAATCGGGTGACTATATCATATAGCTCCCAAAAGGAACAATCCGTGGTAGACAGTGATTTTGATCAATATCTTCGTTATTTTAGATTGTAGGCCATTCTTTAGCAAACATTATATTATACTATATTATAGGTAAAAAAAGTGTTACCAAAAAAGTTGCAAGGGTATACAAACTTTGACACGGTCGAAGTTAGCCCCGGCCATCTGGTTTCATCTAGAAAATGATTCCTGTTGTATATACTGCAGTGGTTGTATATCTCGGATTCAGCCGGATCGGACCACAATATCATACAGCTCTCATACAAACGGCAAAGTCACGAACAGTGACTCGTTCGTTATTTTCTCAGCTATTGTCGTGAAATTTAATATTGGTCAATCTATTGAACCTATAAACCACTGTGCAAAATTTGATCAAGATCGGGTGCCTATGTCCTATAGATCGCATAGGAAGAATTGGTCGAAAACAGTGACTTTTGTCAATAACTTCGTTACTTTTGATGCAATTGATTTCAAATTAAACATTTGTTAGTTTAATATATCTGTTAATGACTGTGAAGAATTTGATAATAATCGGGTGACTATATCATATAGCTCCCATAGAAACGATCGGTGGAAAACAGTGACTTTCATCAAAAAGCTCGTTATATCATATGCGAAGATTGAAGGCCATTCTTTCGCTAACATTAGACTTTTTGTATGTTGATTTTTGCGACCTTTTTGTTGTTTAAAGTTGAATGTTTTGCCGGCTCGAGGTCAGATGTTGTGGGAATAAAAACAGAAATAAAAAACACAGTTTGTTCTTAATTTCGTTCCGATATATTTCGACCACTCATCGGTGGTCGTCTTCAGGGCAACTATAAATAACATTGAATTGTGATTGACATAATATTAATTTAACAACAAGAAAACACCTACTCAGTTTTACACTTACCGCACACTGTGACGTGGAGCTACACACTGATTTGTCCCTAATAAATGCCTGTATAAATGCGCGCAGTTGTCCGTATCTACCTTATAATTAAGTCTTATATTTGTCGGGGTATTTATTATGTGCAGCATCTCCAAAGTGTAACGTTTGTTGTAATGTTGTTCTTGGTCTATTATGTTTACTTCGTCAAAATTTGGGGAATGTCCACTGGCGGCACAGTGGGCCATAAGTGCCGTTTTTGGTGCATTGGAGTGTTGAGTCTTGTTTTTAGCTTCGATTTTGTTGTCCCTATATATATTTTATAACAGTTTTCTTCATTAGTCCCATTGCACGGTATTTTATATACTACGTTGCTCTTGTCCATTGTATCAATCCTACTTTTTGTTCTGTTAAAAATACTCCGTAGTGTGTTATTGGGTTTATGTGCTATCTGTATTTGTTCGATGTCATAGCAATCTGAGTTTGCTAATCTTTCCGATAGTTGTGGGACATATGTGACGGACATAAAGCGTTTTGTCGGAACATCTTTGTTGGTTTTATTATTGCGAGATTTTAGTAAAGTCCTTATGGTGTGGTTTGGAAAGTCATTATCCTTTAAAATTCGTCGTATTTCTTCCTTCGTTTCTTCATGAAAAATTGGGTCCGATATATTAAGCATCCGTTGTATACAACCTCTTGCTGTATTCATTATCATCGACTTCGGATGTTTGGAGTTGAAGTTAATTATTCGTCCTGATGCTGTTGGTTTTTTGTACCATTTTAATTTTAGTTCATTTCCTCTTCTGTGTATTGATGCGTCCAGATATGTTAATTTGTTGTCATTTTCTAATTCTATTGTAAACTTTATGTTCCTGTCAAATGAATTTAGGTTGTCAAGTGTGTTTTGGATCTCGTCTTCTTTAATTATGGCAAAAAGGTCATCTACAGCGTTCTCTTGAACAACAACAACACAAACGATTGGTTTGTAAATAAGACGAATATAGAATTGTCGAACGACGTAAAACCGTTACTGCCGAAAGGCCCTAAGTTCGCAATCCCAGTAGAGAAGAGAAAATTCTCTCTCTTTAAATATATAGTAGACGGAGAGGAGCTAGTACAGACTCTTAAAGACAAAGAAAAACAAAAGGAAGCACGCACAAAATTCTCTTTATTAATAAAAGACCACAAAACATCTAACAAAGAAGACGCAGCTGATCGTGCAATACTTGACACAGTGGAACAAACAAGGAAATTTCTTAGACAGAATGATGACATATTAATTTTAACTTCAGATAAAGGAAATAAGACAGTTGCAATGGATAAGACTGAGTATGACAAAAAAATGGATAGTATACTTAACGATTTAAATACATATAGAACCTTAAGGAAGGACCCAACCACTAGACTACAGACCAAAAACAACGAATTGGTAGAAAAACTACACAAACATGAACTTATTTCACGGACCGAAAGAAATAAGCTTATAACAACCACATCAATTCCACCAAGAATATATGGATTACCTAAAATTCACAAAGAAGGTACGCCATTGAGACCAATCTGTTCATCGATTGGTTCTCCATCATACGGACTATGCAAATATATAGTCAACATATTAAAAAATATAACGGCAGACTCAACATATAACGTAAAGAACGCCTCAGAATTTAAGACAAGGATTAATGACACATACATTTGCGACGATGAAAGATTAATTTCATTTGACGTAGTCTCACTTTTTCCAAGTATTCCAATAGAATTGGCACTTGACACCATTAGAGAAAAGTGGATTAAAATAAAAGCGCACACTAACATTCCAAAATTAACATTTATGGAAATAGTACGTTTTTGTATACAAGAGATATTTCAGATACAAAGACAAGATATACACACAACTAAAAGGAATGCCTATGGGCTCACCAGCGTCACCGATAATAGCTGACATAATAATGGAAGAACTCTTAGACAAAATGATGAAAGCTCTACAGCGACCACCTAGAGTTATGACGAAATATGTAGATGACCTTTTTGCCATAATTAAAGAAGACGAGATCCAAAACACACTTGACAACCTAAATTCATTTGACAGGAACATAAAGTTTACAATAGAATTAGAAAATGACAACAAATTAACATATCTGGACGCATCAATACACAGAAGAGGAAATGAACTAAAATTAAAATGGTACAAAAAACCAACAGCAACCAAGAAAACTGTGATAAAATATATATAGGGACAACAAAATCGAAGCTAAAAACAAGACTATCGCAACATAGATCTGACTATAAACTTCGTCAACACTCCAATGCACCAAAAACGGCACTTATGGCCCACTGTGCCGCCAGTGGACATTCCCCAAATTTTGACGAAGTAAACATAATAGACCAAGAACAACATTACAACAAACGTTACACTTTGGAGATGCTGCACATAATAAATACCCCGAAAAATATAAGACTTAATTATAAGGTAGATACGGACAACTGCGCACATTTATACAGGCATTTATTAGGGACAAATCAGTGTGTAGCTCCACGTCACAGACGTGCGGACGTGTAAAACTAAGTAGGTGTTTTCTTGTTGTTAAATTAATATTATGTCAATCACAATTCAATATTATTTATAGTTGCCCTGAAGACGACCACCGATGAGTGGTCGAAATATATCGGAACGAAATTAAGAACAAACTGTGTTTTTTATTTTTGTTTTTATTCCCACAACATCTGACCTCGATCCGGAAAAACATTCAACTATTAGACTTTTTGGATAAAACGTTTTTATACTTTGATGGCTATGGGTAAGGAAAGAATTACCAAAACGGTTGCAAGGGTATACAAACTTCGACGCGGTCGAAGTTAACCCTGGCCCTCTAGTTTTTATTTTAATTAACTTTGCTCTCTCCACTGAATTAAATACTAGATTCTAAGAAATAAACGATTTTGGAAAAACATTAATTTTAGTGAATAATAATGATATTTATAATGAGGTAATTTTCCGATCTTTCTTTTTGGGGAATCTTATGTGAATAAGAATGTTTGTATTGGGATTTTCCCCAAGCGCTGAAAGGAAAATCATGGTAAGGTGGGTAGAGAGCGTGGCTGTAAAAACACCTATACAGCCAACACCAGGACTATTTTTTCCTTTTCTCTTTTATTCTATCTATTCTATACCAAGTTTCAGCACAGGGACTTTATTTAAAGTCGCTGACGTGTGAGTCGGTGAAAAACCGGCCCAGCCGACTGTCTTGCTAGCCGTATTGAGTCCCGTAGATGAATTGTGTTAACATCGAAACAGGCCTCACACAATAACGTATAGTTTGCCGAGTGCAATTGTTGGTGAGCCTTTGTGGTTTCGTATTTATGAATATTTAGTTGTAGATCAACTGCATTGCGGCTTTGTACGTTACATTTTGATTCCAACTGTGGGGCCTATTCTAATTAGATAATTATCTCCTTAAGGTTTTTACAGGTAGATTGTTCATTCGGTTGATTGACCTTTTCTTTATTTTATTTGTTTTTAAATTTTTATTGTATACTATCAGCAATTTAAAATCGTAAAGTTAAATATAATTGAAATTGCCGTCTCCGGCAATGCACAGAGATCTGGTCCGGATATTCAACCAGCTTACAAATTGTTCTAGATATTTTAAAGCTAACCTCCAGAGAGCTTGACTATGGTTTCAAAACGAAGGCGTGATGGTAGACTAGACTCTGTACCTCTTGCTTTACTATAGGATGAGTATAACCTAGAATTATGATTGTAACACATGGCTGAAACATCATCCAAGGATAATGCAACCGCTAGTATTATTGTAGAGAGTACATAGACAAGTCTGTCCAGTTTTGTTATCTCTTTTAGTATAGCCCGTAGCAGCTTAATTGTGTGTGGTCAGGACATTGGTGAGAACATTAATGGTTTAATCAGCCAACCCCAGATCATAATTGGCATAGCAATAGGCTACTTATATTAAGACAGGTAACGAATCCCTTTTTAAATTCATTTATGTAGGTGCAACTCGAATAAAAGAGGGAAGATGATTTTTTTTGAGAATGGAACTATGAAATGTAGAAGCAAGTGACCCTAACCCAACCGCTTAAAAAGAAAGACACTACCCAAAATATGAGTGTAACTATGTAAATTTCTATTTCCTGTTGCTAAGAGAATAGCATCCCTAAGCAAAATACAAAAAAAATATATAACTTAACGCAGATTTCAAGAGTAGTCCCTAGTGATAAAGTAAATTATTACACCTGAATTCACGTAAAGTAACCCGAAACGAAAAATTATTCAAAATTATTATTCAAGAAAAAAAAAAACACAAAAAAAAAAAGAATTTTCATAACATTTTTTTGATTTGAAAACGCTATCAAATATTTAAAATCTCAGTAATACATAGTGGTAGACATTATGAGGAGGCACCACGATCATCCTCATCACAAGTGTGAAGCCTTTGTTCACAATTGATTTCAGACATACACAAAAGGGCAACAACCAAGTGTATGCACTCATTCCATAGAAATTGTATAATTACTTATGTTTCGACAAATCGAGAGTGTCCGGAATGCAAGTCTTTATGCCACCTTAGAAATGTACAAGTAAGAACTGAGTTATCAGCCAGTCAAAAACAAGTCCATACTACGCGACAGCAGAGGCAAGCACACCTTTTATCTGGTCCACAACAGTCAGTCCTGATGGCACTAGTCCGTAAAATACGGTGATGAATTCATAGGAAGAGGTAGAACCACTACGAAAAGCGAAACGACAGGGAAGACCTCCTAAGCGAAGAGTACAACGCGCTCAACCAGAAAACTTTGAGAGACATCAGACAAGAGTCAATGCCGCAGCTAATACATCGGCACCAGCGATCGACTACGAAAGATTGTTTGAAAGAATAGAGAATCTTATAAATCAGAAGTTTGAGAGTTTGCAGACGAATAAAGCAGCAGCCAGCATACAAGAATTAAATACGCAGGCTAGAGCACAATCTTCACCCAGAAATTCGCCGATTTCTACATCAAGTATTAGGAGCGAAAAGGTTACACAGATTATCCAGAGTTGGGGTATAAAGTTCGAGGGATCACAAAAAGGCAGTACCGTGCAAGAATTCTTGTACAGGGTGCGTGCATTAACTATGGATAGTTTAGATGGAGACTTTTCAGTAGTCTGTAAGAATCTACATATTCTCCTAACTGGAAAAGCTCGAGATTGGTATTGGAGATACCTTAAAGAAAATACTCAAGTAGAATGGGCAGATTTTTGTGACAAACTCAAAAGACAATATCGTGATAACAAGGATGATGATTTAATTTTTGAAGAAATACGAAGTAGGAAGCAAAAGATTGGAGAATCATTTGATAATTTTTATGAAGATGGATATTAGTTAGTAGGCTTTCGGTTCCATTGGAAGAGGATAGACTAATGCAGCAGTTGCAGCGTAACCTGATACCGGAAGTGCGTGAAGCATTGTTATATATATCAGTTGTTTTGGTGTCATATCTACGACAGTTAGTACAAAGAAGAGAAAATCTATTGGGAGAGACACTAATTAAGTGTCCGATCAAGAGTGTAAATTTTTCTAAACCCGTTTACAATCCGTAGCTGCAGTACTAGACGCCACAGAACAGTCAGAGGACGATTTGTCGGTGAAAGAGGTAGATGCAGTTCATCGAGTGGCGAATTCTTTGGTTTGTTGGAATTGTGATATGTACCTAAAAGTTCGTATTATCTTTTGTTACGGCTGCGGAACAAAAGGAGTATACAAGCCGCAGTGCATTAAATGTTCAAATCGGACGGAAAACTATCGGAAGGGACCACCGTTGCTCACAAAAGATTAAATCCTAATATAACTGAACAAGAAAAGCAAGAAAACATTTCAGATTTACAAAAAAATAGAAAGAATATTAAGTTACATTCAATTAAACCATATCACATACGTTTAAAAGAATATACAAAAGCCCCCGAGAGAATATTTTCTGATGATAGTAATGTCGCATGCGTTAAGAGAGCACCATAATGCTAAACCTTGCGTATGCGTAACTTTTGTAAAGCTGTACGAAATACCAAAAGAAGCTTAATTTGTTCAGTAATTAATGAAGCCGTAGATGACCGATTTTATGCTTCAATTTCATTTTTACAATTTTAAGAATTAGGCTTATAAGACACAGGGCAAATATTAGTTGCATTGGCTAAATTAGACTGGTCGAACAATTCTAGATTTCGCACAATTAATTCTTCAGTAAAAACGGCTGATGGACAGCCACAAACAGTTATTGGATCCATACAACTGAACATAAAATACATATAGGGAGCAGATGAAGGACATTAATCCCTTCGATTAAGCATAGGGTAGTATAAGGAACAGATTTTTGGTAAGCTTTCATATTGGCCCCGGGTGTAATTTTGTCGATTGAAACTTCAAATAGCAACGTGCCTAGATTACCAGAGAAAGACGGTGAGGAAAAGTTTCCGCTCACAGCAGAAGAATAAACGTTTAGGCGGAATCATAAGTTTATTTCCAGACTTTGAAAGGCAAGGCCTCGGAAGAAGAAAGCTTCTGCAACATCATATAGAGGTAGGCAATGCCACCCCGATTAAACAGCGATTTTATCCAGTTTCATCGGCGGTTGAAAAAGTTATGTTTCAAGAGATCGATATGTTTCAAGAGATCGATAGGATGTTAGTGTTATTAAGAAGTCAAATAGTCCTTGGAGTTCCTCCATGCGTTTAGTGATTAAACGCGGAAAAGTTCGTTTATGCTTAGTTGCAAGACTTATTAACGAGTTTACCAAGAAAGACGCATACCCACTGCCCAGCATTAACGGAATTTTCGCAAGACTACCAAAAGCTAACATCATCTCGAAGATAGATTTGGCAAATAGGTTTGAGTGACGAATCAAAAGCAATCACAGCATTTACAGTACCCGGTCGTCCATTGTATCATTTTGTGGTTATGCCATTTGGTTTGTGTAATGCCGCGCAAACAATGTGTAGACTAATGGATGAAATAATACCTCCTGAATTAAAATATTGTACTTTTGGACGATTTATGTGTAGTACCAGAAAGCTTTGAGGAACATCTTATTGTTTTAGCCAAGCTAGCTGAGCAATTGCGAATGGCGAACGTGACTTTAAATGTGGGAAAGTGCAAATTTTGTGTCATAAAAGTTGCATTTTTAGGATATATAGTAGGCAATGGAGGAATTTCAACTGACTCATCAAAAACAGACGCGATTCAGACATGGCCAATTCCGAAAACAGTTAAACAAGCAAGAGCGTTTATGAGAGTAGTCGGATGGTATAGACGATTTATACCTAAATTTTTTGTCTGGAACGAGCAAGCTCAGAAATCCTTTGAGAAGCTTTGAACCCGAACTTTAAACGGAAGTTCTATGTGCATTGCGATGCGAGCGATGTCGGCATAGACGCTACGTTCGTTCAAATGTTAGATTAAGGAGAAGAAAAATTGATTGTATTTATGTTTAGCAGCACTAGAAGCAATCGACAGGTTTATATGCTATATTGAGATGCAGGAGTTTGAATTGATTACTGATCTTTTTTTTTTTTTTAACGTTTAATATATATTTGTTGAATCTACTCTTAAATTAGAACCTAACAACAAGTTTGAGATATTTTTCTTAATCTAGTACTTAAGATATATCCAGGGGATATTGCAGGCGGCCCTAATCATTTATTATTGGGTCTGTCATTTCTTTTAAGACGAGTTCTATTATTAGTTCGCGTAAGGGAATTGGCAAGAACATTAGGGTGTACATCCAGTTTCGCAGAATACTTTAGTTGTTGACTACCTTTTTTTAGATTTTACGCTAGGTATATTTAGATCATTTTGATTGTTGTCGTTCCGTACGTACCACGGAGCCCCAGTGATTGATCTTAAAATCTTCGACTGCGCCCTTTGTATATTGTCGACATTGCTGGTACTTGCATTTCCCCATAGTACGGCACCGTAAGTCCAGATGGGTTTCAGTACGGAGTTGTATAGGAGGACTTTATACTCCAGACGTAGAGGTGACCGAGCATTGATAATGTAAGCTACTCGCTTTCAGTTTAAGCTGTGACTTTCGATGTGCTTGCGCCAAGTTAGTCTTCTGTCTAGGTGGATACCAAGGTAAGTGACATCCACGGCTTGAGGAATTGGTACGTTGTTTAGCATTATAGCTGGACAGTTTCTTCTGTTAAGCGTAAATGTAACATGTTTGCATTTCTGCTCGTTGACCCGGATACGCCAGGTTGCTAGCCATTCTTCCACCACCTTGAGGTGTTCCTCTAATTTTGCAGAGGGTTGTATCGGGCATTTGGATCTGCTGAGGATTGCCGTGTCATCGGCAAAAGTGGACGTTGTAAGTCTTAGACTCGTTGGTAAGTCTGCAGTGTACAGCAGATAGAGCAATGATCCGAGTACACTGCCTTGCGGTACACCAGCTTCGATTTCAAAGTCAGCCGAGACGGAGCCATTACATCTTACAGCGAATTTCCTATTGTAAAGGTAAGATTCCATGAGCTTGTGGGTGTACTATGGGAGTTTCTGCCGGATTTTGAACATTAAACCCTCCAGCCAGACTCTGTCGAAAGCCTGGGCAACGTCGAGAAAGACAGCCGTACAGTATTCTTTTAGTTCGAATGCTGTTCTTATTTCGGATGTTATACGATTGACTTGTTCAATTGTCCCATGTTTTTCGCGGAAGCCGAACTGGTGTGAAGGGATTGTGTTCTCCGATGCCAGAAATGAGTTTAGACGAATCTGCAGGACCTTTTCAAAAAGCTTCGAAAGACATGGCAGCAAACTAATTGGCCTATAGGATGATGGTTGGGGTTTGTCCTTTCCCACTTTAGGAATCATGATGATAGTGGACCTTTTCCATGCTCTTGGGAAGTAGCCATTTCTTATTATAGCGTTGAACATTTTGCAGATGTATTATATGGCGATGGTAGGGAGTTCTAGGATCATTTTCGGTGTGATTATGTCATGGCCAGGGGCTTTGTTCGGCTTTATGTGGTTTTTAATAACTGCAGTGATCTCATCCGATTGGAGTTCCGAGTACTCACTATCCGTTAATGTGCTCGAAGGGGGAAGTACAAATGAGTTTGATGTTGGATTTGGCTGGAAAACCATTTTAAGATGTGTGGCAAATACGGATGCCCTCTCTTCGTCGCTGCGGGCCCATCCACCGGTTGGACCCCTTATTGGTGAAATTGTCTCTGTAGGAGCGCTTAAAGTTGGGTGGGCTTTCCACAGAGGATGTTTAGTGCTGGATGGACTGAGCTTTTCTATGTATTTCCTTTGAGCCCGATTTCCTCTTGTCTTATTTCCTTGGAGAGGTTGCGGCTGGCATGCCTTAGGCGAAGTTTTGCTGCTGGTGATCGAGTAATCTGCCATTCTCTTCTTAGACGTCGTTTTTCCGTTACTAATTGTTCTATCCGCCGGTTCGTAGGCCTGACAGCAGGTATGGCGTAAGTAGAGGCATGTGGAGTAGATACTCTTGCTGCAGCTCCCAGCATTGACTCAAGTGCAGAGACGAACATGTCAATGTCCTCTGCAGCATCCAGTTTCGGCGAACAGTCAATGTGGGCACTCATCTACATTTTAAATTTAAGCCAATTTGTTTTGTTGTTTGTAAGCATATATGGGCGATCAAGTACTTGAGGTCTTGTTAACAGTGTGAATAGCACTGGAGAGTGATCGGAGGTTAAATCTAGCAGTGTTTCCGCAGTGATCCGATTACGCGGAATCTTCTTGGTTACTGCGAAATCAATCAAGTCAGGCACTTTCTGTGGATCTGTGGCCCAATAAGTAGGCCTACCCGGTAAAACGCAATCCATCTTATTAAGTGGGTTGACTATTGTATTGTACAATTGCTTGCCTTTAGGATTTACCAGGCGAGATCCCCAGTGCGTATGTTTGGCGTTATAGTCCCCTGCTGCAATGAAGCATTCTCCGAGTGTGTTAAAGAAACCTGTGAATTCCTTTTCAGAGATTGAGAAGCGTGGTGGGCAGTACAGGGCAACCAACGTAGTGTTGCCGCAGCTGGTTTGGACGATTATAGCAGTTGCTTGTAGGTGCTGTGTTTCGAATCTGTTGAGGAACGAGTGTTTTATACGGTTTTTGATTAGGATACCAGTCCCGCCATGAGCTTTTCCGTCTGGATGGTTTGTTGCGTACAAGGTGTATTTTGGTATTTGTTAAATGTGTTTCCGATATCAGCATGACGTCGATTTCACTTGAGTCTAGGAATAGTTGCAGTTCATTTTTGTGCTTGGAGACGCCATTAGCATTCTAAAGACCTAGACGTAGGGAAGCCATTATTTATTCTCGATAAGCTTCTGGATAAGCAGGTTTTGATTCCGCATCAGTTCCTGCATACAGTTTTGCATGCACGTCATAAAAGCGGTCATGTTTTGATTAAGTGAGATCAATAGGGCCTCTAAACCACTTGTAGTTTGCTGGCCAAGTTCTGGTGCGCTAGGTTGCGGATTCTGTAGATGGTGGAGTGACGGGGTCTCTTTCGCGGGCTCCGTCTGTCCAGTCGGAGTACACTAGCGAAGGATACACTAGGATTGGTTGTAGCAGGCATGTTAGATGATCTAACAGCCTTGGCGAAGAATACCTCCGGTGTAGTTTTGGAGGCGTTGAAGGTGATTTTTGGTCCAGCTGGGGGTTTACGTCCGTTTAGGTGCGATTTAAGATCCTTGAAGACAGGACATCCCCTGTAGTTGGCTGTGTGGTTCCCTCCACAGTTACTGCATAGTCTTAGTTCGACGTTGTTTCTGTCCTTGGAGCAAATGCCATCTTTATGATGTTCGCCGCAGCCAACACACACTGACCTAAGATTGCAATTGTTAGAGGTGTGGTTGTATTCCTGGCAGTTTTTACACTGAGGTGGTTGGTATCTCTTATGGTGTAGTATGTTCATACAACTAATCACTCAACACAATGAGCTCAACTTGTAACACTTTGTTGCAAGTATAAACAATTAAACATATACGCATTAAAATATAATTGTGCACTTGAATATGTTCATGTGTATACATTGAAGTATTCACATAAACATATTCAAGTAAACATACAATTAAGCATGAACATATATGTATGTGCATTTGTATATGCACATACATATATTCACATAAGCACTGTATGCACAAGCGTAACATGAGCTAGAGCCAGGCCAGCGTGTGACCGCTGACCAAGCACTTTGATGCATGCGCTCCAACAGTATGTATGTATGTATGTACTGACACTCTCCCTCTCTTTTGTAGCTGTCGCATAAGTCGCAGCATAAGAATATATATGTAAAATTAGCCTAAGCAAAAGAATAATTTGGAATAAAGAATTCAATCAAAAACTCCAGTCAACCGACACAGACGTGTCTCTGATTATTATTTTACAACCCAACGGAACCCGGTCGAAGGAGTTTTTACAATGGGGCTCCTCTACGGTGATTCTTCTGTGCAATAGGAGCTGAAGGTTAAAAGTTTGGATGCACTTCATTTGGCTTCGACCGCTTCGACCGATGGCTCGATCCCCTTTAACACAACCTGGAGCCCTTTACTGCTTTTTAGTTGGTAGGTATAGAAGTTTATGTTAGCATTACGGAGGTACTTTTCGATGATGCGGAAATTGTCCTCAGTTTGGGTTTGACATTTAATTTCTTTTATGTTACCCCTGTTGAGAGGGGTTACAACAAAGTTATTTGCCCCTACTGTTTCTACTAGCTTCGAAATCAGGGCGCTGCAGTTGGCTCCACGGATGTATAGAGGGGGTGGTCTAGCCGATTTAACTTTATCCACAGCGCCGGCTTGATCGTCTTGCTGATCGGCAAGAATTTTAAAACGATTTCCGCTTAGAAGTGCTGCTCGTTCATTTGTTTTTGTTATTTTCGGCGTATTGCCACTTTTTTCTTTTGCGGGCTTAGCTTCCGCTTAGTTATTTTAATATATCTATCCATTCCAGTTTGGACAGATGGCGTTGGGTTTCTTGTCATGGCTGCCTCTGGGCGACTTGTCGATGACGGCTTGAGGCAGGTCAATACTTCTGCAGACGTTGCAGTAGTTGCTGTCAACGAGCTGACGGTGCTGGTCGGTGCAATCGGTGACCCAGTTATCGATATTGATGGAGACGCACACTGCTCTCTCCACGGTAAATTGCTGTTGTGGCTTGCTGTTGCTGAGTGGCTTGCACTTTCGGTGTTATTGCTTACGGTAGCAGTCAGTGGAGTCGGCGACACCACCGAAAAGTACGCGTTGTTGCGTTGGACCGAGAGACGACGCTCACGTTGTTGTTGTACAAGTAGTTCTTGTAGCTGTTGATGGTGGGGATCGAGAGAGCTTGGGCCCGAATTGGTGGACATGGCTTTTCCAAAAAAGTGCTCACTTTGTTGTTGCAACTAAGTATTTATTGCTATTAGAACAAACTAATAGCAATATGATTGTAAATAGGCGTCTCTGAGGCGACTGAGAGCCCTACACAATTTTTTGCAAACGCGATCTTTTTATTTTTTACACTAAATTTTGCGGAGTGCATTATAAAACATGTCTGCACGCGGCGGCGGTTGAAATTTATGAGATTACTGATCGTGCGAGCCTTTTATGGCTAATGAAGCAACCTAATTTGAAGGGACGGTTGGCTAGATGGGCCATGAAATTGCAAAGTTACAAGTTCACGATAAGCCATAGAAGAGGTCGGGATTTCAGATGAAATAAGCGCACTGGATGAAGTTTACTTAAATGAAGTGGACTTAAATTCCAGCTGTTTTAGTGATAGTGAATAACAGAATTTGAAAAAAGTTTTTAGATAGTTTGGGAGAGTATTCATATATACGAGTAGTTTTTTGTAGTGGTTGTAGTGGTTTTGTCTATATACGAACTGAACATGATGATGGAAATTTAGAAAATCAAGAATCGAGATGGAAACTGTGGATTCCATCTTTTTTGCAGACTGAAGTCATATCCAGTGCTCATAATAGTGTTATATCAGCACATGGAGAAATGGCTAAGACCCTAGAATTAATAAGGAGATTTTTTTATTGGCCAGGCATGGTGTCACAAGTAAGAGATTATGTACGTAACTGTGATGCTTGCAAGTCTACCAAAGCCCCGAATTACATTTAAATATCAAAGAAGCTAACTTTGGCAATGCCGAAGTTTTTATACCCTTGCAGTCCTTGACAATAATTTTTTTACATTTTGAAATTTCTTTCCCTGCAATTCAATTCATCAACACACAAACAAAACATTCAAATTATTTCTCTTTTTACTCCAAATTTTTCTTCCATCATTCCGTAAGCAAAGCACAAGACGCATACACATACAGTTCGTGGAGCACTGCGTCTGTGTGTGTGTGTATGCATGTGCTCTGTTTGATTTGCTGATGACGTAGTAGGCAGCAAGCAATTGAACCAATTTGTACTGACTGTAACTTGTGTTCTATTTATCCGATCAGATTCAAATCTTGGGATCTGAGATTTTATATCAATTTCTATTATATTGGTAAATTTTATGGGGATACTCCAATTTTTGCAAAAATTTTTGTTCTGGAGCTATATGATATAGTTGTCCCATCCTGACAATTTTCATACTTTATCATCTTCAGGCTAAAAGTAGCTCAAATATTAAATTTCATTCCGATAGCTCTTAAGATGCCAGCGTGAGGTTGATTTGCACAGACGGACGGACGGACAGACGGACATGGCTACATCGACTCAGCTTCTCATGCTGATCAAGAAAATATATACTTTATGGGGTCGGAAACGTCTCCTTCTGTGCAATCATCTGACCAATTTTATAATATACTCTGCAAGGGTATAAAAACCGCCATTGCGAAAGCCAGCAGTTTCAATGCGTCCTTTTCAAAGGTTATACACGGACCTGCTCGGTCTATATCCACGCAGTAAGCGAGGGCATATTGGGTTGGTAATAGTTTTGGATCACTTTTAAAAATTTCATTGGCTGTGTCCGTTGAAGAAATTGACATCTCGTTTAATACAGGAGTTTCTTCAGGATCATATTTTCTTTATGTTTAGTATTCCGGAAATCCTAGTAAGCGATAACGGAGTACAATTCAAAGCGTTCGAATTTAACGCGTGGCTAACGAAGCTTGGTATTAAGCATATTTATACAGCGTTGTATTTACCTCAAGCGAACGCCTCAGAACGGGTGAATCGATCAATCATAGTAGCGATTAGAGCTTACCTTAACAATGATCATAGAGAGTGGGATGAACATATTCCAGCAATTAGTTGTGCTCTGCGGAATGGTCATCATGCAAGCATCAATTGTTCTCCATATCATGCAGTTTTGGGCTTTGATATGATCACACATGGGTCTCATTATAGTCTACTAAGTAAGTTCAATTTATTAGATGAATCACTTAATCCCCTTAAGAAAGACGATCAATTGCAGTTGTTGAGAAAAGAAATAAAACAGCAAATTGCATCAGCAGCAGATAAAAACGCCAAGCAGTATAACTTACGCACTGTGGTGTGGAGGTGCCTTAAGTAAAACTTGCAACTGAAAAAAGAAAAGAAAAGAAAAAACCAGAGGGCCGGGCTAACTTCGACCGCGTCAAAGTTTGTATACCCTTGCAAGTTTGTTAGTAACTCTTTTATCTAAACTAACTGTTTTATCTAAAAAGGGTAATGTTTGCGAAAGAACGGCCTTCAATCTTAGCATAGGATATAACGAACATTCTAATGAAAGTCACTGTTTTCCACCGATCGTTCCTATGGGAGCTATATGATATAGTTACCCGATCTTTACCAAATTCGGCACAGTCATTAACAGATATATTTAACTGTCAAATGTTTAATTTGAGAGCAATCGCATTAAAAGTAACGAAGTTATTGACAAAAGTCACTGTTTTCGACGGATCATTCCTATGGAAGGTATATGATATAGTTACAGTTACAATAAACTTACTAACATTAAATTTCACGATAATAGCTTAAAAAGTAACGAAGTTATTGAGAAAAGTCACTGTTCGTGACTTTGCCGTTTGTATGGGAGCTATATGATATAGTCACCCGATCTTGATCAAACTAGGCACAATTATTAATAAGACCACAAAACTGACCAATACCAACTTTTATGACAATTACTGATAAAATAACGAAGTTATTCAGAAAAGTCACTGTTCGTGACTTTGACGTTTGTATGGGAGCTATATGATAGTTGTCCGATCCGGCTGAATCCGAGATATACAACGCCTGCAGTATATACAAGCCTACGTGCAAAATTTCAGCTCTGTAGCTCTTACGGTCTCGGAGGAGTTCGCGTTGATCCAGACGGACGGACGGACGGACGGACGGACGGACGGACATGGCTATTTGAACTCGTCTCGTCGTGCTGATCAAGAATATATATACTTTATATGGTCTGAGATGCTTCGTTCTATGCGTTGCACACTTCTGACCAAAATTAATATACCCTTTTTGCAAGGGTATAAAAAGTATAAAAAGAAAGGAAGGCTGAATTTAAAAGACCGGCAAATGCACTCCTTGATTGCAAAAAGAAAGTTCACCACAGTGGTACATTTCTTTTTCGCATTATGCCAATAGCGTATAATGTCACTTTGAAAATTGACTTCGGGTCTAATCGAAGATCAATGCGAGGCCTAGAGCATAGGCGAACTATCTTGATAAATGCTTTTCAAATTGGCAACCGAGCGGAACAGTCATTTTTTTTGCATTTGAAGTAACACAAGTAAATTTTAAATCAGAATAAATACAAGCCATCCTTCATAGACTTGAATCGGTAATAAAAAGAAACCAATTATGTTGGTATTCTCTATTTTAAGATATACCTCTTGAGTGAGTGCCAATTTTTTTTTGATTGATTAATGTTTGGTTATTATGCAAATAACATTTTTGCACGCAGATTTGCTAAGCCTCGGTATGTTCGTTCATAATGCCAAAAAAGGAAATTAAAATGTATTGCTTTGATTTAGCAGCAGGTAATTATACAGCTCTATAGAGAAAAAAAAAACTCATTAACGACATTCATATTTATCCCATATATGTATATAATTTTTTTGTTGTCAGACAAATTTAAAAATGTAAAAATTATAAAAATTACAAAAAAAAACTCATTTAAAAAAATGTTAACTTCCATTTTTTTTTGTTTACATCTAGTTAATATTATATAATTGGAAGCACAAAGCACAACACGCATACACATACATACATACGTGTAGCGCTACGTCTGTGTGTGCGTATGCATGTGCTCTGTTTGATTTGCTGATGACGTAGAACCGATTCGTATTGACTGTAACTTGTGTTCTATTTATCCGATCAAACTCAAATTTTGGGATCTGAGATTTTATATCAAATTCTATTATATTGGTAAATTTCATGGGGATACTCCAATTTTTGCAAAAATTTTTGTTCTAGAGCTATATGATATAGTAGTCCGATCCTGACAATTTTCATACTCTATTATCTCCCGGCTAAAAGTAGCTCAAATATGAAATTTCCGTCTGTCCAGTTCGGAGTACACTAGGGAAGGATACACTAGGATTGGTTGTAGCAGGCATGTTAGATGATCTAACAGCCTTGGCGAAGAATACCTCCGGTGTAGTTTTGGAGGCGTTGAAGGTGATTTTTGGTCCAGCTGGGGGTTTACGTCCGTTTAGGTGCGATTTAAGATCCTTGAAGACAGGACATCCCCTGTAGTTGGCTGTGTGGTTCCCTCCACAGTTACTGCATAGTCTTAGTTCGACGTTGTTTCTGTCCTTGGAGCAAATGCCATCTTTATGATGTTCGCCGCAGCCAACACACACTGACCTACACTAAGGTGGTTGGTATCTCTTATGGGGCTCCTCTACGGTGATTCTTCTGTGCAATAGGAGCTGAAGGTTAAAAGTTTGGATGCACTTCATTTGGCTTCGACCGCTTTGCATCTGGTTGGAGCTCGATTTTAAAGAGCGGCTGTGCGACTTTATTCCTGTTGATGATATTGACAACGGACGCCAATGCGTCTGCTATTTCTTGAGGTGGGACCGATGGCTCGATCCCCTTTAACACAACCTGGAGCCCTTTACTGCTTTTTAGTTGGTAGGTATAGAAGTTTATGTTAGCATTACGGAGGTACTTTTCGATGATGCGGAAATTGTCCTCAGTTTGGGTTTGACATTTAATTTCTTTTATGTTACCCCTGTTGAGAGGGGTTACAACAAAGTTATTTGCCCCTACTGTTTCTACTAGCTTCGAAATCAGGGCGCTGCAGTTGGCTCCACGGATGTATAGAGGGGGTGGTCTAGCCGATTTAACTTTATCCACAGCGCCGGCTTGATCGTCTTGCTGATCGGCAAGAATTTTAAAACGATTTCCGCTTAGAAGTGCTGCTCGTTCATTTGTTTTTGTTATTTTCGGCGTATTGCCACTTTTTTTCTTTTGCGGGCTTAGCTTCCGCTTAGTTATTTTATTATATCTATCCATTCCAGTTTGGACAGATGGCGTTGGGTTTCTTGTCATGGCTGCCTCCTGGCGATTTGTCGATGACGGCTTGAGGCAGGTCAATACTTCTGCAGACGTTGCAGTAGTTGCTGTCAACGAGCTGACGGTGCTGGTCGGTGCAATCGGTGACCCAGTTATCGATATTGATGGAGACGCACACTGCTCTCTCCACGGTAAATTGCTGTTGTGGCTTGCTGTTGCTGAGTGGCTTGCACTTTCGGTGTTATTGCTTACGGTAGCAGTCAGTGGAGTCGGCGACACCACCGAAAAGTACGCGTTGTTGCGTTGGACCGAGAGACGACGCTCACGTTGTTGTTGTACAAGTAGTTCTTGTAGCTGTTGATGGTGGGGATCGAGAGAGCTTGGGCCCGAATTGGTGGACATGGCTTTTCCAAAAAAAGTGCTCACTTTGTTGTTGCAACTAAGTATTTATTGCTATTAGAACAAACTAATAGCAATATGATTGTAAATAGGCGTCTCTGAGGCGACTGAGAGCCCTACACAATTTTTGCAAACGCGATCTTTTTATTTTTTACACTAAATTTTGCGGAGTGCATTATAAAACATGTCTGCACGCGGCGGCGGTTGAAATTTATGAGATTACTGATCGTGCGAGCCTTTTATGGCTAATGAAGCAACCTAATTTGAAGGGACGGTTGGCTAGATGGGCCATGAAATTGCAAAGTTACAAGTTCACGATAAGCCATAGAAGAGGTCGGGATTTCAGATGAAATAAGCGCACTGGATGAAGTTTACTTAAATGAAGTGGACTTAAATTCCAGCTGTTTTAGTGATAGTGAATAACAGAATTTGAAAAAAAGTTTTTAGATAGTTTGGGAGAGTATTCAGATATACGAGTAGTTTTTTGTAGTGGTTGTAGTGGTTTTGTCTATATACGAACTGAACATGATGATGGAAATTTAGAAAATCAAGAATCGAGATGGAAACTGTGGATTCCATCTTTTTTGCAGACTGAAGTCATATCCAGTGCTCATAATAGTGTTATATCAGCACATGGAGAAATGGCTAAGACCCTAGAATTAATAAGGAGATTTTTTTATTGGCCAGGCATGGTGTCACAAGTAAGAGATTATGTACGTAACTGTGATGCTTGCAAGTCTACCAAAGCCCCGAATTACATTTAAATATCAAAGAAGCTAACTTTGGCAATGCCGAAGTTTTTATACCCTTGCAGTCCTTGACAATAATTTTTTTACATTTTGAAATTTCTTTCCCTGCAATTTAATTCATCAACACACAAACAAAACATTCAAATTATTTCTCTTTTTACTCCAAATTTTTCTTCCATCATTCCGTAAGCAAAGCACAAGACGCATACACATACAGTTCGTGGAGCACTGCGTCTGTGTGTGTGTGTATGCATGTGCTCTGTTTGATTTGCTGATGACGTAGTAGGCAGCAAGCAATTGAACCAATTTGTACTGACTGTAGCTTGTGTTCTATTTATCCGATCAGATTCAAATCTTGGGATCTGAGATTTTATATCAATTTCTATTATATTGGTAAATTTTATGGGGATACTCCAATTTTTGCAAAAATTTTTGTTCTGGAGCTATATGATATAGTTGTCCCATCCTGACAATTTTCATACTTTATCATCTTCAGGCTAAAAGTAGCTCAAATATTAAATTTCATTCCGATAGCTCTTAAGATGCCAGCGTGAGGTTGATTTGCACAGACGGACGGACGGACAGACGGACATGGCTACATCGACTCAGCTTCTCATGCTGATCAAGAATATATATACTTTATGGGGTCGGAAACGTCTCCTTCTGTGCAAACATCTGACCAATTTTATAATATACTCTGCAAGGGTATAAAAACCGCCATTGCGAAAGCCAGCAGTTTCAATGCGTCCTTTTCAAAGGTTATACACGGACCTGCTCGGTCTATATCCACGCAGTAAGCGAGGGCATATTGGGTTGGTAATAGTTTTGGATCACTTTTAAAAATTTCATTGGCTGTGTCCGTTGAAGAAATTGACATCTCGTTTAATACAGGAGTTTCTTCAGGATCATATTTTCTTTATGTTTAGTATTCCGGAAATCCTAGTAAGCGATAACGGAGTACAATTCAAAGCGTTCGAATTTAACGCGTGGCTAACGAAGCTTGGTATTAAGCATATTTATACAGCGTTGTATTCACCTCAAGCGAACGCCTCAGAACGGGTGAATCGATCAATCATAGTAGCGATTAGAGCTTACCTTAACAATGATCATAGAGAGTGGGATGAACATATTCCAGCAATTAGTTGTGCTCTGCGGAATGGTCATCATGCAAGCATCAATTGTTCTCCATATCATGCAGTTTTGGGCTTTGATATGATCACACATGGGTCTCATTATAGTCTACTAAGTAAGTTCAATTTATTAGATGAATCACTTAATCCCCTTAAGAAAGACGATCAATTGCAGTTGTTGAGAAAAGAAATAAAACAGCAAATTGCATCAGCAGCAGATAAAAACGCCAAGCAGTATAACTTACGCACTGTGGTGTGGAGGTGCCTTAAGTAAAACTTGCAACTGAAAAAAGAAAAGAAAAGAAAAAACCAGAGGGCCGGGGCTAACTTCGACCGCGTCAAAGTTTGTATACCCTTGCAAGTTTGTTAGTAACTCTTTTATCTAAACTAACTGTTTTATCTAAAAAGGGTAATGTTTGCGAAAGAACGGCCTTCAATCTTAGCATAGGATATAACGAACATTCTAATGAAAGTCACTGTTTTCCACCGATCGTTCCTATGGGAGCTATATGATATAGTTACCCGATCTTTACCAAATTCGGCACAGCCATTAACAGATATATTTAACTGTCAAATGTTTAATTTGAGAGCAATCGCATTAAAAGTAACGAAGTTATTGACAAAAGTCACTGTTTTCGACGGATCATTCCTATGGAAGGTATATGATATAGTCACCCTATCTTGACCAAATTTGGCACAGTCGTTTATAGTTACAATAAACTTACTAACATTAAATTTCACGATAATAGCTTAAAAAGTAACGAAGTTATTGAGAAAAGTCACTGTTCGTGACTTTGCCGTTTGTATGGGAGCTATATGATATAGTCACCCGATCTTGATCAAACTAGGCACAATTATTAATAAGACCACAAAACTGACCAATACCAACTTTTATGACAATTACTGATAAAATAACGAAGTTATTCAGAAAAGTCACTGTTCTTGACGTTTGTATGGGAGCTATATGATAGTTGTCCGATCCGGCTGAATCCGAGATATACAACGCCATTTCAGCTCTGTAGCTCTTACGGTCTCGGAGGAGTTCGCGTTGATCCAGACGGACGGACGGACGGACGGACGGACATGGCTATTTGAACTCGTCTCGTCGTGCTGATCAAGAATATATATACTTTATATGGTCTGAGATGCTTCGTTCTATGCGTTGCACACTTCTGACCAAAATTAATATACCCTTTTTGCAAGGGTATAAAAAGTATAAAAAGAAAGGAAGGCTGAATTTAAAAGACCGGCAAATGCACTCCTTGATTGCAAAAAGAAAGTTCACCACAGTGGTACATTTCTTTTTCGCATTATGCCAATAGCGTATAATGTCACTTTGAAAATTGACTTCGGGTCTAATCGAAGATCAATGCGAGGCCTAGAGCATAGGCGAACTATCTTGATAAATGCTTTTCAAATTGGCAACCGAGCGGAACAGTCATTTTTTTTGCATTTGAAGTAACACAAGTAAATTTTAAATCAGAATAAATACAAGCCATCCTTCATAGACTTGAATCGGTAATAAAAAGAAACCAATTATGTTGGTATTCTCTATTTTAAGATATACCTCTTGAGTGAGTGCCAATTTTTCTTTGATTGATTAATGTTTGGTTATTATGCAAATAACATTTTTGCACGCAGATTTGCTAAGCCTCGGTATGTTCGTTCATAATGCCAAAAAAGGAAATTAAAATGTATTGCTTTGATTTAGCAGCAGGTAATTATACAGCTCTATAGAGAAAAAAAAAACTCATTAACGACATTCATATTTATCCCATATATGTATATAATTTTTTTGTTGTCAGACAAATTTAAAAATGTAAAAATTATAAAAATTACAAAAAAAAACTCATTTAAAAAAATGTTAACTTCCATTTTTTTTTGTTTACATCTAGTTAATATTATATAATTGGAAGTTCGAACAAGTGTATGAGAGGTTATTGACAATTCTTTGTAATACAGAAGAAAAAAAATCAGAGGGAGTGAAGCAAATGAAAAAAAAAAATATCAAAGAAGCTAACTTCGGCAATGCCGAAGTTTATATACCCTTGCAGTCCTTGGCAATAATTTTTTTACATTTTGAAATTTCTTTCCTTGCAGCTCAATTTATCAACACACAAACAAAACATTCAAATTATTTATCTCTTTACTATAAATTTTTAAGCAAAGCACAACACGCATACACATACATACATACGTGTAGCGCTACGTCTGTGTGTGCGTATGCATGTGCTCTGTTTGATTTGCTGATGACGTAGAACCGATTTGTATTGACTGTAACTTGTGTTCTATTTATCCGATCAAACTCAAATTTTGGGATCTGAGATTTTATATCAAATTCTATTATATTGGTAAATTTCATGGGGATACTCCAATTTAGGCAAAAATTTTTGTTCTAGAGCTATATGATATTGTAGTCCGATCCTGACAATTTTCATACTCTATTATCTCCCGGCTAAAAGTAGCTCAAATATGAAATTTCATTCCGATAGCTCTTAAGATGCCAGCGTGAAGTTGATTTGCACAGACGGACGGACGGACGGACGGACGGACGGACGGACGGACAGACGGACATGGCTATATCGACTCAGCTTCTCATGCTGATCAAGAATATATATACTTTATGTGGTCGGAAACGTCTCCTTCTGTGCGTTACAAACATCTGACCAATTTTATAATACCCTCTGCAAGGGTATAAAAACAAAGAAAAAAATGCAAAGCAAAATTTTGTGCCACATAGTGCAAAAACAAATTTTTTGTCGTGCGATAACATACACTGAAAATTAAAAAAAAAAAGAAATTAAATATAAGTATGAGCAATTGCTTTACAAGACTTGGTAACAAAATTAAAAAACAACACAAAATGTGAACGCTACAAGGGTGAGTTTTTTTTACCAAAATTTTTGTTACCAAATTACACACATAACGAAATCAGAGAGATTAAGCAAGAGTATTCAATGCAAGGACAAAACCGAAAACAGTTGTCGTTGCTTATCTCCACTCCGTTTGCCCTGCTATATGTTTATACCCTTGCAAAAAGAGTATATTAATTTTGGTCAGAAGTAGGGACACGAAAAAAGTATCGATACTTATTGGTATCGAGTATATTCGTTATTGATACCGATATTTTATACTTGATACTTTTGTTTCGATATTTGTACTCGGCAAGTATCCCTGGAGCGGTATCGAGCAAAAAGAAAAAACGCGGGACTACGCGAACCAATCCACTAAATTTGCGACGCCTCTTGATAAAAAAGAAGAAGAAAACTACCTAATTTCGATTTCGTGTTTACTGGATCCGAGATTCAAAAATATCCCTTTTAAAGACAAGTTACCTTGTGCGAAATCAATTAAGTTACTGAGACAATATATAACATACAGTTCAAGTGTTCACTCGAGTGAAAATGAAAACGATTCTTCGATAGAATCAGCATACGATTTATGGAGTCACTATAAGAAGTAGGCGCACACAGAGAAACTACATAAAAAATCATGTTCTGAAATGAACGTTACAAATGATGACGAATTAAGTCGTTACCTTTCTGCACAGGTTTCGCCACTCTCTATCGACATTTAAATGACATGAAAGTGGTATATCCAAAACTGCGCAACATGGCAATGAAGTATTTGGGAATTTCTGCGACATCGGTGCCCTCTGAACGTTTGTTCTCTAAAGTTGGGAGTATATTGACAAAAACTCGCAACCGACTTTAACCGAAACGGCTTGACAATCTGCTGTTCCTAGGTGATTGTGCGGAGGAGGAGTGGGATATTTAAAAATAATGTAAAAAAAAATAGATTTGGCGCAAATAAATACTCGATACTTGCAATATCGATACTTAAGTTCCGATATTTTTATGAGTACGATGCTTTTATTTTGATACTACTCACGAGTACGTGATCGATACTTTACCTTCGATATCGTTTCCCTAGTCAGAAGTGAACAACGCATAGAACGAAGCATCTCAGACCATATAAAGTATATATATAGCCATGTCCGTCTGTCCGTCCGTCTGGATTAAGAGCATAAGAGCAGGAGTCCCCCAGTGCAGCCTGCTGGGCCCTATTCTGTATACCATCTACACTGCCGACATGCCGACATCTCCGGACCCACGAGTTCTCACTGCCACCTATGCGGATGACACCACCTTCTTGGCTTCCGACGAGTCACTGCAGACTGCTGGCAGTTTGATTCAGGTGCAGTTAGACGCCATTAACACTGGGCTCCGGCGCTGGAATATTGTCGTCAACCCCGAGAAGTCTATGCAAACAACCTTTGCGCTCCGAAGAGGATACTGCCCTGCCATACATCTGGATGGAAGTACCATTCCATTCAGCGACTCGGCTAAAAACCTGGGCCTCTTTATGGACAGACGTCTCACTTGGAGGACGCATCTTAGCAACAAACGCAATCAATTGAACGCCAGAATCAGGAGCCACCTCTGCCTGGTTGAAAGGAGGTCTACGCTGCGGCTCTACGTCAAACTTTTAATATACAAAACCATTATAAAGCTAATGTGGACCTACGGTGTTCCTATATGGGGCACTGCCAGCCGTTCAAACATGAACCTCATACAAACTTTCCAAAATAAGACTTTAAGAATCCTGTCCGATGCCCGTCTATTTACTTCAAATAAAGAGCTACACGATATGCTGGAGATAGCTTGGGTACACTAGGAAATTGTCAGAATCGCCAAGGCCTATCTGGAGCGGCTTGATGGGCACACTAACCCACTGGCCATCAACTTGATGGATAATAGCACCGCCACACGCCATCTAAGGAGGCTGCACACATTGGACCTGCCGGACCGGGTTTTCCAGAGCTAGATGAGGACTGACCCTTCAGCGTACCCGATTTTCTTTACTTTCCTCACATAACTCTTTCCTCACATAACTTCTTTTTTAAATATTCTCACATGTCAATGTATGGTTATGCTATTTGCTTATTTTCCTCTGTAGCATGTTGTGGAATAACATTAACAACAATACAAACATATTGTAGCAATTAGTTACAATATTTATGTGCGCAACATTCAAGTGCATTTGCCTCTTAAGTAACATGACCACCCATGAGTGCATGGTGCTGGACAATTGCTGTGTCGGCAAATATAACACGCGCGGCCGCTTTGGCCCAAGATGCAATATGATACATCCTCACTCCACCGCTGCGACGGTACATAAACATACATACTCTTATGTAAACATTTAAACATTTATACATAAGTATGTTTATACATAAGCATACCGCTCCTCTGCCTGCATGACCAGCAGCGCAGCTACGCGGTCTTAGCTATAGACGACAATTGTTATAGAATTAAGAATCATTGAATAAACCAAACTCAAACTGATAACAACTGTTTGTGCCTTTCAATCGAAACCTTCAAAAATAATATTAAAAGGCTTTATATGTCTTCGAAGATATTACATGGCGACCGTGACAGTGGTCACTAAGCACAAAAGTGACCTGTGACTTAAAAAAAAAAAGGGGAAAACTGTAACTACAGTGTGGTAGGCAGACCGCCCACTACACCGACGTGGGAATACTATAAAAGCAAGAAATGAATAAAGAAGAAAAAAAAACACAGTAAGTAGAGTGATGGAAAGAAAAACTGGTGTGGTAAAAAAGTTAAAGGCCAGAAAGGCAGAAATATTGAAGCTAATAAATAACCCAAAAACTAATTGGAATACCTCGGAATTACACGCCGAGGTAGAGGTAATAAAAACCCAATTAGAAGAAAGAAGGAATAAAACCACAACCAGAATCCCATACTCTGCAATACAAAACGTGGCAAAACCAAAGATAAGAATAAGTCCACAAGCTGAGAAAGAGATACCAAAGCTGAAGAAGGTCTGCCCGAACGACTGCGAGGGACCATTATACTCTGCGAGTATACATGCAGACATTGCTACGGGACTCCAAAGGAGAAGCCAGTCCCCAACCGAAGGAAGTGAAGAGAAAATAAATCAAAGAATTAACAAATCTGGTGCGATGACCGGCACCGGAACCGCCTGAGCTCATAAGCCACGGACATCAGCAGCTGAGACTACAAGCGTGAAAAGCAGGCCGCTTTTTACGCCATCGATGGAGCATCAGCGTGCCAACCGGCGACGACCAGCTGATGCTAGAAACTAGCCGGAGTCGAAAAAAAAAACACAAATAAACAACTTATGTGCTGCGTTACAAATTTTTTTTGAGTGTACTGCGATGCACATTTTTTTTTATAATATATAAGTAATCAATGTACAATTGTGCGGCATTAAAGCTGTCCGATTAGAGTGTGGCCTGAAAACCATACGCAAAAGTAGGCAGGAACATATGTAAAAAAAAAAAAAGAGAGCCTTCAGCTCAAAATACTAATATTAAAGTAAATTCAAGAAAAATATATAAAAAGCAATGAAAAATTAAAATTTTTGATTTTAAAATCTTTTTAAATGGAATGTTTGACAACAAAATAAGTAAATTTGATGATACATTTGATACACCCAATATGGGGTTAATAGACACTAAAACAGTGGACTCCACTGCAAATGTTATTAACAAAATAGAGTCATCAAATGTAGATCTAATACCAACAAATGTACTTTTATTAATAATTGTGACAATAATGAGCGCATATGTATTATATAAAGCATACAAATTACACAATAAACGTGTAACAAAGAGAGCCTTAAGCCATGCTAATGATCTTGATAAGATCTAAATAACATATGCATCAATTATTGTAACAGTGCATTTACAAAAAAAAAAGATCATTTTCGAAATTTAAAAAAATTATAAAAAAAAAAAGAGAAAAAACACAAATATATATTAATTGGATAAAATGAGCACATTAGAAGATTATTTTAGGAAGATAGTAGATAGGAATACTAGCATTGTAGAAGATCTACTCGAGGTTTTTAGAACAGGTAACGTCAATTTGGTACAGAATTCGATAAATTTAGTACAGATTAGATCAGCATACCTTGATTTGACTGGAGAAGAATTCCCAGTGCAAGGAAGTGCAATGGTACAAATGTGTTTTCTAATTACAGTGCCAAATATATGTTGTTTTTCAAATGCAACAGGTACACTTTGCTTCTATCTGATGGATGAAGCCCAACAACAATAGGTTGTCACAAATTAAATACAATACGAACACAAATTAAATAAACATGAATAAAGTTGAAACTAAACATCTACAAATATATATTCCTTTTCTTGATTTCCTGATATACTCAGGACCAGTAAACAAAAAATATAAGGAAATAAAATTCTGGATACAAAACAACTACAAGTTTAAAAGAAACATTGTGGAACTTATGGAAAAATCCATAAAAATAGCATATAGCAGACTGTTACTAGAGAAACCTAGGAATAAGGATGTGCCTGTATGGGTGCATAATATTTTTAAAACAAAAATAGAAACTATCAATGTAGTAGAATCAGATGAGGACATCTAAATACAAAAAAAAAAAACCCACAAAAAAAAATAAACTTTTAAGCATGGAATGGGAAGAATTAATTACCCATATCCAAAATATTAAAGAAAACTTTAAGAAATCATATAAATGCGTCACACAAAATAGAAACATCCAAAAGGAAACCATAAACAAGCACGCAAAAATCCTAGTTGATTCTTTCAACGAAGCGAGAAATTTAGTGCATGTTAATAGAGAGAGCATAGGTAAAGAAAATTGGTCAAAGATCTCCAATCTATTGATCAAGTTACGAGCAAACCTAATCTCTATAAAAACAAAATATAATCTTGAAATATTCGTACCCACCGTACTTAATTCACCTCTGAGCATAGACACCTGTAAAAAGGAAACAGAGCAAGAAGGTGAAGAATCTGAAACAAGCGAGGAAGAAATAGAAGAGAAAGATCTAAACGATCTAACAATTCATGCGCTTTTAACACTACCTGATATAGAAGTGTTGTCTGAACAAGACAACGAATCGGACTTAGACATCAATAAAAGTGTAATAAACACAACCAACAGGATGGCAGAATTAAATGCCCGAAGGGCATATGTGAAAGAAATAAACATATCCATACCTGAATTTAACGGCTCAAAAATGCAACTCCAAAGATTCATTACAGCTCTGAAGTTGGTGGATATGATGAAAGGAGACTACGAAAATATAGCAGTTGAGGTAATAAAATCAAAAATTGTTGGCCCAACATTATATGAAGTATACAAAGAAACTTCAATAGAAGCAATAATACAAAAATTGCAAGGCGTTGTAATTGGTGAAACATCCAAGGTTATAAAAGCCAAGTTGAAGAATACAGCTCAGAAAGGTAAAACCGCTGACAAATTTACTTCGGAGATAGACAACTTACGAAAGACACTGCAATCAGCATATATCGAAGAGGGTATACCTGCAGAAATTGCTGCCAAGAATAGCACAGATGAGGCTATAGAAGCAATGATTGCAAATTGCGAAAACAACAGAATTAAAAATATACTTGACTCTGGAAACTTCAAAACCATGGATGAAGCAATAGCAAAGTACTTACAAAAAGTACTGAGATATCAGGCAATCCAAATACGGTTCTATTTGCTCAAAGAGGCCGTGGTAATTATAATAACAGATATAATTATCGTGGTAGAGGTAATGGTCGTGGTAATTATAATAATTATAACAATTATAATAATAGTTACAACAATGGCCAAAATTATAACCAGAACTACAACCAGAGAGGAAACAACAGAGGCAGAAATAATAACAGAAGGAATAGAGGAAACAACCAACAAAGCAGGTTATAACTCTAATAATAGCAATGTTAGGGTAGCCCAGAACAATTCGGGAAACTCCCAACAACCTTTAGATACTCAGCAATAAAAAATTACAAGGTGTACACCATCAGTCTCAGTCAAAGCACATTTGTAAGTTTCACTAACCTAGCGACAGGAAAAGAATTAGTATTTTTAATAGACACAGGGGCTGACATATCAATATTAAAAGAAAATTCCGACAACTTCCAATATATTCAAACAAATCAAATAATAAATATACAGGGAATAAGTCAAGAAATAACAAAATCTAAAGGACTTACTTCCATAGAAATACAAACCTCTAAATACATAATTCCACACGATTTTCATATCGTAAATTTACAATTCGCTATTCCTTGTGATGGAATACTAGGTATCGATTTCATAAGAAAATATAACTGTCAATTAGATTTCAAACCGACTGAGGATTGGCTTATACTTAGACCAAATAATCTACAATATCCCATATATGTACCAATAGCATACAGTTCTGGCAACAACTCCATAGTTCTGCCAGCAAGATCACAAGTTGTCCGAAAAATTGAAATAACCTCAGCGGAAGACAGTATATTAATTCCGAACCAAGAAATTCAGCATGGTATTTACATAGCAAATACCATAGCATCTTCTCAAAACGCATTCATAAAATTACTAAATACAACAAACACAAATCAAATAGTCAAGATAAATAACTTGCAGTACGAATCACTTTCGAACTACGAAGTAGTTAAAACAAGTCCAGAAGATAGAGAGAAAACGGTATTAGCGACACTCTCCAAGAATTTCCCACCACAGTTCAATAGCCAACTAACCAAATTATGCACACAGTATAGTGATGTGTTCGGTCTGGATACCGAATCTATAACTACCAATAATTTTTATAAACAAAAACTGAGACTGAAAGATGATGAACCAATATATATAAAGAACTACAGAAATCCTCATAGTCAAAAAGACGAGATACAAAGACAAGTCCAAAAGCTTATAAAAGACGAAATAGTTGAGCCTTCTGTATCCCCATACAACAGCCCACTTTTATTGGTACCGAAAAAATCGTTACCAAACGCTGAAAATAAAAAATGGCGATTAGTAATTGACTATCGTCAAATTAATAAAAAATTATTGTCCGATAAATTTCCGCTACCTAGAATTGATGACATTTTAGACCAACTAGGTAGAGCAAAATATTTTTCATGCCTTGACCTAATGTCAGGTTTTCATCAAATTGAACTCGAAGAAGAGTCACGAGACATAACATCCTTTTCCACAAGTAATGGCTCATACCGCTTCACGCGACTACCATTCGGTTTAAAAATAGCGCCAAATTCGTTCCAGAGAATGATGACTATAGCGTTCTCTGGCCTTGAACCTTCGCAAGCATTTCTTTACATGGATGACTTAATAGTCATAGGTTGTTCCGAAAAACACATGATCAATAATCTAACAGATGTTTTTGAGAAGTGTAGGCAACATAACCTAAAGTTACATCCTGAAAAATGTTCATTTTTTATGCATGAAGTCACCTTTTTGGGACATAAATGCACAGATAAAGGAATCTTGCCTGATGACACGAAATATGATGTCATTCAAAATTATCCAGTCCCACATGATGCGGACAGCGCTAGAAGATTCATTGCATTTTGCAACTATTATCGAAGATTTATACAAAACTTCGCTGAATATTCTCGTCACATAACAAACCTATGTAACAAAAATGTTAAATTCGAATGGACAAGTGATTGTCAAAATGCGTTCGAGCATTTGAAATCAGCACTAATGAACCCAACTCTATTACAGTACCCAGATTTTAGCAAAGAATTTTGCATAATCACCGACGCAAGCAAATACGCATGTGGAGCAGTCCTAACACAAAATAAAAGTGGACTACAGCTTCCAGTAGCATACGCGTCTAGATCCTTTACAAAAGGTGAGAGTAATAAGAGTACAACTGAACAAGAGTTAGCAGCGATTCACTGGGCAATCACGCACTTCAGACCATACATTTATGGTAGACATTTTACTATCAAAACAGATCACAGAGCATTAACTTATTTGTTTTCAATGACAAATCCAAGTTCCAAGCTAACTAGAATGCGACTTGAACTCGAGGAGTATAATTTTACAGTAGAGTATCTAAAGGGGAAAGATAATTTCGTAGCCGACGCGCTATCAAGAATAACAATACAGGACTTACAAAATATACAAACGAGTAACAAAATTCTGAGAATCACTACCAGAAATCAAAGTAAACAGTCAAATTCCTGCGCAGGAAAAGAAAAAGAAAATAATATAAAAGAGTTGCAAAAGCAATCTCTTAATGCTTCTAAGCCCAACGTATATGACGTCATTGTAAATGACGAAGTACGAAAAGTAGTGACCTTGCGGATAACTGATTCTTTAACCACATTCAAACATGGCAAGAAAGTTATAGCAAGAATTGACATTTGCAATATGTATACCAATGGAATTCTTGATTTAGGTCAATTTTTTCAAAGGCTCGAAAAAGAAGCCGGTATAATCAACATCAGTAAAGTCAAAGTGGCACCGAGCGAAAAGATCTTTGAAACCGTTTCAATAGAATCTTTCAAAAATATGGGCAACAAAATATTGAAATTTTTAAGAGTAGCGCTACTCAAGCCGGTGACCCTATTATTAAATATTGATAAAGAAAAAGAAGCAATACTGTTTACGTTCCACGATGACCCCATACAAGGAGGTCATACTGGAATATCGAGAACTATAGCCAAAATAAAATATGACACGAGATATATCTCAATATATAAAAAAATGTAATAAGTGTCAAAAAGCAAAAATAACAAAGCACACAAAAACTCCGTTAATTATAACTGAAACGCCACAACAGGCTTTCGATAGGGTTATTGTGGATACGATCGGTCCACTCCCAAAATCAGAACACGGAAATGAATACGCAGTAACCTTAATCTGCGATTTAACAAAATACTTAGTAATAATACCAATTATAGACAAAAGTGCAAAAACAGTAGCGAAAGCTATATTTGAAGATTGCATTCTGCGGTACGGTCCTATGAAGACGTTCATTACGGACATGGGAACAGAATATCGAAACTCAATAATTGAAGATTTATGCAAAAACTTGCAAATAAAAAAGATAACTTCAACCGCACATCATCATCAGACTGTAGGCACTGTGGAGCGAAGCCACCGAACACTAAATGAATTTTTACGATCATACATTGCAGTTGACAAAACTGACTGGGATGTATGGATAAGATACTTCGCATATTGTTTTAATACAACACCCTCTATGGCACATGATTATTGTCCATATGGGTTGGTATTCGGTAAAACTTCAAATTTACCACAACAATTTAATAGTGTTGATAAGATAAATCCACTATATAACATAGAAGATTATGCTAAGGAATCAAAATTTAGATTAGAACAGGCTTATAAGAGAGCAAGAATTATGTTAGAACAGCATAAAGCAAAGAATAAGGAAATATATGATAGAAAAGTAAAAGATATTGAATTAGAAATAGGAGATAAGGTTCTATTACGTAATGATACGGGTCATAAGCTAGAATCTAAGTATTTAGGCCCATACATCATAGAAGAAATAAAAGATAGAGATAACATTTTAATTAAAGATACAAAGAATAAGAAACAATTAGTGCATAAAGATAGGTTAAAGATCTTAACCAATTAATATATATATATAAAAAAAAAAATAATAAAAATAAAACAAAGGAAATAAATTTGAACAAATAAATTACAAACATTTAATGACACTATACATACACAAATATAATTTTGACACATGTATCATTAAATAAACACTCAAACATTCAAAAGAAAAAATAGTAAGTAAATAAATCCCTATATAATAATAAATTAGAAAATAACTCCATATAATTACGTTATTTTTCTAAAGAGGGGGGATGTAGCATGTTGTGGAATAACATTAACAATAATACAAACATATTGTAGCAATTAGTTACAATATTTATGTGCGCAACATTCAAGTGCATTTGCCTCTTAAGTAACATGACCACCCATGAGTGCATGGTGCTGGACAATTGCTGTGTCGGCAAATATAACACGCGAGTTATGCCATTAGCAACACTTCCCATAACAGCCGACCCAAGAGGTCTACACTCCACATTAATGTAAACATAAACAATACCATTCCAGTAAACATAGAGTGTCACAAGATAAGTGACAGTTTCCCTAAACATAGAGTGTCACAAGATAAGTGACAGTTTCCCTAAAACATAGAGTGTCACAAGAAAAGTGACCAGAAGAAAACATTATAAACACTTAGATGTAAGCCAAACCAGAATATGATTTGATTCAATAAAACAGTCTTGATTTAACGCTCAACCAGAACAGACTCAATCTTAATTGGCGCAGTCGGTACTCGAGTTCACAGTTAAAATATTGTGGAAACTTTGAACGAAATCAAAGAAAACGAAAAAATATAATACTGTGGAAAACAAAACATTTAGTGACAAAATAAAATATATATATTGTGGAAACTTTGAAGAAAAAATAAGTCAACGAAACAATATAATATTATAAAAACATTTTGTGACAAATAACGAAACAATATAATATTGTAAAAACACTTTGTGCAAACAAACAGAATTATTGTGGAAACTTAAAAAAAAAAAAAAAAGTTAACGAAACAATAAAACATACACCATTAAAATGGCACAAATTAACGAAATACAACAATGCATTCAAATGCTAACATCAATAATAATATCCAATCAAGAGATGCATTCTAATCCAACAACAAGGGAGAGAAACAGCATCGAGAAGGAAACAAGGTACTTGCCGGTGTTCACTGGACAGGAGGGAACGTTACATGGTTTCATTTCGGCAGTCAACCAAATCATGGAGGAGTATGATGATAACGACCAGGTCTTCACTGTTATATTCAACACCAAAATTCAAGGTCAGGCTAGAACTATGCTTAATATTAACCCCCCTACATCTTGGGCTGATTGCAAAACTCGTCTTCGACATCACTATCGCCCAAGAACGGATCAAATGGGTCTAACCAGAAAAATTAATAACTTAAGGGTAACTACCGTTCGAGATCTTGATTTTAAAGTAAGAGCAATTGTTGAGGAAATTACTGATTTTTCGGTCTTTGACAACAATAGCAGATTAGTTGACATATTAAGTGGTCTCTTAATTCAAAGAGTAAAAGAATTATCTTGTGGTCCAATGGCCATTGCCGTAATGAATAAAACAACATTAACAGATATAAGAATTGAACTTGCAAATTATATTGGTCTGAATTATGGAAATTTAAATAAAAAACTATTATTAACCAAAAATGACAATGACCATACTACATATAACAAACAGACAACTAATAAAAATACAAACCAAAATACTGAACAGAGTCAAAATGTAAAACAGTCTCAAAATCCCAATAGACAACAGAGTCAAAATATGAGACAGTATCAAAATCCGAATAGACAACAGAGTCAGAATGTAAGACAAAATCAAAATTATCAGCAACCACAAAATTATCAGCAACCACAAAATTATCAGCAACCACCAGCAGAAGCAATGAGTGTAGATAATATAAATGAGGAAGTAGTAAACAGCACAGATAATCAAGAGTTTTTTACCAACTAGCCTTGGATGAAAAAAAATTTTTATAAAAGGAACAATAGAGGAAGATACTTATATTATTTTAGTAGATACAGGATCAACCATAAGCATTTTAAACACAACTAAGGTACATAATTCCAAATACAAAATAATTGAAAAATATTCAAAAACCATACATACAATAAAGGGAAAAATAGAAAGTGACAGTTACTTAGTGAAAACAAAAGTGCCAAGGGAGTTTAAATACATAAATAATGCAAGAACAAGATGGGTGGCTATGCCCCTGGAAAAATCATATGATTTTCTATTGGGCATGGACTTCATTCAAAGGAATTTTGCAAGTATTGATTTTCAAAACAAAATTATTAAACTTAACAATGGGGTCGAAATTCCATTCCTTTCCAAACAATCAGAAGATGTTTGCGTAATGGAAGTAAGTGAAATTGATGATCTTAAGTTAAAAGAACTCAATATTGAGAAAGAACAAATAATAAGAAAACTTTCAAAAAAGTACGAAAAGTTATGTTTCAAAGAAGGGGATCACTTAACCAATACTAACACTATAGTTCATAGCATAAAAACTACTACAGACCAACCTATTAATTCAAAACTCTATCGGGTCTCCCCAAAATATGAAGAAGAAATAAAGAAACAAATAATTTATATGGAAAACAATGGAATTATAAGAAAAAGCAAAAGCAAATATAGTTCTCCAATATGTGTCATACCTAAAAAAAGAGATAGCTCTGGAATTCAAAAGTATCGTATTTGTGTAGACTATAGGCGTTTAAACCAAGTAACCGTTCCAGATAAGTACCCAATTCCTATCATGGACGCTGTATTAGACAAACTTGGTAAAGCCCAATATTTTACTACATTAGATTTAGCAAAAGGCTATCACCAAATTTTAATGGCAGAAGAAGATATAGAGAAAACAGCATTCATTTCACCAATGGGTTTATATGAATATGTTAGAATGCCTTTTGGGTTAAAAAACGCCCAAACATTTCAACGTTTAATGAATGAAATACTGAGGGATTATATAAACAAAAGTTGTGTCGTATACATGGACGATATTTTGATATTTTCAACAACTCTTGAGGAACATAAGATTGCTCTAGAAAACATTTTCAAAATACTTAGAAATCATAACTTAAAAATTCAACCAGACAAATGTTCCTTCATGAAACAATATACTGAATATTTAGGACACATTCTCACAAAGGAAGGGATTAAACCCAATCCACATAAAATAGAAGCAATAAAAGCAATGCAGTTTCCTAAAACAGAAAAACAATTGAAAGGATTTCTTGGTATGACAGGATTTTACAGAAAATTTATTAAGGACTATTCCAAAATAGCTTACCCAATGATCAGATATTTACAAAAAGGCACACAAATTAATACAAATGACCCACAGTTTATAGATGCCTTTAAAAACCTTAAAACACTTATAAGCTCACATCCAATCTTAAAATATCCAGAGTTTGATAAACCATTTACCATTACAACAGATGCCAGTGACTTCGCAATAGGTGCAGTATTGTCTCAACAAGAGCAACCAGTTGCATTCCTTTCAAGAACTCTAAATAAACACGAAAAAAACTACAGTACAATTGATAAAGAATTTTTATCCATTATACATGCAGTAAACTATTTTAGACACTATTTGATAGGTAATAAATTCCAAATTAGAACAGATCATGCTCCGATAAAATATCTAAACTCAAAATACAAAGGGAAAGAAATGACAGCAAGACACCAAAGATGGATTTTAAAATTACAAGAATTCGATTATGACATAATATATTTGAAAGGAAAAGACAATAAAGTGGCAGATTTTTTTAGCAGAAACAATTAAACAAGACAGAACAATAATCAAGGACATACAAGCATGGACAATCAAAATCAAGAAATAGAAATGAAAATACTTCATAATGACCAAATGGGGAAATTAAAAAATATAGAATTCAAAATAAATTATATTCAGGAAAACATAGCATCAGCAAAAAATAATATAATCGTACCAGAAATTTTATCAGAAGAGGAAATAAATAAATTTGACATTGATTTTTATAAATTAAAGCTAATCCGTATGGGCATTTTAAAATATAAGAATAATTGCATCATAATCGCAATTAAAATCCCAAAATCATTTATAACCATAGATGTTAAGTTAATTATTCCTATACCAAATATGGATTATATACAAATAGACCAAGAAAATCAGTTAATTGCAGAAATAAATAATAAAACATTTACATATGAACCCAACAAAATTTTAAAAGAATTAAAATTAAGTAAAAGTTGTACCATTAATAATAATTGCAAATTTATATTCAACAATATAACGAGTATCGAAGAAATTGACGATGATACAATTATAATCAAAAATGCCAAGAATACAAAAATATATCAAAATTGCGATAAAAGAAATATTATACTTAAGGGAAGTAACTTAATTCAATTCGGTAACTGTAAAATTCAAATTCTAAATGAAATATTTTTTAATGAAAAAACAGAATTTCACGAAAAATTTTTTTATCCAACAGAACTATTGAATCAAACCTATAAAAACACAATTAACTTTGATCATGTAACAATAGATAATTTTGACAATTTAAAAGAACTTAAATACGAAAAGAAAATGACAAATGGCATATTTTTAACACTTTTTATTATTATTATTATATGTTTATCCATTTATTTACATATATACTGTAAAAAGAAAAATATAAACATTAATGTAAACAGAATTCAGGAGAATTCATACTCTCAGAGGGGAGGAGTTATGCCATTAGCAACACTTCCCATAACAGCCGACCCAAGAGGTCTACACTCCACATTAATGTAAACATAAACAATACCATTCCAGTAAACATAGAGTGTCACAAGATAAGTGACAGTTTCCCTAAACATAGAGTGTCACAAGATAAGTGACAGTTTCCCTAAAACATAGAGTGTCACAAGAAAAGTGACCAGAAGAAAACATTATAAACACTTAGATGTAAGCCAAACCAGAATATGATTTGATTCAATAAAACAGTCTTGATTTAACGATCAACCAGAACAGACTCAATCTTAATTCGCGCGGCCGCTTTGGCCCAAGATGCAATATGATACATCCTCACTCCACCGCTGCGACGGTACATAGACATACATACTCTTATGTAAACATTTAAACATTTATACATAAGTATGTTTATACATAAGCATACCGCTCCTCTGCCTGCATGACCAGCAGCGCAGCTACGCGGTCTTAGCTATAGACGACAATTGTTATAGAATTAAGAATCATTGAATAAACCAAACTCAAACTGAAAACAACTGTTTGTGCCTTTCAATCGAAACCTTCAAAAATAATATTAAAAGGCTTTATATGTCTTCGAAGATATTACAGTTGGATTAATTGCAAATTTGAAGAACCCAGTTGAACAAAAAAAAAAAAAAAAGGCACGCACAGTGACTTTTCTGAATAACTTTCTTATTTTCTGAGCAATTGTCGTAATTTCATATCACTGAGTTTATTACACCTATAAAGACTGTACCTCCCATTGGAACGATCGGTCGAAAACAGTGACTTTTGTCCATAACTTCGTTACTTTTAAAGCGATTGCTTTCAAATTAAACATTTGATAGTCTAATATATCTGCTAATGACTACGCCGAATTTGGGAAAGATCGGGTAACTATATCATATAGCTCAACAGGAACGATCGGTGGAAAACAGTGAATTTCATCAAAATGTTCGTTATTTTCTATGCTAAGGTTAAGGCCGTTCTTTAGCAAACATTACCCTTTTTAGATAAAACAGTTAGTTAAGATAAAAGAGGTACTAAAAAAACTTGCAAGGATATACAAACTTTGACGCGGTCGAAGTTAGCCACAGCGCTGCGTATATGTGTGTATGCATGTGCTATGTTGATTTGATGACGTAGCTACTACGCGTAGTAGGCATTGACTGTAACTTGTGTTCTATTTATCCGATCAGATTCAAATTTCGGGATCTTATATATCTTATCTTTATTGCCAAAATTATCATATTGGTAAATTTCATGGGGATACTCCAATTTTTGCAAAAATGTTTGTTCTAGATCATACAGGTCTAGTGATCCGATCCTGAAAAGTTTCATACTATATTTTTCCTGGGTGAACAAAGTACCCAAAAAAATTTTCATCCCGATAGCTCTTAAGATGGCTGAGTAAAACGCATACGCACAGACGGACGGACAGACGGACATGGCTGATCAATAATGTATATACTTTATGGGATCGGAAACGTCTCCTTCTGTGCGTTACAAACGTCTGACTAATTTTATAATAATTTTATAATATATTTATAATTAACTAACACTTAATGAGTTCATACGTTCATACATTTCAGTCGATAAAAGAGATTGGGATGTATGGCTACAATACTTCGTATATTGCTTTAACACAACACTCTCTATGGCACAAACATAAAATTTGCGAAACAGTTTAATATCATACATAGCATTAAGTCGATTTCCAATGTAGAAGATTATGCTAAGGAATAAAATTTTAGACTATGTAAGGAAACTCTGGTGTATAATTCTCAGTCTCCAGAGTCCCGTCTACACAAAATTTATTTGTTTCTGAAGACCTTGAGAATATTATGGGTTAAATAGAGGCCACCTAAAGAGAGGAAAAGGGGAAGGGAAAGGGTATGAGGAGCTCCAAGAGGAGCTGCAACGACTGATCTTGTCTGCCAAGCGAAGCCCGCTTGGCCAAGATCCGTTGCCTTTTGGACTGAGAAAGGGTGAGGAGGGGGATACGTGAGGAGAAGCGTTAGTGGGATTACGAGATGGGGGCGGTGAAGAGAAAGTTCAACGACTGACCTGAAAACCCATCAGATTTTATTTATAATTAACTAATTTCTAAACATTGGTTATTCATGGGGCTAGAAAGGGTCCCTACCGCACTCAATACTGGGAATACTGAGTAATGAGCTCACCTGGTGTAATCAAAACTGTCCTTGAACGTTGCTGCTGTTGGACTTTTTTTTCAATTCTTTGTTCTTCTCACTGCTAAGTGATTTCTTTCCTATTCTATGTCTCTGTTCGAACCCACCCTTGCTCTACCTACGTATATCCTACTTATATCCTTTGGCACGCGTCACGATCCCCGTCCCTCTATTTCACTTTCGCTTTCCTTACTCTTTCATGGGTGTCGGCATGCAGCGTAGCGTCATAACATGTCAACATAACTTAAACCTAAATTAAATTAAATCTATAGCCTCTATAGCAATTCCTCGAAGGCCTTCGTCGAACCCTACAAGGGTGAGTTTTTTTACCAAAATTTTTTTTACCAAATTACACACACAACGAAGTTATGCTTTTGCACAGTTGGTCAAAGTTTGAAAGAAAAAGAAGTTAACGTTCATGAAATTATGCCGAATGGTTAGAATATTTTTTTTTTTGATTTTGATTTATTAATCTTTATATAAATCGTTATGCGTTAAAGTTTCCAGCTGTATTTTTTAGTAATTACAACTTAATTTTGTTGATCATATATTTAATTGTAAATTTACTTTTATGTAATTAAATGGTTTTGGTTTCTTTATTTCAGTTAACTTTTCTCTCTGAGATACTACTGAATGAAATACTAGATTCTAAGAAATGAATGATTGTGGAAAAACATTAATTTAAGTGAATAATAGTGATATTTTTAATGAGGATGTTTGAATTGGGATTTTCCGCTATTTCGCTATGTGATGGAATACTATGAATCGATTTTATTAGAAAATACAACTGTCAATTAGATTTCAACCCGTCGGAAGACTTGTTAATAATTAGATCAAATAATTTGAAATACCCAATTTGTGTCCCCATATCATAAAGCAACTCAATGGTTTTGCAAGCAATATCTCAAGTTGTCCGAAAAATTAAAATAACCTCAGCAGAAAATAGTGTATTAATTCCAAACCAGGAAATTCTGCATAATATTTACATAGCAATTACCATAGCAACATCCCAGAATGCATTCAAAAGACTGCTCAATACAACCGGTACAGTCCAAGTGGTCAATATAAAAAACTTGGAATGCGAGTAACTTTCAAAATTAAATTAACTCCAAAGTATAGAGAAAAAACAATTCTAACGAAACTTCCAAAAAATTTAACTATGTTATGCACCAAATAGAGCAATGTATTCGGACTTGAAACCGAATCTAAAACTTCGAACTGAATGATGATGAATTATAGAAATCCTCATAGTCAAAAAGACGAGATCTCATAGATAATAAAATAGTAGAACCACCTGTATCTGCTTATAATAGCCCACTTTTGCTTGTACCAAAAAAGTCGCTCCCGATTCGCCAAAATAAAAATTAATAAAAAACGGTTGTCTGATAAATTTCCACTCCCAAGAATTGATGACATCTTGGATCAACTAGGTGAAGTAAAATATTTGCCATGCCTGGACTTAATGTCAGGTTTTCATCAAATTGAACTTGAAGAAGAGGCTTGAGATGTTACGTCTTTTTCAACAAATGGTTCGTATCGCTTCACGCCATTACCATTTGGGTTTAAAATAGTGCCAAATTCATTTCAGTGAATGATGACTATAGCATTCACTAGACTTGAACCTTCGAAAGCATTCCTTTATATGGATGACTTAATAGTCAGTGGTCGTTCCGAAAAGCATATACTCAAAAACTTAACTGGTGGTTTTAAAAAATGTAGGACATGTAACCTAAAGTTACATCCCGAAAGTTTGCAAACAAGAGCTATTTTTCTTACATAGGATATTGTGAAATCGGCTAAAAAAGTTAAAAATTTTGTTTTAAACTTTCTATATTATACTTTTGGGTGCTTATTTTCCGACCACAGATCTCCTGATTTCACAGAATCTCGACGTGATAGAAAAACCAAAAACCAAGTATGCAGGGAGAATCAGCGTACCTGAATTAGTCAGGAACAACTATTACAGAAGATTCGAAAAGAATTTTGCAAAAGCTATATTTCAATATTTTATTCTGAAGAACCGTCTAATATTATATAATATGTAAAAAATATCAAAGAAGCTAACTTTGGCAATGCCAAGGGTATACAAACAAGGGTATACAAACTTTGACGCGGTCTGGTTACTATAATTTTTTCTTCTTCCCTAAGCAAAGCACCGCACGTATACACATACAGCGCTGCGTATGTATGCATGTGCTATGTTGATTTGATGACGTAGCTACTACGCGTAGTAAGCATATCCTGTAAGTTGTGTTCTATTTATCCGATCAGATTCAAATTTTGGGATCTTATGTATCTTAACTTTATTGCCAAATTTATCATATTGGTAAATTTCATGGGGATACTCCAAGTTTTGCAAAAATGTTTGCTCTAGATCATACAGCTCTAGTGATCCGATCCTGAAAAGTTTCATACTATATTTTTCCTGGGTGATAACAAAGTACCCAAAAAAATTTTCATCCCGATAGCTCTTAAGATGGCTGAGTAAAACGCATACGCACAGACGGACGGACAGACGGACATGGCTGATCAATAATGTATATACTTTATGGGATCGGAAACGTCTCCTTCTGTGCGTTACAAACGTCTGACTAATTTTATAATCCCCTCTGCAAGGGTATAAAAATAAATATTCCATAATTGAACATTTATGTGAAAATCTGCATATAAAAATATAACATCAACCGCACATCATCATCATCATCATCAAGCCACCGAACACTTAATGAGTTCATACGTTCATACATTTCAGTCGATAAAAGAGATTGGGATGTATGGCTACAATACTTCGTATATTGCTTAAACACCACCCTCTCTATGGCACAAACATAAAATTTGCAAAACAGTTTAATATCATACATAGCATTAAGTCGATTTCCAATGTAGTAGATTATGCTAAGGAATAAAATTTTAGACTATGTAAGGAAACTCTGGGGTATAATTCTCAGTCTCCAGAGTCCCGTCTACAGAAAATTTATTTGTTTCTGAAGACCTTGAGAATATTATGGGTTAAATGGGGGCCACCTAAAGAGAGGAAAAGGGGAAGGGAAAGGGTATGAGGAGAATCCAAGAGGAGCTGCAACGACTGATCTTGTCTGCCAAGCGAAGCCCGCTTGGCCAAGATCCGTTGCCTTTTGGACTGAGAAAGGGTGAGGAGGGGGATAAGTGAGGAGAAGCGTTAGTGGGATTACGAGATGGGGGCGGTGAAGAGAAAGTTCAACGACTGACCTGAAAATAAAATGCAAAACTAGGAGTAATCCATCAGATTTTATTTATAATTAACTAATTTCTAAACATTGCTTATTCATGGGGCTAGAAAGGGTCCCTACCGCACTCAATACTGGGAATACTGAGTAATGAGCTCACCTGGTGTAATCAAAACTGTCCTTGAACGTTGCTGCTGTTGGACTTTTTTTTCAATTCTTTGTTCTTCTCACTGCTAAGTGATTTCTTTCCTATTCTATGTCTCTGTTCGAACCCACCCTTGCTCTACCTACGTATATCCTACTTATATCCTTTGGCACGCGTCACGATCCCCGTCCCTCTATTTCACTTTCGCTTTCCTTACTCTTTCATGGGTGTCGGCATGCAGCGTAGCGTCATAACATGTCAACATAACTTAAACCTAAATTAAATTAAATCTATAGCCTCTATAGCAATTCCTCGAAGGCCTTCGTCGAACCCTACAAGGGTGAGTTTTTTTACCAAAATTTTTTTTACCAAATTACACACATAACGAAGTTATGCCTTTCACAGTTGGTCAAAGTTTGAAAGAAAAAGAAGTTAACGTTCATGAAATTATGCCGAATGGTTAGAATATTTTTTTTTTGATTTTGATTTATTAATCTTTATATAAATCGTTATGCGTTAAAGTTTCCAGTTGTATTTTTTAGTAATTACAACTTAATTTTGTTGATCATATATTTAATTGTAAATTTACTTTACTAGATTCTAAGAAATGAATGATTGTGGAAAAACATTAATTTAAGTGAATTTTTATTTATAATGAGGATGTTTGAATTGGGATTTTCCCCTATTTCGCTATGTGATGGAATACTATGAATCGATTTTATTAGAAAATACAACTGTCAATTAGATTTCAACCCGTCGGAAGACTTGTTAATAATTAGATCAAATAATTTGAAATACCCAATTTGTGTCCCCATATCATAAAGCAACTCAATGGTTTTGCAAGCAATATCTCAAGTTGTCCGAAAAATTAAAATAACCTCAGCAGAAAACAGTGTATTAATTCCAAACCAGGAAATTCTGCATAATATTTACATAGCAATTACCATAGCAACATCCCAGAATGCATTCAAAAGACTGCTCAATACAACCGGTACAGACCAAGTGGTCAATATAAAAAACTTGGAATGCGAGTAACTTTCAAAATTAAATTAAATCCAAAGTATAGAGAAAAAACAATTCTAACGAAACTTCCAAAAAATTTTCCACCACAGTTCCATAACCAGTTAACTATGTTATGCACCAAATAGAGCAATGTATTCGGACTTGAAACCGAATCTAAAACTTCGAACTGAATGATGATGAATTATAGAAATCCTCATAGTCAAAAAGACGAGATCCAAAAGCAAGTCCAAAAACTCATAGATGATAAAATAGTAGAACCACCTGTATCTGCTTATAATAGCCCACTTTTGCTTGTACCAAAAAAGTTGCTCCCGAATCGCCAAAATAAAAATTAATAAAAAACGGTTGTCTGATAAATTTCCACGTCCAAGAATTGATGACATCTTGGATCAACTAAGTGAAGTAAGATATTTGCCATGCCTGGACTTAATGTCAGGTTTTCATCAAATTGAACTTGAAGAAGAGGCTTGAGATGTTACGTCTTTTTCAACAAATGGTTCGTATCGCTTCACGCCATTACCATTTGGGTTTAAAATAGTGCCAAATTCATTTCAGGGAATGATGACTATAGCATTCACTAGACTTGAACCTTCGAAAGCATTCCTTTATATGGATGACTTAATAGTCAGTGGTCGTTCCGAAAAGCATATACTCAAAAACTTAACTGATGGTTTTGAAAAATGTAGGACATGTAACCTAAAGTTACATCCCGAAAGTTTGCAAACAAGAGCTATTTTTCTTACATAGGATATTGTGAAATCGGCTAAAAAAGTTAAAAATTTTGTTTTAAACTTTCTATAGTATACTTTTGGGTGCTTATTTTCCGACCACAGATCTCCTGATTTCACAGAATCTCGACGTGATAGAAAAACCAAAAACCAAGTATGCAGGGAGAATCAGCGTACCTGAATTAGTCAGGAACAACTATTACAGAAGATTCGAAAAGAATTTTGCAAAAGCTATATTTCAATATTTTATTCTGAAGTACCGTCTAATATTATATAATATGTAAAAAATATCAAAGAAGCTAACTTTGGCAATGCCAAGGGTATACAAACAAGGGTATACAAACTTTGACGCGGTCGAAGTTATCCCCGGCCCTCTGGTTACTATAATTTTTTCTTCTTTCCTAAGCAAAGCACCGCACGTATACACATACAGCGCTGCGTGTGTATGCATGTGCTATGTTGATTTGATGACGTAGCTACTACGCGTAGTAAGCATTTCCTGTAAGTTGTGTTCTATTTATCCGATCAGATTCAAATTTTGGGATCTTATGTATCTAACTTTATTGCCAAATTTATCATATTGGTAAATTTCATGGGGATACTCCAAGTTTTGCAAAAATGTTTGTTCTAGATCATACAGCTCTAGTGATCCGATCCTGAAAAGTTTCATACTATATTTTTCCTGGGTGATAACAAAAAAAATTTTCATCCCGATAGCTCTTAAGATGGCTGAGTAAAACGCATACGCACAGACGGACGGACAGACGGACATGGCTGATCAATAATGTATATACTTTATGGGATCGGAAACGTCTCCTTCTGTGCGTTACAAACATCTGACTAATTTTATAATACCCTCTGCAAGGGTATAAAAATAAATATTTCATAATTGAACATTTATGTGAAAATCTGCATATAAAAATATAACATCAACCGCACATCATCATCATCATCATCAAGCCACCGAACACTTAATGAGTTCGTACGTTCATACATTTCAGTCGATAAAAGAGATTGGGATGTATGGCTACAATACTTCGTATATTGCTTAAACACAACCCTCTCTATGGCACAAACATAAAATTTGCAAAACAGTTTAATATCATACATAGCATTAAGTCGATTTCCAATGTAGTAGATTATGCTAAGGAATAAAATTTTAGACTATGTAAGGAAACTCTGGGGTATAATTCTCAGTCTCCAGAGTCCCGTCTACAGAAAATTTATTTGTTTCTGAAGACCTTGAGAATATTATGGGTTAAATGGAGGCCACCTAATGAGAGGAAAAGGGAAAGGGAAAGGGTATGAGGAGAATCCAAGAGGAGCTGCACCGACTGATCTTGTCTGCCAAGCGAAGCCCGCTTGGCCAAGATCCGTTGCCTTTTGGACTGAGAAAGGGTGAGGAGGGGGATACGTGAGGAGAAGCGTTAGTGGGATTACGAGATGGGGGCGGTGAAGAGAAAGTTCAACGACTGACCTGAAAACCCATCAGATTTTATTTATAATTAACTAATTTCTAAACATTGGTTATTCATGGGGCTAGAAAGGGTCCCTACCGCACTCAATACTGGGAATACTGAGTAATGAGCTCACCTGGTGTAATCAAAACTGTCCTTGAACGTTGCTGCTGCTGGACTTTTTTTTCAATTCTTTGTTCTTCTCACTGCTAAGTGATTTCTCTCCTATTCTATGTCTCTGTTCGAACCCACCCTTGCTCTGCCTACTTATATCCTACTTATATCCTTTGGCACGCGTCACGATCCCCGTCCCTCTCTTTCACTTTCGATTTTCTTACTCTTTCATGGGTGTCGGCATGCAGCGTAGCGTCCACTGACGTCCAAGACGGTAGCTAGAAAGAGAGAGACGTTGATCGTAAACATTGGCTGTCAGAAACAAAAGAACTACAGTTAGCTTTTAGTAGTAGTAGTAGTAGTAGTTTAATGTGGCCTCCATGGGCGTAGTGAATAAAAATAAAAAAAGAGAAGGAGAATAACAAAAAGGCCCTTCATGGGCGTTGTTTAGCTTAACGAGTAATGTGATTCGTCACACGGTGTCTTTACTTCACGCGAACGAAATGGACCGTGATTCAACCGCGCGGCTTAACCTAGATACGGAACAGCCGGTCATCCGCCCACATCAGGCAACGATGATTCCTCCATGGTACGCCTTGAACAAGTCCCGGCACCCGATCTCTGATTTCAGCCGGGACCCGCCTATCGGGAGTGTCGACGAGCTGTTCCGATGGTGTGGGGGCCCAGTTGGGGGCTGCTGGGGTGGCATTGAATTGGTTCTCATGTAAACCTTGAAAACATCTTCCATTCGTCTGACGCGCTCAGAGGGACTAAAGACTTCGTTACCGGAGACTTTCGTTACTTGGTCATAAAGGGAGCCGGGTATACGGGGTTTCCGGCCTAATATGATGTAGGCCGGGCTAAATCCGGTAGTATCATTGACGCTAGAGTGGATAGCTAGTGTTATTTCTGGAAGCCATTGATCCCAAGTGTTTTGCCCATTCTCCAGATATTGTGCAATCATGGTCTTGATGGTCCTTTTGGCGCGCTCGTTAGGATTCTGTTGTGGAGAATATGGGGCTGCGAGCGGGAGTGTAATTCCAGACGTCTTGCAAAAGTTTTTGAAAACCTTGAAAACCTGACCCCATTGCCGTGTCTGCTGCGGTCGCGTCCACCGCCGTGCCCACTGCTGTGCCGGCCGCCGCAGGATCGGTTGCCATTGTGTCCGCCGTTGCACACGTGCCCACTGCTGTGCCTGCAACCGCAGTACCGGGTGCCATTGTGCCCGCCGCTGACGTGCCCACTGCTGTGCCCGTCGCTGCAGTACCGGTTGCCATTGTGCCCGCCGCTGCTGTACCCGCTGTTCACATGCCTACTGCTGTGCCCGCCGCTGCAGTACCGGTTGCCATTGTGCCCGCCGCTGCTGTACCCGCTGTTCACATGCCCACTGCTGTGCCTGCCGCTGCAGTACCGGTTGCTACTATACCCGCTGCTCACGTGCCCACTGCTGTGTCTGCCGCTGCAGTACCGGTTGGCACTGTGCCGGCCGCTGCTGTAACCGCTGCTGACGGGCCCACCGCTGTGGCTGCCGCCGCAGTATCTGTTGCCACTGTGCCGGCCGCTGCTGCCGCATCCGCCCCTGCCGGGCCAACTGCTGCTATACTAGCCCCTGCTGGGCTAACTGCTGCCACATTCGCCCCTGCCGGGCCCGCCGCTGCCGCATCCGCTCCTGCTGGACCAACCGTCGCCACACTCGCCCATGCTGGGCCAACTGCTGACATACTCGCCCCTGCCGGGCAAACTGCTGACATGCTCGCCCCTGCCGGGCCAACTGCTGCTATACTAGCCCCTGCTGGGCTAACTGCTGCCACATTCGCCCCTGCCGGGCCCGCCGCTGCCGCATCCGCTCCTGCTGGACCAACCGCTGCCACATTCGCCCCTGCTGGGCCCGCTGCGGCCGCATCCGCCCCTGCTGGGCCAACTGCCGCCATACTCGCCCCTGCTGGTCCAACTGCTGCCGTACTCGCCCCTGCTGGGCCAACTGCTGCCATATTCGCCCCTGCCGGTCCCGCCGCTGCTATATTAGCCCCTGCTGTAACCGCTGCCGCCGCACCCGCCCCTGCTGTGCCCACCGCTGCGGTGTCCGCCGCTTCCACGCCGGCCTCTGCAGTTCCCGCTGCTGTCTCGGCCTACCTGTTTCTGCCTCCTCCAGTCCGGACGAGCAACTGACAACGCTGGGAGGACGGCATGAGTTGCTGCAACTGCCGCCGTCACCACTGCCGCTGCTGATGAGGTGAAATTTAACCTGTACCAGTTATAACTGCCCGAAGAGTTTTATACGTCAATCTGAAGTTCCCCCCCCAAATCGCCGTCTTAGCCACTGATGTTCTTAGTTTTATACGTCAATCTGAAGTTCTCCTCCAGCGATGCAACGAGCAAGTTGCATTCGCGCAGAAAACCAAAAACTAGATCCGAAAAATACAAACTAATCTTTATAATTTTTATCCAATAAATAGGTGTTTACATACCCAATGTGCATTTGGGTAACATACTGAGAGTCAGAGGTATCTTTGTGCGTTTCTGCAGAACCCAGTCGATTTATAAGGACATTAGACCGGGTGTGGTCATCTATAGTAACCGCTGCACGGGTATTATCGGCAAGGTTAAATTTAGTATGAATGTCTCTCATGAGGAACGCGGCGAAGTGCTGAGGAGCCACTTTCTCGTTTCTCGTGAAACTCTTGTTCGCTCCAGAACAGAAGGTAGCTTCCATTGGTTTTCTATTGACGAAGACATTTGGATGCGGTGTTTCTTTAGGAGGAGGGGGTTACTGGGCTAGGGTCCTGGGCTGGTCCCTCCGTCTGGCCCAGATTGAGACGGAGGTTCGGTCCGTTTTCCGAACGACGGCTACATTCAATGGTACGTACCTCCCTTCGTCCGCATTGCCAACAGAACAACACACGGGGCTTCGTACATTCTCGTGCGAAGTGACTAGCTTACCCACATTTGCGGCAATCTGTGCCGGTATCGACGGGTGCTTCGGTCCCGATTTGGATTGGTTTTCTATTGACGAAGACATTTGGATGCGGTGTTTCTTTAGGAGGAGGGGGTTACTGGGTTAGGGTCTTGGGCTGGTCCCTCCGTCTGGCCCAGATTGAGACGGAGGTTCGGTCCGTTTCTCGAATGACAACATTCGATTGTACGTACCTCCCTTCGTCCGCATTGCCAACAGAACAACACACGGGGCTTCGTACATTCTCGTGCGAAGTGTCCAGCTTCCGCACATTTGCGGCAATCTGTGCCGGGTGGTGTATGAGGGTGTACGATCAAAGGGCTTTTTTTGAACAATGTTGCTCCTTTTCGAAGAATGCGCGGGGTCATCGCTTCCTTTCTCCGAACGGATAGTTTCAAAATTTACCACCAACTTGGTTAAGTCGGGTAATGTTTGGAAGTCATTTCGTCGGGTATTCAGTTTGTACTCTGGTAATAGATTTTTATAGGTCCTGTCAAGTTCCTGTAGCGTCGAGTAATGAGCTCTCTTCATCATTAATCGAAGGTCCACTAGATACTTTTTGTATGGCTCTTGATGACGTTTCTTTCGAGCGCGTATTCTATCCTTCAGTTTCTCAAAATAGCGCGGGGGGAGAAAGAACTCTAAAAATCAGCATTAAAATCGACCTATGTCATCTCCGGATGCCCGCTGGATTGCCACCAACCGGAGCGAGAACCAGAGAACCTTGTGGCACCGATAGTTGGGAAACAATCCCATCACGAGTGGGCATCGCCAAGGACATCCAACTCTGCCTTGCGACGATGGTTTATCTAATGAACGCCCATTGCTAGTATATAAGTATGGACTCTGGGTCATAATATAATCGATATCCTTAATCAACTAAAGGACTTCGAAGTTCGCCCAGTTGGCTACGCGATACTGTGTAAAGATGGCTACGGTGAACCGATAGGCTATGATATTTAGATGTGTAAGTTAATATATATATATTTATTATTACTCTTGGATTTGCAGAGTGAGGGGTCAGAAAATATAGATATATATGTTTGTTTAAAGGAAAGAAAAGTAAGTAAAAGACTCGTCAATGAAAGTTATCCCCGCGATTGGAAACTTTGAGGTGTTTCTTTCCGGTTTAAATATTTTGAAAAATTATAGCGATAGTTCGAATATATAAGAAAAATCTTGCGTGGTGATAGAATAAGATCCCGTTTGTTGATTGGAATTGGGATAATCCGTGAATGTAGAATGTGGTTATTGGAGAAGAAATTAAATCACCCGCGATTTCACCCAAGAAAATAAGAGTTTACTCCGAGTAACGTTTTGAATGTCCTTGGGAAAGTAATTGTCCTTGCTGCCGAATTTCCTGATGTCCTTTGCATTAATCTCCTTGGGTGCTGAGATATCCTTGAAGCTTAGCGGTGAATGTCCTTGTCCTTGGTCCTTGTTGATCCTTCCGTTGTAAATCCTTGTATTGATAAGTAGTCCTGATTAATGAGCTTTCTCTAGTCGTTATCCTTCCGGATTTAAGCGCTGTTTTTTTATGTTATCTTGACGGTTTCCAAACACTGACTTACCCATTTAGTGCACATGTTTGGACTTAAATGACCCCTCGTGCTTTATACACGACCATACACTTCTCTCTCTCACACTGAATTATGGGAGAATGGTCGATTTCTAGGTTACCCATACCCAGGTACCGTTCAACCCTAAGTGCGGTATGGTATAGTCCTCACTATTGACTCTCTAAGAGAGGCACCTTGAATCGCTCTATCCACTTCTGGTAACTTTTGCTCTTTGTTCTTCTCTCTTGTAGTTTTCCATTTTTTTTGTTTTTTTTTTTCACAAAACTGCTTTTTATGTGTGGCTCTGTCGATGGCTCTGTAGATGACTGTATCGCTAGCTCTGTCGGTAACACAATAGCTGACTCCATTAATAATCCTCTCAGAACTAGGCTGTTGACTTTACTATTAATCTTGTCGAAAACTCTGTTAATGACTATGCTGACGACTCTGTCGAAACCCTGCCGGAGACTCTGCCGATATTCTTACCTAGCATGGCATGACTTTGTGCGTATTATATATTTTTATACCCTTGCAAAAAGTGTATATTAATGTTGGTCAGAAGTGTGCAACACATAGATATGGTCTCCGACCATATAAAGTATATGTCGATTAAAGTGACTAATAAGTCAAAGCCTACTAGATAGTTGACAGGCATATCAATTGTAGCCCTGGCCTTACCTATGCAGCGGCTACAGACTGACATCTGGAATGTTGCTGGGAATATTGACTTTGAAGGATGACAAGCATCTTCGCTTTAGCAACATGTTTAGAAACAAATCTGTCTTCAGGTCAGGTCCTATATAAAGGGGGGACTCGGGCTAGAGAGCTCAGTGAACAACCCACCTGGGAACTAACCCTACAGTAAAAAGTGCAAGTGAAATTAAAAAGTATTAAGTGAACATTATAAATTAAAACATGAGTGAAATAAACAAAAGTCTTGAAGTCCCGACATCAGAAGTGGAAGAGGAACAATGGCGCATAGTCCTACAGATGCAAAATTAAATCCTAGTAGAGCTTGTAAAAGCTGTACAAGCGTCAACAGCAAATACGTGGGGTCACTTTGTGAAAATTTTTCTGATAAGTGCCGACTCCTGTACTGTCTGAGGACCAGTCGCGTGGTATGTGGGACATGCAGAACCGAAACCTGGAGGAGTTCCCGAAAAGAAGATTAATTAGTGTTCTGTGTCTGAGTCAATGGGAGTTGAGAGGTGAGACCTTTCCAGTTTGTTTCGACTCCGGAGCTAAGTGCTGTCTTATCCGAAGCAGTGTTGCCGTTAAATTTGATGGCAAACTGTACAACAATCATATTATAATACGGGTTATTGGCGACGCTGGTATATACAGTGCACATCAAAAATTATGAAAAGTTTGATTAACCCAAACACTTTAGAAGTACTACTTCATGTTAAATCGTTCAAATATCTTACTAATGATATTGTAATTCGTAGGGAAATCCTTAGTAAAGGATATAAGATATTCTGACAAATTTGAAATAGCTAAATTCTTGTGTATTGTTTGAGCCATATACTGTTTCATTTAACGTTAATACCGAATTACTCGATAATGAAAGAGAGAATGTGATTAAAATGTTTAAAAGCATTTGCAGCAGCAATCCCTCGCACGAGTCTTTACTCAGGGATAATGACCATTAGGTTGATTGACCCTAACAAAACTGTGCAGAGGAGTCCATATAGATTGATTGCGTTACTCCTTATTGGTGATCAAATTGGTAGACTTAGGGTTGTAAAATATTTTACGTGTTTGGATATGACTAATAAACTGCGTTTGTAACACCTGAGGAGCAGTACAAGTATTTAACAATGCCATTTGGCCTCAAGAACGCTCCTTTCGTTTTTCAGCGAGCCGTATTAAACGTTTTGGGAAATTTAGCATATACCTATGATAGTCTACATGGATGATATTATCATAGTATCATCAACTATAATAAGGTCATTTTGGAGGTACTAACCGAGACTGGATTTTCATTTATAATTTCGAAGTGTGAGTTCCTTAAGACTATAGTTCTTGAAATAGCTGTACAGACAACCTGCTCACCTTTTTGTGTTGCCTTTGAAAAAATCTTATTTTGGAAGATTGACCTCGAGCGGGCTAAGCTGCAAGGTTTGATTTAAATTTCAAATAGGTCGTAATCTAACCAATTACACCAACGGAAGGCACGCCGTGTGGTGATATACATGTGCACGTGTAGTTGATAGCTGCCTAATTTTTCTACTTTGCTAACGATAACACAAGTGTATGCTAAAGATCGGGGTCATGCACTTCTAGCGTTGCTCTTGCTTAGCTCGTCGGTTGAGGGGGGTTCTTTCCAACTCTAGGCATACGCACGGATCATACAGAAAAATATAAGTGCACTATCAAAAACTAAAACGATGTAAAAAGCAAAATGTTGAAGCAGATCGGGATACTATTAATTGTGCGGACGACTTCTCTGCGGATTAGCTAAAGGTGTTGCTCGCTAACCCTTTCTGTACCCACCCTACCTTGGCAAACTATTGGCTTTAATTGATTGCCTCTTAACAGACACTTAAACGATCTTATACGATTTGTAACGGCAGCATAGTCATGGATTCAGACGACGAATTCCTCAAAGAATTAGTTTACGCAAACATGACGGAATTTCGAGTTATGAGTTTAATTCCAAACAAAAGGTTTTTATGACTTGTTTTCTAAGAAATTACAAAATAAAGATATGTAAAAAGGTATAGCAAATACATTTGAATACGATAATTAGAACAAATATAGTTTCAAAAATTCATAGTAATTCAAAAGAGATTGTGCCCGCGTGTGCCAGTTGGCAATGAAACAAATATTTCTATTATGTACATAGGTGTGTTAACTCTCGATTTATCCAACGGGCGATCTCTCGGCCCATCGATGCTGCAGGCATTTGCTGTATAATTTAGTTATTAAAAAAATGAAATGCAACAAAGCCAATCTCAACGCATTACATACCCATTAGGTTTCCTACTAAGGAAACTGATTTTACTTAACCGAATATGGACTTAATTTAAATATCTTTTAGACTAGCAATATTTACGTTAATAAAGAGAGAGAGAGAAAAAAAAGGAAACAGTGTTCCCGTGGTGCAACAAAAAAGAAATATTCAACCAAAGTGCTGCTACGCCATACTTTGCGTTCAGATGAAACAAGAAAAAGGGCAGCAAAATTACTACTAAGTATGGATAGGCATACAAAAAAATGTAGAAAAGTAGTAGATCCTGCTCAAATTGGGTATATAAAGTAGTAGCCGGGGAATTGCGTCATTTCATCACCAGACTATTTAAGCCTGGCCCATGGCGATGATTATTGATGAAATGGAAGGGTTGATAAAGTAAATCCGAGGCTCGTTGGATTTAAAGAGGTCTCTTTTCCTTCCAACGAAGAAAATATCAGCGACTGGGCTGGGGTACAATAAATCAAATTGTCCCAAAGAAAATGAAGAATAGAAGGCTGCTTGAAAGCCAAAAGTCGCTTGGTAGACGACACGCGACCGAAATATAAATTTTATAGAAATATAACGGGGTTTAATTTCTAATATTTTCGCTAAATTTAAAGTTATATCACCTTATTCTTCGAATATTCACTAATATTTTTATTCACTTTATCCAAATATTGATATTACTACCTTGTGCAGTCACTGTACTTTTTATGATGACGTAATATGCACGTGTTTCACTTTATATATATGTACATATATTTTTCTGTGATTATTAATAATAACGTATTTTCGCAATCAAGTATCAAATTAAATGAAAAAGCGTCTACCAAAAATTCTGTTTCTAAGCGAAGGCAATGCATGCGAACGAATAATAATGTATCTTTTCCATGCTCTCTTCTTTGCATACGCTGTTCGCTGTGCGAAATGAGAGTAAGAACCTTACCAAGTGAAGACATGTGCGTAGTACGCAAGAAGGGCTGTTCATTTATTCTTGCAATGCAAAGAAAAATAATATTTTTCCCAAAATCCAATTAAAATTATTATTATTATTATAAAAGGGCTACTACATCCGTTTTTGGAATTTTTATTCAAAAAAAAACATTTTTCTATGTGGTACAAAATACCGTATATGAAATAACAGGTCGTGATATTAGTTTGGTAAGGCGAAACTCTTACACTAATTTTTCATTGCGGTTTTCGGTTTTGTAGGCTCTACCAACTTTTTTCGCTTCATTTAGTGGCCACAACAATTCCCAACTAATTCTAGCGTTAAAGACATGCTATGGCTATTGCAATTCCGCAGTTCTTTAGCAAAGACTGCTGATGATAGAACTTGGTAGTTCTTGAAATAGCTATACAGACACCTGCTCACCTTTTTGTTTTACCTTTGAAATAATCTTCTTTTGGAAGATAGAAATTTTGAAATATCATAGAATGTTTATTGATTAAGTGTTATTGATATTACATAGATATATATCGCAAGTTTATAATGCGTGTGCTTGCTGCGAACGACCGGCTGGACTGCCATTCGGGCGTCAAGAATAGAGTTGCCAGATGGCTTACGTATGATAGGGCTGCATACACAACACCCCTTAACACACAGATGACTCATAGAATTGAGTGGATCGTCTCATGCGAGCAGAACGTCGTAGCATCGGTGAGGCATGCAATGACTGTGGATCATCTTGAATAGGACTCTCTGGCCTAGAGTGGTTACTGGAAATAGGATCTTCCGTGTTGTCATCAGTTGCTGATGGTACCTGATGTGATATGTTTACATCTATTTGTTCAACTCGGCTTCGAATTTGGTTATAATGACGCTTGATGATGCGATTGTCTGTCAAACGATCTTTGTAAGACACTGCTCCTGGTTGCTCGGATATGTAGGCTTCTATCCCTTTTGGGCCCGGTGCATAGTTTCGTACCCAAACGGATTTGCCTGTATCAAAACATTTCGATTGCTTAATAAATGGCTCTGCTCCATTAGAAATTTCTTGTGGCTGTAGTTTATCAAAGTAGGACTTTAACTCCCGATTCAACAACAGCTGAGCTGGCGAGCGTTTTGTCGTTGCATGTGGAGTTATGTGTTGATTAAACAAAAATCGAGCAAGGCTTAGATCCATATTATTGTTCGGAGGTAGTTTTTTAAGGCAGTTTTTGGTGGTCTGCACCATTCGTTCTGCTTGGCCGTTTGTTGCTGGGTGAAACGGTGCTGATCTAATGTGTCGAATTAGATTGTTGTGGAGGAATGCCTTGAACTCCTCGGAGGTAAATGCTGTGCCATTGTCTGACACTAACTGATCTGGTAACCCATGCGTAGCGAACAGTTGCCTGAGAACTTTGATTGTAGCCGCTGTAGAAGTGGAGCTAACAACCGCAACCTCTAGCCATTTTGAGTAAGAATCCACGACCAGAAGAAAGGTTTTTCCTTGAAAAGGTCCTGCAAAGTCGATGTGTAGACTGGACCACGGCCGCTTGGCTGACTCCCAACGATGCACCGGTGCCGCTGAGTGATCGTTACGATTCTGCTGGTATGGAATACATTTCATAACAATGAGCTCAATCTATGCGTCAATGTTTGGCCACCAAACATAGCTACGCGCTAACGCCTTCATTTTTACAATGCCTGGATGAGCGGCATGTAGAGCAGCTAAAATTGTTGCTCTGGATTTCGGTGGAACTACGGCGCGATTTCCCCAAATCAAAACTCCTTTATTTGTAGATAGCTGTTCCCGACGGCAATAGTATGGATATGCAATATCTGATTGCTCCAATTTCATGTCAGGCCATCCCCTTAACATCCAGTTTGATACTTTCGCCAATAAGGGGTAATTCGATCATAAGCACATCGTCTGTGCTCACAGACTCCGATGCTGCTGCCAGTGGACAACGACTTAGAAAATCCGCATTGCCCATTTTTACTCCGGAGCGGTGTACTATCTCGAAAGTATATGCTGACAGGAACAAAGATCGACGTAGCAACTGATTTGAAATAATGTTTGGGACTGCTTTCGATGTGGTGAAAATACCCAGCAGAGGTCGATGATTGGTGATTAGTGTGAAAGTACGACCGTAGACATAGTTGTGGAACTTCTTTACTCCTGCTACCAAGGCAATAGCTTCTCGATCAATCTGAGCATAATTTCGCTCAGCTTTGGATAAGGTACGGGAGTAAAAAGGCGATGGGTTTCTCCGCTCCATTCGGCATTTTGTGACTTAAAACTGCACCGAGTCCATATGGTGACGCATCACAAGCTAGATCTAGTGGCAATGAACCATCATAATGCACTAGTACGTCGTCTGACCCAATAAGTTCCTTAAGTGTAGAAAAAGCCTTCTCACACTGTTTGTCCCACTTCCAAGTTGCATTTTTATCCAAAAGACGATGTAAGGGTTCTGCCACTGTTGCTTTATGTGGCAAAAATGAGTGATAAAAATTTAGTAGTCCTAAGAAAGCCTGCAACTGCTTTTTATCCTTAGGTGCTGGTGCGTCTTTGATTGCTGAGACTTTATCGGCACATGGTCTTATACCAGTTGAGTCAATTTTGAACCCTAAAAACTCAACGAATGGTACTCCGAATTGGCATTTGTCCTTGCGTAGTCGCAGTCCGGCTTTATCAAAACGTATAAACAGTTCCTGTTATCTAGTTGCCTAGTTTTCTATGTGGTACAAAATACCATATATGAAATAACAGCTCGCGATATTAGTTTGGTAAGGCGAAGCTCTTACACTAATTTTTCATAGCCCCTAAGAGTATGCACAAAAAGGTGGTCTTCGGTTTTGTAGGCTTTACCAACTTTTTTCGCTTCACTTAGTTGCCACAACCATTCACAAATAATTCTAGCGTTGACGACATCGTATGGCTATTGCAATTCCGTAGTTCTTTAGCAAAGTCTGCTGATGATAGAACTTGGTAGTTCTTGAAATAGCTATACAGACAACCTGCTCACCTTTTTGTGTTGCCTTTGAAATAATCTTCTTTTGGAAGATTGACCTCGAGCCGGCTAAACTACAAGGCTTGATTTAAATTTCAAATAGGTCGTAATCTAACCAGATTTGCTATTTTAGATAAAACGTTTTCCCACTTTGATGGATATAGGTAAGAAAAGAGTTACCAAAAAAGTTGCAAGGGTATTCAAACTTCGACGCGGTCGAAGTTAGCCCCGTCCCTCTGTTTTCTTTTTTAATTTGTTGCTCTCATTTGACTGTACCCGTCATACGAATGGTTTTTTTTCCGCATGTGTGTGTTTAATGTGGACGATATACCCATTCATACCCTTCCATACGTATACCCATTCGAATGTGGTCAATGTCTATGAATCGCCTCTTCACACATATGTACGTCACACACTCAAATTTTCAGGCTAATCTGTATAATTCGTATCGTGAGCGCACACATACATGAGAGTCAGTGACGCTCATACACATTCACACGATCCCACCCGGCATCACACATTGGGGGCCACTGCACACGAACATCGTCGTTTTTTTTCCACATACACCCACTTTGGAAATTTTTTTTTTTCAGGCACAATAAGAAAATACAATAATAAGAAAACCCTCGCACACACACACGGTGAACTGTCTACTTTCACGTATGTAACTGTAATGTGCAAAAGTAAAACTAAAAAAAAATACGCATGACACAATGACGACGTATACACTGCGCGTCATTAGGTTAGCGGCCCTTGTGGTCATTATGACAAGAGAAGAAAGCTTCTTAGAAGAACCGTTATATATTTTTTCGCGATTTGCTTTATTCTCGACGAAAAAGCTTGCCATTTTTGTGCGTCATCAGATTAGCGCCCCCAAATGCAATTTTAGTTATCCCGCAATCATGGTCACGAAATTTGTTTTGTATCACAAGTCAATTATGTATATTCTTTAGTTTACCCTTTTAATATGGGGAAAAAATTAATTTGCTCTGTGGAAGAAAAATCAAAGAAGCTTACTCGGAATTGGGCCTGTCAGTGCACAAAATTGCCGAAAAAACTGGCAGACACAGGAAAACTATATCCAATTTTCTTCAAAATAAAGAGAAATACGGAATGAACTATAAAGGGGGAAACAATCTAGTAGTTTCCCAAACAGATAAACGGAGAATACTACGGGAAGCATCAAATTCGCATGAGTCGGCTGCTATAAAATAAAGGAAAAAACTAATGTAAAAGCGAGAGTATCCAGTGTGCTAAGAGTTACGACAGAAACTGAAAAAGAAACCGCTCCTTAATAACCTGCGGAAAGAAGCTCGCCTTTTTGGATTGGAATTCGCGATGGAATTATGTCGTTTTTTCAGACGAGAAAAAGTTTAATTTTGAAGGCCCTGATGTCTTACATTTCACTAATTGTAAGATTTATATTTTTTGACCTATCTCTGATGGCGCTGATGAACAAATATTTAATACCCTTATTATACAATACACCCATAAGGTGAAATGGTATATTAAAGTCTCCAAAATGTATGTAATAGGCAGAAGGAAGCTTTCCGATCCCATAAAGTATATATGTGGTATTTTATTTATATTCCGGTTTCGTTGTTGGCATTGATGTTAGTGTTACAATTAATTATTATGGCTTTTACAAAATAAACGGACTGGAGGTCTGTCCCGAAACGTGTGCTCGCTATCGTTGCAAACTTAGAAGTCAGTGTGACCGTCTTTTATTATTATATTCTGCTGGCTTAGCACTACGAACTGGCTTTAGAAACGATGACCGCTTCTGGTTCTTTTATTGTCTGTAGGTGCCTGATCACCGGTTCCTACATTCGGCACTCCTGACGTTTCGTTCGACTCGAATGAAGTTTCCCAAGGTTTCATGAATTCTGCCACAGTGGATGTTTTAGTTGGCCCTTCCGTATCTCCTATTTTTTCAACCTCATATCTTCCATGTTTCTGGACTGATACTACCTTGTACGGCCCAAAGTATTTGCCTTTAAGCTTAAGACCTACCCCGTACTGTGTCCGCTTTATCGCTACTAAATCGTTAGGTCTATATATCCTTTCGATCTTCCGTTTTGCATCATAAGACTTTCGATTTTCGTCCTGTAGGACTTTAATATTTTCAATCGCCCTATCTCGGATCTCTTTTCGTTCCTCATCCAACTCGTTCACTATGCATTCTAAAATACGCTCTCTTAGCTCTGCATCTTCGGCAACTCTCATATCTAAACCTGTTAGTATCTTAAACGAACTCATTTTTGTGCTTCTTGGCTCAGTGTTGTTTATCATTTGTTGTACTTTGCCTACATGCTTATACCAGGTTGCTGGGCTTTCCAAACTCAATTTCGTTAACAGGGGTACAATGATCTTGTGCATTCGTTCGACCTGCCCGTTTCCCCGCGGAACACCAGTTGTAATTAATAAATGTTGTATGTTATTGTCCCTACAATACTGTTCAAACAAATGTGAGGAAACGCCGTTCCCCTATCGGTCACTACTCTCACTGGGTTACCGAATATATTTGCTTGTTTTTCCAAATGATTTACGACTTCCTCTGCCCCGGTACTTCGGGTAGGATATAACCATACGAACTTACTAAAACCATCGACAACTACTAACAAATGATTGTACCTCTTCTTAGTGAGGTCCATCGGCCCCACATGGTCAATATGATATGTAACTAGCGGCTGATCTCCCTTATCAATCGCTGTCAGATACCCTTCTTTTCTACCCATTTTCGCATTTGTTATTATACACTGTACGCAACTCTCAACTAATCGTGTAACTTTTCCTTTCAATTTTCGAATGAAGTATGATTTTTCGACCAATAACTGTGTTTTCTTTGCTGAGAAATGTCCTTGTTTATGGGCAAGTAAGATAATTTCATTCTCCATCTGCTCGGGTACTACGATCAACTGCTTATTGGCATCTTTAAACAAGACCTCATTCAAAATATAGAAATCCTCATACACGCCCTTTTCAACTAGACTTCTTACAGCATTTGTCCAATCATCAACCAATTGAGCTTCTTTCAGACGATGAATAATACTATCCGATATTGAATAACAAGCGACTCGACTCAAAGCATCTACATGCCTCATCTTTGATCCTGACCGATGCTCTAGACTGTAACTAAAATCCTGCAAGAACATGGCCCATCGGGCTACTCTCAAGGGAACTTCCTGTTTTTTCATGGTCATAGTAAATGCATTACAGTCTGTAACTATAGTGAACTGCAAGCCAAGAATGTAAACTCGCCACTTCTTTAGAGCCTCAATTATGGCTAAATCTTCTAGCTCGTATGAATGATAATTCTGCTCACATGCCTTCGTTTTTCGACTCATGTACTGAATTGGATGGAACAAATTATCCTCAGTATCTTTCTGCATTAGAATTGCTCCATAACCATATTTTGACGCGTCAGCCATGGACCTCTGTTTGCGCTTTCGGATTATATAACTTCAATACCGACTCACTCGTTAATGCTGCCTTCAATCGTTCAAATGATATCTCCTCGATCTCGCTGAACACAAATTTACTATCCTTCCTTAGCAAATCGGAGAGTGGCTTCGCCATTAAAGCATATCCCTCAATGAATTTTCGGAAATACGATGTTAAACCGAGAAACCTTTGCACTGTTTTCTTATCCTGCGGTCTTGGGAAATTGTGTACCGACGAAATTTTCTCTTCACTCGGTTTTATTATCCCTTCACTAATCACGTATCCTAGAAAATTGACTTGATTTTGAAGAATCTGACACTTTTTACAGTTTAGCTGTAATCCACTCTTCTCGGCTACCCCCAAAACTAATTTAATTCTTAACATTCCCTCTTCAATGTCCTTGCTTGGAATGATTATGTCATCCATATATACGATCGCTATACCTTTCTGAATCAACTCCTGCATTGCTGCCATCATGAATCTCGTAAAGACCGCTGGAGAGTTTGAGATACCAAACGGTACATATAAGAATTCGTACTGTCCTTTCTGAGTAACAAATGCAGTGAACTTTTGCGAACTTGCTTCTACTGGTACATGAAAATATCCATTTTTCAAGTCCAGTGTAGTAAAAACTTTTCCTCCTTGCAATTGATCAATTACACTGTCCATCAAAACTATCGGAAAATTATCGCGAATTATCTTTTCATTCAATTTTCTATAATCGCAGCACAACCTTTTAGCTCCGTTTGACTTTGCTACCAATACTATAGGGGATGCATACATCGATGTACTATCTAGAATAATTCCCTCCTCAAGCCATTCTTGTATCTGATTGTCTACAATCTGCTGATCGCAGTAGGCCAACCGTCTTGGGTGTTGGTATACGGGAATATCATCTTTCAAAATAATTCTCATTTCAGTCTTCGCATCAGGATTGCGCTTTGGCTTGTATCGCTGAACTATCATTTCGACCTCTTTAGCCTGTTCTTGATTTAAATGAGACAACTCTAAACCGATTTCGTCCTTCCCTTCAAAAACTGTGCAGACATCTTCAAATTGCTTCATCCAATCCTCAACAGATTCAGTCTTTTCTTCTACTACCTTTTGCTCATTGCTAATTAAAAACTGAGTGCCATTTTTTGTTACCTTCATGTCAACACTATCAAGAATCGTTCTTCCCAAAATAGCGTCAAATCCCATGTCCTCATCGGGAACTACATGAAACTCAACTACTATTTTAATTTTGTCGATGATCACCATTAAAGAGAAACTACCAAACGTTAAAATTTTCGCATCTCCTATTCCTACCAAACACTTTCCAGAACCTGATAGTTGTTTAACTCCTAGCTTCCAAAAAACACTTCGACGAATCAAGCACATATCTGCTCCTGTATCTATGAGCCCTTTAAATTCAATATTCTCGTATCTAACCTTCTTTAGTTCTAACCCAGACGGGGTGAACGTACTCGAGCTAACTTCAACTTTGTCATGTTGAATAACATTTGCTTGCTTCTCTCGTTTAATCTGTGTTTCGATGCTACACTGAGCTGCACGATGACCTGGCTGACCGCATTTGAAACACTTTCGATCGAACTTAGGACAATCTTTTCTTAAATGAGTCGCTTCTCCGCAACCAAAACATTTTCTCTCTCGAGCCTGTACTGCCTGTGCTTCACTTGAACCATATGCCTTACTTTCAAATCTGTTTGCTGCCTTGTATGAATCACGTCCCTTCTTATAAACTTCGATTTGAAACTTTAACTCTGAAATATTACGAGCTTGGAATAACATCATTTTGTTAGTTTTTGTATCCGGAATACCTTTAACGAAGTACTCTATCAGACTCTCCTCGTCTACGTCTACCGGTTTCGCAATTTCCATCAATGCATATAAATATTCATTTAGAGTTTCGCCTTTCTTCTGTTGGCGCTGATTCAACTTCTTATGGACTGCAGCTGAAGATATTCTTACACTAAACTCAGCACGAAGAGCTGTTTTCAAGGAGCTCCAGTTTTCAATATTTCTCTGACTCCTTATGAAAGATTTTGCCGCCCCACACAATAACTGTTTTCCATACACAAATAACTGTAACTCATTCCACTGTACCGTGGCTGCACATTCTTCTAGTTCTTCAATCCATTGAGCAATGTTAGGAATATCTGAACCAGAATACTGTGACACGCTGTCCTCAACATCTTTCAAAGTAAACCATGATCTCTCGGGTCTAACTACGTTTCCTGCTGCAATCTCTAGTCCCCCATTCGCTGTTATAACTGACTGATCGTCTGATTCCTCATCTTCCTCCTGCAAACCATAATGGGTGAGTAACCTATTCTGCAAATCTCGTTTCCTGCCAGTCGTAGGGAGCCCTAGTTCGGATAATTTCGATCGCAAAGCCACCACGCTTAGAGCCAGAATCTCTGCAAGCTCCATCTCAATTGCCAAACCTAAAATTACGTACAATTCTTCTAATACTATGTTAGTATTATTTTCTAGCTTTGAAAATTGTTATCAGTTTTCGCTAGTTCTGAATAACATACGCTTTTCCCGTCTTTCGTTGGTCCCAAGTCGCTCTGCTTTGTCGTCGTGTTCTATTGATCGATGTTATTCGTCTTATCGCCAAATTCCATCCGAAATCCTCTCTTAGCAACAATACTGCAGTTTCTCGCCAACCTTCGAGTTGTTGCCACCACGCAGCCGCCACCAGATTTTGATCACACCACCACCACCAACGCAGTTCACTCCTAGAACTCAACGCTAGTTTCTGTTGTCCACCGTCGCCACCAACGCAGTTCACTCCTAGAACTCAACGCTAGTCTCTGTTGTCCACCGTCGCCACCAACGCAGTTCACTCCTAGAACTCAACGCTAGTCTCTGTTGTTAAAGCCGTCGCCACCAGATTTTGTCCACCGCCACCACCAACGCAGTTCACTCCTAGAAATCAACGCTAGTTTCTGTTGTCCACCGTCGCCACCAACGCAGTTCACTCCTAGAACTCAACGCTAGTCTCCGTTGTTCAAGCCGTCACCACCAGATTTTGTCCACCAACACCACCAGATTTTGTCCACCGCCACTACTAACGCAGTTCACTCCTAGAACTCAACGCTAGTTTCTGTAGACTTCAGGTTTCGTTGCGTCCAGCCTTGGCCAACCGCTGTACACTTCTCCAACAGTTAACAAAGCCTCGAAACGTTATTACCACCAACACTGGTAAACTACTGTACACTTCTCCAGCAATTTACACAGCCTCCGTTGTGGCAGCCTTGTATCGATTTTGCAACCTTTAATCAATCTTGCAACCGGAATCGTTGTAGCCACAATCCTCTCTAGCGCCGTACACTTCTCCAGCGCTCTCTATTGTGCACTTCGATCCGTTCCTGCCTTGCCTTTTGATTGTTGGTATATCCCAATGGTACCTTCTTCGGCCAAACCTCACGAATATTTCGTCACGTGCTGCGAAAATTCCAGAACCACCTTTCTGATCAGCTTTCTCACTCCTTCTGCAGTTTCCTTATGTCAGCGTCACTTGCTGTCTCCCTCGTCGGCCAAATTTTTTTCGTTCTTGTTGCTCGCCGATACCGCGCTTTTACTGCAGCTATCTCTCTTCCTCTCACGTGAACGTTTTTTCGAGGCAGCGTCACTTGCTGTCTCCCTCCTTCTTAGAATTTTACAAGTTTTAACGAATTTGTAAAATTCAATAGCCAATATTAATTGTTTCACTTTTAAGCTGCCATCCCGGTTGAGCCCCCAATTTGTGGTATTTTATTTATATTCCGGTTTCGTTGTTGGCATTGATGTTAGTGTTACAATTAATTATTATGGCTTTTACAAAATAAACGGACTGGAGGTCTGTCCCGAAACGTGTGCTCGCTATCGTTGCAAACTTAGAAGTCAGTGTGACCGTCTTTTATTATTATATTCTGCTGGCTTAGCACTACGAACTGGCTTTAGAAACGATGACCGCTTCTGGTTCTTTTATTGTCTGTAGGTGCCTGATCACCGGTTCCTACATATATATTATTGATCGATATAGCCATGTCCGTCTGTCCGTCCGTCTGTCCGTCTGTCCGCCTGTCCGTCCGTCTATCCGTCTGTCCGTCCGTCCGTCTGTCCGTATGAACACCTAGATCTCGGAGACTATAAAAGCTTGAGCCACCAAATTTGGTATGTAGGCTCATGTAGTATGTAGAGTGATCAAGTTTGATTCAAATTTTTGCCACGCCCCTTTCCGCCCCCGCAAATCAGAAATGTTTATCTCAAAAACTATTATAGCTAGAGACACCATATTTGGTATGTATATTTGCTTAGTAAATGCGCACATTTTGTATGTACATATAAAGATTTTGCCAAGCCCCTTTTCGCCCCCGAAATTTGAAAAACTCGATTATTTCCCGTAATTTTCTACCTTCCGGAATCAAATTTGGCAGACTGAAATTTGATACTAATATCCAGAAAAATAATAAATTTGATCAAAATTGGACTAAAAATATCAAAGAAGCTAACTTCGGCAATTGCCTTGCAGTCCTTGGCAATACCTTTTTTACATTTTGAAATTTCTTTCCCTGCAACTCAATTCATCAATACACAAACAAAACATTCAAATTATTACTCTTTTTACTACAATTTTTCTTCTTCTACCATCCAAAGCATCGCACGCATACACATACAGTTCGTGTAGCTTTGCGTCTGTGTGTGTGAATGCATGTGCTTTGTTTGATTTGGTGATGACGTAATAGGGAGCAAGCAGCGCTGCCGGCAGCGCTACAACCGATTTGTATTGACTGTAACTTGTGTTCTATTTATCCGATCAAATTTTGGGATTTGAGATTTTATATCAGAGTCTATTATATTGGTCAATTTCATGTGGATACTCCAATTTTTGCAAAAATAATTGTTCCAGAGCTATATAATATAGTAGTCCGATGGCGACAATTTTTATACTTTATCTCACCCGGGTAATAAAAAGCCTCCAAAAAAAGTTCAACCCGATAGCTCTTAAGATGGCTGAGTAAAACGCCTACGCACCGACGGACAGACGGACATGGCATGGGTCGGAAACGTCTCCTTCTGTGCGTTACAAACATCTGACCAATTTTATAATACCCTCTGCAAGGATATAAAAAGCCAAGTTGTGCATATACATAAACGTTTTTCGATAAGGCCGGAGTTGGCCGTTGGCTAGTGGGGGCGCTAGGGTGCTCGAATGCTTGAGGGAGGGAGATACTAAGATAGCATTTAAGATATGCTTGTAATAAAAAGTTTGTTTAATAAGCTTAAAATATTTGCTTTACTGGTTCATGGTATACCTAAGTCGGCGAGACGACTTACTTACTTCATTTTAAAGAGAATTCACTGAATTATGGTGTTTAAAAATTTCAGTCAATTATTCCAAACGGTTTGGAAAATATTTAACATTTACGGTGAGTAAAAGGGGGGAACTAACCTGATGACGCGCAGTGTATATGCGATATACATATACATATACATATACATATATCGCATATGCATGCGATCTTTAAATAACCTAATCGCGACTACATAAAAGAATTTTTACACTCCTTTGTGAACTTCAATATATATGTATAAGTAAAAAAGGTGTACATAATTAACTATCTTGTCTTTCCAAAAGAAAAACAATATAGTGTTTTGTTTGAGTAAAAAGCGGGGACTTTATTCGATGGATGAATACTTAAAACTGAAGTACAAAAATGACTTATAGTAATAATAATAGGCTAAATTTCTGAGACCTTCAGTGGCGTGATCGATATTGATGCGATTTGATTGGCCCGAATTTTAATGCTGAATTAGCGTTCTCATGCTTTTGATTTTTAGGGGGACAATTATTATTACAAGTGTTCAATTGTTTATTAATAAAACGGATTTTATTTGTCCTGTGTTTTAATGATGAGTTAACGTCACACGTTTTAATTTTGAGGGGGACAATTGTTATTGCAAGTTTTCACAAAACGGAGGTTTACTGTTGTTGGAGGAGACGTCATCGTTAACTTAGATTTGTATATATTAAAATTTCTTATATTATTTGTTTAAGATTATCGGAATTTCTACCACTGTATTTACATTAACATGTTCTAAAAGCTTCTGTTACATAGCTCATGAAGAGCTTCTAACTCATGAGACCGAAATATAAAAAGGACTTCTTACTGGAATTCGAAGACGAGAAGACTTATTTTTTCTACTCCACTCCACATGCTATTGAGCATTGGAGTTTTGTACCATCTGCAACTGGGCAGATCAAACATTGGCGACCGTGACAGGACTTTTGCACTTCGCAAGTCCCAACATAAAACCTTAAAAACTATATAAAGTCGTTTTTTCGTTCATTATATTGCATTCATCGTTACATCATCTTGGACAGTCATCATTGGACTTTTCAGCTTACATCATCATCTTGGAAATTCATCATTGGACTTCTTCATCATTACATAATCATCTTGGATAGTCGTCATCGGACTTCTTCATCATTGGCCTTTGCAAGATATATCATCGTGGGACATTTACATTGGAGCCCTATCATAACCTAAGTCAACTTGAGTGTGCAAATTTACATTATCAATTTTCACTCAAACTTTAACTCAATTGCCACTCATTAGCGATCGTAAAGCTTTCACATGCTGTACCCTCACATGTAAAACACTCGTAAGCTTTAACACGTGCTAAGTATAAAGCACAGCGGAGTAAGTACTCAAACTGTCATATAGAGAAACGATCTACATATTAAAGCTCACTTATTAAGCTCTTGAGTGAAACTTATTGCATTTGAGTGTTTTTATTAAAACCAGAACTCGTTTAGCTTACGTTTAATTCATTTCTAACTTGCTACATTTCTATCGTTAAGGGCCCAAAATGTCTCCACCAGTTGAAACGCAGCTTCTACCTCTTAGACAACAACGGAATCAACTGCAATCTAATATTCAAAGTTTAAGAGCTAGAATCGATCTTGAAAATGATCCTATTATATTAGATTGTCAGTCTCAAATTGTTGAGTCGTATTTTAAACAGGCATTACAAGTTCTAACCAATATTGAGAAGCTAGATCCAGCAGACGCGAATCGGGCAGAAATAGAAAATCTTTTCATAGAAACAAAGGCGATCATATTACGGCGCATCGGCGCAAGTAAGAAGGAAAAACCAGAAGAACTTAGTTTCTTTAATTCATCGACTTATCATGGTGGACATCATAATCGGCTTCCATCCCTCAAATTACCTAAATTTGACGGCAAATATGGGGAATTCAAAAAAATTTATTACTTCATTTACAAATATGGTGCATGAAGATAACTCATTATCCAATGTGGACCATTTCTTACGTCGTACCGCATTCGAAGCAAAGTTCCTTACAAAACATATTTGGCCATATTTGTTTGCTTTTCTTCAAAAGCTATTCATACAGAACTAATCTCAGACTTATCTGCTAATAATTTTATTCTCTGTTTGAAGCGATTCATCGGACGACGTGGTATACCCAAAAGGATTTATTGTGACAATGCCACCAACTTTGTCGGAGCATGTTCGCAACTTGAAGGCTTCAAACGGCAATTCTGTTCAGAACTAAATGCAAAAAATTTGGAGGAATTTAGCCGAAATGCCGGCTTTGAATTCATATTCATTCCACCGCGTGCTCCCCATTTTGGAGGCTTGTGGGAAGCCGCAGTTAAGTCAATGAAGACTCTGCTCATCAAAAATTTGACCTCTTCTCATTTGACGTATGAAGAGCTTCAATCGATTGCAATTGAAGTGGAGGAGATATTGAATTCCCGTCCAATATCCATTCACAGCGATGATCCCAACGACGGGGAGGCTCTGACGCCAGCACACTTATTGATCGGATGCTCACTTCAAGCGATCCCTGAACCGGTAGTAAATGACTCAAAACTTTCGTATCTATCTCGTTGGCAAAGGGTGACTTATCTCAAGCAACGCTTCTGGGAACTCTGGAAGCGCGACTATGTACATCAGTTACAAGAACGCTCTAAGTGGTTGCATCCCGAAAACAACATAGCAAGGGATCAATTAGTTCTCATCCATGAAGACAATCTTCCACCGCAATGCTGGATTACTGGTCGTGTGGTCGAAGCCATACTTGGTGCAGATGGAAGGGTCAGAGTAGCCGATGTTCGCACCAAGAAAGGAATTATTCGTCGCCCAATCTGCAAACTTGCTCCATTGCCTTTGAGAGATGATGTTTATGGAAATTGAAGGAGTCACACTTCATCCTTCAATTGGGGGAGTATGTTGGAGGAGACGTCATCGTTAACTTAGATTTGTATATATTAAAATTTCTTATATTATTTGTTTAAGATTATCGGAATTTCTACCACTGTATTTACATTAACATGTTCTAAAAGCTTCTGTTACATAGCTCATGAAGAGCTTCTAACTCATGAGACCGAAATATAAAAAGGACTTCTTACTGGAATTCGAAGACGAGAAGACTTATTTTTTCTACTCCACTCCACATGCTATTGAGCATTGAAGTTTTGTACCATCTGCAACTGGGCAGATCAAACAACTGTAAAGTTATAAATTTTAGGGGGCGAAAAATTTATAACTTATTGGGTATTGACGTTGGATATATGACTCCCACATCCTAAAAAAAATATCCTGTCCTCAGGCGGATACATTGGGATATAGCGAGATAAAAAGATTAAAGTATCAATATTGTCAATACTTTGGGACTCAACTTTTTTAACAATTTTTTCTGTGGGAGCACGATTATTATTTGATCGAAAATGCTTAAGTATTAGTTCTTGCGGCATTGCCTTAAACTTATATATTAAGTGTGTAATCAAACTTATTATAGTAATTATGAAAGTGGTTAATGTAATACGTAGTTTGAAATACAGTATAATATTTTGTGTGTTCGTTAATTATCTCTTTTGTTTGGATAAAGAAATAGGTTCTAGCCTGGTGATATTTTTTGTTACATAAATGCTTTGTGTTAAAGAACCAATTGTCATTTTATTTATATTTCTCCATATTTCATAGTCTAAGTCTCATGAATGATCTTGCACATCTTACAATGCTTTTGTTTTTGTATTTTTATAAGTTTTTCTGGAATTTGCTGGCGCCAGTCTGATACTCTCTGTCTCTGTCAGCCTATATGACCTAAGTAGATGCGTAAGAATTGAAAATTTAGTAATAAGGAAGCAAACGAACGATCAAGACGTGTTCTAGCAGTGGCAGACACAGTTCAGCACAGTTACAGTGAAAAATAAAGTGAAGTTCTTATGAGATACTAAACAAACTGGTTTATCTATCATCACTTTGGATATAGTCAAGCAATGAATTTATTATTGATATTTCGTTTAATTGTAAGGCACAATCGTAAATTTTTATTATGTTATTGCCTTCTATAATTTTATTTATTTATTTATTTATTTATTTACGTCAACTAAGTCAGCAGTCGACGAAAAAGTTTAAGCTAAAATACAAATAGTAATTAATTCATTAAGGTAGCTTAGCTATATGCACAACATCCCCGACCCGATGGAGGTGTTTTATTTGCAACAAGGTGCCAGCTATGCCCCGATTCACAGCCAATGTGGTCAGGGATGAGTTGCAGCCAATCAAATATCCAGTCCAGAATACTTTCAGTGGTTACGCTGTAGATAATTAAAAAGTATAGCGCGAAGAGAAGTGACAGATAGATGAGGAGAAATAAGGTGAGAAAGGTTGTTAAAAGATTGGCAAAGAACACGAAGAGGTTCGTGAAGAGAGTAGTTATTCAAACATCTACTAAGGTGAAGAGGAAAAAAGTTTCTGGTCCGACGTGAGGGAACACAAAAATATAGCGTATCTAGTAAATTGGTAGAACTGACTTCGCCGTTGACTACTTTATGTAGAAAGAGAATCCCAAATACGAGCCTACGGTTGTAAAGTGAAGGAAGATTAATAAGAAGAAGTATGTCAGAATAAGAAGGTAGGCGAAGATTCGGGTCCCAATTAAGACCGCGTAACGCAAACTTAAGGAATTGCTTCTGTACCGATTCAATACTACGCTGGTGAACATCATATTGAGGGTTCCACACTGGTGAGCAATATTCTAGAGTAGGGCGAACTAACGAAGTGTATAAAACCTTTGTCACATATGGATCATCAAATTCTTTGGCCCAACGTTTAATGAAGCCAAGAAGACTGCATGCTCTATTAACAATTGAAGATATATGAATATTAAAAGAAAGTTTTGGGTCAAACATAACGCCTAAGTCTTTAAATGATGGTACACAATCTAACAGAACAGACTTAATAGAGTATTGAGCTAGGAACGGCGACAAACGACTGAAAGTCATAAAAGAGCATTTAGAGGCAACACAGAACGCATCGAGATCTGATTGCAAGTACTGTTGGAAAGAAGGATCATTATATGAATAGCAAATCTTCACGTCATCCGCAAACATGAGCACGCGTGAATGAGCCAAGGCCAAAGGCAAATCGTTTATAAACAAGGTAAATAACAGTGGGCCCAGATGACTGCCTTGGGGGACACCTGACGTAACTCGAACAGTTTTAGATATCGAGGAACGAAAAGACACCTTTTGGGTTCTGCCAATAAGATACGACTTTAACCAAGCCAATAGTTTCGGGGAAAAACCCATGATGTTAAGTTTCATGAGAAGGAATGATCAACCGTATCGAAAGCCTTACTAAAGTCAGTATAAATAACATCAGTTTTACACTTTTTACGGAAGCCATGGTGTACAAGGGTAGTCAATTCTAAAAGGTTGGTAAGCGACGAACGACCTTTCATGAAGCCATGCTGACAAGCAGAAATAGCGGATCTGGATAGGTGTTGAAGGGAAGACGTAATAATTTTCTCAAACAGCTTAGGTATTGCCGAAAGTTTGGCAATGCCACGGTAGTTAGAAATATCCGATTTGTTACCCTTTTTAAAAAGCGGAATAATAAAAGACTCCTTCCAAATATCAGGGAAGCGACAAGTCTCACTCGATATAAAGAATAACCGAGATAAAGGCTTAGATAGGGAAATCGAACACATTTTAAGGATGCAACTAGGTATATTATCAGGCCCGGGTACGAAGGAAGACGTCATAGATGACAAGCTAGAGATAATACAGTCTTCAGTAATATTAGGAAAAAACATACAATTTAAATGTGGAATTGTGAAGGGATAAGGTGTGGGATCCGAAGCAGTAGAAGAATAAGTCGACTGAAAGAATTTAGCAAACAGATCTGCAATATCTGAATCACAATTAGCAGTCTGGTCATTAAGTCTGAAGGTGGAAGGTAGTAAATTAGAGCGTCTTTTGGAATTAACAAAGTTATAAAATCTTTTGGGGTTCTTATAAAATTCAACCTTACAGCGAACGATATAATTATTGTAGCATTGAGTATTTAAAAGGCAAAATTGAGATTTGGCTACACAATAATTTGCATAGTCAAGTCGCGAACCAGTTTTTTTAAATCTTTTAAAATATCTCGATTTAATGTTACGGAGATTAGAGAGCCTACGTGTGAACCAGACTGGCGCACTGGAGACGGTAGAGACATTCACATAAGGAACGCATTTATCAATTAGAGAATTAAGAGCAGAGTAGAAAAAATTTAGTGCACAATCTATATCACAGCACTCAAATAGAAATGACCAATCAAAAGAGAAAATAAGGCTGTTAAGAAGATTGAAATTTGTTTTACGAAAACATCTGCGACGAGAATTTGAGATGTTATTGAATGAATTATTAACGGAATTGTAAGAAATAGTAATTTCAATGGTAGGGTGATAAGTATCTTCAGGATTCACTAGGGGCTGTGTTTGTGATACAGCACTAACAGTAGGATCAGAGACAAAAACAAGATCGAGGATTCTTTTAGAAGAGTTAAGAAAAGAATTCAACTGATATAGCGGACATTCAAGTAGGCTATCAAGAAAAACATGTTGAGATGAAGGAATTAAGAAAGATAGATTATCATCAGCAAGCCAAGAAACATTAGGCAAGTTAAAATCACCTAAAGCTATAAAAAAATCATCAGCATGGTGCATGTAGATCATCATATCAGAAGCTGGAGGAATGTATGAACAAGAGATATATAAGCTAAAGTTAGAACATGTAACTTCGACGCAAATAAACTCAACACCTAAGGGGAGATCAATCGGCACAACACTTGAGCACAGATTCGAGTTGACTGCAATGAGTACTCCGCCGCCACGACGACCAACACGATCAAGCCTATAAGAAATAAAGTTATTAGAAAGAATTTCATTATCCAAAACAGAGGAGTTAAGCCAAGTTTCAGAGAAAGCTAATATGTCAGCCGAAAAGGTTTGGCTATCGCAGAATAGTTTCGAGAGCTTGGTAAGAAGTCCTCTTACATTTTGATAGTGAATGCAAAGACTAGACGTTATTAGTTTTTTGAAGCAGAAGATACATTAGGAAGGTGGACAGGCATAGGGCGGGAGCGCTTATTGGGCGCAAATTCGTGTACAACTAGGCCCTCTGGCCAAAAGTTAGGGTCAACCATAGCTGAGAAATACTCATTTGGTACAGTAATTTTAAAAGAGGAGATTTCGCGAGGCCTAGAAAACTTAAACTTTTGAATTAAAACCTTAGCAGGGCATATATTACCAATGTAAGCTGCCACAGACGATTCAGAAGTATCTGGAGCAAGCCTAGAGATAAATAATTGTTTACGATGAGGCACTACAGTTAGTGGAGGCGGAGGAGCATTGGGATCCGCAAGTGATTGAAAGCCAGCATGATCCAGTAATTGATCAGAGTTCCCGTGAGGGATAGATTGAGGTACACCAGGGCTTGTAGTGGGTACATCAATCTGAAAAGAAGAGCATAAAGAGGGACAAGAAGATGGTGTAGGCGAAAGTAAAATGGGAGAAGATGTAATAGAAAGTGCGGGCGACTGCTTATGAGGCAACTCAAGGGTACATTTCTTGGGCAATTCCTTAGAAGGTGGATCAAACTTGAATTGCGACAATAAATTTATGCTAGAGTCACACTCATTAGACAGCTGTTTGGCCATTTTATTTAGAGAAAGAAACTTTAAACGAAGATCCCTGTACATTCGGCTAAAATCAAGCTGCTGGCTGGCACAAGATGGGCAAGTCCAGCGCATTAAGCCAAGCTCAGGCTTAGACACAGACAAACCAGAAAATTTGTCGTAATCACGGCCGTTGAGGCCAGCACATTTTAAGTGAATAAGATTGTCGCAAAGCCAACACGATATTGCTCTATACTGATCGTCAAAACGATCAGAATGCTTGCAATTGGGTAGACAACAAGCCATTGAAAAGCCAAAATAAACACAAGGCAAAAAAAAAAACAAAAAAAATATATATAAAAATTTAAATAAACAGCACAAAGATAATTATCGATAAAAAATCAATAATTACAAATAAAACAAAGAGACAGCTAGAGTACACAGCACAAGAGAGAGTGCAAGAACAGTTATAAGACGAGCTTTGAGAGGCGGCCTTAGAAAAGTAATTACGCGGGAGGGAAGCTGAGCACAAGCACAAAGCAGAGAGAACAACAAAACCACTAGCACTGATGGTATGATGGGGGCGATGAGGGGAGCAACTGCAGAAGCAATGACGGGAGAGAACAATAAGAAAAAAATAAAAACAATTTAGATGCACCAAACACTAATCACAAAAAAGAAAAAAACAAAACTGTTTAATTTGGCGAATTATGCAAATAAAACACAAGGGTTTCAAGCAAATGAGACCAGCGAAAACGAAAACAAACTAGGCACAATTAAAAATTGGGAAAAAACAATATATATTAATAAAACTCAGGAGCTAAGCAAAAACACGACCGTCACGTCAGAGAGCAGAAGCTTTTCTTAAGTCGTTGTTTTCGCAATTTTCATTAGTTTCGTTTTAAATTCCATATTACAATTATGTTTGGTTCAATGTAATTAGTTTGAAAATTCTTACATATATGTTTTGGTGTATTTTTAAGATGGGATTTGATTTAAAATGCCTATTTCACATTCATTAGTTTCTATTTGTTTTGTATTTTTATTGAACAAAGTTTTGTTATCAACATAGGATTTATCGTATAAATTTTCTGTCAAAATATTTTTATTTTCATCTGGATAAGGAAGTATCTCAAAGATACTTCCTTTCTTGAAGAATGTTTGAAATGATAAATATCTCGTTCGAATTTTTGTTTTCAATAGTTTTTCCGAATTAACATGACTAAAGCGATAATGTTTTAAAAGTTTTGGGTTGAAAATTCCTAATCTAGTGAGCTGCATGCCCATTTCTATGTCTTCAATGTATTCTGTGAAATGCTCAAAATTAAACATTAGAACTTCTTATTTTACTGATTTTTCCTTTTTTTCCTTGAGGTTGTTTATTACTTCTAAACCTTTATTTATAGTGTATATTAAGTAATTTAGTTCGATTGATTGATCAAGAATACCAAAAAGATGTTTGTATCTTGAACCAATTCTGTTAATTAGTCCTCGTTTGCTATGTTTTACAATTTGTATTCCATTAATTTCCCAACTTAGTTTTTCTGTTGAGTATTGAATATGGATTATGTCTTTAAATTGTTATGTCTAATGTCTATTAGCGTTAAATTCACTCTTAAATAAAACTTAAATGTCGATTTTAATGTTAAGATCGTATTATTTTAATAAAGGCGTGTTGGAATATGGGAAAATCTTGTTCATTATGAAAATATAATACAGTTTTCTTACTGCAAATGTATCTTTTGATTATATCCCTCGCGAAAGCATTGGTCATTTCTTTGTATGTCATTTTGATATTTGATTTGTGGAAATACGTTGTTCTTTCTGCTTTGTCTTCTGAACCTCTAATGAATTATATTTGCCTTTTGAAATAATTAATGGGTTTTTCTACTATTGGAATGTAGTTTTCATTATCCTCATGAGCACTGTGTATTGTAGCTGTGGTGCTTTCTGTAGATCCTAAGAAGTTTCCATCTGTTTTAATTATGGAAAGAGCATTTGCTAGGTGATTGTCTTTTCCTGGTAAGTATTTTATTTTGTAATCGAATTCGTTCAATTTTATCCTTCATCTCTGGAATTTCATGTTAGGTTCTTTGAAATTGTGCAACCAGACAAGGGGTTTATGATCACTTAGGATTTCAAAATGTCTACCAAAGTGGTATGGCCTATAATATTTGTGTTTAAGATTAAATATCCTGGTCAGCTGAAATGGCTTCACCAAATCAGATTGACCAAAGAAATATACAAATCGAAACATAAACATAAGTAAGTCATAAAATTCATATGACAATTATTGCTTAAAACCAAACACACATGCATCCGCACTCTGTCGACACTTAACACTTAAGACCACAACGTCGAATTATCAAGTCGCCAAAACGCTGAGCATGAAATATAAACAAATTTTCAACCCCGAAGACGTGGCATTAGAATAAGCATTTTTAAGAACATTTGTCGCCTCGAGTGTCGAGCCTAGATTCTAAGAGTTCATTTATATATATAACAATTTTTCCAATAAAATCAGTTCATATTTTGAATTTAACGAATGAAGACTGGGTTATTTTCCTTCTCTCCGGGAATCCCTATTCATTTTGGTCCTTCGAAAAAAGGAACTCTGTAGTTTTCCCCCACCAGTGGTTAAACACTCATGAATCAGTGCCTTTAACTCTGAATTCTTATGCAAGTGTTAATGCTAAGATCACCTAAAGGTAGCAAAAATAAAATAACTCTGTTCTCCCCCACCAGTGGTAAGAGACAGTGTATAAAACGAAAAAGCAAAATATTGCTTAATAAATAAAGAAAAAATAAAAAGTGTGTGCGACCGAGTTAAATAAAGGCAGTTTGGCTAGTCGAGAAAACTGCAATAATTTAGGCGGCGGTAAAAAAAATAATTACAGAATTGGTGTGTGGCGTATTCGAAGCCCTAATATCGAAAAAAAAAGTTAAAGTTAAAAGTGTATATGTATGTAGTTGCAAGTCGGCAATTACAAACAGCAGCAGAGCAACAAGATAGTTGCAAAGAAGAGGCTGCTAATCCGAGAAAATCTGGTGCGATGACCGGCACCGGTACCGCCTGCGATCATGGGCCCAGGACAACAGCAGCTGAGCAACGATAAAAAAAAAAGAAGTAGAATCATCACATGGCGGAATGGACACACATGGCCTGGAAAAAAAATGAAGTCTGAGTGAGTAGAGGTGATGAGCAATGCCAAGACGTAGCGGCTAAAACAAAGGAAAGCCGAACTCCTTTAGCTACTGTTTGCCACCAACACAACAATTAGTTGGGCGAAGGCAAATAAATTACAAGCTGAAATAGACAAAATCGAGCTGATTCAGCAAAACTTAAAGCAAAAAGGCTCAAACTCTACAGAAATTACGCCTAAAAATATAAAAGTAATTAATACATACGAATCCCAAAAAGCAGAACCCAAGAAGAAAATCCAGATCACACCAGAGAAGAAGTGCCCGGCGGACTGCCCTGGACCATTATATTCGCCATATTGTGAGTACACCTGTGTCAAGAGGACCAGCATCGGCGCCCCAACAGCCTGTGCGAAGACCAGCACCAGCACCGTCTAGTGCGACAAGCTAGACCCGCAGCCAAGAGATCTGAGAAGTCAGCATCGGCGCCCCAACAGTCTGTGCAAAGACCAGCCCGGCACCGTCTAGCGCGACAAGCTAGACCCCGGCGCCTGTGCGAAGACCAGCACCGGCAACGTCTTGCGTGACAAGCTTGACCCGGAATGCAGTAGGACCGGTAGCGCTACAAAGAGCTCCCAACAATCAAACACATCATAAATTAAAATTGTTTGCAAAAAAGAAATATGTTACTCTGTTAAACTGAGAAATAATTGCGTTGCTCGGTCTAGAGTGTGGTCCGTAAAGCCACACGCCAAATAGATAGAAGATCACTGCGATGATCGAGTAGGGAAAGTAAAAAAAATATAAAATTGATTAAAAAAAAAAATTAATTTTATTTATAAGCAAGTTGCCCGTTGAAGGCTTAATAATAATGTAAAAACATATATAAAAAATTCATTCATATAAATAAATACATAAAAAGAAAATAAAAAAAAAACATCAATTTATTGTAAACATATTTACATACACCATACAAAATGTTTCTTAACAAAACTGAAAAGTTGTTAGGAAAGCAGTTAGAGTTGCATACCAGGATAAGGCAGTTAGAAGCACTAGATCCCACAAACATAACTAGCAGAGATTAGGAATCGATGGTTACCTAATCATAACAAATTGCTACTGCAAGGGAATTTCGATCATCAGTATTTCACAGATAAAATACATGAAGGAATGTTAAAGATAGTTGACAAAATAATAGCTACAGGAGAGTCAGAAAAACCAGGCACTAGCAAGTCAGTGTTAGTTCCAGCAGAAGCGAATATGTCAGAAATGTTTGATGATAGCAAAGGAGAGTCGCGAGGGAATGCGACCTCCAGTTATGAAAACGTTAGTGGTAACCACGAGATATTTATGGATAGAGTCCGACAGCTTCAGGAATATTTGGATAGGGTAACCAAAGATTCACGCACTATAGATAATTCAACAGGCAATGAGGCATGCACAATATATATTAATAAGATCAATTATTTATGGGAGAAAGTACAGGCGTGCCAGGTTGTGTTGAAAGATGCAAAATTTAAAAATACTTCGGAGGATTTAGAATTCGATGTTTGGAATTCTGTATCCGTGTTAGAAATGAAGATAAACAATTAGGAAAGTAAAAATGAGAATGTAACCGTGAGAGGCGAACTACCGGTGTTGCCGAAAAAACAGGTACCCACGTTTTCTGGAGAACCTAGAGAATGGGACCTGTTTTTGGAATTATTTGCGGAACTGATTGAAAAAAGAGGAGCATGGTAGCTCATCTATTGTCAGGTTCAGCTGATAACTATAGTGCTGCTTTGTAATTGTTAAACAAGCGGTATGAAAATAATAGAAGGGTATTTTCCGAACAATTAAGTCGGATCGTTGATTTACCGATGATCAACAATGATTCCGAAAACAGTGTTTGAGTGATTGACATAGTTAATGAGTCAGTTTACTTAATTAAAATAAAAGCAAATTTGTCCGATGAAGTTGACGTAATATTCGCACAACTCCTACTAAGGAAATTTGATAGAGAGACTCTACAATTATATAAGAGTCAAATTAGAAAAACAAAGCAGATACAATTGCTATCTGATGTCATGGAATACTTGGAGCAAAGATATTGCTCGCTATGTGCCATGAGGAAAGAAGAGAAAAAACGGCTACAAACTGTTTTAAATTATGCGGAAGTCGAAGATAAATGTCCGATTTGCAAAATTGTTGGGCACAAAGCATATAAATGCTATAAGTTTAAAGGATTGACACCTACTGAAAGGTATGAAATAGCCAAAAAAGTGCAGCTATGCATAAGATTCTTGAACCATTCAAGCAATAAGGTGTGCACTAATGAAATGGTTAGTTTATTGTGCAGTAAGGAACACCATATCTTACTCCATTTTGAAGAAAAACAGGAGAGAGTTAATACTTGTGTAACCGCACAACTAACGCTGTTGGCTACAGCTGTAATACAAGTAAAAAATGTAAATGGAGGATATAAGACTCTACGAGCCCTTATTGATTGTGGTTCACAGAGCACCATGTTGTCTGAAGAGGCCGCTCAAATATTAAAATTACCTAAAATTAAACAATATACAGAAATAAGTGGCGTGTCCTCAATAAAATCCAATAAATCAAAATATAAGGTAAAATTACATGTCAAGACGCAAAATCCTTGGAAAGGACATCTTAAGGTTGAGGCAATTGTGGTGCAAAAGTTAATGAAAGCTCTTCCATTAAAAATAGCAGACGTGGATATGACAAAATGGCAAACTTACGTGCTAGCTGATACTACCTTTAATAAACCTGGTAGGGTTGATATAATAATGGGGGTAAACGTATATACCCAAATCTTAAAAAGGGGAACTACAAAGATTGATGGCCGGCTAGGTCAAAATACTCAATTTGGATGGATCGTCTCGGGATGCACCAAATCAAATAAGAATAAATCTGTGGTGGCAGCAACAACAGATGTCACATATTTTGAACAACGTTGGAAGGAGAGGAAAGGTAAATTTCAAAATAAAAACAACACAATTCTATACATACAACAGAAAAACTCAAGAAATAAATTAATGGCTCCCGGCAGGACCTCACATTGGAGGTAAAGTGAAAATTGGGGAACAAAAAGTATATGTCAATTAAGTGACTAATAAGTCAAAGCCTACTAGATAGTTGACAGGCATGTCCAATTGTAGCCCTGGCATTACCTTTGCAGCGGCTGCAGACTGACGTCTGGAATGTTGCTGGGAATGTTGACTTTGCAGGATGACAATCATCTTTGCCTTGGCAACATGTTTAGAAACAAATTGGTCAATCTGTCATCAGGTCAGGTCCTATATAAAGGGGAGCCTCGGGCTAGAGAGCTCAGTGAAGAAACCCCCCTGGGAACTAGCCGTACAGAAAAAGTATAAGTGAAAAGTAAAAGTGAAAAGTAAAAGTCTAAGTGAAATAAAAAGTACTAAGTGAACGTTTCCAGTTGAAAATATGAGCGAGGCGAGCAAGAATCCTGACGTCCCGACAAGCGAGGCGGGCAAGAATCCTGACGTCCCGACATCAGAAATGGGATTGGCGCCACCCCCTATATTTACTGACGAACAGTGGCGAGTAATTTTGAAAATGCAAAATCAAAATATGTTGGAGTTTGTAAGGACAATGCAAGCTTCAACTTCAGAACAACAACAGAAGCGTGAGGTCACATTGCCGAAATTTTCTGCCAACGCCGCAGGCGTAGACGCTTCAAAGTGGTGTGCGACTGCAGATGTCATACTAACTGAACAGCCCCTAGAAGGAAGCAAGCTCATTATGACGTTAAGTAATGCGATGGAGGGCAGTGCATCCCAATGGCTAACAGAAATCTCCTACCCTGGCATGAAGTGGAGCGAGTTTAAAGAATTGTTCCTTCATCGATACAAAAGCGATGAAACACCAGCAGCGATGTTTTTGAACTTGTTAAGCAGTCGTCCGGCTAATGAAGAGTCCTTGGCAGTATATGCTAGCCGCTTGGTCTCATCGCTAACTACGGCCTGGAAGGACAAAAACATATAGGGAGATCGCCGTTTCTGTTGCGCTTGCAACTGGCAAATGTGGACCGCCGTTTACAACGAATTGTATTCACTTCAAGGGTGCAAACAAGAAGTGATCTGCAATCGGAGTTGAAGGCTTACAACTTTCAAAAGCATCGCGATTCCGGCCGTGATATCAGCCCTGGACCTGACAATAAAAGGCGAAAATTTGTGAACCTTGCTGTGCCATTTCTGCGGACAAGTCGGACACAAAATAGCAGAATGCAGGAAAAAAGCGCGACAAGAGGCCGAGGCGAAAACCCAACGAGAGAAGACCCGTGTTACCTGCTTCAAGTGTGGCCAACCCGGGCATTTTGCGAACCGATGCTCTGTAAGTGACGTTGCAACAAAACAAAGGCATGAAAACCAGTGCTTTGTGTCTGAGCCAACATGAGTCATGTTACATCGAGGTAAGAGCTACCCAATTTGCTTCGACTCTGGTGCCGAATGTTCCTTGGTACGAGAAAAGATAAGTGGCAGATTGTCCGGAAAGCGCATGAATAACATAGTAATGCTAAAAGGTATCGGCGATGCCGGCATTTATAGTACTATACAAATTCTCAGTCAGGTTATCATTAACGAAAACATGATAGAAATATTATTTCACGTTGTTCGAGATGAGGACTTGAAGCGCGATGTCATAATTGGATGTTTCAATGTTGTGTTTAAATTTCTAAAATCAAAATCTGTAAATATTTGTGCCGTTAATGATTCTCCAATTAATCTTGACGAAAGTGATACTGAATTGGCTGATGCTGATAAAAGCAGATTAATAAATTTAATTAAAAATTATACCTCAGCATTTTCTAAAGGGATCCCAAACACAAGAGTTAATACAGGAGAAATGAGAATTCGACTAATTGACCCCAACAAAACTGTGCAACGTCGGCCGTATAGGCTCAGTCCAGAAGAGAGAGAGATAGTACGCGAGAGGTTAAGAGAGTTACTTAGGTGTAACATTATCCGCCCAAGTTGTTCTCCGTATGCCAGTCCTATGTTGCTTGTAAAAAAGAAAAATGGGTCCGATCGTTTATGTATTGACTACCGAGAATTAAACTCAAATACCGTTGCTGACAAATACCCTTTGCCGCTCATTAGTGATCAGATTGATAGGTTGCGTGGTTCATATTACTTTACTTGTTTAGATATGGCTAGTGGTTTTCACCAAATTGCAATTCATCCCGATTCCGTTGAATATATTGCATTTGTGACTCGAAGTGAAAGCAGGCGAGATTAGGACAAACTCACAGAAGATTACTGCATTAAGTTTATTACCACCTCCGCAGACTGTTTCCAGTTTGCGACAGTTTATTGCTTTGGCTTCCTACTTTCGCAAGTTGTACAATATTTTGCCAAAATAATGAAGCCACTCTATTCTCTTACATCGGGAAAAGGAAGTATTGTCTGGGATGTTGAACTCGAGAATGTTCGAAAAAAAATAGTAACTGTCCTTACAAACGAACCTGTTTTGGTAATTTTTGACCCACAATACCCCATTGAGTTACACACTGACGCCATGTGGATATGGTGCAATACTCCTACACCGTATTAATGGGAATCCTCATGTGGTGGAATATTTTAGCAAAGTAACTTCGCCCTCTGAGGCTAGATACGAGTTGGAAACATTGGCTGTGGTTGCTTCTGTAAAACACTTTCGTCATTATCTGTTTGGACGAAAGTTTGTGGTATATACTGATTGTAATTCGCTTAAGGCTTCACGGACAAAGATAGACTTAACACCAAGAGTTCATCGCTGGTGGGCCTATCTGCTTCTTACGGAGCAGAAATTAGATCCAGAGATTGTAGAAATAGTTCGCAAGCTCAATTCTAACGAGCAACAAGACGATTTAGTTAAATCCTATGATTTAAGGAAAGGTATCTTACATCGCAAGATTCAAAGAAACAGTAGAACACGTTGTCTACCGGTGGTGCCACGAACGTTTAGATGGTCCGTGGTAAATCAAGTACACGAGTCAATTATGCACCTTGGTTGGCAGAAAACTCTTGACAATGAAATTGAAATTTGTACACCTTTATCACACCCTTAAAATAGACACAGAAAGCTGCGTTAAGGCAGCATTTCCGTTAGAAATGTTGATAGGAAAAGAGGCTCGACCGATAGAGTTAATTCCACCAGTGGACACAGAAATTGAGATTGATTTGAACAAGGTTCGGACTCGTGCCAGTGATAAGATGAAGAGTTTGGCTGAGTATGATAAACAACGCTTTGACAAAACTAAGGCCACGGTTGTAAGGCATGATGTTGGTGACTATGTTCTGCTAAGAAACGAGGAGAGACACCAAACGAAATTAGACCCGAAATTCAAGGGCCCATTTTTGGTTACTGAAGTCCTGGAAGGGGACAGATATATGTTAAAATCGCTAACAAATAAACGGCTTTACAAATACTGTCATGAAGACACTAGAAGAATTCCAGATGGTAAAATTCCTGATGAATTGGATATTGATAATGAAAATCAGAGCTTATCAGAGAATATAATTGAGACTGAGAGTGTCCCGTCCAAGTGAGACGATGAATTAAATTTATTATTTTGTTTTATTTGTATTTTTTATATATTGGACATTCATTTTCTGGCGCACGTTCATTTGACAGTTAAGCAAATACTTTGTTATTTTGTTAAAATCGCATAGTGCAAGCACAATGATTAATTGTTTTGTTAAAATTTAAGTATATATTTGAATTTTGTTAAAAAAAAAAAGAAGAAGAAGATACTCTGTATGGTATGGTTAAGAATAAAACTTAAGTTCAGTTTATGTTATGAAACTCAAAATGTGTCTCTGAACTTGATATTTGGTCATTACACGAGGATGTGTGAATGGCAGAATGGTTATCCGTCTAGGAGAGACGATGTTTTGTTATCCGTCTAGGAAAGACGATGTTTTGTTATCCGTCTAGGAGAGACGATGTTTGGTTATCCGTCTAGGAGAGACGACGGTTATCCGTCTAGGAAAGACGATGTTTTGTTATCCGTCTAGGAAAGACGATGTTTTGTTATCCGTCTAGGAGAGACGATGTTTGGTTATCCGTCTAGGACAGACGATGGTTATCCGTCTAGGAAAGACGATGTTTTGTTATCCGTCTCGGAGAGACGATGTTTGGTTATCCGTCTAAGAGACGATGATCGAGTTACGTTTGGTACGTTTGAAGTTAAAATTTAAAATATTACACGAGGACGTGGAAAGGTCAGGATGGCCGTGTCAATTAAGTGACTAATAAGTCAAAGCCTACTAGATAGTTGACAGGCATGTCAATTGGCATTACCTTTGCAGCGGCTGCAGACTGACGTCTGAAATGTTGCTGGGAATGTTGACTTTGCAGGATGACAATCATCTTTGCCTTGGCAACATGTTTAGAAACAAATTGTTCAATCTGTCATCAGGTCAGGTCCTATATAAAGGGGAGCCTCGGGATAGAGAGAGCTCAGTGAAGAAACCCCCCTGGGAGCTAGCCGTACAGAAAAAGGTATAAGTGAAAAGTAAAAGTGAAAAGTAAAAAGTCTAAAGTGAAAAGTAAAAGTCTAAGTGAAATAAAAAGTACTAAGTGAACGTTTCCAGTTGAAAATATGAGCGAGGCGAGCAAGAATCCTGACGTCCCGACAAGCGAGGCGGGCAAGAATCCTGACGTCCCGACATATATATCCCAGAGCCAGTACAAAATGAGAATATTCCAAAGGCAATGGGTCAATTAGATAACGATTATCTAAAAAATAATATCAAAATAGATTCCGGTAACAAATTGTCAGAAACTATAGTACCAAGAAGGCAGATATGGCAAAATAATTATAAAATAACAAAATTTAATAATAAACAGAATAACCACTCAAATTTCAACAATCAGCGATATTTCAAAATAGTGGAGCAAAGATCACATTGGGACAAGTCAAAAAGTAAAGGTAGTTATTTTTTAAATTCTCCACCTTTTAAAAAGGCTAGAAGTCAGCACAGTAATACACATCAGGAATGGGTAGATATCCCGAAACAGAAACCGTTAGGTAATATGCCAAATATTACAAAAAGAAGAGAAGTCAGTGACAATCGTAAAGGAACATTAGATTGACTAGGTTGAACGTCCATTATGTAACTGGTCATGCTTCTTTAACAATAGTTATCTTACTAATGATAATATTAATAATAATTTGCATAAGATAACTAACTAACTATAAAAATAAAATCCAAAACGTCGCATTTGGCGGCCCTTTGCAGAATGTTTAAGATTAAACATCGTGGTCAGCTGAAATGGCTTCACCAAATCAGATTGACCAAAGAAATATACAAATCGAAAACATAATCACAAGTAATTCATAAAATTCATATGACAATTATTGCTTAAAACCAAACACACATGCATCCGCACTCTGTCGACACTTAATACTTAAGACCACAACGTCGAATTATCAAGTCGCCAAAACGCTGAGCATAGATCCAGAGATTGTAGAAATAGTTCGCAAGCTCAATTCTAACGAGCAACAAGACGATTTAGTTAAATCCTATGATTTAAGGAAAGGTATCTTACATCGCAAGATTCAAAGAAACAGTAGAACACGTTGTCTACCGGTGGTGCCACGAACGTTTAGATGGTCCGTGGTAAATCAAGTACACGAGTCAATTATGCACCTTGGTTGGCAGAAAACTCTTGACAATGAAATTGAAATTTGTACACCTTTATCACACCCTTAAAATAGACACAGAAAGCTGCGTTAAGGCCTTAAAAGCCTCGATTGCCCTATTCGGGATACCAAACCAGGGAAGGTGCTTTTCAAGTTCTCGATTCTCTGAATTTTGTTCCTCACAAAATATAAAACTTCATCTAATCGCAACTGGGGCAAGTCGTGCAAACGGTCAGGTTGAGCGTGTTATGAGTACACTCAAAAATTTGCTAACTGCTGTCGAGTCGAGCCAAAGATCCTGGCAAGATGCACTTGGCGAGGTTCAGCTTGCATTAAATTGCACAGTTAATCGTGCAACTGAAGCGAGCCCGTTAGAAATTTTGATAGGAAAAGAGGCTCGACCGATAGAGTTAATTCCACCAGTGGACACAGAAATTGAGATTGATTTGAACAAGGTTCGGACTCGTGCCAGTGATAAGATGAAGAGTTTGGCTGAGTATGATAAACAACGCTTTGACAAAACTAAGGCCACGGTTGTAAGGCATGATGTTGGTGACTATGTTCTGCTAAGAAACGAGGAGAGACACCAAACGAAATTAGACCCGAAATTCAAGGGCCCATTTTTGGTTACTGAAGTCCTGGAAGGGTACAGATATATGTTAAAATCGCTAACAAATAAACGGCTTTACAAATACTGTCATGAAGACACTAGAAGAATTCCTGATGGTAAAATTCCTGATGAATTGGATATTGATAATGAAAATCAGAGCTTATCAGAGAATATAATTGAGACTGAGAGTGTCCCGTCCAAGTGAGACGATGAATTAAATTTATTATTTTGTTTTATTTGTATTTTTTATATATTGGACATTCATTTTCTGGCGCACGTTCATTTGAAAGTTAAGCAAATACTTTGTTATTTTGTTAAAATCGCATAGTGCAAGCACAATGATTAATTGTTTTGTTAAAATTTATGTATATATTTGAATTTTGTTAAAAAAAAAAAAGAAGAAGAAGAAGATACTCTGTATGGTATGGTTAAGAATAAAACTTAAGTTCAGTTTATGTTATGAAACTCAAAATGTGTCTCTGAACTTGATATTTGGTCATTACACGAGGATGTGTGAATGGCAGAATGGTTATCCGTCTAGGAGAGACGATGTTTTGTTATCCGTCTAGGAAAGACGATGTTTTGTTATCCGTCTAGGAAAGACGATGTTTTGTTATCCGTCTAGGAGAGACGATGTTTGGTTATCCGTCTAGGACAGACGATGGTTATCCGTCTAGGAAAGACGATGTTTTGTTATCCGTCTCGGAGAGACGATGTTTGGTGTTCCGTCTAAGAGACGATGATCGAGTTACGTTTGGTACGTTTGAAGTTAAAAATTAAAATATTACACGAGGACGTGGAAAGGTCAGGATGGCCGTGTCAATTAAGTGACTAATAAGTCAAAGCCTACTAGATAGTTGACAGGCATGTCAATTGGCATTACCTTTGCAGCGGCTGCAGACTGACGTCTGAAATGTTGCTGGGAATGTTGACTTTGCAGGATGACAATCATCTTTGCCTTGGCAACATGTTTAGAAACAAATTGGTCAATCTGTCATCAGGTCAGGTCCTATATAAAGGGGAGCCTCGGGATAGAGAGAGCTCAGTGAAGAAACCCCCCTGGGAGCTAGCCGTACAGAAAAAGGTATAAGTGAAAAGTAAAAGTGAAAAGTAAAAAGTCTAAAGTGAAAAGTAAAAGTCTAAGTGAAATAAAAAGTACTAAGTGAACGTTTCCAGTTGAAAATATGAGCGAGGCGAGCAAGAATCCTGACGTCCCGACAAGCGAGGCGGGCAAGAATCCTGACGTCCCGACATATATATCCCAGAGCCAGTACAAAATGAGAATATTCCAAAGGCAATGGGTCAATTAGATAACGATTATCTAAAAAATAATATCAAAATAGATTCCGGTAACAAATTGTCAGAAACTATAGTACCAAGAAGGCAGATATGGCAAAATTATAAAATAACAAAATTTAATAATAAACAGAATAACCACTCAAATTTCAACAATCAGCGATATTTCAAAATAGTGGAGCAAAGATCACATTGGGACAAGTCAAAAAGTAAAGGTAGTTATTTTTTAAATTCTCCACCTTTTAAAAAGGCTAGAAGTCAGCACAGTAATACACATCAGGAATGGGTAGATATCCCGAAACGGAAACCGTTAGGTAATATGCCAAATATTACAAAAAGAAGAGAAATCAGTGACAATCGTAAAGGAACATTAGATGGACTAGGTTGAACGTCCATTATGTAACTGGTCATGCTTCTTTAACAATAGTTATATTACTAATGATAATATTAATAATAATTTGCATAAGATAACTAACTATCTATAAAAATAAAATCCAAAACGTCGCATTTGGCGGCCCTTTGCAGAATGTTTAAGATTAAACATCGTGGTCAGCTGAAATGGCTTCACCAAATCAGATTGACCAAAGAAATATACAAATCGAAAACATAATCACAAGTAATTCATAAAATTCATATGACAATTATTGCTTAAAACCAAACACACATGCATCCGCACTCTGTCGACACTTAATACTTAAGACCACAACGTCGAATTATCAAGTCGCCAAAACGCTGAGCATGAAATATAAACAAATTTTCAACCCCGAAGACGTGGCATTAGAATAAGCATTTTTAAGAACATTTGTCGCCTCGAGTATCGAGCCTAAGAGTTCATTTATATATACAACAATTTTTCCAATAAAATCAGTTCATATTTTGAATTCAACGAATGAAGACGGGGTTATTTGCCTTCTCTCCGGGAATACCAATTCAATTTGGTTGCCCATACGATAGATGGTTGTTTCTTTTCTATGGCTGAATAATTATGTTCATGTTCGATAAGAGTTCTACTAGCATAAGATATAGTTCTATGGTCCTGTGAGATGAATGCACCTAAAGCTATATGGCTTGCATCTGTGGTGAGAAAAAATGTCATCTCGAAATCGGGATATGCAAGTATGGGGTCGTTCATAAGAAGATATTTTAATTTTTCAAATGATGAAATATATTGTGGGTCGTTTATGTTAATTGTAGCTGATTTCTTTAATCCAAGAGTTAAAGGTTTTGCAATATGTGCAAAGTTTTGTATGAATTTCCGGAAGAATCCGCATAAACCTAAAAATGATTTTATTTCTTTATGAGTTTTTGGAATTGGAAAATTTTTATTGCTTGTTTTATTTGGATTAGGTTTTATTCCTTCTGTTGTTATTATATGACCAAGGAATTCTGTTTCTTTTTTTATATATTCGCATTTGTCGAGTTGGAGTTTAAAATTTGCTTCTCTTAGTTTGTTAAACACCTTTCAGAGTGATAGTATGTTCCTCCAATGAAGTGGAATCTGAATGTCATCCAGATAAACAAGGCAATCCTAATAAATAGGGTCTTCCAAAAGATTATTCATCCATCTTTGGAATGTTTCCGAGGCATTTTTATGTTCGATATTACCGCCATCTGTTTGTATCAAAGTGGCAATCTGGCATCCCTAGATTATTAAGGAGGTCTGGCAGCGCTTCTCAAACGCTTCTCAAACAAAAACGAGTTGGCTTCGGTTCTTGGCATTGTACAGACGTGTAGTTAAGTTCTAATAAAGTTACGTACTTATATATATTCGCAGATAAGAGTATTGCGGAATCATAGTTTCCAACAGGTTATGGTCCCAGACTCATATGTGTAATTGAAAAGACAATGAGAGAACGCAAAAGCTGTGCAATATGGCAAGTGCACTCATAAAGATAGAACCGCTCAACGCGGAGAACTATGACACGTGGAAATTGCGAATGCGTGCCATTCTCGTGAAAAAAGATTTATGGCAGTATGTGAACGGCACAAGGTATGCCCAGAGGCGGCAGCGGATCGAGCGGCGTGGCAAGCACAAGATGAAAAAGCTCAAGCAGACATTTTGCTGTCCATCAGTAGAGCGGAATTGGGTCTGTGGATCAGCAAGGGATTATTGGTTGAAATTGGAGAAAACAATTCAATTCAAGGGGCCTGTGCGAAAGGCCAGTTTACTCAAAAGAGTGGCGCTATCCCGTATGTGTGAGGGTGGTGATGCGCGTCATCTTCTTCGACTTCTTCGACGCGGTTAAAAAATTAAAGGAAATAGGGGTAACTATAGGCGACGATTTACTCGCCATTATCTTTAGTTTACCGGATACCTATGAGACTTTCCCATGCGCAATAGAAACACGTGACGAATTGACCAGCCCTGATATTTTGCGTGTGAAGATATTGGAAGAGTCAGAAGCGCGCCAAGCCAAAAGCGCGCGAAGAGCAGAGTGCGTTATACGTCAACCGCCGCAAAGGCAACGACAGAGAGGGAAGCACGAAAAGAGACACGCGAAAATGTTTTGCGTGTGACTAGATCGGACATTTCGCTCGCAACTGCCCAACTAAAGCGAGACTGCATGCAAGGAAAGAGAGAGAAGAGCCAAAAGAGAACAAAAGACAAATGAAGAACGAAGCAATCAACATTGCAGAATGTGCGTACAATGCGGAGAGAAAAAGTAACTTGTGGTGTCTAGACAGTGGCTGTACCGCACATATGAGTTCAAACAAAAATGCATTTGATCAAGTACAAGGTATTGATAAGACATTGCATTTGGCCAACAACAACACCGCAGAGGTGAAAGGAGTCGGCGAGATTAACATTGAAGTGAAAGAGAAGCAGCATACAAACAGAATTACCTTAAAAGAAGTTTTATATGTGTCTGACCTACGACAAAATCTGCTTTCGGTATCGCGAATTACCGACAAGGGATACGAAGTTATATTTCGTAAGGATGAAGCAGTTATTATGAAAAATAATAAGCAAGTTTGGTTTCGAGCTCAGAGATACGGAAATCTATATTACGTTAATGCCGAAGAACACGAATCAAATAATGTGTGTGACGAAGGAAATGAAATAGATCTATGGCATTACCGTATGGGTCATCTAAACGAGGTTGACCTGAAGTGTTTAGCCATTGGGATATTCTTCAGAGTCGAAAGCCTATCGACTGTATCAACCAAAACGGCGTGAGATTTTAGGAAGCAATGATGTTAAATTTATGGATATTTCAGGATTCAAAAGCGAATTTCAAGAATTCTATGTCGAGCCAGAAAATGGCGTAGACATACCAATAGGTGACCAAGTAGATGAGACAGAAAAAAGTTCATCAAGCGACGAGGATGATACCGAAGAGGTAAATCAACCTGAGCATATTGATCAACAGGATGAACTGGACTCAGCTGAGTATATATTCGAGGAGTGCGAAATGCCATTTGCAGTAGCTACAGATGATCCAGTAACCATCAAGGAAGCCCAAGGCTGTGGCGATGCTGAGAACTGGACAAGAGCTATGGAAGATGAGTTGAGTTGAGCTCAAGTTGTCAACAAGACCTGGGAAATTGTTGAGCGGCCCAAAGGCCGCAAGGTGATTGGAAACAAAATGGTGCTCCAAACAAAGGATAACGGCTCTCTAGCTCTCTAGCAGGACGAAAGAAGGCGCGTTTAGTTGCAAAAGGTTATGCACAAAAACCAGGAGAAGACTTTCACGAAACGTATTCGCCTGTAGCGCGATTTACATCGGTTAGACTGCTAGCGGCCTTATCAGCTGAATATGACATGGAGATCCATCAAATGGATGTCGTCACAGCGTACCTCAACGGTGAACTGGAAGAGAAGGTATACATAGATATTCCAGAAAAGTTTAACGAGTTTATGCAAAAGGTGTACTCTGGAGCTCCTATGGGATTGAATCAACAACACCCCGACGCAGAGTATAAGAAGGCAGCAAATCAATGGCGCAAAGCTGTAACTAAAATAAGAGATCCCGTGTCTAATAAGAAGAGCTCTATATGGTCTACGCCAGTCCGGACTACAATGGTATTGTAAACTGACAACGAAGCTGCAAGAAATCGGACTAGAGGCCACAGAACAGGATCCCTGCCTGTTCGTGAAAATGATAAAAGGAAAACTTTTGATCGTCACGATTTATGTTGATGATTTGCTAATAGCATCGAATCATCCAGAATAGTTGCAGCAAACGAAGGAGCATCTTAAGCAGACTTTTAAGATGAAGGACTTTGGCGCAGTGAAGACTTGTTTGGGCATAGAATTTAACCAGAATAAAGAATAGCAGAGCGTTTTTCTAACCCCAAGAGAAGTACATCGATGCCATATTGCAAAGATTTGGCATGACAGATTGCAAGCCGGCGATGACACCTATGAGGACCTGAATGAGGACGAGATGGGAAAGTATCTTTAATGTTTCTTTCAGTAACCACTCGTCCTGACATAGCGTATGCAGTGAGTTTCTTGAGTCAGTTCAACTCAACTTACACAGCTGACCACTGGAAGGCATCGAAACGCATTTTACATTATCTTCAAGGCACAAACATGACTGGACGTGGCGTGGTCGATGCAGATTGTGGTGGCAATTTAACGGACCGCCGCTCCTACTCTGGCCAAGCGTTTATATTGGCTGATGCCGCCATAAGCTGGGAGGCACGAAAGCAGCGTACTGTTGCATTGTCTATTACGGAATCAGAATACTTGGCAATGTCTGAGGCAGTTAAGGAAGCTCTATACATGAAGGCCCTACTAAACAGAATTTGTAAAGAATGTGGATCTGTGCATATCTTCAACGATAATTAAAGCGCACAACATGTGGTCAAAGGTTTTGGATTCCATCCTCGCACAAAACATATTGACGTGCGTCACCACTTCATTCAAGCGATGTATAAGAGTGGTGATATTTCCGTGGAGTATATGCCTACGAAACTAATGGCGGCAGATGTCCTAACGAAGGGTTTAAGTGGCAAGAAACATAATGAATGTATCATTCCGTTGGGAATTAACCGTATTTAAGATTGCAACTTTGTGGGGTGTGTTCGATATTACCGCCATCTGTTTGTATCAAAGTGGCAATCAGGCATCCCTAAATTATTAAGGAGATCTGGCAGCGCTTGTCAGACAAAAACCAGTTAGCTTCGGTTCTTGGCATTGTACAGACGTGTAGTTAAGTTCTAATAAAGTTACGTACTTATATATATTCGCAAACAAGAGTATTGCCCTTTCATTTATACATAGCTGCGCGACCAATATCGCGGGGGCTCTCGGAATCATATTTTCCAACATTTTAAGACCAAATGGCATATGTGTATATTCGTAATGGCCATTTTTAGTTGAGAAAGCTGTTTTTGCAATAGATTCAAGATCCATTTGAATAGTCAATGACTAATCTGAATTTTTATTTGTTGGAATCATCTTCTTTCTTTGGAACGATCCAGATTGGTGAATAGTAGGGTGAGTTCGATTTTCGAATGATACCTGTTCAATCATTTCATTTATCTGTTTGTTGATTTCTATATCAAATGTTGGGGGATATTTGTATGGATGTTTATAAAATGGGTCCTAATGTTTTGTGTGAATAGAAATTTTCACCTTCACGGTACTGAATGTCACTGAATACGTACAAGACTTTTTTAAGTTTTTGTGTTTCTTCGTTGTTTAAATGGTCATATCTATACTGATTACTTTCTATTATTTCAATAGGAGGGTCCAAACATTCTAGGTTATGTTCTTCTTCTTTTTTTTCAATATCTCTGAAATAAAATGTATAGTTTCCTAGATTTATGTATTCTTCTTCATAATTTATTTGGGCTTTGCAGGCTTTTAAAATAGTTCTGCCTATCAACATGTCGTATTTGTTTGAAAATTTATGGATATAACATTTTTGGTCTGTTGGACAAAGTTTGCTGTGTACAAGGAAAATGATTTCTTTTAATTCTACTGCTCCTTCAATCATGTAAATTTTTGAATCTCCTAACTAGGTTTTGAAACTAATAAAGTTTTCGGACATTATATTTATTGAAGATCCTGAGTCGACAACACATCTCAAAGGTTTATTGTTGTATTGATCCGAGGCACTCGGATGAAAATTTCTGATGTGTCCATTCAATTCCACTAATACTTTTTCTTTGCCTTTTGTAGGCTGGTTTGCTACATTATTTTTTGGATACTTATTTTGCCCTGACAATATTAAATTTTTGTTGAAATTCTTGAAAAAGTTGTTGGTTTTGTGTTGTATCGGATTGTTTTGTTTGTGACGGAGTTGTACAATTGGGTACAAAGGGTTTTCCACCTTTTTGGTTTTGATTTTGGCTTTGATTTGATTTTCTGTTTTCTGATATACTATTCTCGTATAACCCTTCTCTTTGAGCTACTTGTTTTAGCTTGGTTATATCATACCTAGCTAATGTCATAAATAATCTATCGGGTAATTTCTTGTTTATTACATCTTTTATAGTGTTATTTAAGGCATTTGTATAAAATATGGTGTTATTTGCATCATTTTCCAGACTTAGTTTGTCTGTGATAATTCGTCTTCTAATTCTGTTACAAACTTACGAAGGTTTCCTGTGTAGTAGGTGTTGTAGAGGCGTCGAAGAAGTTCCTCACATGGGGTCTGCGTCTTCAATTCATTGATGAGGAATGATCTTAGTTCCGGCTAGGTGTTGGCTTGTCCAATTTGTGAGAGCCGTTGGGCCTCTCCAGTGAGCTGCATCTCGATTGCGCTGAACAATATGTTATTTTGCCTTATGATGAAATCTATCCTCCCTATGAATGACGTCAGATTCTCTAGTGCTCCATCATAGTTTGCCACCTGTCTTAACGAAGACAGTGCTTGATTGAGGTGGGCTTCGGTGAGTTCGGCCATTTTTGTTTTTTAGTGTTGTCTATTATTTTTTTTATTTTTCTTGTTTTGTACACACACAAGTTGGCGTTTTTGTTCTACAATTGGAATTTATGGTTGCAACACACAGTTGATATTTCCGCGCACAGTTGGCGTAAATATTTTTCACTGTTGTAGGCTTTTGTACGGTCCCCGTAAGTTCTTGATGTCGGATAAGTGTTTTATAGTTATAATTCACTAATAGGTAACACACGGATAATAATTCTATGTTTGACACGGATAGAATAACAAGTTCACTTTTACCGATCCTACCGACTGCGCCAATTAAATATCTTTTCTCTCCAAAAAAAAAAAAATATATATTGTTTTGTTTGAGTAAAAAGCGGGGACTTTATTCGATGGATGAATACTTAAAACTGAAGTACAAAAATGTCTTATAGTAATATTTAAAGGCTAAATTTCTGAGACCTTCAGTGGCGTGATAGACATTGATGCGATTTGATTGGCCCGAATTTTAATGCTGAATTAGCGTTCCCATGCTTTTGATTTTGAGGGGGACAATTATTATTACAAGTGATTAGGGATATTCCGAAGCGAAAGAAAAAAACCCAGTCTTCATTCGTTGAATTCAAAATATGAACTGATTTTATTGGAAAAATTGTTATATATATAAATGAACTCTTAGAATCTAGGCTCGACACTCGAGGCGACAAATGTTCTTAAAAATGCTTATTCTAATGCACCACGTATTCTGGGTTGGAAATTTGTTTATATTTCGTGCTCAGCATTTGGCGACTTGATAGTTCGTCGTTGCGGTCTTAAGTATTAAGTGTCGACAGAGTGCGGATGCATGTGTGTTTGGTTTTAAGCAATAATTGTCATATGAATTATATGACTTACTTGTGATTATGTTTTCGATTTGTATATTTCTTTGGTCAATCTGATTTGGTGAAGCCATTTCAGCTGACCACGATGTTTAATCTTAAACATTCTGCAAAGGGCCGCCAAATGCGACGTTTTGGATTTTATTTTTATAGTTAGTTAGTTATCTTATGCAAATTATTATTAATATTATCATTAGTAAGATAACTATTGTTAAAGAAGCATGACCAGTTACATAATGGACGTTCAACCTAGTCTATTTAATGTTCCTTTACGATTGTCACTGACTTCTCTTCTTTTGTAATATTTGGCATATTACCTAACGGTTTCTGTTTCGGGATATCTACCCATTCCTGATGTGTATTACTGTGCTGACTTCTAGCCTTTTTAAAAGGTGGAGAATTAAAAAAATAACTACCTTCACTTTTCGAATTGTTCCAATGTGATCTTTGCTCCACCATTGTTAAATGTCGCTGATTGCTAAAATATGATTGGTTATTCTGGTTACCATTAAATGTTGTCTTTTCATAATTATTTTGCCATATCTGCCTTTTTGGTACTATAGTTTCTGACAATTTGTTACCGGAATCTATTTTGATATTATTTTTTAGATACTCATTATCTAATTGACCCATTGCCTTTGGAATATTATCATTTTGTACTGGCTCTGGGATATATACTTTTTGTTCCCCAATTTTCACTTTACCTCCAATGCACTATAGTCAGAAAGTCGGATTTTGTGGCATAAAGTCGAATTTTAAAGTTAGAGCCTTGAAATTGGGTACATATGGTTGCTAAATTTTTATAGAATTTCGGATTTTGTTTTTTTTTTTTTAATTGGCCCATGTCTTCACCCACCTGCCCTAAATTATTAAGGAGATCTGGCAGCGCTTGTCAGACAAAAACCAGTTAGCTTCGGTTCTTGGCATTGTACAGACGTGTAGTTAAGTTCTAATAAAGTTACGTACTTATATATATTCGCAAACAAGAGTATTGCCCTTTCATTTATACATAGCTGCGCGACCAATATCGCGGGGGCTCTCGGAATCATATTTTCCAACATTTTAAGACCAAATGGCATATGTGTATATTCGTAATGGCCATTTTTAGTTGAGAAAGCTGTTTTTGCAATAGATTCAAGATCCATTTGAATAGTCAATGACTAATCTGAATTTTTATTTGTTGGAATCATCTTCTTTCTTTGGAACGATCCAGATTGGTGAATAGTAGGGTGAGTTCGATTTTCGAATGATACCTGTTCAATCATTTCATTTATCTGTTTGTTGATTTCTATATCAAATGTTGGGGGATATTTGTATGGATGTTTATAAAATGGGTCCTAATGTTTTGTGTGAATAGAAATTTTCACCTTCACGGTACTGAATGTCACTGAATACGTACAAGACTTTTTTAAGTTTTTGTGTTTCTTCGTTGTTTAAATGGTCATATCTATACTGATTACTTTCTATTATTTCAATAGGAGGGTCCAAACATTCTAGGTTATGTTCTTCTTCTATTTTTTCAATATCTCTGAAATAAAATGTATAGTTTCCTAGATTTATGTATTCTTCTTCATAATTTATTTGGGCTTTGCAGGCTTTTAAAATAGTTCTGCCTATCAACATGTCGTATTTGTTTGAAAATTTATGGATATAACATTTTTGGTCTGTTGGACAAAGTTTGCTGTGTACAAGGAAAATGATTTCTTTTAATTCTACTGCTCCTTCAATCATGTAAATTTTTGAATCTCCTAACTAGGTTTTGAAACTAATAAAGTTTTCGGACATTATATTTATTGAAGATCCTGAGTCGACAACACATCTCAAAGGTTTATTGTTGTATTGATCCGAGGCACTCGGATGAAAATTTCTGATGTGTCCATTCAATTCCACTAATACTTTTTCTTTGCCTTTTGTAGGCTGGTTTGCTACATTATTTTTTGGATACTTATTTTGCCCTGACAATATTAAATTTTTGTTGAAATTCTTGAAAAAGTTGTTGGTTTTGTGTTGTATCGGATTGTTTTGTTTGTGACGGAGTTGTACAATTGGGTACAAAGGGTTTTCCACCTTTTTGGTTTTGATTTTGGCTTTGATTTGATTTTCTGTTTTCTGATATACTATTCTCGTATAACCCTTCTCTTTGAGCTACTTGTTTTAGCTTGGTTATATCATACCTAGCTAATGTCATAAATAATCTATCGGGTAATTTCTTGTTTATTACATCTTTTATAGTGTTATTTAAGGCATTTGTATAAAATATGGTGTTATTTGCATCATTTTCCAGACTTAGTTTGTCTGTGATAATTCGTCTTCTAATTCTGTTACAAACTTACGAAGGTTTCCTGTGTAGTAGGTGTTGTAGAGGCGTCGAAGAAGTTCCTCACATGGGGTCTGCGTCTTCAATTCATTGATGAGGAATGATCTTAGTTCCGGCTAGGTGTTGGCTTGTCCAATTTGTGAGAGCCGTTGGGCCTCTCCAGTGAGCTGCATCTCGATTGCGCTGAACAATATGTTATTTTGCCTTATGATGAAATCTATCCTCCCTATGAATGACGTCAGATTCTCTAGTGCTCCATCATAGTTTGCCACCTGTCTTAACGAAGACAGTGCTTGATTGAGGTGGGCTTCGGTGAGTTCGGCCATTTTTGTTTTTTAGTGTTGTCTATTATTTTTTTTATTTTTCTTGTTTTGTACACACACAAGTTGGCGTTTTTGTTCTACAATTGGAATTTATGGTTGCAACACACAGTTGATATTTCCGCGCACAGTTGGCGTAAATATTTTTCACTGTTGTAGGCTTTTGAGCGGTCCCCGTAAGTTCTTGATGTCGGATAAGTGTTTTATAGTTATAATTCACTAATAGGTAACACACGGATAATAATTCTATGTTTGACACGGATAGAATAACAAGTTCACTTTTACCGATCCTACCGACTGCGCCAATTAAATATCTTTTCTCTCCAAAAAAAAAAAATATATATTGTTTTGTTTGAGTAAAAAGCGGGGACTTTATTCGATGGATGAATACTTAAAACTGAAGTACAAAAATGTCTTATAGTAATATTTAAAGGCTAAATTTCTGAGACCTTCAGTGGCGTGATAGATATTGATGCGATTTGATTGGCCCGAATTTTAATGCTGAATTAGCGTTCCCATGCTTTTGATTTTGAGGGGGACAATTATTATTACAAGTGATTAGGGATATTCCGAAGCGAAAGAAAAAACCCAGTCTTCATTCGTTGAATTCAAAATATGAACTGATTTTATTGGAAAAATTGTTATATATATAAATGAACTCTTAGAATCTAGGCTCGACACTCGAGGCGACAAATGTTCTTAAAAATGCTTATTCTAATGCACCACGTATTCTGGGTTGGAAATTTGTTTATATTTCGTGCTCAGCATTTGGCGACTTGATAGTTCGTCGTTGCGGTCTTAAGTATTAAGTGTCGACAGAGTGCGGATGCATGTGTGTTTGGTTTTAAGCAATAATTGTCATATGAATTATATGACTTACTTGTGATTATGTTTTCGATTTGTATATTTCTTTGGTCAATCTGATTTGGTGAAGCCATTTCAGCTGACCACGATGTTTAATCTTAAACATTCTGCAAAGGGCCGCCAAATGCGACGTTTTGGATTTTATTTTTATAGTTAGTTAGTTATCTTATGCAAATTATTATTAATATTATCATTAGTAAGATAACTATTGTTAAAGAAGCATGACCAGTTACATAATGGACGTTCAACCTAGTCTATTTAATGTTCCTTTACGATTGTCACTGACTTCTCTTCTTTTTGTAATATTTGGCATATTACCTAACGGTTTCTGTTTCGGGATATCTACCCATTCCTGATGTGTATTACTGTGCTGACTTCTAGCCTTTTTAAAAGGTGGAGAATTTAAAAAATAACTACCTTCACTTTTCGAATTGTTCCAATGTGATCTTTGCTCCACCATTGTTAAATGTCGCTGATTGCTAAAATATTATTGGTTATTCTGGTTACCATTAAATGTTGTCTTTTCATAATTATTTTGCCATATCTGCCTTTTTGGTACTATAGTTTCTGACAATTTGTTACCGGAATCTATTTTGATATTATTTTTTAGATACTCATTATCTAATTGACCCATTGCCTTTGGAATATTATCATTTTGTACTGGCTCTGGGATATATACTTTTTGTTCCCCAATTTTCACTTTACCTCCAATGCACTATGGTCAGAAAGTCGGATTTTGTGGCATAAAGTCGAATTTTAAAGTTAGAGCCTTGAAATTGGGTACATATGGTTGCTAAATTTTTATAGAATTTCGGATTTTGTTTTTTTTTTTTTAATTGGCCCATGTCTTCACCCACCTGCCCTAGTACATTAAAAAATTTTATAAAAAATTTTTTTTTTATATAAATTTTTTTTCTTCTTTCTTGTTGTCTAAAATAATGTTATATTGTTCTCACAGTCAGATTCGTGATCTAAATCAGAATCCGAATCTGAATTTTCCGGATCGGAATTAATAGTTTTCTGGGTCGGCGGAGATACTGCCTTTAGAAGATATATGACATCTTGTGGAAGATTTTTCTTTTTGATTTGATTTTGTCTTTTATTCAGACATATGCTTGATATAAGCGGATCTGATGAATCCATTGCTCTATAAAACACATCAGCCATGGTGTTTAGTTGGCTTTTTTTTCTTGCATGTGATTTTCTGTCACTTTTGTAATATTTGTTCCGAGCTTCTGAAGCATTTTCGCCTAAACATCCAACCGGATGAGTTCATAATTTGCCAGCCGTGAAATAATATTTTGTGGACAGTCGGAGAGACTGGGTACCAAGGATACTGGATACTGGATACTCGGTTCTTAAGTACATTGAAAATTTGCTCTTACAAAATTACTTAAATTTGTCAACATTTACAGAATAGTGAGACGAAATGGTAATCAAAATCACGAAGAAATTGTGTAGAAGGGCTTGATCAAAGTTTGTTACTGATGAAAACAAACGGGTATTAGAGAAGGCTCTTCTGGCTGTGTTTCCGTCATTACTATTGCCACTACCGTTTTGCTTGGGCATGTTTATATGCAGACCCATTTGTTTCCACATCATGCCTTGAATATTCTTTTTTCGAGACATGCTTAATATGCCACTTTCGAATTTCGAGCCTATATGACATATTTAGGACGAATTCAAAAAAACGAATCCAGGCATGCAATTTTGACATCCATTTTGTCAGCCTGCTTAATATGCCACTTTCGAATTTCGAGCCTATATGACACATTTAGGACGAATTCAAAAAAACGAATCCAGGCATGCAATGGACTCGCGCCGTATTGAAGACTTTCAGGTCTTTGTGCAAAGTTTCCTGAATAAAAATCTGTGGTTTCCAGAAGTTCTGTTGGTTTTACACCACATATTGGGCAGCACTGAGTGGATGTCGTTCCAGTTAAGGTGTTAAGCACCTTGCCATCAATAAGTGTCATTTGCGTAGCATATTTAATGACAACTTCTTTGTCCCCCTTTTTATATAAATAATCCTTTAAGTTGGCGATTTGAACATCCAAACTTTTTTTTCGAGTAATATTTTAGTCTGGCTTTTCTTTTTAATTTTTAAAGGCCGACAGAACCTAACAGACTGTGGAGCTCTGTTTTTCCAGATGATACGTTGATTTTCATCTTTTAATTCCAATGGTATTATTGTGGTGACAAAAAGTGAAAGATCAAGGGAAACAGGTTCATCCGAATGCAACTGTTGCTTATAAATGCTTTGACCCATTGATTCATCAAAGCCGTAGCTTGTTATTAATGTGCAATGTGAAATATCATCAATTTCAGCTAAAACCTCTTTTTGCAATTCCATAATTCTTTCGGCTGTATGGTCTAGGATATTTTGCATTGAAATCTGTGCACAACTTTCCGAAATGTGTATTTGGGGTGGTCTGCAAACCGTTTTCATTTCCAGGAGGGCTGAGTACGGTGGAAAAATATCGCATCCACGAGATTTGTTAAGTTGTTGGATGATAATGTACTGCCTTTTTGTCAATCCATTTTCCAATAAAAAAGCCAGGGCTTCTTCCGAAGTAAAAGGTGTGACTTCATGACAAGGTTTTTTTTAGTTCAGAGTAGTCTGAAGCCGCGTGAAGCAAATGAGGCGTGCAAAAATTATTATCCGATGCTAGGTCACATGCTAACTTTCTTTTTAGGCGCTCTCCAGCATCTGAATAGTTTAGCTTCGGTCTACCCCTTGCAGATGAAGATGCCAGATCCGTCACATTTTCATCTAACGTCAAAGTAATTGACTGCGAAAACCACCTTGCGAAAGTTAAACCTTAAATCTTTGCAACATTCGATTGCACTGCGGCAAATATTTTTTAACGTGATTCAGAAAAATCCTGATTTTTTCAGTAAATGTATCCACCTGAGCAGCATTGAGATCAGATTTGTGTACTTTTTCCAATACCCAAACTTCCAACAACGTAAAGCGGCGAAACTCATATTTGGCTGCAAAATGTCAATTTATTCAAAAATGAACAAAAAGGGGCAGAGGAAACTTATTAATTCCGAATATATAAACATTAATCTTGAACATGTCGTTTTTAGTTGCGCGCTCAAGCGCGCTCAGAACAAGTAATACACCACGAAGCACGGCTCTATTTGTTAAATTTCACCTGTAAAAAGACACAAACAACAATTGCACATACACAGCTAAACATTCACAATCTTGACAAACTAACACTGAACATTAATTTTAAATATCTGTGCTTTTACATTCCGTGATTACAATATTCTTTTTCTTTAAACAATCACGCTCAAAACAATGACAAAAATTAATAACTTTTAAGGTTGCATACCGATAATTTAAGATTGCATTGAAACAGCTGACGTTTCATTACATATAAGTTCGTATGTATAAGCTTGGCACATCTGTATCTTCTTGAACAAGAATTCTATTTTTTTAATATACATTTCGCCTGTTCTATTGTCTATCATACGTAAATCTTTGTCCAAATATTGCTGGAGCTGACGGACCTTTCCTTGAAATTTTTCCTGGCTAACATTAGCGTTTTCATTACTGGAGGTCGTATTCCCGCGCGACTCTCCTTTGCTATCCTCAAACATTTCTGACCTATCTGCTTCTGTTTCAACTAACACTGACTTACTAGTGCCTGGTTTTTCCGACTCTCCTGCAGCTATTATTTTGGCAACCTTATCTTTAACATTCCTTCATGTATTTTATCTGTGAAATACTGATGATCGAAATTCCCTTGCAGTAGCAATTTGTTATGATTAGGTAACCATCGATTCCTAATCTCTGTTACTTCCTCGATCACGTTGCTAGTTATGTTTGTGGGATCTAGTGCTTCTAACTGCCTTATCCTGGTATGCAACTCTAACTGCTTCCCTAACAACTTTTCAGTTTTGTTACGAAAAATTTTGTATGGTGTATGTAAATATGTTTGACAATAAATTGATTTTTTTTTTTTATTTTTTTTTTATGTATTTACTTATATGAATGTATTTTTTATATATATTTTTATATTATTATTGACCCGTCAACGGGCAACTTGCTTATAAATAAATTAAATTTTTTTTGTTTAATCAATTTAACATTTTTTTTTTTTTTCAATCCCTACTCGATTATCGCAGTGATCTCCTGTCTATTTGGCGCTACCGGTCCTACTGCATTCATGGTCTAGCTTGTCGCGCTAGACGGTGCCGTTGCTGCTCTTCGCACAGGCTGTTGGGGCGCCGATGCTGGTCCTCTTGACACAGGTGTACTCGCAATATGGCGAATATAATGGTCCAGGGCAGTCCGCCGGGATCTTCTTCTCTGGTGTGGTCTGGATTTTCTTCTTGGGTTCTTTTTGGGACTCGTATGTATTAATTACTTTTATATTTTTAGGCGTAATTTCTGTAGAGGTTGAGCCTTTTTTCTTTAAGTTTTGCTGAATCAGCTGAATCAGCTGAATCGATGTTGTCTAGTTCAGCTTGTAATTTATTTGCCTTTGCCCAACTAATTGTTGTGTTGGTGGCAAACAGTAGCTTAAGGAGTTTGGCTTTTCTTTGTTTTAGCCGATTCTTAACTCCGCTACGTCTTGGCATTGCTCATCACCTCTACTCACTCAGATTTCTTTTTTTCCAGACCATGTGTATCCATTCCGACATGTGATGATGGGCCCATGGTCGCAGGCGGTACGGGTGCCGGTCATCGCACCAGATTTTCTCGGATTAGCAGCCTCTTCTTTGCAACTATCTTGTTGCTCTGCTGCTGTTTGTAGTTGCCGACTTGCAACTACATGAATATACACTTTTAACTTTAATTTTTTTTTCGATATTAGGGCTTCGAATACGCCACACCAACTCTGTAATTATTTTTTTTACCGCCGCCGAAATTATTGCAGTTGCTCGACTAGCCAAACTGCCTTTATTTAACGCGGTCGCACGCACTTTTTATTTTTTGTTCTTTATTTATTAAGCAATATTTTGTTTTTTTGTTTTATACTCTGTCTCTTACCACTGGTGGGGGAAAACAGAGTTATTTTATTTTTGTTACCTTTAGCTGATCTTAGCATTTACACTTGCATAAGAATTCAAACTTACAGGCACTGATTCACCCTCTTAGTCTCTTACCACTGGTGGGGGAAAACTACAGAGTTCCTTTTTTCGAAGGACCAAAATGATTAGGGATATTCCGAAGCGAAAGAAAATAACCCAGTCTTCATTCGTTAAATTCAATATATGAACTGATTTTATTGGTAAAATTGTTGTATATCTAAATGAACTCTTAGAATCTAGGCTCTTAGAAATGCTTATTCTAAAGCCCCACGGGGTTGGAAATTTGTTTATATTTCATGCTCAGCAATTGGCGACTTGATAGTTCGTCGTTGCGGTCTTAAGTGTTAAGTGTCGACAGAGTGCGGATGCATGTGTGTTTCGTATTAAGCAATAATTGTCATATGAATTTTATGACTTACTTGTGATTACGTTTTCGATTTGTATATTTCTTTGGTCAATCTGATTTGGTGAAGCCATTTCAGCTGACCACGATGTTTAATCTTAAACAACAAGTGTTCAATTGTTTATAAATAAAATGGATTTTATTGGCCAGTGTTTTAATAATGAGTTAGCGTCACACGCTTTAATTTTGAGGGGGACAATTGTTATTGCAAGTTTTCAGAAAACGGATGTTTACTGTAAAGTTTAGGGGGCAAAGAATGTATGTTATTGGGTATTGACGTTGGATATATGACTCCCCCATCCTAAAAAAAATATCATGTCCTCAGGCGGATACATTGGGATATAGCGAGATATACTGTTTACTGTAAAGTTATAAATTTTATGGGGCGAAAAATTTATAACTTATTGGGTATTGACGTTGGATATATGACTCCCCCATTCTAAAAAAAATATCCTGTCCTCAGGCGGATACATTGGGATATAGCGAGATAAAAAGATTAAAGTATCAATATTGTTTATGCTTTGGGGCTCAACTTTTTAAACAATTTTTTCTGTGGGAGCACGATTATTATTTTATCGAAAATGCTTAAATATTAATTATTGTGGCATTGCCTTAAACTTATAGATTAAGTGTGTAATCAAACTTATTATAGTAATTATGAAAGTGGTTAATGTAATACGTAGTTTGAAATACAGTATAATATTTTGTGTGTTCGTTAATTATCTCTTTTGTTTGGATAAAGAAAAAGGTTCTAGCCTGGTGATATTGTTTGTTACATAAATGCTTCGGCTATAGTCAAGCAATGAATTTATTATTGATATTTCGTTTAGTTGTAAGGCACAATCGTAAATTTTTATTATGTTATTGCCTTCTATTATTAAGTCGTTGTTTTCGCAATTTTCATTAGTTTAGTTTTAAATTTCATATTACAGTTATGTTTGGTTCAATGAAATTAGTTTGAAAATTCTTATATGTTTTAGTGTATTTTCAAGATGTTGGGATTTGCTTTAAAATGCCTATTTTACATTCATTAGTTTCTATTTGTTTTGTATTTTTATTGAACAAAGTTTTGTTATCAACATAGTTTTTATCGTATATATTTTCTGTCAAAATATTTTTATTTTCATCTGGATAAGGAAGTATCTCAAAGATAGGGGTTTATACTATTTCTTGAGGAATGTTTGAAATGATAAATATCTCGTTCGAATTTTGTTTAAGCCAGGTGGATGTTTTCAATAGTTTTTCCAAAGTAACATGACTTAAGCGATTATGTTTTAAAAGTTTTGGGTTGATAATTCCTAGTCTAGTGAGCATGCAGCATTTCTATGTCTTCAATGTATTCTGTGAAATGCTCAAAATTAAAGATTCGAACTTCCAATTTTACTAATTTTTCCTTCTTTTTCTTGAGGTTGTTTATTACTTCTAAACCTTTATTTATAGTGTATATTAAGTAATTTAGTTCGATTGGTTGATCAAGAATACCAAAAAGTTATTTGTATATTGAACCAATTCTGTTAATTAGTCCTCGTTTGCTACGTTTTACAATTTGTATTCCATTAATTTCCCAACTTAGTTTTTCTGTTGAGTATTGAATATGGATTATGTCTTTAAATTGTTATATGTAATGTCTATTAGCGTTAAATTCACTCTTAAATAATGATATTCAAAGTTTGTCGCTAAGTCTATGGTTCCTGTCTTAAATCTTAAGTAATCGTTCGGTGCTTTTACTGGGCTTATGTCAATGGATTTGCTGTATGTTGATTTTAATGTTAAGAATATCATAATGCACAGTCATCTTGAATTTTTGACATGTAATTAATCGATTGTCGTAATTGCTTTTATTAATTTTCTTTTTTTTGATGATGACGATCTTCATCATCAAATTCACGTCCGGAAGACTCCTGCGAAAAGAAAACTGAAAGAGAAAGTAACAATTTAACGCTTAGGTGTAGGGCTGGTGTCATTCTCCATCCAATTCTCCTGAATAGGCAATGGACTGAGTTTGGCTACCGGTCGTTTTATAAGTCCCTTGACTGTCTTCAAAGTCACCACTCTCACTAGTCCATCGGTTCATGCATGAGTCTCCATAACCCGACCTAGAGGCCATTGATGAGAAGTGAATCGCTCGTCGCTGATGAGCACTATGCATCCAACTGTTAGATTTTCCTTGGTCTGCAGCCATTTTGGTCTCCTTTGTAATCGTGATAAATATTCCGAATTCCATCTTCTTTAAAAATGTTGTGCATAATATTGACAATTCTTCCATCGATCAATCAGAGTAACTTTAGACAATTCCGGAGCAGGAGGTGCTAAAGGCGCTTCACCCATCAGAAAGTGACCGGGTGTTAATACATAACGGTCTTGAATTTAAACAAGACTCAATCTGTGCCAGCACAGTTCCTCGAATGTTAAAACTTGTTCTCCGAGAGTTCTCTTCAGATGATACTTCATGAACTTCACTCCAGCCTCCCACAATCCACCAAAGTGTGGCGCTGATGGTGGGATGAAATGCCAGTTGATTCCTTTTCTCAATAATGTTGGCGCAATATGCTTCGTAATGTACGAACAGTTTCTCCACTTGCATTTTTTTGTTGGCTCCAATAAAATTAGTACCGCAGTCACTATAAACGTCTGTGCATAGGCCACGTCTGCCAATGAAACGGTTGAATGCTCCTATAAACGCATCTGAGGTCAGATCTTCAACTGGTTCCAAATGAATGGCCTTCGTCACATACATACATACATACACGTCCTCTTCCTTTCCACTCCAAGGGATGAGAATGCTCTAGAAGGACGTACCCGTACTGCTGGTAACATTCCCATTTTCTGACCTGCATATTGAGGCTTCATCTTAAAACATGTGATACATTTATGAATTGCAAACCGAACTGCATTACGTCCATTAACAATCCAGAATTTCATCCTTATAAAATTCAGCGTTAGTGAGGTTCCACCATGCAAGGTGCAAATATGACTGTAAGATATGACCAGATCTGTGAAAGGATGTTTATACGGTAGTATATAAGGATATTTTTCATTTATGGGCAACAGGGAATCTCGAAGCCTGCCTCCGAGACGTAAAACATGTTCGTTCGAATCAAAATACGGATTAAGAGACAGTAGTATGCTGTCCTTTTCTATTACCCTTCCTTTCGATAGCGCCTTCCATTCAGAGTTAAAACAATCCTTCTGCACCATCCTATTCAATTCACGTAGGCCCTCTTCTAATTCTACAATTGAGAGTCCTAATCCTCTTCGTTCTGCCACAGATGTACGACAATTATATACAAAACGTTTTATATATGATATAATCCAGACGAGTCGTATACACATACGATGAATACTTGCTGATAAATGCTACACTTGGCATTTATTCCACTGATACGCTGACACTTTACCTTTCTGACTTCAGTGTCAACAACCGACAGCGAATTCTGATCAATGGCATCACAAGGCCACTTGATGTCCGATTCTTGTAACCATGATGACCCACGCCACCATAATTCACACGATGTTAACTTGGTTGCACTCATGCCACGGCTTAGATAATCTAATCCATTGCCTTTCGTCTGAGATTTCATGGATTTGGACACAAATACTTTCCACTTGGCAGCTCCACCATGGATCCAACTGATGGTTATCATAGAATCTGACCAAAAAATAGTGCTCGAATAATTAATGTTAATTCTTAGATTCTCTTTTAGATACTTATACATTTTGGCTGCTTCAAGCGCAGCACATAACTCTGCCCTAGGTATGGTTAGTTGTTGTTTAGTTGGCGATACTCTCTCCTTTGACAATAGCAACGCTGTGTGATACTTATCTTCTCCAATTGGGAAGCGCAAGTAAGCCGCAGCTCCATATGCTCGTGACGAGGCATCGCAAAACAGGTGCAATTCAGCCACACCACCCGGTAGTCCCCATATAACATGCCGTGGTATTCGTATAGTTACTATGTTTGGTAACTCATTCACGAATTTCTCCCATTCTCTCTTAATAGTGTCCGGTAGTGTGCTATCCCAGCCAATTTTCTCCTTCCACAGTTGCTGCATGAGAATTTTGGCAGTAATCATTATCGGACTAAGCCATCCCATGGGATCAAACAGTCGTGCAACTGCTGATAGTGTTGTCCTCTTTGTAGGTGAGTTCATTGGTGGAACGACATGCAAAGCAAAACGGAACTCATCTTCTTTGGGACTCCAGTATAGACCTAAAGTGCGAATGGTATCATTAGCTTCCATGTGTAACAATCCGCTTGATGCTCGATGCTCACCTGGTATGTTCTCTAATAGCTTTGGGCAATTACTCGCCCACTTCCGTAGTTGGAATGCACCACTAGTAAGCATTCCAATCACTTGGTTCTTGACATCCTCCGTTTCTGCAATACTGTCGCCACCAGACAGTTTGTCATCTACATACATTTGATGATTTATAACATTCACCGCCAGTGGATACTTCTCGCATTCATAGCTATTGTTTCCAAACATTACCGTTGTGCAGGCATATTCTGCCACATAATCATTTGTGTCCGGATTCCATAGAATACGTTGTTACTGCGCATCGTCTGGTGGAATATTAACACATCTATACATTTTTTCAACATCTGCCATAAATACCCATTTTAGCCCTCGCGATGATTCCTTGAAGATGAACGTGCAATTTTGGACCTATTGCTAAAATCTCATTAAGTTATTTTCCATTACTCGTCATGCTCGATCCATCGAAGACAACTCGTACCTCCGTAGTTGATGACGATTCCTTTATGACTGGGTGATGCGGTAGGTAACAATGATCGACTCCCCCCAATGCAAGATTGCCCGTCTTACTAGCCCGTGACGTTACACGTTCCATTTGACCCAGCTCCAGATATTCATTTATTGTGCCGACATAAGCGTTTTTCAATGTCGCATCGGTACGCAACCGTCTGTGCAGAAAATGTAATCGTTTTAGCGCGCCCTTATATGATTCTCCAATTACCATTGATTCGTCCAAGTATGTAAGAAAAGGAAGACGAACATCATATTTCCCAGAAGGCATTCGGCTATGTGTCTTAACCAAGAAATCTTCGCACCATTTATCCTCTACTGAAACACCACGTGGCTCCTCGTCGAATTGTTCCAGCTCCCAAAACTTACATAACCATTGTTCAAGTATCTCATCAGCTTCCTTCTTTCGTACCGTTATGGTGTAGGACGATCTCCTACGAGCTTCTTGATTAGCTTTTCCTGATACATCCCAAATGCGTATTTTGCGCCAGAGGTACACCACGTATTTCTCGATGCACTTCTCCTAACATCAGCTCATCGTAGGCGTCATTTCCCAGCAAAATATCAACTCCTTGTGGACTGAAGAAGTTAGGGTCGGCCAACGGTAAGCCCTTCAGATGAGTCCACTCTTCAAATGGCAGTCGTTTGCTTGGCATGCACTTACTCAATAGGGTCATTACTGACGCGAGCAGCTTGAATTTCCCATGTGGGTTGTAGATTCATCTTATGACTAGCTCCACCTCTGCTGCCGCATCTGTAATTTTTGTATCTGCTAATCCAGTAATCGTGATGCCTGTTTGCGCCGTAAACGTAGCTGCTGAGCTGCATTCTCTGAAATGAACGAAACTTGTGAACCTTGATCCAAAAACGCTCTAAACTGTAAAGGATAGCCTTCTATCGACTCTATCCACACCATTGCTGTTGGTAATAAAACCTCGTCTTTATGGCTTACCGCAATTTCTGTTGTACTTTTTCCAATTAAAGCATTCGCAGATGATGTTGGGATAACTCCCTTCCTTAGTGTGCCAAGCGACCTCTCGCATCCTGACTTGTCTACATGGAGTAGTGTATGATGCCGTCCTTGACATTTTTCACAATTTACCGCACTGTCACATGCATCTATTCGGTGATTTGGTGTGCATCCCCTTGACACACAATGCATAGGTCTATCTCTCGAGTAACAAATGAAGCCTTTGTGTAGTTCTGGTTAACTCGTAACCCATGTACATCTGACTTTGCATTCCGTAACCATTGTTCTGTACTGTGTTTCAAGATACTGACTGAGCTGCTCAAAGCTCGGCATTGAAGATATTGACTCGCTTGTTATCATACAAATTCATCAACATTCTCCAAGCCACTTCATAGTTCGCCGCTATTAGCGTTAGATGTTCAATATCCTTAGCTGCGTCTCCAACCAATCAATCCTTCAAATAATGAAAACGATGTAATTCCGTCAGCTTGTCGCAGTGGTGTACTCTTGTTAAAAACACCTCCTTAAACGCCAACAACTCAATAAATTTCCCGCTGAAGGTAGGCAGTTTAACTGTTGGGAGTTTCACTTTCTCCAAACTTGATCCCATTTGTTCATGCACCATTATGTAGGTTTCTTCGAAACAGTCTCTGATGTCTTTGTCAAAATATCTGCCCTTTATCTCCGCATTATCTTGTTCTTGCACCAGTTGGTGATGATTGCGCTGAAAATCTGCGTGAAGGTGGGCTATCGAGTCCAATCTGGTTTCCAGATGACTCTCGGTTTGTCCCGCCTCATCCGATTTATACCGCGTCAATGACTTCTCCAGCGAAGTGAGCAATGTGATTTACTCCGTAGCCAACGGTAACAGTTTTTCAGCCTAATGAACACCTACCCAAACACATGAACGTTAAATTGTACTCACCCGAATCAGTCTATCCACTGGCAATCACACTCTAAATCCCATCGCCAAGATCATTCCTCCCGGGTTTCGGCACCAAAAATATGTTGGCTAACGGCTGCGCCCTTGCGGAGCCCCAAACTGCTCGCTTTATATGATGCGGCCTTCGGATGATTTCAACCGAGGCGGCTTTGAGGCACTTGCGATTTGGAAGGAATGAGATGACCAGGTTGACTTCAATCCAGTTGCTTTATTTTCTTAACCTAAAACTATAGTACAATTATAGGCGGGCACAGAAGGTGCAACCACATCGACCGAGATTAATTTCAAGAGTAAAAAATTCAAGTACAGCAAACCACGCTGTCTTTTACAAAATCAAAGTTCTGGAAATTTCCATAGAAGAAACAAGAAAGAAAAGAATTGAAGTAACGGATCTCCAAGTTTGTCACTTCAAAGTAACTTGCGCTGTTCTTGGTCTCTCTCTCTCTCTCTTCGTTCGTTTTCTCTTTTCAGCAAAGAGAGTCTGGCTTCAGTTGAAGCCTAAACAATACCTTTTGATTATATCACTATGTATTGTAGCTGCGGTGCTTTCATTGATCCTAAAAAGTTTTCATCTGTTTTAATTCTGGAAAGGGCCTCTGCTACTTGATTTTCATTTCCTGGTAAGTATTTTATTTTGTAATCGAATTCGTTCAATTTTATCCTCCATCTCTGCAACTTCAGGTTAGGTTCTTTGACATTGTGTAACCAGACAAGGGGTTTATGATTACTTAAGATTTCAAAATGTCTATCAAAGAGGTATACTTAGATACTTAGAAGATACTTAGATATGCTTGTAATAAAAAGCATGTGAAAATGCATTTGTTTAATAAGCTTAAAATATTTGCTTTACTGGTTTATGGTATACCTAAGTCGGGGAGACGACTTACTTACTTCATTTTAAAGAGAATTCACTAAATTATGGTGCAAAAAACTTTCAGTCGATTATTCCAAACGGTTTGGAAAATATTTAACTTTTACGGTGAGTACTAGGGGGAGCTAGCCTGATGACGCGCAGTGTATATGCGATATACATAAACATATACATATATCGCATATACATGCGATCTTCAAATACCCTAACCGCGACTACATAAAAGAAATTTTCCACTCCTATGAGAACTCCAATATATATATATATAATTATAAATCCATTTCCTTTATAAGTGAAAAAAGAGAAAAAATTGGATCTATCGAACTTAAAAGAAACGATTTTTATTTAAAGGATGCGTCTTAAGAACTAACTTATCATTAATCATACAATTAAGTTTACAGTTCGGTTAGAAAGCTTTTGATGTTTACCATTATGTTGAAAGTTCGGTTAGAAAGCTTTTTATGTTAGTAGTGGGAGCTTTTGATCAGATGATATCTTGATCTGGAATTCGATTGGCTTATTGATTTCGCCTACTAAGCGTTCCAACGCTTGGAAGATTTTTGGGGACAGATTTATTTATAATGTTGCGTTCTCACGCTGGAAGATTTTGTGAGGACAGATTTGTTTATAAAGTTTTGTTTAGTCTCGGTTGCAGTAAACATCCGTTTTGTAGACTAAAAAGGGCGTGACGTTATGTGGGTGGATGGAGAGGCGGATATATTACTCCCCCAACACGTAGAAAATAGCCTGTGCTCAGGCGGGAAATACAGGGTAGAGACTTGGAAGTGCTTGAGATGGTGACAGTTCATGCAAAACGGGATTGTTAAAAGCTCAGTCACTTGGATGTACAAAAGTTTCATTCTTAAAATGTGTAATAATTATTTTTTTTTATATTGACTTAAATTTATAGATAAGATATAGGGTTAAACTTATTAGTGTAATTACAAATGTTGTTGTCTCGGTTGCAGTAAACATCCGTTTTGTAGACTAAAAAGGGCGTGACGTTATGTGGGTGGATGGAGAGGCGGATATATTACTCCCCCAACACGTAGAAAATAACCTGTGCTCAGGCGGGAAATACAGGGTAGAGACTTGGAAGTGCTTGAGATGGTGACAGTTCATGCAAAACGGGATTGTTAAAAGCTCAGTCACTTGGATGTACAAAAGTTTCATTCTTAAAATGTGTAATAATTATTTTTTTTTTATATTGACTTAAATTTATAGATAAGATATAGGGTTAAACTTATTAGTGTAATTACAAATGTTGTTGTAGTTATTATGTTGAATATTTTGTTATAAGCAGTTTTTTCAGAAATGATTTGTTTAGTTTGGATATAAGAGATTGGTTCTAGTTTCGTTACATTGTTGGTTACGTAAATGTTTTGGGTATAATCTTGTAATGTGTTTAATATTGATATTTCATTTAACTGCATAATACAGTCGTATATTTTTATTATATTATTTCCTTCTATGAATATTTTTTTCTGGTTACAATTGTGGTATACGTCTTTACTTTTCGATTGTCGCACAAGAACTGATTTATTGAGTTTTCTTATTGCTAGCTTATTCTAGATGGTTACATGTATGTGTGTGGATCTTATAAATGTAGATAACTGATTGTGAGATAACTTGGTAGTGTGAGGATCCACTGTGGGACTTATGTTACTATGACTAGGTGATGCCTACAACTCGGCCATCCTGACCAGAGAGCTCCCGATCTCTTAGCTATTTAAATTACTTAGCCATGGCCGTATGTTTCCTATAGCCCATACTCCTTTATAAGGAAGTCTGGTTTGCTGAAAACCCTCAACATCCTCCAAATATCTGTCATTGCGGAGCACTTTTGTCACTCTATACGGACCTTTGAATTTGGGAATAAGTTTTTTAGACACTCCTATATGTGAGTCAAAATTCCTAACCATCACCAAATCGTCTGTCTTATACTTAACTGGATCTTTTCTTTTAGAGTCTACTCTTAACTTGTTATACGTTTGTACTTTTTCTATACTCCTACCCGCCTCCTGTCTTGTTTTATCCACGTTTCTGTCTATGCTGATTCTATTTAATTCATCTAAACTAATTTTCAATGCGTCTATAACCTTTCCTCTTTGTGCAACTCCGAACAAAACTTTACTTGGATGCTGACTAATTGACCTTTGTAGCGTGTTGTTGAGTGCATATTTAACTGTTTCTAAGATTGTGTCCCAATACAATCCTTTGTCCGGCTCAGTCAGTTTAGCGATCATTGGACCCAAACTTCTATTTACCCTTTCTACTTGTCCGTTGGCTTGCGGAGAGCCAGTAGCGATTTTTATGTGTTTGACTTCATTTTCGGCTAGAAATTCTTCAAATTCTTTTGATGTGAAGCAAGTTCCTCGATCAGAAATAACGCATCTGGGTCTACTATACGCTCTAAAATAGTCTTTCAATGCTAATACTGCCTCATTTGACTTCGTGGTTTTCGCTGGGTACAGACGAACGAACTTTGTAAAAGCATCGATTACTACTAATATGTGCTTGTTAGATCTGCTCTTATCTATTGGACCATAGTGATCTATGTGTATGACATCAAAAGGGACTGTTTGCTTAGGAATGTTATGAAGAAAGCCTTCCTCTTTTCCATTTTTATCTGAATAAGATATACATTTTAAACAATTTTGTACGTGCTGTTTGCATTTTTCTTTAACGCTAGGGAACCAATAACTTTTCGAAATAATATCTACCATTTTGTCTACTCCAATGTGGGCTAACTGATCGTGATAACTATACATGACATGACTTTCCATTTCTTTCGGGACGTAAAATAAAAGAGATTCCTTATCTTTCTTTCTGTAATTTCTTTCTTTTCAGCCGCTTTATCTTCCGCAAGTTTTGCTTTAGCATTATTATTTTTTCTAACTCTATCATTTTCATTTTGACGATCATTTTTACAGCTATCATTTTCGTTTAACCGATCATTTTTACATCTATAATTTTCATTAGGACGATCATTTTTACAGCTATCATTTTCGTTTTGACGATCATTTTTACATCTATCATTTTCATTAGGACGATCATTTTTACATCTATCATTTTCATTAGGACGATCATTTTTACTTACAAATTCGAAATTACCATTTCTTAAAAAATCTCTGCCTAACACAACGTTAAATGCCATCGATCCGTTTGTCACAACTAGTAATTCAAAATAAATTCTTTCTTTATTTATAACAACAAAACATAAAACTTTTCCCAGTACATTTAAAGGACTGTTATTTAACCCAAAGTAGGTAGAATTGTCTTCATTGACTTCAAAGTTGATGTAATTTAATATTTGTTCAATGCATGAAAATTTGATAAAACTAATTGGACTCCCAGAATCGATCAGGCATTCTAGAAATAAACATTTTTTAGTCTTAGAATTAAAATTTATCTGAAACAATCTTACAAATTCGTTTTTAAGCTCCTTTTTTCTCTCGCTGCATTTCGATATCAAATGGTCCAGGCTGCCACATGCGTAGCAAGCTCCATACTCGCGCTTCGGTTTGTTGCAATCGGCCGCAAAATGTCCAATTGAGTTACAGTTGAAGCACCTTCCGACCTTAGAAGAACCGTCCTTGGCCACCATCCTCGATTTTTCTATAACCTGCGTGCGCTTACGCAAGGTAACTTTATCAAAAGCCTGCAATAGATGTTGAGTCGTGACGAAGCATTGCATGTGGGCCTGCTGTTTCAGTTGATCATCGGGAATTCCCTCGATGATATTGTCGATTAATTCCTCATCATCCATTTGGATTTCTGCTGCCAGAAGGAACTTCTCCTTGAAATATGTCGAAAAGTTTTCGGTAGTCTTCCATTTTCGCTCCTGAAATTTGCGACGCAACATTATTTTGCTTTCCTTAATTTGAAAAGCATTTGCCATTTGATTTAACAGCTGTGTCACCGGCATAGTCAATAATGTTTCGTTGGAGTATAGCCAGACCTGAGCACGGTCTTTCAATTTTGACATAATTAGTGTGCGAACGACTTCGTCATTGAGATCGTACATCTTGGCCACGGCGTTTAGCTGAGCGATCCAAATATTTACTTTTGCTTCCACTGCGCCGTCGAATATTGGTAGCATTTCCTTTACCATGACTAATTGGAAGTTACCCTTGGAAAATAAGTTTGCATTGTTGATGTTTCCAACTTCAGATATGGCAACATTGTTTTGCTCACTGCTGGGCTGTCTAGTGCCGGCAACGCTGTTGTGACCAGTGTTGTTTACAAGGTTTGGCAATTTAGATAAGGTCACATTATTTCGCGTCGAATTGGATTTCAAAAGAAGCATGTTTTCTATTTGAATGAGTTCCAATTGGCGACGCAAGAGTTCCAATTCTGTAACCGATTCACGCGCGCTTATTTGTGACGCTGACGCTCCTATCTCTCCGTCTCGCTCGTTCGGTTGCTCACCAATACATTCAGATTCGCGCGCGAAAGGCGCGTCGTTGCTATCTCGCTCACGCTCATTACAGACTGCAGGGGCGCCAACGTCGTGATTGACTTCAAACTGCGCGTCATCACTGTCCTGCTCACTCTCGTTGCTGAGTTCTATGCCACCAACGGCGCCTTCGATTTCATCTGCAACTTGCTGGTCGGCTTCTTCGACATCTAGGTATGGTTCGTCCATGCCATCTGGAGGTGGGCACGATCCTCGGGCTTCGGGTGGCACCAGGTTGAGTCTTGCGGCCAATGCCGCTTTAGTGCCACTTTTTTGGAGGCCTAGGTTCTCCAGCCACTTTCGCAACTGGGTTGCGCTGTACTTGCTTAATTCAATTGTTTCCATTTAAATTAAGTTTAAGTTTTAAAAACGAAAAAAAAAGTTCTTGATTTATTTCAGACACTTTGTAGGCTGTGTGATTTTCCAATGAAAAAAAAATATTTTTATTCACTGTTATCCCACTTCTGAAATTGTGGTATACGTCTTTACTTTTCGATTGTCGCACAAGAACTGATTTATTGAGTTTTCTTATTGCTAGCTTATTCTAGATGGTTACATGTATGTGTGTTGTAGCGTGCGCTAGTTTAAACTTTCAAATTTTTGAACTTAACGTCTTTACGCGCCACTTTGCCAATAGCGATTAATCAATAAATAAAAATATTGGTATCGATCGAGCGATAACCGCATAATAGGGGGATAGCGATAAATGATCTATCGTTTTTCTTGAGGTGGCAACGCGCTTCATTTTTTTGGCTAGGCTTCATTTTCATTTTAATTCTGAGGAGAAAAGTGTTCAATAAAAAAAGCTGTAGCCCAAATCTTTGGTTATAAATCATAGAAGGTATATAGGTTAATTCGAATTTTTGCCCCGCCGCCATCTGCATCTTACTCCATATCTTAGATTAGAAACCTTACTTTTTCCGGCCAATATTGCTGGTAGCTTCCGTTTGGGAGGATTATTTTCTGGGAACCGGCGCGTTTACAAATATCCATTTCTGGTGACGGAGCACGTGTATTCGAATTTTCGGTTGTCGTGGCCTTCTGGAATTGGCATTCAGGACATTGAAAAGCCACCGCCAACTAAACACCGGCAGTGCCACATCGTTTCTAAGTTAAGGCTTACAGTGCGGCCAAACTGTCTCATTTCCCGAAAGGTGTCCTAACCTTCGGTGCACTGGATTTTTTCCAAATTCTGGATACTGCTTGCTGTTGCCCGATTTAGCGCATTCCATGTGACCACCTCGAAAGCTCCTACAATTGTTTTTTTGAAATTGACCTCGTTTTGAACGAAATCTTTAAGTCTCGATATTTTCATTTCTGATCTTATTTTTATACCCTTGCAGAGGGTATTATAAAATTGGTCAGATGTTTGTAACGCACAGAAGGAGACGTTTCCGACCCCATAAAGTATATATATTCTTGATCAGCTTGAGAAGCTGAGTCGATATAGCCATGTCCGTCTGTCCGTCTGTCCGTCTGTCCGTCCGTCTGTGCGTATGCGTTTTACTCAGCCATCTTAAGAGATATCGGGTTGAAATTTTTTTGGAGACTCTTTATTACCTGTGTGAGATAAAGTATGAAAATCATTGGGATCGGACTACTATATCATATATTGTTTAATAATCATTAAATGTGTTTTGAATTCAGTAGTTTGAAAAATATTTGAGCATATTCATAATACGACAACTAATGCTGTTGATGTATGAAATTTCACTTTTCTTATCGAATTAAATATAATAAAGAACTGCAAGGGTATATAAACTTCGGCAAGGCCGAAGTTAACTTCCATAGCTCGTTAAATTTCAAGTCCTAATCAAGTTAAACCCAAAAAAAAAATGTAAATAAGTCAAATATGGAATCGATTAAAATCTCGTTAAGGTTATATTAAATAATTCGAGTCGAGAGTAACGTAAAATATAGTAAATGTAAAAGCAAAGTGAGTGAACGGAGTTAATGGTGGTCATAAAGCGCGAAGGAGAAATCATCATATAAACACCTTCCCACAGTGCATCGATGGAAGGCCTTTCAGCGAGTAAACTATGGGGTAAGTGCCTAGTGTATTAAGCAGTATCAATTTGGCGACTTTTAACCGAGTTTTTGCGAACTATGGAGAACGGTAGTCAATTGATACTCTGATTTTGTTGATGTAATTTCTATTTCAGCGTTTTGTGATCAACCCAAATAATCGAATTGAATATAAAAAAATTTTCCGTAAATAAGGCTTGACTTGAAGAGCAATCAAAAGCTATGAGTGAATTTGTACGACTTGAAAATTTAAAATAACTTTAAAGAATTTAAAAAAAAAAAAAAAAAGATAAAAGAGAACTTGAAAATAAGATGAATAATTACAAAAAAGGTTAACTTGATTCATTGGACATTCCTTCTACATTTTTTTTATTCTATAATCTACTATATATTCTACCATAATTAATAATGCGTAACTTGTAAGCTCTCTCGTATACTACTAGTTTTAGTCCCTATCATTCAATAGTTTTAATTTACTTTGAGTTCCATCGTTTTGCCAGACTGAAAGTTCGGAATCTCAAAATGTGGAGTCATACCAGACCAGCGGTTTAAAATTAGTCAGTAAATATTTCTTTAAAATTTATACTGTACAACTCGAAATGCTCCTATATGAAATTATAATTGAATTGAATATGACTGCTTAAGTTTTAAAATTAATTTTTCCTAGTGACATGGGTACATGAGTTGAGATCGATCAGTTTTTTTGGGAATCTTTACAAATGCCAATAAAGATTCATGGTTGGGAGGGTACAGAACTGATAAGGTCCATCTACATCTTGACCTCAGTAACAGCTAGCTTGTGACCCAAAGGATACACCTTCATTTCTTTCGTTTTTTATTAACATGAATTATTTACTGTTTTCGTAAGTATTTTCGGCCCGACATTTGATTTTCATTTAAAGTTAGTTTCAGTAGAGATCCTAATAAAATTAAATTTTATACTTAAAGGTAGAGATTCAGCAAACAACCCCCCCCACCCCGCAAGAGCTACGGAACCAGAGGATCTCGATCTGCTGCAATTCACCTACCGCCTTCGTTTGGTTATCGATAGATTTATCGTCGCTGTGATAGGAGAACCGATTATATAAAAATTAGGGCGCGCAACGAAAAACCGTATACGAAGGTTACATAAAATTTTTGGCGCCCAAACGTGTGGGGCAAGATGAAAGCATACTCAACTCCTTGACAATATTAGATATAGACAAGAAGTTTATTTAAGTTACGGCATGTGGTTATTTTGACAGCAGACCACATTAGAAGTATGTAGTTCTACCCCAAGTGATATAAAGGTTGAGTTCAAGTATTCAGGAAAGTCTTAAGATCAAAACATGAGATTTCAAATTTTCGTCGCTTTTTTTTGATTATATTATGGTTTAACTTACGCGGATAAATGAACCTGCACGGTTTAAGTCTGCTTGGCGAAGCCGATGTTTCTGTTAGGAATATTCCGCCGCAAAGTTAAAAGCAAGAATGAATGTAAACAAGAATTTCAATACTCTGTATCACAAATTGCTCGTTTAGTTAAGGTTCTCGATAATTTAGCACTCGTTTAGTAAAGTCGTTCAATCTTTTCTTAACAATTTAGATTATTGTATATTGGATGTTTCGATATCAGTACTGATTGGATTTTAGATCATGTTACGACAGCTGAACGTGTAAAAAAATCGAAGAGAACACGAACATATTGTTTTATAGCAAGACTTGGATGATTTAATGTTCTGGTGTCTGGATCTTGGTAATACAGATAGTATAGCCTTGCCGATCAGAAGATTTAAAAGGCCAAAGCCTGACTAAAAGAAACAATTTTGTAGATGCAATAGCCCAAAACAAAAATAGTAAAGTTACCAATATTCTTTAGGTTCATTTAGCTAGTTACGATTTCAAATCATGTACCCAGTCATGTCACTTTTAGGAAAATAATTAAAAAAAAAAAAAAAAGAGAATGTCTTTAGTTCAACATAGTCCACCAAATATGGACACCCCAGCAGAAAACATATGCAAAATTTGTTCCTTGGTTTTGGACAACACGCAAACATGTTTCTGTACTCCCTGTAAACACATTTTTCATAAATCCTGTTTGGAAGCTCTACTAGAAAAGGAAAAGCATTGCCCAATTTGTGAGAGTGAGATAGATGTGTCTAGTATAAAGCTCGTAGTAGGCAACTGTTCACCAAAAGCTAAGGAAAAACATTTGTCATTGGCACCCAGCACTTCTCGAGCATGGACTCGTAATTTTACAAAACAGCTAAGTCAAGTCCCAAGAGACAGAGCAGAACAGCTCAACGAACCAGCTGTATCAGTTAGCGAAGCACCAGCATCATGCTTAGATGCCAGTCACAGTAGTAATCAACCAGAACCGCAATTACCTAGAACCATGCCTAATCAACGAAGAGCAAGACCCAATCGTGGTAATAATACTCGTCCTAATCGAGATATCGATTATACGGTTATACAAAATATGATAGAACAAACAGTTTCTCGTGTAGTATCGTCGTTACCTATGAATTTAGGCCAGCGAGAAGTCCCATTAGACACGGTCCAAACCCGATCTTTGATAAGTTCGCCCTGCCCTACAACTGTTCAAAATGCAAAAATTGCAAATGTAATGCAGAAATGGAATCTACGTTTTGACGGATCTACAGAAGGTCTAGGAGTAGAAGAATTTATTTATAGAGTAAAAGCCCTAACGGAGGAAACTCTTGATAGTGATTTTATTGGGGTGTGTAAACATATTCAAATATTATTTGGAGGAAAAGCCCGCGAGTGGTATTGGAGATATCATAAGCAAGTCCCGCGAATAGTATGGAGCGAGTTTTGTTCAGCTATTCGTCAGCAATATAAAGACTATCGATCAGATTTTATGAGCAAAGAAATGATTCGTGCGAGAAAGCAAAAAGCTGGAGAATCTTTTGTTTGTTTTTACGATGAGGTAGCTTCTTTGATTGACAAGTTCGGTATAAAGTTTGAGGAAGAGGAGCTGATGGAAATTTTACAAAATAACCTGTTGCCAGAGATACGACAAAAGTTACTATATCAATCCATCGCATCAATAGGTCACCTTCGTAGATTAGTACAGATGCAAGAAAATCTAACACAAGAGCTCAGCCCTCAAGTAAAAGTAATTTCTAACGTCAAAGCGAATGGACGCAGACAAATTTTTGAAATTCAAGAAGGGGAAACCGAAGATAATAAAATAGTTCCAGACCCAGATGAGGAATATGAAGTTGCCGCTGTGCAAGGGAAATTCGTTTGTTGGAATTGTCGCGAAGCCGGTCACACATGGCAAAACTGTTTAGAGGAACGCACCATTTTTTGTTACGGTTGCGGCACGGCCAATGTTTACAAGCCTCAATGTCAAGATTGTATAAAAAGGTTAGCGGAAAACCGACCGAAGGGTGCATCCAGACAACGTCAGATGCTCCCGCAATAGTTACATCAAACTCGGAAAACGTTCAACAAAGTATCAACATTGTGAATCACAAAGTAAACTTACGAAAGTCTCAAAAACTCCCACTAAGATTTTTGGCATATCCTGAGCGTTTACAACATTACCTTACTGTTAAAGACAAAATTTTCAGATCTGACCAACCCTTGGCTAAACGCACGTTGAGACTAAGGAAATATTATGATCACGCAAGACAAACCAGGAAACTTTTTGTTGCAACAATTTTTAGAAACGACAACGATAATAGGAGCTATGCAGAAGTCTCATTTCTTACGTTCACAGAATTAGGTTTATTGGATACCGGTGCCAGCATTAGTTGTATAGGCTCGGATTTAGCACAAACAGATTTTTCACATTTTCCCCAATTTGTAAAAACTAAAGGTCAAGTGCGCACAGCGGACGGAAACGGCCAAAATGTGATTGGTATGTTAGAAGTAATAGTACGGTACGGTAGATTGGAAAGAATGTTAAAATTATTTGTAATTCCCACGTTGAAGAAAAGATTAATATTAGGTCATGATTTTTGGAGAATTTTCGAACTTGCCCCATCTATAATTAGTTCGATCGAGATTGGTTCTGAAAAAAAGTTAGAGACTGACCCTAGTTCTTATTCTCTTTCGTATTCTCAAATTAGACAGCTGGAAGCCGTCAAGCAAATGTTTCCCAATGCAAGTCATCATCTCGGACGTACGTCCTTAATAAAACATCATATTGAGATTGGCGAAGCCAAACCGGTAAAACAACGTTTTTACGCTATTAGTCCCGCTGTTGAAAAATTAGTATACACGGAAATTGATCGTATGATTCAACTAGGAGTTATCGAACCGGCTGTTAGCGCCTGGAGCTCTCCTATTCGACCAGTGATAAAGCCCAATAAAGTGCGACTGTGCTTAGACGCTCGCAAGTTAAATGCAGTCACAATTAAGGATGCTTATCCTTTGCCCAGCATTGGCAGTATTTTTTCAAGATTACCCAAGGCAAATATTATTTCCAAAATCGATTTAAAGGATGCCTATTGGCAAATAGAATTAACCGAAGCATCTAAACCTCTTACTGCATTTACAGTGCCAGGAAGACCGTTATATCAATTCAAAGTTATGCCTTTCGGCCTTTGTAATGCCACATCTACTATGAGTCGTCTAATGGATGAAGTAGTCCCTGCTGACCTTCGCCATTGTGTTTTTTGCTATTTAGATGATCTGTGTATAATTTCAGAGGATTTCTCATCCCATCTTTCAGTGTTAGCAAGAATTGCGGAGCAATTTCGGAAAGCTAATCTGTCCATTAACATAGAGAAAAGTCAGTTTTGTGTCGCAAGCATTAGTTATTTAGGATATGTGATAGACAGTAAAGGTAAAATTATTCGTTAACCACAATCGTTTCCATTTTCCCCGACGGAACTACCTTTCAGTATTGCTTCATCGGGGTAAAGGTATCTGCACCGATCCGTCAAAGATTGAATGTATTAAAAATTGGCCACCACCTAGGAATTTGAAACAAACTAGAGGATTTCTTGGAGTTTGCGGTTGGTATCGTCGTTTTATACCGAATTTTGCCGATCTCACTTATCCTATAACGGAACTGTTGTCAACAAAAAGAAATTTCGTTTGGACTACGGAAGCTCAAGCTTCTATGAATAAGTTGAAGGATCTATTAACTTCTGCCCCTATTCTACAAAACCCGGACTTTAATAAGAAATTTTTCTTACATTGTGATGCCAGCGATTATGGTATTGGCGCTGTACTCGTCCAATTATCAGACGCAGAGGAAGAGAAGCCTATTGCTTTCATGTCTAAAAAGTTAAGTCGTGCCCAACGCAATTATAGTGTTACGGAACGCGAATGTTTAGCCGTTATACTAGCTATAGAAAAATTTAGGTGTTATTTGGAATTGCAAGAATTTGAAGTAGTTACTGATCACTCTAGTTTATTGTGGTTAATGCGTCAACAAAATGTTTCTGGGAGATTAGCTCGATGGATTTTTCGCTTACAACAATTTAAGTTTAATATGTCGCATAGGAAAGGAAAAGAACACTTGATTCCTGACGCGTTATCAAGATTGCCCAACCTTTCGATAGAGGCGATAGAAATGGGTCCTATTATAGATCTGGACTCTGAAGCATTTTTGGACGATAGTTATATGTATCTGAAGAAGAAAATCACTGAAAATCCAGACAAATTCCCAGATATCAAAATTGTAAATAAACATTTGTATATTCGAACCGAACATGCCAATGGAGATTCTTATCAAGAAAAGCTTTCTTGGAAACTATGGGTACCGGATAAACTCAGAGTTGATGTTCTAAAACAAGCTCACGATAGCCATACCTCTTCACATTCAGGTATGCAGAAAACCATTGACAAGATACGTAGAACTCTTTTTTGGCCTGGTATGGTAAAGGATGTACGTGACCATATTCGTCAATGTGACACTTGTAAGGAGTCCAAAGCACCAAATTATACGCTTAGACCACCTATGGGACAGCATATTCCCACTTGTAGACCTTTTCAACGTCTGTATATCGATTTACTTGGTCCTTACCCTCGTAGCAAAAATGGATTTGTCGGTTTATTAATTGTTCTTGACCATTTCAGTAAGTATCATTGATTACAACCTCTGAAAAAGTTTCGCACGGAGGATATACAAGAATTTTTGTTAAAACAGATATTTCATTGTTTTGGAGTACCGGAAACCATCGTTAGTGATAATGGTGTTCAATTTAAGGCAAATTCATTCAATTCTTTTCTTACTGAACTAGGCATAAAACATCAGTATACCGCTTTATATTCTCCGCAAAGCAACGCAGCTGAGCGTGTTAATCGTTCTCTGTTAGCTGCGATCCGTTCGTATTTAAAAAATCAGGATCAAACGCTTTGTGATCAACATTTAACGAGTATATCTTGCGCATTGCGATCATCGTTGCATCAATCTTTAGGTTGCTCACCCTTTAAAGCTTTGTTCGGACTGGACATGGTTACTCATGGCTCAGATTATAAACTTTTAAAGGAATTAAAGTTGTTAACACCGCTCAATCAGACTGACCAGTTAAACCTTTTGCGACAGGATATAGGAGAAAATATTAAGAAAGCATATGATCGAAATGTAGCACAGTATAATCTTCGCAGTAAGTCTGTCTCTTTTAAAGAAGGCCAAGAAGTTTTTCGCAGAAACTTCGCGTTAAGCAAATTCTCTCAGAACTTCAATGCTAAATTAGCCCCTAAGTTCATAAAATGTCGAATCAAAAAGAAGCTCGGAAACTGCTTTTATTTGTTAGAAAATATGCAAGGTAGAGAAGTAGGAACATTTCACGCTAAGGATATACGGAACTAATTCCCACTAATATGCTGCCTAACGTTGCATATTATCGGGTGGTGTAGCGTGCGCTAGTTTAAACTTTCAAATTTTTGAACTTAACGTCTTTACGCGCCACTTTGCCAATAGCGATTAATCAATAAATAAAAATATTGGTATCGATCGAGCGATAACCGCATAATAGGGGGATAGCGATAAATGATCTATCGTTTTTCTTGAGGTGGCAACGCGCTTCATTTTTTTGGCTAGGCTTCATTTTCATTTTAATTCTGAGGAGAAAAGTGTTCAATAAAAAAAGCTGTAGCCCAAATCTTTGGTTATAAATCATAGAAGGTATGTAGGTTAATTCGAATTTTTGCCCCGCCGCCATCTGCATCTTACTCCATATCTTAGATTGGAAACCTTACTTTTTCCGGCCAATATTGCTGGTAGCTTCCGTTTGGGAGGATTATTTTCTGGGAACCGGCGCGTTTACAAATATCCATTTCTGGTGACGGAGCACGTGTATTCGAATTTTCGGTTGTCGTGGCCTTCTGGAATTGGCATTCAGGACATTGAAAAGCCACCGCCAACTAAACACCGGCAGTGCCACATCGTTTCTAAGTTAAGGCTTACAGTGCGGCTAAACTGTCTCATTTCCCGAAAGGTGTCCTAACCTTCGGTGCACTGGATTTTTTCCAAATTCTGGATACTGCTTGCTGTTGCCCGATTTAGCGCATTCCATGTGACCACCTCGAAAGCTCCTACAATTGTTTTTTTGAAATTGACCTCGTTTTGAACGAAATCTTTAAGTCTCGATATTTTCATTTCTGATCTTATTTTTATACCCTTGCAGAGGGTATTATAAAATTGGTCAGATGTTTGTAACGCACAGAAGGAGACGTTTCCGACCCCATAAAGTATATATATTCTTGATCAGCTTGAGAAGCTGAGTCGATATAGCCATGTCCGTCTGTCCGTCCGTCTGTGCGTATGCGTTTTACTCAGCCATCTTAAGAGATATCGGGTTGAAATTTTTTTTGGAGACTCTTTATTACCTGTGTGAGATAAAGTATGAAAATCATTGGGATCGGACTACTATATCATATATTGTTTAATAATCATTAAATGTGTTTTGAATTCAGTAGTTTGAAGTATGCGTTTTACTCAGCCATCTTAAGAGATATCGGGTTGAAATTTTTTTTGGAGACTCTTTATTACCTGTGTGAGATAAAGTATGAAAATCATCGGGATCGGACTACTATATCATATATTGTTTAATAATCATTAAATGTGTTTTGAATTCAGTAGTTTGAAAAATATTTGAGCATATTCATAATACGACAACTAATGCTGTTGATGTATGAAATTTCACTTTTCTTATCGAATTAAATATAATAAAGAACTGCAAGGGTATATAAACTTCGGCAAGGCCGAAGTTAACTTCCATAGCTCGTTAAATTTCAAGTCCTAATCAAGTTAAACCCAAAAAAAATGTAAATAAGTCAAATATGGAATCGATTAAAATCTCGTTAAGGTTATATTAAATAATTCGAGTCGAGAGTAACGTAAAATATAGTAAATGTAAAAGCAAAGTGAGTGAACGGAGTTAATGGTGGTCATAAAGCGCGAAGGAGAAATCATCATATAAACACCTTCCCACAGTGCATCGATGGAAGGCCTTTCAGCGAGTAAACTATGGGGTAAGTGCCTAGTGTATTAAGCAGTATCAATTCGGCGACTTTTAACCGAGTTTTTGCGAACTATGGAGAACGGTAGTCAATTGATACTCTGATTTTGTTGATGTAATTTCTATTTCAGCGTTTTGTGATCAACCCAAATAATCGAATTGAATATAAAAAAAATTTTCCGTAAATAAGGCTTGACTTGAAGAGCAATCAAAAGCTATGAGTGAATTTGTACGACTTGAAAATTTAAAATAACTTTAAAGAATTTAAAAAAAAAAACAAAAAAAAAGATAAAAGAGAACTTGAAAATAAGATGAATAATTACAAGAAAAGGTTAACTTGATTCATTGGACATTCCTTCTACATTTTTTTTATTCTATAATCTACTATATATTCTACCATAATTAATAATGCGTAACTTGTAAGCTCTCTCGTATACTACTAGTTTTAGTCCCTATCATTCAATAGTTTTAATTTACTTTGAGTTCCATCGTTTTGCCAGACTGAAAGTTCGGAATCTCAAAATGTGGAGTCATACCAGACCAGCGGTTTAAAATTAGTCAGTAAATATTTCTTTAAAATTTATACTGTACAACTCGAAATGCTCCTATATGAAATTATAATTGAATTGAATATGACTGCTTAAGTTTTAAAATTAATTTTTCCTAGTGACATGGGTACATGAGTTGAGATCGATCAGTTTTTTTGGGAATCTTTACAAATGCCAATAAAGATTCATGGTTGGGAGGGTATAGAACTGATAAGGTCCATCTACATCTTGACCTCAGTAACAGCTAGCTTGTGACCCAAAAGATACACCTTCATTTCTTTCGTTTTTTATTAACATGAATTATTTACTGTTTTCGTAAGTATTTTCGTCCCGACATTTGATTTTCATTTAAAGTTAGTTTCAGTAGAGATCCTAATAAAATTAAATTTTATACTTAAAGGTAGAGATTCAGCAAACAACCCCCCCACCCCGCAAGAGCTACGGAACCAGAGGATCTCGATCTGCTGCAATTCACCTACCGCCTTCGTTTGGTTATCGATAGATTTATCGTCGCTGTGATAGGAGAACCGATTATATAAAAATTAGGGCGCGCAACGAAAAACCGTATACGAAGGTTACATAAAATTTTTGGCGCCCAAACGTGTGGGGCAAGATGAAAGCATACTCAACTCCTTGACAATATTAGATATAGACAAGAAGTTTATTTAAGTTACGGCATGTGGTTATTTTGACAGCAGACCACATTAGAAGTATGTAGTTCTACCCCAAGTGATATAAAGGTTGAGTTCAAGTATTCAGGAAAGTCTTAAGATCAAAACATGAGGTTTCAAATTTTCGTCGCTTTTTTTTGATTATATTATGGTTTAACTTACGCGGATAAATGAACCTGCACGGTTTAAGTCTGCTTGGCGAAGCCGATGTTTCTGTTAGGAATATTCCGCCGCAAAGTTAAAAGCAAGAATGAATGTAAACAAGAATTTCAATACTCTGTATCACAAATTGCTCGTTTAGTTAAGGTCCTCGATAATTTAGCACTCGTTTAGTAAAGTCGTTCAATCTTTTCTTAACAATTTAGATTATTGTATATTGGATGTTTCGATATCAGTACTGATTGGATTTTAGATCATGTTACGACAGCTGAACGTCTAAAAAAATCGAAGAGAACACGAACATATTGTTTTATAGCAAGACTTGGATGATTTAATGTTCTAGTGTCTGGATCTTGGTAATACAGATAGTATAGCCTTGCCGATCAGAAGATTTAAAAGGCCAAAGCCTGACTAAAAGAAACAATTTTGTAGATGCAATAGCCCAAAACAAAAATAGTAAAGTTACCAATATTCTTTAGGTTCATTTAGCTAGTTACGATTTCAAATCATGTACCCAGTCATGTCACTTTTAGGAAAATAATTAAAAAAAAAAAAAAGAGAATGTCTTTAGTTCAACATAGTCCACCAAATATGGACACCCCAGCAGAAAACATATGCAAAATTTGTTCCTTGGTTTTGGACAACACGCAAACATGTTTCTGTACTCCCTGTAAACACATTTTTCATAAATCCTGTTTGGAAGCTCTACTAGAAAAGGAAAAGCATTGCCCAATTTGTGAGAGTGAGATAGATGTGTCTAGTATAAAGCTCGTAGTAGGCAACTGTTCACCAAAAGCTAAGGAAAAACATTTGTCATTGGCACCCAGCACTTCTCGAGCATGGACTCGTAATTTTACAAAACAGCTAAGTCAAGTCCCAAGAGACAGAGCAGAACAGCTCAACGAACCAGCTGTATCAGTTAGCGAAGCACCAGCATCATGCTTAGATGCCAGTCACAGTAGTAATCAACCAGAACCGCAATTACCTAGAACCATGCCTAATCAACGAAGAGCAAGACCCAATCGTGGTAATAATACTCGTCCTAATCGAGATATCGATTATACGGTTATACAAAATATGATAGAACAAACAGTTTCTCGTGTAGTATCGTCGTTACCTATGAATTTAGGCCAGCGAGAAGTCCCATTAGACACGGTCCAAACCCGATCTTTGATAAGTTCGCCCTGCACTACAACTGTTCAAAATGCAAAAATTGCAAATGTAATGCAGAAATGGAATCTACGTTTTGACGGATCTACAGAAGGTCTAGGAGTAGAAGAATTTATTTATAGAGTAAAAGCCCTAACGGAGGAAACTCTTGATAGTGATTTTATTGGGGTGTGTAAACATATTCAAATATTATTTGGAGGAAAAGCCCGCGAGTGGTATTGGAGATATCATAAGCAAGTCCCGCGAATAGTATGGAGCGAGTTTTGTTCAGCTATTCGTCAGCAATATAAAGACTATCGATCAGATTTTATGAGCAAAGAAATGATTCGTGCGAGAAAGCAAAAAGCTGGAGAATCTTTTGTTTGTTTTTACGATGAGGTAGCTTCTTTGATTGACAAGTTCGGTATAAAGTTTGAGGAAGAGGAGCTGATGGAAATTTTACAAAATAACCTGTTGCCAGAGATACGACAAAAGTTACTATATCAATCCATCGCATCAATAGGTCACCTTCGTAGATTAGTACAGATGCAAGAAAATCTAACACAAGAGCTCAGCCCTCAAGTAAAAGTAATTTCTAACGTCAAAGCGAATGGACGCAGACAAATTTTTGAAATTCAAGAAGGGGAAACCGAAGATAATAAAATAGTTCCAGACCCAGATGAGGAATATGAAGTTGCCGCTGTGCAAGGGAAATTCGTTTGTTGGAATTGTCGCGAAGCCGGTCACACATGGCAAAACTGTCTAGAGGAACGCACCATTTTTTGTTACGGTTGCGGCACGGCCAATGTTTACAAGCCTCAATGTCAAGATTGTATAAAAAGGTTAGCGGAAAACCGACCGAAGGGTGCATCCAGACAACGTCAGATGCTCCCGCAATAGTTACATCAAACTCGGAAAACGTTCAACAAAGTATCAACATTGTGAATCACAAAGTAAACGTACGAAAGTCTCAAAAACTCCCACTAAGATTTTTGGCATATCCTGAGCGTTTACAACATTACCTTACTGTTAAAGACAAAATTTTCAGATCTGACCAACCCTTGGCTAAACGCACGTTGAGACTAAGGAAATATTATGATCACGCAAGACAAACCAGGAAACTTTTTGTTGCAACAATTTTTAGAAACGACAACGATAATAGGAGCTATGCAGAAGTCTCATTTCTTACGTTCACAGAATTAGGTTTATTGGATACCGGTGCCAGCATTAGTTGTATAGGCTCGGATTTAGCACAAACAGATTTTTCACATTTTCCCAATTTGTAAAAACTAAAGGTCAAGTGCGCACAGCGGACGGAAACGGCCAAAATGTGATTGGTATGTTAGAAGTAATAGTACGGTACGGTAGATTGGAAAGAATGTTAAAATTATTTGTAATTCCCACGTTGAAGAAAAGATTAATATTAGGTCATGATTTTTGGAGAATTTTCGAACTTGCCCCATCTATAATTAGTTCGATCGAGATTGGTTCTGAAAAAAGTTAGAGACTGACCCTAGTTCTTATTCTCTTTCGTATTCTCAAATTAGACAGCTGGAAGCCGTCAAGCAAATGTTTCCCAATGCAAGTCATCATCTCGGACGTACGTCCTTAATAAAACATCATATTGAGATTGGCGAAGCCAAACCGGTAAAACAACGTTTTTACGCTATTAGTCCCGCTGTTGAAAAATTAGTATACACGGAAATTGATCGTATGATTCAACTAGGAGTTATCGAACCGGCTGTTAGCGCCTGGAGCTCTCCTATTCGACCAGTGATAAAGCCCAATAAAGTGCGACTGTGCTTAGACGCTCGCAAGTTAAATGCAGTCACAATTAAGGATGCTTATCCTTTGCCCAACATTGGCAGTATTTTTTCAAGATTACCCAAGGCAAATATTATTTCCAAAATCGATTTAAAGGATGCCTATTGGCAAATAGAATTAACCGAAGCATCTAAACCTCTTACTGCATTTACAGTGCCAGGAAGACCGTTATATCAATTCAAAGTTATGCCTTTCGGCCTTTGTAATGCCACATCTACTATGAGTCGTCTAATGGATGAAGTAGTCCCTGCTGACCTTCGCCATTGTGTTTTTTGCTATTTAGATGATCTGTGTATAATTTCAGAGGATTTCTCATCCCATCTTTCAGTGTTAGCAAGAATTGCGGAGCAATTTCGGAAAGCTAATCTGTCCATTAACATAGAGAAAAGTCAGTTTTGTGTCGCAAGCATTAGTTATTTAGGATATGTGATAGACAGTAAAGGTATCTGCACCGATCCGTCAAAGATTGAATGTATTAAAAATTGGCCACCACCTAGGAATTTGAAACAAACTAGAGGATTTCTTGGAGTTTGCGGTTGGTTTCGTCGTTTTATACCGAATTTTGCCGATCTCACTTATCCTATAACGGAACTGTTGTCAACAAAAGAAATTTCGTTTGGACTACGGAAGCTCAAGCTTCTATGAATAAGTTGAAGGATCTATTAACTTCTGCCCCTATTCTACAAAACCCGGACTTTAATAAGAAATTTTTCTTACATTGTGATGCCAGCGATTATGGTATTGGCGCTGTACTCGTCCAATTATCAGACGCAGAGGAAGAGAAGCCTATTGCTTTCATGTCTAAAAAGTTAAGTCGTGCCCAACGCAATTATAGTGTTACGGAACGCGAATGTTTAGCCGTTATACTAGCTATAAAAAAATTTAGGTGTTATTTGGAATTGCAAGAATTTGAAGTAGTTACTGATCACTCTAGTTTATTGTGGCTAATGCGTCAACAAAATGTTTCTGGGAGATTAGCTCGATGGATTTTTCGCTTACAACAATTTGAGTTTAATATGTCGCATAGGAAAGGAAAAGAACACTTGATTCCTGACGCGTTATCAAGATTGCCCAACCTTTCGATAGAGGCGATAGAAATGGGTCCTATTATAGATCTGGACTCTGAAGCATTTTTGGACGATAGTTATATGTATCTGAAGAAGAAAATCACTGAAAATCCAGACAAATTCCCAGATATCAAAATTGTAAATAAACATTTGTATATTCGAACCGAACATGCCAATGGAGATTCTTATCAAGAAAAGCTTTCTTGGAAACTATGGGTACCGGATAAACTCAGAGTTGATGTTCTAAAACAAGCTCACGATAGCCATACCTCTTCACATTCAGGTATGCAGAAAACCATTGACAAGATACGTAGAACTCTTTTTTGGCCTGGTATGGTAAAGGATGTACGTGACCATATTCGTCAATGTGACACTTGTAAGGAGTCCAAAGCACCAAATTATACGCTTAGACCACCTATGGGACAGCATATTCCCACTTGTAGACCTTTTCAACGTCTGTATATCGATTTACTTGGTCCTTACCCTCGTAGCAAAAATGGATTTGTCGGTTTATTAATTGTTCTTGACCATTTCAGTAAGTATCATTGGTTACAACCTCTGAAAAAGTTTCGCACGGAGGATATACAAGAATTTTTGTTAAAACAGATATTTCATTGTTTTGGAGTACCGGAAACCATCGTTAGTGATAATGGTGTTCAATTTAAGGCAAATTCATTCAATTCTTTTCTTACTGAACTAGGCATAAAACATCAGTATACCGCTTTATATTCTCCGCAAAGCAACGCAGCTGAGCGTGTTAATCGTTCTCTGTTAGCTGCGATCCGTTCGTATTTAAAAAATCAGGATCAAACGCTTTGTGATCAACATTTAACGAGTATATCTTGCGCATTGCGATCATCGTTGCATCAATCTTTAGGTTGCTCACCCTTTAAAGCTTTGTTCGGACTGGACATGGTTACTCATGGTTCAGATTATAAACTTTTAAAGGAATTAAAGTTGTTACAGGAGCCTATAACACCGCTCAATCAGACTGACCAGTTAAACCTTTTGCGACAGGATATAGGAGAAAATATTAAGAAAGCATATGATCGAAATGTAGCACAGTATAATCTTCGCAGTAAGTCTGTCTCTTTTAAAGAAGGCCAAGAAGTTTTTCGCAGAAACTTCGCGTTAAGCAAATTCTCTCAGAACTTCAATGCTAAATTAGCCCCTAAGTTCATAAAATGTCGAATCAAAAAGAAGCTCGGAAACTGCTTTTATTTGTTAGAAAATATGCAAGGTAGAGAAGTAGGAACATTTCACGCTAAGGATATACGGAACTAATTCCCACTAATATGCTGCCTAACGTTGCATATTATCGGGTGGTGTAGCGTGCGGTAGTTTAAACTTTCAAATTTTTGAACTTAACGTCTTTACGCGCCACTTTGCCAATAGCGATTAATCAATAAATAAAAATATTGGTATCGATCGAGCGATAACCGCATAATAGGGGGATAGCGATAAATGATCTATCGTTTTTCTTGAGGTGGCAACGCGCTTCATTTTTTTGGCTAGGCTTCATTTTCATTTTAATTCTGAGGAGAAAAGTGTTCAATAAAAAAAGCTGTAGCCCAAATCTTTGGTTATAAATCATAGAAGGTATGTAGGTTAATTCGAATTTTTGCCCCGCCGCCATCTGCATCTTACTCCATATCTTAGATTGGAAACCTTACTTTTTCCGGCCAATATTGCTGGTAGCTTCCGTTTGGGAGGATTATTTTCTGGGAACCGGCGCGTTTACAAATATCCATTTCTGGTGACGGAGCACGTGTATTCGAATTTTCGGTTGTCGTGGCCTTCTGGAATTGGCATTCAGGACATTGAAAAGCCACCGCCAACTAAACACCGGCAGTGCCACATCGTTTCTAAGTTAAGGCTTACAGTGCGGCCAAACTGTCTCATTTCCCGAAAGGTGTCCTAACCTTCGGTGCACTGTATTTTTTCCAAATTCTGGATACTGCTTGCTGTTGCCCGATTTAGCGCATTCCATGTGACCACCTCGAAAGCTCCTACAATTGTTTTTTGAAATTGACCTCGTTTTGAACGAAATCTTTAAGTCTCGATATTTTCATTTCTGATCTTATTTTTATACCCTTGCAGAGGGTATTATAAAATTGGTCAGATGTTTGTAACGCACAGAAGGAGACGTTTCCGACCCCATAAAGTATATATATTCTTGATCAGCTTGAGAAGCTGAGTCGATATAGCCATGTCCGTCTGTCCGTCCGTCTGTGCGTATGCGTTTTACTCAGCCATCTTAAGAGATATCGGGTTGAAATTTTTTTGAGACTCTTTATTACCTGTGTGAGATAAAGTATGAAAAAAATCATTGGGATCGGACTACTATATCATATATTGTTTAATAATCATTAAATGTGTTTTGAATTCAGTAGTTTGAAGTATGCGTTTTACTCAGCCATCTTAAGAGATATCGGGTTGAAATTTTTTTTGGAGACTCTTTATTACCTGTGTGAGATAAAGTATGAAAATCATCGGGATCGGACTACTATATCATATATTGTTTAATAATCATTAAATGTGTTTTGAATTCAGTAGTTTGCAAAATATTTGAGCATATTCATAATACGACAACTAATGCTGTTGATGTATGAAATTTCACTTTTCTTATCGAATTAAATATAATAAAGAACTGCAAGGGTATATAAACTTCGGCAAGGCCGAAGTTAACTTCCATAGCTCGTTAAATTTCAAGTCCTAATCAAGTTAAACCCAAAAAAAAATGTAAATAAGTCAAATATGGAATCGATTAAAATCTCGTTAAGGTTATATTAAATAATTCGAGTCGAGAGTAACGTAAAATATAGTAAATGTAAAAGCAAAGTGAGTGAACGGAGTTAATGGTGGTCATAAAGCGCGAAGGAGAAATCATCATATAAACACCTTCCCACAGTGCATCGATGGAAGGCCTTTCAGCGAGTAAACTATGGGGTAAGTGCCTAGTGTATTAAGCAGTATCAATTCGGCGACTTTTAACCGAGTTTTTGCGAACTATGGAGAACGGTAGTCAATTGATACTCTGATTTTGTTGATGTAATTTCTATTTCAGCGTTTTGTGATCAACCCAAATAATCGAATTGAATATAAAAAAAATTTTCCGTAAATAAGGCTTGACTTGAAGAGCAATCAAAAGCTATGAGTGAATTTGTACGACTTGAAAATTTAAAATAACTTTAAAGAATTAAAAAAAAAAAAAAAAAAAGATAAAAGAGAACTTGAAAATAAGATGAATAATTACAAGAAAAGGTTAACTTGATTCATTGGACATTCCTTCTACATTTTTTTTTATTCTATAATCTACTATATATTCTACCATAATTAATAATGCGTAACTTGTAAGCTCTCTCGTATACTACTAGTTTTAGTCCCTATCATTCAATAGTTTTAATTTACTTTGAGTTCCATCGTTTTGCCAGACTGAAAGTTCGGAATCTCAAAATGTGGAGTCATACCAGACCAGCGGTTTAAAATTAGTCAGTAAATATTTCTTTAAAATTTATACTGTACAACTCGAAATGCTCCTATATGAAATTATAATTGAATTGAATATGACTGCTTAAGTTTTAAAATTAATTTTTCCTAGTGACATGGGTACATGAGTTGAGATCGATCAGTTTTTTTGGGAATCTTTACAAATGCCAATAAAGATTCATGGTTGGGAGGGTATAGAACTGATAAGGTCCATCTACATCTTGACCTCAGTAACAGCTAGCTTGTGACCCAAAGGATACACCTTCATTTCTTTCGTTTTTTATTAACATGAATTATTTACTGTTTTCGTAAGTATTTTCGGCCCGACATTTGATTTTCATTTAAAGTTAGTTTCAGTAGAGATCCTAATAAAATTAAATTTTATACTTAAAGGTAGAGATTCAGCAAACAACCCCCCCACCCCGCAAGAGCTACGGAACCAGAGGATCTCGATCTGCTGCAATTCACCTACCGCCTTCGTTTGGTTATCGATAGATTTATCGTCGCTGTGATAGGAGAACCGATTATATAAAAATTAGGGCGCGCAACGAAAAACCGTATACGAAGGTTACAGTGTGGATCTTATAAATGTAGATAACTGATTGTGAGATAACTTGGTAGTGTGAGGATACACTGTGGGACTTATGTTACTATGACTAGGTGATGCCTACACAATTTTGTTTTAAATTTGTCTTGGGCAAGTTCCAAGTTACGGTAACTAATAAGATTTGTCTTAAATATTTTTGTGTATATGCATTCTGCTGGTTTTTGTGTAATAATGCCAATTATACATTCTTAAATTTTATTGTCTTGAATATGGTAAGTTTCTTGAATATTTTCTGTCAAGGTGTTATTATTTTCATCTGGATAGGCTATAATTTTAAATAGTGATGTTTTAGATATTTTTCTAGGTATATGTGAAATTATGAATATTTCATTCGTGTCTGATTTTAACCAAGTAGATGTTTTTAGGCTTAAAAGTTTTTCTGTATTTATGTTAAATATTTCTTGATGATTTAAAAGTTTTGCATTAAATATTCCTAATCTTGTCAACTGCATTCCTAGTTCTATGTCTTCTATGTATTCTATGTCATCTCTAAGTTGAACATTAGTAGATTTAATTTTTTGTCTGCATCTTGTTTAAGAGTAAGGTTATTCAGGAGTTCTATATTTTTGTTGACTGCTTCGATAATAAGATTAAGTTCATTATTTTGTCCGCTATTTGCTGATAGACTATACATTTTTTGTTCAAGCTCTTCTTTAACATTTTGATCTAAAGTGCCGAAAAGATATTTATGTGCTGTACCTATTATGTTAATAAGTCCTCGCTTATTTCTCTTTATTATTTTTATGCCGTTCATTTAGAGATTTAAATTTTCAACTAAATGGTGAATGTGGACCTTGTTCTTATATGGTTCTGACTGCTCTACCAGGTTGTTGTAAATAAAGATATCCGCTGGTGTTCTGTTTGTCGTTAGATGTTTTGTCTTATGGTTATATGTGTAAAGGATAGCTTCAAATTTAGTTTGTTTGTCTTCTATGCTAGATTCTGCATTAATAATTCTTAGTTTTTATACCATACACCCATAGGGTGAAATGGTATATTAAAGTCGCCAAAATGTATGTAACAGGCAGAAGGTGAGCGAGATACTAAGATATGCTTGTAAAAAGCATGTAAACAGAACTTTTTTAAAATAGGCAAATGCATTTGTTATTACAAATTTGAAATATTTGTTTTGCTGGTGTATGGTATACCTAAGTCGGCGAGACGACTTACTTGACTTTACGGTTCTGTGGAATCTTTCTACATCTGAAACGCCATTTTTTCTCGATGTTATACTTATATTAACGTTTTCTGATTGTAGCCAATTTTGAAGTGCTATACAAATAAAAGCAGAGTCCTTATCTGCTTTGATTTTTAAGGGTTTACCCATATCGTTAAAGATTTCTATGATTGCCCTTTTTGTTTCAAGCCAATCTCGACTTTTAACTTCAACTAAAGACGCGTACTTTGAGTAAATATCTATGCAAGATAAAAATTGTTGGTTGTCGATTAAATTTAAATCCATCACGTATTTTTCTCTAGTGTTCAATATCTCTGGGGTGGTTTCAAAGGTTAATTTCGTATTTCGATTTTCTGATTTCGATAAATTGCATATATGGCATTCATTAATGATGTTTTGAATTAGTTTTTGATAGTCTGGATAATAGTATTTCTCTTTAAGCCAGTTTTGAGTTTTAGTGATACCTGGATGAAGTAGTGATAAATCACTATCACTACCATAAATGGGTCTTTAGTATAATTTCTTTGAATTCTGCATAAGTGGGAATGTATTTTAATTTGTAAGTGGTTCTTAAAGTTTTTGTTTGGGTGTCCGGACTAATTATTTCAAGATAAGCTTCTTGGAGTGTTTGAAAATCTAAGTCGTTTTCTATGTAAAGTGCATTATTTTTTGAGCATAAATATTTTTTGATAATTTCTTTAGCAAACTGATTGGTCATTTCTATATATGATATTTCTATCTTAGTTTTGTGAAAATAGTGAGTAACATTGATTTGATTTTCATTGACGATTGTAGAAATTTTGAGGTTTTTCTGAAATGGCTATTAGGTTTTCATTATCTTTTTGAGCACTTTGTACTGTGGCTCTAGAACTACTTGTTTCTTCACCTAAAAGATTTTAATCTAGTTTTATTCTAGAAAGGGCGTCTGACACGTAATTCTTGGAGTGTTTGAAAATCTAAGTCGTTTTCTATGTAAAGTGCATTATTTTTTGAGCATAAATATTTTTTGATAATTTCTTTAGCAAACTGATTGGTCATTTCTATATATGATATTTCTATCTTAGTTTTGTGAAAATAGTGAGTAACATTGATTTTATTTTCATTGACGATTGTAGAAATTTTTATTCTAGAAAGGGCGTCTGACACGTAATTCTCTTTTCCTGGTAAGTATTCTATTTTATAATCGAATTCGTTAAATTTTATCTTCCATCTCTGTAATTTCATGTTAGGTTCTTTAATATTTTCCAACCATACAAGGGGTTTATGATCACTTAGGATTTCAAAATGTCTGCCGAAGAGGTATGGTCTAATATATTTGGTTGCCCATACGATAGATAGTAGTTCCTTTTCTATGGCTGAATAATTAAGTTCGTGTTCATTGAGTGTTCTACTATGGTCCTGTGAGATGAACGCACCTAGCATCTGTGGTTAGAAAGAATTGTTTTTTTGATATGCAAGTATGAAATATGAAATATAGTGAAATATAATGTGGGTCGTTTATGTTAATTTTAGCTGCTTTCTTTAATCCAAGGGCTAAGGGTTTTGCAATTTGAGCAAAGTTTGGCATGAATTACCGGAAGAATCCGCGTAATCCTAGAAATGATTTTATTTCTTTTAGCGTTTTAGGAATCGGAAATTTTTGAATTGCTTTGACTTTATCTGGGTTTGGTTTGATCCCTTCTGTAGTTATGATGTGACTTAAAAATTCTGTTTCCTTTTTTAAGAATTCGCATTTATCTAATTGTAGTTTTAGATTAGCGTTGCGCAATTTAGCAAAGACTCTTTTTAGTGATGCCAAATGTTCTTCTAATGAGGTGGAATAAACAATTATATCGTCTAAGTAGACTAAACAATCTTTATAGATTAGATCTTCTAATAAATTGTTCATACATCTTTGGAATGTTGCCGTCTTATTTTTTAGCCCAATTGGCATTCGTGTGTACTCGTAAGGACCATGTTTAGTGGAAAATGCGGTTTTTTCGATTGATTTGGGATCCATTTGGATTGGATGGAATCCTTTGGCGAGGTCAATGGTTGTGAAATATTGACATTTTGCAATATTTCATCCATTACCGGTATTGGGAACTTGTCATCGACAGTGATCTCATTTGGACTACGATAGTCGATTACTTAACGGAACTTTTGTTCCTTGGATGCGTCCTCTTTTTTGGGTACGATCCAGATTAGAGAACAATAGGGCGATTTCGATTTTCGTATGATTCCCTGTTCTATCATTTCATTAATTTAATTAATAATAATTATTGACTTCTTCATCAAAGATTTGTGGGTATTTGTATGGGTGTTTGAATATTGGGCTTGGTTCTGATGTTATTCTTTATTGTACTAGTAAAGGTCAAATTTTGACCTTTCCTATACTGGATATCGCTAAATTCAAGCAAGATTTTCTTTAACTTTTCTACTTCTTCTGAATTTAAGTGATCGAGTCTAAATTCGTTTTTTCCTCGATACTGTTATTTTTTCTTCTGTGAACGCTTCATATTTGAACTCTGGGGGAGGATAAGGTATTGATTTTTCTTTTTCTTCCTCTTTATTGGTAAATTAGAAATAAAATTTATGATCTGATAATGTTACACTATTTTCTTCATAGTTTATAACGGCTTGACATGCTTTGAGATATTTTCTACCTAATAGTATGTCGTATGTTGATGAAAATTTATGGCAATAAAATTTTTGATGGTTGTGGCAAAGTTTGCTGGGTGCAAAAGATACGCTTTTATTAAGCTCTATTATTCCGTTTATTATTTGGACATTCAAATTATCTGAGGTTTCTGGAAAATTGAAATAATTTTTGTTGATTGGACGTACTCGGTTGATCTGTTTGGTTCATTGGTTCTGTCTGCGCTGTCCGATTCGAGGCTGATTGATGAAAATTTTCGGACCAGTCCATTCTATTCTGACCACTGGTACTTTCTCTTTGCCTTTTAGTAGGTTGATTTACCACGGGATTTTGATTCTGGGTTTGATTCTGAATCTGATAATCAAGTGGATTTCCCTGTCTGCCCTGATTAAGATTTTGTTGAAATTCTTCTCGAAGCTGTTGATTATTTTAGGTTTGCCCTGAATTATTTTGGTTTGATCTGTAGTTTGAGTTTGCTGAAGTACTTTGATTAATAGTTTTGGATTTCTCGGTGGAACTATTTTCATATTGGCCTTCTCTCTGGCCTGTGATGTCCGCTGTGCTTCTCCAGTGAGCTGCATCTCTATAGTGCCGAACATCAAACTATGTCTGCGGACGTCCCTCGTCGGGTAGAGTTGTAAAATATAATCAACTCTCCGTATGAACGTGCTCAAGGTCAAAGCATTACCATCGAAATTGGGCAACTGTCTAAGAATGGTGAGTGCTGGTGTGTTTCTTCTAGTGACATCTCGGATAATTTGTCCAACGTTGGAAAACAAAGAGTTCAAAATCAAATAAGGTTGTTGTCTTTATTATTTCTTCCAACACTGTATTTAAACTCCAGGATTCCATGTCACGCTTTTGACTGCACAAAAGGTTCTTTTGCGGATAAAACGAAAAAAAAAATTTTCGGCGGCTTTGGGGCTTAATTGCTTACAGCTCCTTATTATACCATACACCCATATGGTGAAATGGTATATTAAAGTCGCCAAAATGTATGTAACAGGCAGAAGGAAGCTTTTCCGACCCCATAAAGTATATATATTCTTGATCAGTATCAACAGCCGAGTCGATCTAGCCATGTCCGTCTGTCCGTCAGTTTGTCCGTCTGTCGGTCTGTCCGTCCGTATGAACGCCTAGATCTCGGAGACTATAAGAGATAGAGCCACCAAATTTGGAATGTAGGCTCGTGTAGTATGTAGAGTGATCGAATTTGTTTCAAATTTTTGCCACGCCCGTTTCCGCCCCCGAAATTTGAAAAACTCGATTATCTCCCGTAATTTTTTACCTTGTGGAATCAAATTTGGCCCACTTGAAATTGATACTAATACCCATCAAAATACCAAATTTTATCAAAATCGGACAAAAAATAGCCAAGTTATGCACATAAACGTTTTTCCATAAGGCCGGAGTTGGCCGTTGGCGGGTGGTGGCGCTAAGGTGCTCATATGCATGAGTGAGCGAGATACTAAAATATGCTTGTAAAAAGCATGTAAACAGAACTTTTTTAAAATAGGCAAATACATTTGTTATTACAAATTTGAAATATTTGTTTTACTATACCTAAGTCGGCGAGACTACTTACTTACTTCATTATTTTAATTTTTAGCACAAAAAGTCTCGATCACGGGCCAACCTTAGATTTGATATCTGGAACGGTGGCTTGACACGAGTTTCGCACATTTACTTATTTATTTATCTATTGGAATTGGAAAAATTTATTTTTCTTTTGTTAAATTCTCAAAAACTACAAATTAAATCGCCAAGGCGCACCTGAGGTCGTACTCGTGGAATTTTTCTCGTTCGTTTGATACCAAATTTATGTCGTTTAAGGCTGTTTCGGGCCCGAGTAACGTAAGTAAATATTTACCCTCTTCTCGTTTAATATGAGTAAGCACACTTTTATTCAGTATGGGCTTTCTTTCCGGGATGTCAGAATGAATTCATCCTTATCTGCCATGTTTTTGCGAATTTTCGAAACTAGACCTACTGATATGGAAAGTTCACTTTTTTGCGAGTAATTGTATTGCTGCAGACCGCGATTCTCGGGCTCGCAAACGGTCATGCTCAAGCCTGGCTGCTGTAGTGCCCAGTTTCTGCCGTTAGTTTTGTTTTTAAATTTTGAGGCGTTAGTTCGAAATTCAGTAAGTGGTGGGGGAATGCGTCGATAAAAATAATCAAGCGAGCTTAGAAGTTCGATAATTATGCAAGTGCAACCCTAGCGAGGAGGCATTATGCGCGATCGCATGCATTGGTCACACTCTTTTCTGACGAACTTCCGTCCTGGCTAAACGCCTAAACCACGCTGCTCTTCCAGAAAAAATATAAACATTTAAATCTTAAATTTTCTCGGCCATCAAACCGAATTATTAATTAAATACTAATCTGGAGCATATGGGACAACAATTATTATGTGAATCTTACTATCGTAAGTTATTTTTTTTTTTAGATATTTAAGTTTTTGGAAGTTTCTAATAAGTTTTTTAAAAAACATAGCTACAATTGATTTGTATTGTGGAAACCGTAGCAACCGTCCAGCGGACGACGAAGGCATTCGACGGACCGGCCGGATGGATAAGTTCTAAGTTCTGAACCATAAATCGTGTTCGTTCTGGCATTTCCTTGTTTTTGTTTGCAATAAGAAAGAGAGTTCTGGGGCAAATATTCCGCGAATGAGAAAAAAGCTCTCTCTAGTTTAATAACGTTAAAAGAAAATTATTAGAAAATTATTTGACCTTTTTATTTTGATTACCGATAAGTTTATATATATCCACCTTACAATTAAGATTTACCAAAACAAAATATATTATCTCTAATAGCTATTGGATGCTCGAAATGATCCAATTATTTAACTTGATTATCGTTTATTATAATATTAATCATTTTAGTTTAGTTAACTCGGATTATGTTTCCGACTTATTGAAGTATTTTGGTATTCAGTAACCCTCGTGAATAAATATCATTTATTATGTTTGAGTAAAAGTTGTGTGATATGTGAGCGGTGAGCTGAATTATGTTGTGATTTTCCAGAATATTGCGGCAGAAAAATCATTGGTTGGATGGTTTAGATGTGAAGCTATAATACCATCCTCATAGCTTTCCGCTATCCTTCTGGTTAATTTCTTTTATTATGTAATTGTGTAATATTCGTGATCTAGGGACTTTGTTTTATTTTATGTAGTACGGGTATATTGAATAATGCTGGTCCAAAGAAATCTCCCCAAAGACTGTTTGCTAGCCGACAGCCAGAAGGCCCAACCGGACCAAAACTTCTCGATACATTCAGCCTGATTTGTAGTGCTTTTGCCCATCATAACATCTGATAAATCCTGACGACGAGAGTTACTAGTCCTCTTGGATCAAATAACATTCTTTGACTAAGAGGGTATGTGCATGATCTGGATTCATTCCAGATTGTGTACATTACATAATTTTGTATCTTTATAGGATTTAGGCTGAGCCGTGTTGTGCAAGAATTTCAGGTTCCTTTTTCCTTCTCCAACTTCTTATTCTATCTCTTAATAAAATCCCCAGTCTTTTTATCTATCCTTTGCTATCAACTATTTTTATTTTCTTTTCATTTCGATTTGTTATTATTATTCACGGATAGCTGATATTTGGACAATCCGACCAGTGATGAGGCGCTTAGGCATAAATCGGTGAATATACTTAGAAACATACACAAACTTTACAATATACGACCAGTAAAGCATGATTGTGTGTGATGTCGGCCTTAGCATTGTAGTTTATTGATTTATCCATTTCTTTTAATTACAATAGGATAGTAAATAGGATTGCTTGAAATTAGTCTTTTTGTTTTAGATTTGACCAAGACGATTAGGTCTAGGATGACAAGATATTTCTATTCCTTCACATAAATTTCTGAGATTGAACTATCGAGTAGTTCGATTCTCCCTCTGTATTAGTACCGCACCTATAATTTTGTTCACCCTCACTTTCAAAACAAGCATTGCAAAAATCCTAGCGTCTAAACCAATAAAGCGATTTTAAAAAAAGGATATGATAAAGAATACCTTAAGCTTCAAAATGAATGTTTGTCAAAAGTGCTGGGTGTTCATGGTGCTGTAATATTCAAGGTCAAAGTCACAAAATATTTCCAAGCAAAAATGAAATTTTCCATTGTTTTAGAGGACTATGTAACATTTTTTAATGTTTTAATTTGATTTTTTAACATAATTACAAAAGGAAAAAAAAATTTTTTTAATTTTTTTTAGGTTAATTTTAAAAATTTGCTATTTATGTCTTTCTTCAAATTTACATCAATATTTTCAATATTTACATCAATATCTAATAAACTCAACATTTCGGGACTATAGTTGCTATTTTCCAAATCCTTTCGTGATCGCACGTGTCTCAGTGATGCAATAAGTGGGTCCGAAGAGGCTGCTAGAATGTTAAAAAGGTCTTCATTTTGTCTAACACGAGAAGTTTTTAATGTATTAGTGTATCTGAACCTTTTGTAGTCCTTGTTTTTACATTCCTGTGCTTCTTCGGATAGCTTTCTGATATTCTATTAAATCCTTTCCGTGAGCCAAAATCCTATGTACCGTTGGGGTAAGTTTTTTTTACGGATACAATTCAGTCAAAAGGTGAGCAGTCTTTGAAGTATATTCGGAAAATTGTTCACCATTTACCATTTCCTTGCAATTTATAACATTCAAAATAACAGCCAACTTTTAATGATCTTTTGACTAACACCTGTTATAAAAGATGTCACTTCATCATTTTCAAAAAATCTCCTTGAAGTATTTCCATCATTCGTGTTTCCGTATCCGTACTTTGGGTAGTCAACTTTCAGTCCCAGCTTCCGAGAGAATTCAGCTTGTATAATCTCCTTCCTGCTCTGAATATCCTCACGATTCTTCTCAAGCCAAACTTCATTTTTTCACGAAATTTGCCAGATTTCTGACGCTTGCGATACATTTTCGTGTATTGTATAATATTGTGTATTATATTGTGTTTCACACTCGTGGAAAACTTTCAAAATTCTTTCATTTTTGCACAAATAATTAAAACTGTCTTGAATTATAATGACAAATACTATTCAGTCCTGATTTAAGGTGTTTCCACTTATGAAGTTACAAATGAACTGTCGAAAACAATAGGAATAACTAGCTCTTTATGTTATATTTTTTGAATTAACTATGTAGAACGAAAAATCGGCATTACTCTTTTTGTATTAATTAGGTAAAAAACTTAATATTTACATCCAATTAGGTAAACGGAAATAAAAACGACCAACACACAATTGGGACAAATTTTTCATCAACTTAAATAACATTTACCTGTCCTGTCAGTTTTTCCAAAGCAGGTAATTTGCAATTTATCATTGTAGAAAGCCATGTTTGTGGCGGGGCGGAAGGATCCAAATTATAAGACAAGGGGTTGGCGGGTGCCAATTTCTTCGGGTGGTGAGTGAGTGGTGAATTGATAACGCGCGATAACTTCGGTTACAAAAACTTATACTTTATTCATTAATATTCATAGGTTGCCCGACACACACGAAAATGTATCGGGTTAAAATATATACAATTCGAAAGGAGGAAAAATTCAATGGAAAGAAAGAACGGGTGTTCGGGTTGAAATTTCGTACTGGAGTGATGATGGCGATTTACAGGAGAGCGCTTCGTCACCCTCCTCAGTATGACCGCATTCCGTTTTAGGAAAAACCCTACCCCTCACTCTCTGCTGTTCACCCGGTGGCGTGAACATACCGCCCTCCTTGCAACAAGTTGCAATTGCCTCGCTGGACATGTCTAAGGATGGGGGATGGCAGCGTTCTGGATCGCCAAGACACGGGTGGAGATGGAGGGGGAACTTTGAATGCAGGTGGAATAGGCGGCACGAGGGCTGATGACCTCTGGATAGAAGTCCGAATGAAAGGCTGGTGCCTTTCGGGTCTTTGCTCTTTGGGTTGGATGTACGCGACTGAGCTGTCGCTGTGTAAGAGCGTGTGGTGTTGTTTGCCACAACGATGGCATCCTGTTGTGCTCCTGCAGGAACCATTGGAATGCTCATGAGCCAAAAAGTTCGGGCAGTATCCGTTGCTCAAGACTACCCGTAACCTGTCTTCAGCTTGTAGTCCTCGAAACTGTCGGCACTGACGGAGCGCGTGTGCCCCTTGACAAACGCGGCACCTGAAACAATTGGAACTGCATTCTAAATCGGACGGTGCTGCTGTCCTTGGAGACATCTTCGGACTGCCGGAGGAGGTGGACCGAGACCGACTGGATTTATCAGTAACGGATCCACAGAGAACCCATCCGAACATCGTCTCGATTCCCACGAAAGAATCACCAACATTCTTGATGATTCGTTCCCCAAGGATAGTGGGAAGGAGCTCGACTCCAAGCACCAAATCCACAGGAGCCCTTTGGTAAAATTGCGGATCAGCGAGCGGAAGGTTCAGCGCATCCTGCTTAACCTTATCCGGGACGGCGCGGGAGGGAAGTTCCTCTGCTACCCTAGGCAGCACAACGGCGACTGCTTGGAACTGTCGGAGCGGTTCGTCAGGAGGAGAAATCTGTAAGCGGCACACTTTGTCGCCGCTACCAGCATCGCATTGCCCAATGCCGCGAATGCTAGTTGATACTTGGCAGCTTGGAGGATTAATCAATTCAAACATTCTTTGGGAAATAAAGGACGCTTCGGATCCCATATCAATCAAAGCGCGGATTTGAAACTGCTTGCCACGATGATGAATAGTTACCCTCGCTGTACCCAGGAGGCCAGTGTTGCGAGTGGAGGCGAAGTAACTTCCCACGTTTACATGAGGGCTGCTGGAATAATCGGAGGACGCAGGATTCGGAATTATACAAGTATTAGGTGCTGAGCTCTCTTGCACTTGAGCGGGAAAGGCCTGAGCTCTTACCGTAGGTTTTCGGCTTACGGAAGGAAAGGTCTGACTGCTAGAGCTTGGTTGAAGGACATCTGTGGCCTCTAGTATACGGTGGCGATCAGTTAGGAATCGATTCAGGTCGTCCCAGGATGAGACGGCGGTCTTATTTGGAACGGACTGTTCCCACAACAGAAGGGTGGCTTTGGGCATTTTGCTCGTACAGATTGCTATGAGAGGGATATCCCAATTGTCTGTTCGAGCCCCGGAAAGCTCAAGACCGGTTAAGCAACCTTGAATTGACGTCTGCAGTTCTCTCAACGCTTTGCCAGACTCTTGGGTTACAGCTGGGATCTGTAGAAGCTGCTTGGCTTGGCTCATAATCAATAATCGATTATTTTCGTATCGCGCAGTGAGGTTATCCCACGCGGACTGGAACCCTTCATTGGTCAAGGGTGACCTAGAAACAATGGCTCTGGCTTCACCGCGAGTTTTGCAACTTAAGTGGCACAGTTTCTCCACTTGTGTTAGGCTTGGATTATGGATAAAAATCGCGGTAAACAAATCACGGAATGTAGGCCAAGCAAGGCTGTCTCCGTTGAAGATTTCGACTTCACACGGGGGAACTGTGTGGCTTTGATGGGTGGAATCGACGGAGAGTCTGACTGGTAGGGGAACCGTTTTCGCATACAGCTGCTCGATTCGCTCTCCAAACAAAGTCCCGCCTCGAACATATACCATATAACAATATTCATGTTTAGCTTTAATTGCAGCTATGTGCTTCGGACTATCTTCCTTCTTGCTGCCTCGACTTGTGCCCAAAGCGACTTAAGCTGGTCTAAGTGTATTTTAATGGAGACTAGTGGCACATCGTCCGCTAAAGCCTGGGCCTCGCGAGCCTCGAACGCCGTTAATGCCTCGCACACGGCAACAAAGTCGGAAAGAGACATCGTAGAGTGTTCTCTGAGCTATTACGAATTGAATGGAAACAAAAAACTCCTTGGAATTAGAGCTCTCAAGCGAGGAGATCGAAACGAAGCTGTAAGTGGACTGTATAATTTAAGGATAGAGGAGTGAGAAGGAAAAATGTCTCCTCTTTTTAATGAACACAATGGATAAATGAAATTAGAAGAAATTATAATTTTCCTCGCAGTTGTGTGAATAATTATAAGGATATATAATCACTTGGATATTAAAATTTATATAATGTGGAAATCTGTTGAAATTTATAAGAGTATAAAAAAAAAACAAAAATATGGAGAAATTGAGATCAGTAGGATTACTTTTCAATGGAGGGCAAAAAACTCGGAATTAATTTTCATTAAACGGACTAGATAAATTTCATGGATCTGTGAGGAAAAAATCAAAAATGCACCAAGACAAAATACTAATTCCATATAAATAAAATTGTACTTATTTTTCGTTAGAAAATATTTTGCGAATTAAATTCAATTAGTCGATTGAAATATTTTTTGCACAATACGAAAATCACGATGGAAAAATGGATGTCGTGACCGAGTCACGGCTTGGCTCAAGTGTCAGCACTGATGAGACTTGAGTGTCAGCACTGATCGGGAGTCAGCTGTTCTGCCGTTGTTTATGTTTTATGAATTTAATTAATTTTAAATTGTTTAACGAAGATCACGATTTCCTGCTTTAATTATGTAGGTTTCGAATTATTAAATTGCGGAGAGCCAATCGGAGTGGCTGCAATTTATTTTGTGTGGGTGGAATCAAATTGTATGTGGACATACATATGTATGTACATATGTACATACATATGTATATATGTAAGTATGTCGTATGAGTGAGCTTACCGCGGCAAAAATTATTACATATGTATGTATGTACATATGTACATATATATGTATGCATATACAAAGTATTTGGCATAAATAATTTATGCCGCTGGTCTAATGATCAGCCCGTGGAGTGTGCTTTACACTTTAAGGAAAGGTAAGTGGTACTTTATAAACACTTTTACTTGCAGGTTAGAAAACAGCTGTTTTTACATGTACGTATATATATGTATACATACACATTTGTACATATGTACATAAGTATTGTTATGCAATTGGACTTTTAGACATTCAGAATTTCAAAGAATGGAAAAAGACACTTCATAAACCATGTAACCTTTGGAACAGGTCAGGTATGTGTGTAGGTCGCTATGGAAGAGCGGGAAACCTCACACTTTTATAAGTATGTAATCGGATATAATGTGAATGGGATTTTTAATAAGAAATGTTGTACTTATCAGGAATTCCGCCGATGCATACTGGAAGAGCGGAAGGATATCCGGCTCGAAGGACCAATGTTTGTGGCGGGGCGGAAGGATCCAAATTATAAGACAAGGGGTTGGCGGGTGCCAATTTCTTCGGGTGGTGAGTGAGTGGTGAATTGATAACGCGCGATAACTTCGGTTACAAAAACTTATACTTTATTCATTAATATTCATAGGTTGCCCGACACACACGAAAATGTATCGGGTTAAAATATATACAATTCGAAAGGAGGAAAAATTCAATGGAAAGAAAGAACGGGTGTTCGGGTTGAAATTTCGTACTGGAGTGATGATGGCGATTTACAGGAGAGCGCTTCGTCACCCTCCTCAGTATGACCGCATTCCGTTTTAGGAAAAACCCTACCCCTCACTCTCTGCTGTTCACCCGGTGGCGTGAACAGCCATATATGTAAACAGGTAGTATTCGTAAAACAGCATTACGCAATGTTATCATTTAAATACAAAGAAGCTACAGGCCAATAATCATGCGCTCTTGTCCGGTATTGATACTCGTTGATCCTTGCTAGTTTTATTCCACCAAAGTTCAAAAAATGCCAATATTTAGTACATTTTTTAAACGCTTCTAGTTCAATAACGATTTAAGTTATTATTAAAATTTATGAAACATACTATTCAGATAAAACCACACTGTCACGTGTAGCTCCACGTGTAGCTCCACGTCACAGTGTGCGGACGTGTAAAACGAATTGCCCTGAAGACGACCACCGATGAGTGGTCGAAATATATCGGAACGAAAATAAGAACAAAATGTGTTTTTTATTTTTGTTTTTATTCGCCCAACATTTGACCTCGAGCCGGCAAAACATTCAACTCTAGAAAATTATTAAAGTTAAAGTAAATCGACTTCGACTGTGTGAGCGAGTCTACGTTTATAAATAATAAGTTAAGTTGGAGACTTCCAAATTTCATTTGACCTTTTTATTTTGATTACCGATAAGTTTATATATATCCACCTTACAATTAAGATTCACCAAAACAAAATATATTATCTCTAATAGCTATTGGATGCCCGAAATGATCCAATTATTTAACTTGATTATCGTTTATTATAATATTAATCATTTTAGTTTAGTTAACTCGGATTATGTTTCCGACTTATTGAAGTATTTTGGTATTCAGAAACCCTCGTGAATAAATATCAATGTTTGCTAGCCGACAGCCAGAAGGCCCAACCGGACCAAAACTTCTCGATACATTCAGCCTGATTTGTAGTGCTCTTGCCCATCATAACATCTGATAAATCCTGACGACGAGAGTTACTAGTCCTCTTGGATCAAATAACATTCTTTGACTAAGAGGGTATGTGCATGATCTGGATTCATTCCAGATTGTGTACATTACATAATTTTGTATCTTTTGTTATAACCTATTTATTTAACAAAAAAGATAAGGATTGATTAGTATTTTTTAGATTTTATTTCACTTGGGTTTTTCCGCAGACGACTTGTTCGTTTCGTTGCCGGAAGAAAAGAGAGCGACGCCGTCTCGTGCCTATCGAGAACTTATCGCTACCCTCGATACTTAGTACTAACAATCGATACTTATTACTAACAATCGATACTTATTACTAACAATCGATACTACAATACTGGTTTCGGTATATGCATGAGCATTTAACAGACTTTGTAAATAATTGGAATCTTACAACTCGGCCGTCCTGACGAGGAATCGACCTCGATTCCAATAGTTAACAGCTAGAGGGGGGGGTAAATAAGAACCTTAAGGGGCTGGTGTCGCCTTTGTTTGGTTATCAGAAGTGCAATCCTGATCAGGGGCAACCCATAGCTTTAATTTGGAGGCTTCTAGGACCCCGTCATATGGTAGTTGGGTGATTTGGGAACCTTCTACATCCCGGATCACATATCGGTCATTTGGAAGTTTCTTATGAACCAAATACGGACCACGATATCGCCTGATAAGCTTTTTGTTTGTGCCTGCCGAAGTATCCACATTCTTAATAACTACGAAATCCCCTTCCTCAAAACTAACGGCCGGGGGGTGATGCTTCGAATAATATTCCGAATTATATTCCTGGGATTTAACAATGTTACGAAAGGCTAATCTCCGGACGTCTACCTCTGAGGCATCGACCTCCTCCGTTCTCTCACCCAACCGTTCGGTTAGTTCATCTATTACCACACCTCGTTGTTCAACACCGAATAGAAGTACGGAAGCGGCAAATTTGGTTGTGGAGTGGACAGAGTTATTCAGGGCAAACTCTATGTTCGGCAGTTGTTGGACCCAATCTGCGTGGTCCACGGGTTCCGTTAGTTTCCCCAACATGGGGCCCAAAACACGGTTAACCCGCTCGACTTGGCCGTTGGCCCGGGGTGAGGCAGTGGCATTCAGCACATGAATTATATTATTGGCCTTCAGAAATTCTTCAAACTCAGAGGAAGTAAAGCAGGTACCTCGATCGCTGATGATTCGGCGGGGTCTACTGTAATTGGCGAAGTACTGGGATTCTAATGCCTGACACACTTCACGTGAATTAGTCGTGGCGGCAGGGTACAGCTTCACGAATTTAGTAAAAGCGTCAATGACAACTAGAAGATACTTTTTCTTAGAGCGTATGGACGGAAGGGGGCCCAGGTGGTCGATATGAACGGTATCAAACGGAAGGGGCACTTTCGGAATACTATGTAACGTGACACGGTGGTCCGAAGCGGACGCGGAGTAGTAGATACACTTGAGGCAATTTCTAATGTAATTGTTAACATAAGATTTCATACACGGGAACCAGTAATGTGTACAACATTTCTCCGTGGCCATGTGGCCAAGCTTCTCGTGCACTACTCGTATGACATGATTTATCATCTCGGAAGGGACATAAAGTTGGGGTACACTCGTCGAGGACAGGCGGTAAACTACTCCATCTCGCAGTTCGAAATCCGCTATCTCATATTTCTCCAACTCATCTCGGAGTTTGACAATCTCAGGGTCCCGGTTCTGGGTTAATTGCAGTTGGAAGTCGAGGTTTAGATCGTCAACGTAGGCGGCAGTTTCTATTCTGCTTAGAGCATCAGCATGGGGCATACCAACCCCCGAGCGGTGTACAATCGTGTAGTTATAGTTTTCCAACAGCAGGGCCCAGCGAGCAATCTTGGCGGAATGTCCACCATTTCTCAGTGTCAGCGCAAGGGAATTACAATCGGTCACAATTTTGAACGGAATGAACTTAAGGTATGTCTCAAAACGTTTTAAGGAATACACGATGGCTAACGTCTCTAGCTCATAACTGTGTAATTTCGATTCAGCGGCGGAGGCCATCTTAGAGAAGTAGGACACTGGGTGTAATTTACCGTCTGTTTGTTTCTGGAGGAGCACTGCTCCGAAACCGATTGAACTAGCGTCGCAGTGTAACTCTGTTTCAGACTTCGGGTTGTAAATAGATAACACGGGGGATTCGATCAATTTCAACTTCAGTGTTCGGAAAGCTTCCAGGCATTCCTCGGAGAAGACATAAGGGGTATCTTTTCTTAACAATCGGGACAGCGGACACGCAATCTTAGCGAAACCTGATACAAATCGGCGGAAGTATGAGAATAGGCCTAAGCAACGCTCTAATTCCTTGCTATTTCTTGGGATGGGCAAATCCCGTATCGCCTGAATATGAGCTGGTTTAGGCGTGATACCGGCGGCATTGGCTAAGTAGCCCAAGTACTCTAATTCCCTATACGCAACACGGCATTTGGTCAGCTTCAGGCCTAGCCCGTTCACTCTTAACACATACAATATTTCCTTCAGAATCTCAAGGTGGGTTTCAAAGTCATGCGATGCGACTTGGTTGTCGTCCATATATATCACTAGTTGACCTTGGTTTATAAATTCCTTAAGGACGAAATACACGAATCTAGCGAACACGCGGGGGCCATTACAAAGTCCGAAGGGCATACGTACATATTCAAACTGGCCATCAGGGGTTACAAAGGCAGTATATTTGATCGAGTCTGGGTGCATTTTCACATGGTGGAAACCGTTCTTCAAGTCCAGGATAGTGAAGAATGATTTGCCACCCAGATGTTCAATGCAATCATCTAACAGAGGAATCGGGAAATGGTCTCGAACTGTAATTTTGTTTAACGGCCGGTAATCTACGCATTTCCTCATTGTGTTGTCCTTTTTCCGGACAGGGACAATAGCGGCAGCGTAAGGAGAACTACTGTGGCGAATAATGCCAGCTTTCAAGAGATCGTCACAAATCTCACGCACCTCGATGCGTTCGTGTTGCGACAGACGGCGGGGGCGGCAGAAAATCGGAGTTTGGCTAGTCAATTCTATTTTCATCTCATAGTTCATGGGCTTGACTAAATCTGGATTAACTTGTACGTACGAAGTGGAAATAATAGACTTAAGGGCTGCGGTTTGCTCTTCCCGTAACGTGGGCTCTATATCAAAATCTAACTCACTGACAGCCGGGAGCTCAATGGCATTTATCGTCATAAGTGCATCATTCAGTGTTTCCGAAGGTACAGCAGAAGTTTCTAGAAGGGGAGAATCAGACAACAATTCGGCAGATACAATCTCATTCCTGTCGTGCGGTAGTACCGCTAGATCTTTCCTCAATATATTAAAAGACTTCAGAACAGCAGTAAGTTTTGGATTTATACATTCAGTCGGTTTATTCATGAGTATCAATGATTCTTTTTTATATTTCAGTTCTTTCATTTTACAGAGTCTAATATTATTTTTATACAGGAGATCTCGGCCTATGATCATCGGCAGTTCAGTTGCTTGGTTCGTCAGGACTTCAAACGTATGTATTGTCTGTGTGTTGCAGAGGTTAATCCTACACTGGACTTGGCCTAATGACATAAGTTGGTTATTTCCTAACCCACGGCAGTTCAATTTATGGGGTCTAAGACGGCAGTTGGAAGGGACTTCAGAGTGGCGTATAAAACTTTTAGGGCTGCCCGAATCAAGGAGAGAAAACATATCTATAAATTTCCTATCTTGCACTTCATCACAAACAAAAGCGACACTCACCCATTGTAGATGGTCTACTCGATCTCCCGAGTCATCAGCAGCGGCGGCAGCAGTGGTCTTGGTGGCATTCCCAATCCGAGACGGGCAGTTCTTGTAGATGTGGCCCACTATGCCACACTTAAAACACGAATTCGGGGGTCGAATTGGTTTCGGGCATTGACTCTTGTAGTGCCCCCACCCCGAGCAGTTGTAACATCTGGTCTCATTCATGGGGGAGCCAACCGATTTGTTTCCAGCAGTTGTTGTTGGCTGCGCCTTCACGCTACTGTTTTGTTTGGAGGCGACAGCCTGCACACGGATGCGCTCGTAGCGTTCCAGGAGTGGCTTCAGTTCCGCCATTGTCCGCGCTGAGTACAGCATGCCGACTCGAGTGGAGCAGTCCCGCAATCCATCGATAATCATGTCGACCAGCTCATTCTCCGGAATCGGAGCATTCATGGCAATCTCTTGCATTTCAATCGCAAATCGTAGACATCCCTCGCCGGCCTTGATGCGCCGGCTCCGCAGAGCGTGATACACCTCCTCAGTGCTGCGCGAGCGTCCAAATTCTCGCAAGAGGATTGCTCTTAACTCCCCGTAGCTGTGCACCGACACTGTGCGCAGCAGCACCGCCGCCGTCCCTTCTAACATACGCCGGCATGCGACCAAACGTAGGCGATCGTTTAGCTGCAGGATTTCAAATGCGTCCTCCAGGTCGGTCAACCATTTTTTAACATCGTATGCGGTATCCGCTGAAAACCGAGCCACCATGCTCTCAATGACACTCACGTCGCTGACTTGCTGCCTCGGTGCTCGGAATTCGTCCATCCCTTGCTGCAGTTTGAGGATTTGTTGTTGTAGCTGCAGCAACTCGTGTTGTTTCCGCAGCGTCACCAGTTGCTCATCCAGGCTGGGGGAAGCGGAAGCGGCCGGTGTGATGGCGGCCGCGGCTGACGACACGGAGGGCACTAGAGCGGGCATCCCTTCCCATGGGTCCGCGTCGGGACCCGTAACGGGTGCGGCGAGTGAGGCCGCAGCCCGCATGGCAGATATATAGCCAGTGGGCGCAGCAGATGTGGCAGCGGCAGCAGGTGTAGTCATAAATGCGGCGGCGGGTACAGCAGTGGCAGCGGCAGCAGGTACAGTCATAAATGCGGCGGCAGGTACAGCGGTGGCAGCGGTGGTGGGTACAGCAGTGGCAGCGGGTACAGCAGTGGCGGCGGGTGTAGAGGCGGCAGCGGGTGCAGCGGCGGCAGTCTGCAGAGGTGGCCTGCAAGCGGAGGACACCGCAGCGGTGGGTACAGCAGGGGCGGGTGCGGCGACAGCGGTTACGGCAGGGGCGAATATAGCAGCATTTGGCCCAGCCGGGACGAATGCGGCAGCAGCAGGGGCGAATGTGGCATCAGTTGGCCCAGCATGGGCGAGTATGGTAGCAGCGGGCCCGGCAGGGGCGAATGCGGCAGCCGTTAACCCATCAGGGGCGAATGCGGCAGCCGTTAACCCATCAGGGGCGAATGCGGCCGCAGCGGGCCCGGCAGGGGCGAGTGTGGCATCGGTTGGCCCAGCAGGGGCGAATGCAGCAGCGGCGGGCCCGGCAGGTGCGAATGTGGCGGCGGTTGGCCCAGCAGGGGCGGATGCAGCCGCGGCGGGCCCAGCAAGGGCGAGTGTGGCAGCGGTTGGCCCAGCAGGGGCGGATGCAACAGCGGCGGGCCCGGCAGGGGCGAATGTGGCCGCCGTTAACCCAGCAGGGGCGGATGCGGCAGCAGCGGGCCCAGCAGGGGCGAGTGTGGCATCGGTTGGCCCAGCAGGGGCGGATGCAGCAGCGGCGGGCCCGGCAGGGGCGAATGTGGTGGCGGTTGGCCCAGCAGGGGCGGATGCAGCCGCGGCGGGCCAGCAGGGGCGAGTGTGGCATCGGTTGGCCCAGCAGGGGCGGATACAGCAGCGGCGGGCCCAGCAGGGGCGAGTGTGGCAGCGGTTGGCCCAGCAGGGGCGGATGCAGCAGCGGCGGGCCCGGCAAGGGCGAGTGTGGCCGCGGTTAGCCCAGCAGGGGCGGATGCAGCAGCGGCGGGCCCGGCAGGGGCGAATGTGGCCGCGGTTAGCCCAGCAGGGGCGGATGCGGCAGCAGCGGGCCCAGCAGGGGCGGATGCAGCAGTGGCGGGCCCAGCAGGGGCGGATGCAGCAGTGGCGGGCCCAGCAAGGGCGGATGCGGCAGCAGCGGGCCCAGCAGGGGCGGATGCGGCAGCAGTTAGCCCAGCAGGGGCGGATGCAGCAGTGGCGGGCCCAGCAGGGGCGGATGCGGCAGCAGCGGGCCCAGCAGGAGCGGATGCGGCAGCAGTTAGCCCAGCAGGGGCGGATGCAGCAGTGGCGGGCCCAGCGGGGGCGGATGCGGCAGCAGCGGGCCCAGCAGGAGCGGATGCGGCAGCGGCGGGTACAGCAGGGGTTCGACTAGCAGCAGTTGACCCGGCGAGGTCGAAAATGCCAGCAGTTGGCCCAACATGGGCGGGTATGGCAGCAACGGGACCCGCAGGGGCGCGTGTGTCAGCAGCCGGCCCAGCAGCGGCGGGCCCGGCAGGGGCGAGTGTGTCAGCCACGGGACCCGCAGGAGCACGTGTTTCAGCAGTTGGCCCAGCAGCGGCGGGCCCGGCAGGGGCGAGTGTGTCCGCAACGGGACCCGCAGGGGCACGTGTTTCAGCAGTTGGCCCAGCAGATCTCGGTACTGCAGCGGCAGGCGCAGCCGCGGCGGCTCCAGTGGCCGCCGGTACTTTGGCAGTAGTCACAGCAGTGGGTACATCCGCAGCGGTGGGCGTGGAGGCAGCCGTTCTAGATGTAGAACGTGTGGTCTGCCGTGTCCCGAAATATAGATCTTTTCGGGTGGTCATCCCACTTCTGAGTTGTTATAACCTATTTATTTAACAAAAAAGATAAGGATTGATTAGTATTTTTTAGATTTTATTTCGCTTGGTTTTTTCCGCAGACGACTTGTTCGTTTCGTTGCCGGAAGAAAAGAGAGCGACGCCGTCTCGTGCGTTATAACAACTCAGAAGTGGGATGACCACCCGAAAAGATCTATATTCCGTCCGTCTGTCCGTCCGTATGAACGCCTAGATCTCAGAGACTATAAGAGATAGAGCCACCAAATCTGGTATGTAGGCTCATGTAGTATGTAGAGTGATCGAGTTTATTTCAAAATTTTGCCACGCCCCTTTCCGCCCCCGCAATTCAAAAAAAACGTTTATCTCAAAAACTATTGCAGCTAGAGACACCATATTTGGTATGTATATTTGCTTAGTAAATGCGCTCATTTTGTAATTATAAAGAGTTTGCCACGCCCCTTTCCGCCCCCGCAATTCAAAAAAAACGTTTATTTCAAAAACTATTGTAGCTAGAGACACCGTATTTGGTATGTATATTTGCTTAGTAAATGGGCACATTTTGTATGTATAAAGATTTTGCCACGCCCTTTTCCGCCCCGGCAATTTGAAAAACTCGATTATCTCCCGTAATTTTCTACCTTGTGGAATCAAATTTGGCACACTTGAATTTGATACTAATACCCAGCAAAATACCAAATTTGATCAAAATCGGACAAAAAATAGCCAAGTTATGCATATAAACGTTTTTCCATAAGGCCGGAGTTGGCCGTTGGCGGGTGGTGGCGCTAGGGTGCTCATATGCATGAGTGAGCGAGATACTAAGATATGCTTGTAAAAAGCATGTACACAGAACTTTTTTAAATTAGGCAAATGCATTTGTTATTACAAATTTGAAATATTTGTTTTGCTGGTGTATGGTATACCTAAGTCGGCGAGACGACTTACTTACTTCATTTAAATTTTTTTTAGGTTAATTTTAAAAATTTGCTATTTATGTCTGATTTTCTTCAAAATAATTTTCAATATTTACATCAATATCTAATAAACTCAACATTTCGGGACTATAGTTGCTATTTTCCAAATCCTTTCGTAATCGCACGTGTCTCAGTGATGCAATAAGTGGGTCCAAAGAGGCTGCTAGAATGTTAAAAAGGTCTTCATTTTGTCTAACACGAGAAGTTTTTAATGTATTAGTGTATCTGAACCTTTTGTAGTCCTTGTTTTTACATTCCTGTGCTTCTTCGGATAGCTTTCTGATATTCTATTAAATCCTTTTCGTGAGCCAAAATCCTATGTACCGTTGGGGTAAGTTTTTTTTACGGATACAATTCAGTCAAAAGGTGAGCAGTCTTTGAAGTATATTCGGAAAATTGTTCACCAGTTACCATTTCCTTGCAATTTATAACATTCAAGATAACAGCCAACTTTTAATGATCTTTTGACTAACACCTGTTATAAAAGATGTCACTTCATCAGTTTCAAAAAATCTCCTTGAAGTATTTCCATCATTCGTGTTTCCGTATCCGTACTTTGGGTAGTCAACTTTCAGTCCCAGCTTCCGAGAGAATTCAGCTTGTATAATCTCCTTCCTGCTCTGAATATCCTCACGATTCTTCTCAAGCCAAACTTCATTTTTTCACGAAATTTGCCAGATTTCTGACGCTTGCGATACATTTTCGTGTATTGTATAATATTGTGTTTCACACTCGTGGAAAACTTTCAAAATTCTTTCATTCTTTAACAACATTTTTGCACAAATAATTAAAACTGTCTTGACAAATACTATTCAGTCCTGATTTACACTTATGAAGTTACAAATAAACTGTCGAAAACAAGAGGAATAATTAGCTCTTTATGTTATATTTTTTAAGTTAACTATGTAGAATGAAAAATCGGCATTACTCTTTTTGTATTAATTAGGTAAAAAACTTAATATTTACATCCAATTAGGTAAACGGAAATAAAAACGACCAACACACAATTGGGACAAATTTTTCATCAACTTAAACATTTACCTGTCCTGTCAGTTTTTCCAAAGCAGGTAATTTGCAATTTATCATTGTAGAAAGCCATATATGTAAACAGGTAGTATTCGTAAAACAGCATTACGCAATGTTATCATTTAAATACAAAGAAGCTACAGGCCAATAATCATGCGCTCTTCTCCGCATATTGGGACTATATACATCTGATAGGTATAATTTCACCTACCTAGTGTATGTAGTCCGGTATTGATACTCGTTGATCCGTGCTAGTTTTATTCCACCAAAGTTCAAAAAATGCCAATATTTAGTACATTTTTTAAACGCTTTTAGTTCAATAACGATTTAAGTTATTATTAAAATTTATGAAACATGCTATTAATAAAGAACATACTATTCAGATAAAACCACACTGTCACGTGTAGCTCCACGTGTAGCTCCACGTCACAGTGTGCGGACGTGTAAAACGAATTGCCCTGAAGACGACCACCGATGAGTGGTCGAAATATATCGGAACGAAAATAAGAACAAACTGTGTTTTTTATTTTTGTTTTTATTCGCCCAACATTTGACCTCGAGCCGGCAAAACATTCAACTCTAGAAAATTATTAAAGTTAAAGTAAATCGACTTCGACTGTGTGAGCGAGTCTACGTTTATAAATAATAAGTTAAGTTGGAGACTTCCAAATTTCATTTGACCTTTTTATTTTGATTACCGATAAGTTTATATATATCCACCTTACAATTAAGATTCACCAAAACAAAATATATTATCCCTAATTGGATATTGGATGCCCGAAATGATCCAATTATTTAAGTTGATTTCGTTTATTATAATATTAATCATTTTAGTTTAGTTAACTCAGATTATGTTTCCGACTTATTGAAGTATTTTGGTATTCCGTAACCCTTGTGAATGTATATAATTTATAATGTTTGAGTAAAAGTTGTGTGATCTTACTTGTAGCGAAATGTGAGCGGTGATCTGAATTATATTTGTATTTTCCAGAATATTGCGACACGAAAATTATTGGTTGGGAGGGTTTAGACGCGAACCTATAATACCATCCCCATATTGTCTGGACGCGTAAAATGCGAAGTACGTTCAAGTGGCCCATACGCCTCCAGGACATAGCCTGTTTCGCGCGAGCCCAAGCAGAGCGCTGTCCACCTCCCGCCAGACCGACCGTGGGGCGCAGCCGTATATCGGACGGCACGATCGCACGGACAAACAATTAAAAATTAGATTAACTACAATTAATTACGAGGTAAATGTGCTAAAATAGAGGTTTCACAAGAGAAAGAGAGGCTTCTGAACTGATTACGGGATACAGAAGATTGTAATCAGAACATAGGACTCGAAAAGGTTCATGCAAAGAATAGTTAGAACTACAATGTTTTAAGGATAGAGGAATAAAATTTCTAGTAGGTCTACGTGGTATAGATAGGTTAACTGGTTCAATAGCTCAGGACAGTCTATTTCACCTATTAACAGTTCGTGAATAAAGTTAGCACCAAGCATTACTCTACGACTAATTAATGAAGGAAGATTGATTAAAAGAAGCCTACTGGAGTATGATGGCAAATTGACATTGCGATCCAAATTTAGACCGCGAAGAGCAAATAGCAGAAATTGGTTTTGAACAGATTCAATTTTACTTTGTTGGGTCTCATATTGAGGAGACCATATGCAAGATCCGTACTCTAAGATAGGACGGATTAATGAAGTATACATAAGTTTGGTTGTGTACGGATCGTCAAACTCTTTTGACCATTGTTTCACAAACCCAAGAACATTCTTAGCTTTACTAACTGTAGCAGAAATATGAGGATTAAAGGTTAATTTATGGTCCATAAGAACACCTAAGTCATTGATAATATCTAACCGCTCTAAGGCAGTGTCGTTAAGATAATAAGTTGCTAAGTGTGGAGTGTATCTATAAATATCAAAGAAGCTAACTTCGGCTATGCCAAAGTTTATATACCCTTGCAGTCCTTGGCAATAATATTTTTCCATTTTGAAATTTCTTTCACTGCAACTCTCTCTCTCTCTTTTTTAGATTTTATTTCGCTTGGTTTTTTCCGCAGACGACTTGTTCGTTTCGTTGCCGGAAGAAAAGAGAGCGACGCCGTCTCGTGCGTCATAACAACTCAGAAGTGGGATGACCACCCGAAAAGATCTATATTCCGTCCGTCTGTCCGTCCGTATGAACGCCTAGATCTCAGAGACTATAAGAGATAGAGCCACCAAATCTGGTATGTAGGCTCATGTAGTATGTAGAGTGATCGAGTTTATTTCAAAATTTTGCCACGCCCCTTTCCGCCCCCGCAATTCAAAAAAAACGTTTATCTCAAAAACTATTGCAGCTAGAGACACCATATTTGGTATGTATATTTGCTTAGTAAATGCGCTCATTTTGTAATTATAAAGAGTTTGCCACGCCCCTTTCCGCCCCCGCAATTCAAAAAAAACGTTTATTTCAAAAACTATTGTAGCTAGAGACACCGTATTTGGTATGTATATTTGCTTAGTAAATGGGCACATTTTGTATGTATAAAGATTTTGCCACGCCCTTTTCCGCCCCGGCAATTTGAAAAACTCGATTATCTCCCGTAATTTTCTACCTTGTGGAATCAAATTTGGCACACTTGAATTTGATACTAATACCCAGCAAAATACCAAATTTGATCAAAATCGGACAAAAAATAGCCAAGTTATGCATATAAACGTTTTTCCATAAGGCCGGAGTTGGCCGTTGGCGGGTGGTGGCGCTAGGGTGCTCATATGCATGAGTGAGCGAGATACTAAGATATGCTTGTAAAAAGCATGTACACAGAACTTTTTTAAATTAGGCAAATGCATTTGTTATTACAAATTTGAAATATTTGTTTTGCTGGTGTATGGTATACCTAAGTCGGCGAGACGACTTACTTACTTCATTTAAATTTTTTTTAGGTTAATTTTAAAAATTTGCTATTTATGTCTGATTTTCTTCAAAATAATTTTCAATATTTACATCAATATCTAATAAACTCAACATTTCGGGACTATAGTTGCTATTTTCCAAATCCTTTCGTAATCGCACGTGTCTCAGTGATGCAATAAGTGGGTCCAAAGAGGCTGCTAGAATGTTAAAAAGGTCTTCATTTTGTCTAACACGAGAAGTTTTTAATGTATTAGTGTATCTGAACCTTTTGTAGTCCTTGTTTTTACATTCCTGTGCTTCTTCGGATAGCTTTCTGATATTCTATTAAATCCTTTTCGTGAGCCAAAATCCTATGTACCGTTGGGGTAAGTTTTTTTTACGGATACAATTCAGTCAAAAGGTGAGCAGTCTTTGAAGTATATTCGGAAAATTGTTCACCAGTTACCATTTCCTTGCAATTTATAACATTCAAGATAACAGCCAACTTTTAATGATCTTTTGACTAACACCTGTTATAAAAGATGTCACTTCATCAGTTTCAAAAAATCTCCTTGAAGTATTTCCATCATTCGTGTTTCCGTATCCGTACTTTGGGTAGTCAACTTTCAGTCCCAGCTTCCGAGAGAATTCAGCTTGTATAATCTCCTTCCTGCTCTGAATATCCTCACGATTCTTCTCAAGCCAAACTTCATTTTTTCACGAAATTTGCCAGATTTCTGACGCTTGCGATACATTTTCGTGTATTGTATAATATTGTGTTTCACACTCGTGGAAAACTTTCAAAATTCTTTCATTCTTTAACAACATTTTTGCACAAATAATTAAAACTGTCTTGACAAATACTATTCAGTCCTGATTTACACTTATGAAGTTACAAATAAACTGTCGAAAACAAGAGGAATAATTAGCTCTTTATGTTATATTTTTTAAGTTAACTATGTAGAATGAAAAATCGGCATTACTCTTTTTGTATTAATTAGGTAAAAAACTTAATATTTACATCCAATTAGGTAAACGGAAATAAAAACGACCAACACACAATTGGGACAAATTTTTCATCAACTTAAACATTTACCTGTCCTGTCAGTTTTTCCAAAGCAGGTAATTTGCAATTTATCATTGTAGAAAGCCATATATGTAAACAGGTAGTATTCGTAAAACAGCATTACGCAATGTTATCATTTAAATACAAAGAAGCTACAGGCCAATAATCATGCGCTCTTCTCCGCATATTGGGACTATATACATCTGATAGGTATAATTTCACCTACCTAGTGTATGTAGTCCGGTATTGATACTCGTTGATCCGTGCTAGTTTTATTCCACCAAAGTTCAAAAAATGCCAATATTTAGTACATTTTTTAAACGCTTTTAGTTCAATAACGATTTAAGTTATTATTAAAATTTATGAAACATGCTATTAATAAAGAACATACTATTCAGATAAAACCACACTGTCACGTGTAGCTCCACGTGTAGCTCCACGTCACAGTGTGCGGACGTGTAAAACGAATTGCCCTGAAGACGACCACCGATGAGTGGTCGAAATATATCGGAACGAAAATAAGAACAAACTGTGTTTTTTATTTTTGTTTTTATTCGCCCAACATTTGACCTCGAGCCGGCAAAACATTCAACTCTAGAAAATTATTAAAGTTAAAGTAAATCGACTTCGACTGTGTGAGCGAGTCTACGTTTATAAATAATAAGTTAAGTTGGAGACTTCCAAATTTCATTTGACCTTTTTATTTTGATTACCGATAAGTTTATATATATCCACCTTACAATTAAGATTCACCAAAACAAAATATATTATCCCTAATTGGATATTGGATGCCCGAAATGATCCAATTATTTAAGTTGATTTCGTTTATTATAATATTAATCATTTTAGTTTAGTTAACTCAGATTATGTTTCCGACTTATTGAAGTATTTTGGTATTCCGTAACCCTTGTGAATGTATATAATTTATAATGTTTGAGTAAAAGTTGTGTGATCTTACTTGTAGCGAAATGTGAGCGGTGATCTGAATTATATTTGTATTTTCCAGAATATTGCGACACGAAAATTATTGGTTGGGAGGGTTTAGACGCGAACCTATAATACCATCCCCATATTGTCTGGACGCGTAAAATGCGAAGTACGTTCAAGTGGCCCATACGCCTCCAGGACATAGCCTGTTTCGCGCGAGCCCAAGCAGAGCGCTGTCCACCTCCCGCCAGACCGACCGTGGGGCGCAGCCGTATATCGGACGGCACGATCGCACGGACAAACAATTAAAAATTAGATTAACTACAATTAATTACGAGGTAAATGTGCTAAAATAGAGGTTTCACAAGAGAAAGAGAGGCTTCTGAACTGATTACGGGATACAGAAGATTGTAATCAGAACATAGGACTCGAAAAGGTTCATGCAAAGAATAGTTAGAACTACAATGTTTTAAGGATAGAGGAATAAAATTTCTAGTAGGTCTACGTGGTATAGATAGGTTAACTGGTTCAATAGCTCAGGACAGTCTATTTCACCTATTAACAGTTCGTGAATAAAGTTAGCACCAAGCATTACTCTACGACTAATTAATGAAGGAAGATTGATTAAAAGAAGCCTACTGGAGTATGATGGCAAATTGACATTGCGATCCAAATTTAGACCGCGAAGAGCAAATAGCAGAAATTGGTTTTGAACAGATTCAATTTTACTTTGTTGGGTCTCATATTGAGGAGACCATATGCAAGATCCGTACTCTAAGATAGGACGGATTAATGAAGTATACATAAGTTTGGTTGTGTACGGATCGTCAAACTCTTTTGACCATTGTTTCACAAACCCAAGAACATTCTTAGCTTTACTAACTGTAGCAGAAATATGAGGATTAAAGGTTAATTTATGGTCCATAAGAACACCTAAGTCATTGATAATATCTAACCGCTCTAAGGCAGTGTCGTTAAGATAATAAGTTGCTAAGTGTGGAGTGTATCTATAAATATCAAAGAAGCTAACTTCGGCTATGCCAAAGTTTATATACCCTTGCAGTCCTTGGCAATAATATTTTTCCATTTTGAAATTTCTTTCACTGCAACTCAATTCATCTATACACAAACAAAACATTCAAATTATTACTCTTTTTACTACAATTTTTCTTCTTCTACCATCCAAAGCATCGCACGCATACACATACAGTTCGTGTAGCGCTGCGTCTGTGTGTGTGTGTATGCATGTGCTCTGTTTGATTTGCTGATGACGTAGAACCGATTTGTATTGACTGTAACTTGTGTTCTATTTAGCCGATCACATTCAAATTTTGGGATCTGAGATTTTATATCAAATTCTATTATATTGGTAAATTTCATGGGGATACTCCAATTTTTGCAAAAATTTTTGTTCCAGAGCTATATGATATAGTAGTTCGATCCCGATGACTTTATCTCACCCGGGTAAAAATAAGCCCCCAAAAAAATTTCATCCCGATAGCTCTTAAGATGGCTGAGTAAAACGCGTACGCACCGACGGACAGACGGACAGACGGACATGGCTATATCGACGCCCTCTGTATTAGTACCGCACCTATAATTTTGTTCACCCTCACTTTCAAAACAAGCATTGCAAAAATCCTAGCGTCTAAACCAATAAAGCGATTTTTAAAAAAAGGATGTGATAAAGAATACCTTAAGCTTCAAAATGAATGTTTGTCAAAAGTGCTGGGTTTTCATGGTGCTGTAATATTCAAGGACAAAGTCACAAAATATTTCCAAGCAAAAATGGAATTTTTCATTGTTTTAGACGACTATGTAACATTTTTTAATGTTTTAATTTAATTTTTTAACATAATTACACAAGGAAAAAAAATTGTTTTCAATTTTTTTTAGGTTAATTTTAAAAATTTGCTATCTATGTCTGATTTTCTTCAAAATAATTTTCAATATTTACATCAATATGTATCTAATAAACTCAACATTTCGGGACTATAGTTGCTATTTTCCAAATCCTTTCGTGATCGCACGTGTCTCAGTGATGCAATAAGTGGGTCCGAAGAGGCTGCTAGATTGTTAAAAAGGTCTTCATTTTGTCTAACACGAGAAGTTTTTAATGTATTAGTGTATCTGAACCTTTTGTAGTCCTTGTTTTTACATTCCTGTGCTTCTTCGGATAGCTTTCTGATATTCTATTAAATCCTTTCCGTGAGCCAAAATCCTATGTACCGTTGGGGTAAGTTTTTTTTACGGATACAATTCAGTCAAAAGGTGAGCAGTCTTTGAAGTATATTCGGAAAATTGTTCACCATTTACCATTTCCTTGCAATTTATAACATTCAAGATAACAGCCAACTTTTAATGATCTTTTGACTAACACCTGTTATAAAAGATGTCACTTCATCATTTTCAAAAAATCTCCTTGAAGTATTTCCATCATTCGTGTTTCCGTATCCGTACTTTGGGTAGTCAACTTTCAATCCCAGCTTCCGAGAGAATTCAGCTTGTATAATCTCCTTCCTGCTCTGAATATCCTCACGATTCTTCTCAAGCCAAACTTCATTTTTTCACGAAATTTGCCAGATTTCTGACGCTTGCGATACATTTTCGTGTATTGTATAATATTGTGTTTCACACTCGTGGAAAACTTTCAAAATTCTTTCATTCTTTAACAACATTTTTGCACAAATAATTAAAACTGTCTTGACAAATACTATTCACTCCTGATTTACACTTATGAAGTTACAAATAAACTGTCGAAAACAAGAGGAATAATTAGCTCTTTATGTTATATTTTTAAGTTAACTATGTAGAATGAAAAATCGGCATTACTCTTTTTGTATTAATTAGGTAAAAAACTTAATATTTACATCCAATTAGGTAAACGGAAATAAAAACGACCAACACACAATTGGGACAAATTTTTCATCAACTTAAACATTTACCTGTCCTGTCAGTTTTTCCAAAGCAGGTAATTTGCAATTTATCATTGTAGAAAGCCATATATGTAAACAGGTAGTATTCGTAAAACAGCATTACGCAATGTTATCATTTAAATACAAAGAAGCTACAGGCCAATAATCATGCGCTCTTCTCCGCATATTGGGACTATATACATCTGATAGGTAAATATTTCACCTACCTAGTGTATGTAGTCCGGTATTGATACTCGTTGATCCTTGCTAGTTTTATTCCACCAAAGTTCAAAAATGCCAATATTTAGTACATTTTTTAAACGCTTTTAGTTCAATAACGATTTAAGTTATTATTAAAATTTATGAAACATGCTATTAATAAAGAACATACTATTCAGATAAAACCACACTGTCACGTGTAGCTCCACGTGTAGCTCCACGTCACAGTGTGCGGACGTGTAAAACGAATTGCCCTGAAGACGACCACCGATGAGTGGTCGAAATATATCGGAACGAAAATAAGAACAAACTGTGTTTTTATTTTTGTTTTTATTCGCCCAACATTTGACCTCGAGCCGGCAAAACATTCAACTCTAGAAAATTATTAAAGTTAAAGTAAATCGACTTCGACTGTGTGAGCGAGTCTACGTTTATAAATAATAAGTTAAGTTGGAGACTTCCAAATTTCATTTGACCTTTTTATTTTGATTACCGATAAGTTTATATATATCCACCTTACAATTAAGATTCACCAAAACAAAATATATTATCCCTAATTGGATATTGGATGCCCGAAATGATCCAATTATTTAAGTTGATTTCGTTTATTATAATATTAATCATTTTAGTTTAGTTAACTCAGATTATGTTTCCGACTTATTGAAGTATTTTGGTATTCCGTAACCCTTGTGAATGTATATAATTTATAATGTTTGAGTAAAAGTTGTGTGATCTTACTTGTAGCGAAATGTGAGCGGTGAGCTGAATTATATTTGTATTTTCCAGAATATTGCGACACGAAAATTATTGGTTGGGAGGGTTTAGACGCGAACCTATAATACCATCCCCATATTGTCTGGACGCGTAAAATGCGAAGTACGTTCAAGTGGCCCATACGCCTCCAGGACATAGCCATAGTATAACGGACAAACAATTAAAAATTAGATTAACTACAATTAATTACGAGGTAAATGTGCTAAAATAGAGGTTTCACAAGAGAAAGAGAGGCTTCTGAACTGATTACGGGATACAGAAGATTGTAATCAGAACATAGGACTCGAAAAGGTTCATGCAAAGAATAGTTAGAACTACAATGTTTTAAGGATAGAGGAATAAAATTTCTAGTAGGTCTACGTGGTATAGATAGGTTAACTGGTTCAATAGCTCAGGACAGTCTATTTCACCTATTAAAAGTTCGTGAATAAAGTTAGCACCAAGCATTACTCTACGACTAATTAATGAAGGAAGATTGATTAAAAGAAGCCTACTGGAGTATGATGGCAAATTGACATTGCGATCCAAATTTAGACCGCGAAGAGCAAATAGCAGAAATTGGTTTTGAACAGATTCAATTTTACTTTGTTGGGTCTCATATTGAGGAGACCATATGCAAGATCCGTACTCTAAGATAGGACGGATTAATGAAGTATACATAAGTTTGGTTGTGTACGGATCGTCAAACTCTTTTGACCATTGTTTCACAAACCCAAGAACATTCTTAGCTTTACTAACTGTAGCAGAAATATGAGGATTAAAGGTTAATTTATGGTCCATAAGAACACCTAAGTCATTGATAATATCTAACCGCTCTAAGGCAGTGTCGTTAAGATAATAAGTTGCTAAGTGTGGAGTGTATCTATAAATATCAAAGAAGCTAACTTCGGCTATGCCAAAGTTTATATACCCTTGCAGTCCTTGGCAATAATATTTTTCCATTTTGAAATTTCTTTCACTGCAGTAAGCTTCTGCTCTCTGACGTGACGGTCGTGTTTTTGCTTAGCTCCTGAGTTTTATTAATATATATTGTTTTCTCCCAATTTTTAATTGTGCCTAGTTTGTTTTCGTTTTCGCTGGTGTCGTTTGCTTGAAACCCTTGTGTTTTATTTGCATAATTCGCCAAATTAAACAGTTTTGTTTTTTTCTTTTTTGTGATTAGTGTTTGGTGCATCTAAATTGTTTTTATTTTTTTTTTCTTATTGTTCTCTCTCGTCATTGCTTCTGCAGTTGCTCCCCTCATCGCCCCCATCATACCATCAGTGCTAGTGGTTTTGTTGTTCGCTCTGCTTTGTGCTTGTGCTCAGCTTCTCTCCCGCGTAATCATTTTTGTAAGGCCGCCTCTCAAAGCTCGTCTTATAACTGTTCTTGCACTCTCTCTTGTGCTGTGTACTCTAGCTGTCTCTTTGTTTTATTTGTAGTTATTGATTTTTTATCGATAATTATCTTTGTGCTGTTTATTTAAATTTTTATATATATTTTTTTTTTTTGTTGTTTTTTTTTTTTTGCCTTGTGTTTACTTTAACTTTTTAATGGCTTGTTGTCTACCCAATTGCAAGCATTCTGATCGTTTTGACGATCAGTATAGAGCAATATCGTGTTGGCTTTGCGATAATCTTATTCATTTAAAATGTGCTGGCCTCAACGGCCGTGATTACGACAAATTTTCTGGTTTGTCTGTGTCTAAGCCTGAGCTTGGCTTAATGCGCTGGACTTGCCCATCTTGTGCCAGCCAGCAGCTTGATTTTAGCCGAATGTACAGGGATCTTCGTTTAAAGTTTCTTTCTCTAAATAAAATGGCCAAACAGCTGTCCAATGAGTGTGACTCTAGCATACATTTATTGTCGCAATTCAAGTTTGGTCCACCTTCTAAGGAATTGCCCAAGAAATGTACCCTTGAGTTGCCTCATAAGCAGTCGCCCGCACTTTCTATTACATCTCCCATTTTACTCTCGCCTACACCATCTTCTTGTCCCTCTTTATGCTCTTCTTTTCAGATTGATGTACCCACTACAAGCCCTGGTGTACCTCAATCTATCCCTCACGGGAACTCTGATCAATTACTGGATCATGCTGGCTTTCAATCACTTGCGGATCCTAATGCTCCTCCGCCTCCACTAACTGTAGTGCCTCATCGTAAACAATTATTTATCTCTAGGCTTGCTCCAGCTACTTCTGAATCGTCTGTGGCAGCTTACATTGGTAATATATGCCCTGCTAAGGTTTTAATTCAAAAGTTTAAGTTTTCTAGGCCTCGCGAAATCTCCTCTTTTAAAATTACTGTACCAAATGAGTATTTCTCGGCTATGGTTGACCCTAACTTTTAGCCAGAGGGCCTAGTTGTACATGAATTTGCGCCAAATAAGCGCTCCCGCCCTTTGCCTGTCCACCTTCCTAATGTATCTTCTGCTTCAAAAAACTAATAACGTCTAGTCTTTGCATTCACTATCAAAATGTAAGAGGACTTCTTACCAAGCTCTCTAAATTATTCTGTGATAGCTTAACCTTTTCGGCTGACATATTAGCTTTCTCTGAAACTTGGCTTAATTCCTCTGTTTTGGATAATGAAATTCTTTCTAATAACTTTATTTCTTATAGGCTTGATCGTGTTGGTCGACGTGGCGGTGGAGTACTCATTGCTGTCAACTCGAATCTGTGTTCAAGTGTTGTGCCGATTGATCTCCCCTTAGGTGTTGAGTTTATTTGCGTCGAAGTTACATGTTCTAACTTTAGCTTATATATCTCTTGTTCATATATTCCTCCAACTTCTGATATCATGATCTACATGCACCATGCTGATGCTTTGCGAACTATTTTTAGTCGTCTTAAAGATCGTGATTTTTTTATAGCTTTAGGTGATTTTAACTTGCCTAATGTTTCTTGGCTTGCTGATGATAATCTATCTTTCTTAATTCCATCATCTCAACATGTTTTTCTTGATAGCCTACTTGAATGTCCGCTATATCAGTTGAATTCTTTTCTTAACTCTTCTAAAAGAATCCTCGATCTTGTTTTTGTCTCTGATCCCACTGTTAGTGCTGTATCACAAACACAGCCCCTAGTGAAGCCTGAAGATACTTATCACCCTACCATTGAAATTACTATTTCTTACAATTCCGTTAATAATTCATTCAATAACATCTCAAATTCTCGTCGCAGATGTTTTCGTAAAACAAATTTCAATCTTCTTAACAGCCTTATTTTCTCTTTTGATTGGTCATTTCTATTTGAGTGCTGTGATATAGATTGTGCAGTAAATTTTTCTACTCTGCTCTTAATTCTCTAATTGATAAATGCGTTCCTTATGTGAATGTCTCTACCGTCTCCAGTGCGCCAGTCTGGTTCACTCGTAGGCTCTCTAATCTCCGTAACATTAAATCGAGATATTTTAAAAGATTTAAAAAACTGGTTCGCGACTTGACTATGCAAATTATTGTGTAGCCAAATCTCAATTTTGCCTTTTAAATACTCAATGCTACAATAATTATATCGTTCGCTGTAAGGTTGAATTTTATAAGAACCCCAAAAGATTTTATAACTTTGTTAATTCCAAAAGACGCTCTAATTTACTACCTTCCACCTTCAGACTTAATGACCAGACTGCTAATTGTGATTCAGATATTGCAGATCTGTTTGCTAAATTCTTTCAGTCGACTTATTCTTCTACTGCTTCGGATCCCACACCTTATCCCTTCACAATTCCACATTTAAATTGTATGTTTTTTCCTAATATTACTGAAGACTGTATTATCTCTAGCTTGTCATCTATGACGTCTTCCTTCGTACCCGGGCCTGATAATATACCTAGTTGCATCCTTAAAATGTGTTCGATTTCCCTATCTAAGCCTTTATCTCGGTTATTCTTTATATCGAGGGAGACTTGTCGCTTCCCTGATATTTGGAAGGAGTCTTTTATTATTCCGCTTTTTAAAAAGGGTAACAAATCGGATATTTCTAACTACCGTGGCATTTCCAAACTTTCGGCAATACCTAAGCTGTTTGAGAAAATTATTACGTCTTCCCTTCAACACCTATCCAGATCTGCTATTTCTGCTTGTCAGCATGGCTTCATGAAAGGTCGTTCGTCGCTTACCAACCTTTTAGAATTGACTACCCTTGTACACCATGGCTTCCGTAAAAAATGTCAAACTGATGTTATTTATACTGACTTTAGTAAGGCTTTCGATACGGTTGATCATTCCTTGCTTCTCATGAAACTTAACATCATGGGTTTTTCCCCGAAACTATTGGCTTGGTTAAAGTCGTATCTTATTGGCAGAACCCAAAAGGTGTCTTTTCGATCCTCGATATCTAAAACTGTTCGAGTTACGTCAGGTGTCCCCCAAGGCAGTCATCTGGGCCCACTGTTATTTACCTTGTTTATAAACGATTTGCCTTTGGCCTTGGCTCATTCACGCGTGCTCATGTTTGCGGATGACGTCAAGATTTGTTATTCATATAATGATCCTTCTTTCCAACAGTACTTGCAATCAGATCTCGATGCGTTCTGTGTTTGGTGTCACGTTAATAAATTACACCTTAATGCCTCTAAATGCTCTTTTATGACTTTCGGTCGTTTGTCGCCGTTCCTAGCTCATTACTCTATTAAGTCTGTTCTGTTAGATTGTGTACCATCATTTAAAGACTTAGGCGTTATGTTTGACCCAAAACTTTCTTTTAATATTCATATATCTTCAATTGTTAATAGAGCATGCAGTCTTCTTGGCTTCATTAAACGTTGGGCCAAAGAATTTGATGATCCATATGTGACAAAGGTTTTATACACTTCGTTAGTTCGCCCTACTCTAGAATATTGCTCACCAGTGTGGAACCCTCAATATGATGTTCACCAGCGTAGTATTGAATCGGTACAGAAGCAATTCCTTAAGTTTGCGTTACGCGGTCTTAATTGGGACCCGAATCTTCGCCTACCTTCTTATTCTGACAGACTTCTTCTTATTAATCTTCCTTCACTTTACAACCGTAGGCTCGTATTTGGGATTCTCTTTCTACATAAAGTAGTCAACGGCGAAGTCAGTTAGATACGCTAGATACGCTATATTTTTGTGTTCCCTCACGTCGGACCAGAAACTTTTTTCCTCTTCACCTTAGTAGATGTTTGACTAACTACCCTCTTCACGAACCTCTTCGTGTTCTTTGCCAATCTTTTAACAACCTTTGTCACCTTATTTCTCCTCATCTATCTGTCACTTCTCTTCGCGCTATACTTTTTAATTATCTACAGCCAAACCACTGAAAATATTTAGGACTGGATATTGGATTGGATGCAACTCATCCCTGACCACATTGGCTGTGAATCGGGGCATAGCTGGCACCTTGTTGCAAATAAAACACCTCCACCGTGTCGGGGATGTTTAGTTGTGCATAAAGCTAAGCTCCCTTCGTGAATTAATTATTATATGTATTTTAGCTTAAGCTTTTTCGTCGACTGCTACTTAGTTGACGTAAATAAATAAATAAATAAATAAATAAATAAACTCAATTCATCTATACACAAACAAAACATTCAAATTATTACTCTTTTTACTACAATTTTTCTTCTTCTACCATCCAAAGCATCGCACGCATACACATACAGTTCGTGTAGCGCTGCGTCTGTGTGTGTGTGTATGCATGTGCTCTGTTTGATTTGCTGATGACGTAGAACCGATTTGTATTGACTGTAACTTGTGTTCTATTTAGCCGATCACATTCAAATTTTGGGATCTGAGATTTTATATCAAATTCTATTATATTGGTAAATTTCATGGGGATACTCCAATTTTTGCAAAAATTTTTGTTCCAGAGCTATATGATATAGTAGTTCGATCCCGATGACTTTATCTCACCCGGGTAAAAATAAGCCCCCAAAAAAAATTTCATCCCGATAGCTCTTAAGATGGCTGAGTAAAACGCGTACGCACCGACGGACAGACGGACAGACGGACATGGCTATATCGACGCCCTCTGTATTAGTACCGCACCTATAATTTTGTTCACCCTCACTTTCAAAACAAGCATTGCAAAAATCCTAGCGTCTAAACCAATAAAGCGATTTTTAAAAAAAGGATGTGATAAAGAATACCTTAAGCTTCAAAATGAATGTTTGTCAAAAGTGCTGGGTTTTCATGGTGCTGTAATATTCAAGGACAAAGTCACAAAATATTTCCAAGCAAAAATGGAATTTTTCATTGTTTTAGACGACTATGTAACATTTTTTAATGTTTTAATTTAATTTTTTAACATAATTACACAAGGAAAAAAATTGTTTTCAATTTTTTTAGGTTAATTTTAAAAATTTGCTATCTATGTCTGATTTTCTTCAAAATAATTTTCAATATTTACATCAATATGTATCTAATAAACTCAACATTTCGGGACTATAGTTGCTATTTTCCAAATCCTTTCGTGATCGCACGTGTCTCAGTGATGCAATAAGTGGGTCCGAAGAGGCTGCTAGAATGTTAAAAAGGTCTTCATTTTGTCTAACACGAGAAGTTTTTAATGTATTAGTGTATCTGAACCTTTTGTAGTCCTTGTTTTTACATTCCTGTGCTTCTTCGGATAGCTTTCTGATATTCTATTAAATCCTTTCCGTGAGCCAAAATCCTATGTACCGTTGGGGTAAGTTTTTTTACGGATACAATTCAGTCAAAAGGTGAGCAGTCTTTGAAGTATATTCGGAAAATTGTTCACCATTTACCATTTCCTTGCAATTTATAACATTCAAGATAACAGCCAACTTTTAATGATCTTTTGACTAACACCTGTTATAAAAGATGTCACTTCATCATTTTCAAAAAATCTCCTTGAAGTATTTCCATCATTCGTGTTTCCGTATCCGTACTTTGGGTAGTCAACTTTCAATCCCAGCTTCCGAGAGAATTCAGCTTGTATAATCTCCTTCCTGCTCTGAATATCCTCACGATTCTTCTCAAGCCAAACTTCATTTTTTCACGAAATTTGCCAGATTTCTGACGCTTGCGATACATTTTCGTGTATTGTATAATATTGTGTATTATATTGTGTTTCACACTCGTGGAAAACTTTCAAAATTCTTTCATTCTTTAACAACATTTTTGCACAAATAATTAAAACTGTCTTGAATTATAACGACAAATACTATTCAGTCCTGATTTAAGGTGTTTCCACTTATGAAGTTACAAATGAACTGTAGAAAACAATAGGAATAACTAGCTCTTTATGTTATATTTTTTGAATTAACTATGTAGAACGAAAATTCGGCATTACTCTTTTTGTATTAATTAGGTAAAAAACTTAATATTTACATCCAATTAGGTAAACGGAAATAAAAACGACCAACACACAATTGGGACAAATTTTTCATCAACTTAAATAACATTTACCTGTCCTGTCAGTTTTTCCAAAGCAGGTAATTTGCAATTTATCATTGTAGAAAGCCATATATGTAAACAGGTAGTATTCGTAAAACAGCATTACGCAATGTTATCATTTAAATACAAAGAAGCTACAGGCCAATAATCATGCGCTCTTCTCCGCATATTGGGACTATATACATCTGATAGGTAAATATTTCACCTACCTAGTGTATGTAGTCCGGTATTGATACTCGTTGATCCTTGCTAGTTTTATTCCACCAAAGTTCAAAAAATGCCAATATTTATTACATTTTTTAAACGCTTCTAGTTCAATAACGATTTAAGTTATTATTAAAATTTATGAAACATACTATTCAGATAAAACCACACTGTCACGTGTAGCTCCACGTGTAGCTCCACGTCACAGTGTGCGGACGTGTAAAACTAATTGCCCTGAAGACGACCACCGATGAGTGGTCGAAATATATCGGAACGAAAATAAGAACAAACTGTGTTTTTTATTTTTGTTTTTATTCGCCCAACATTTGACCTCGAGCCGGCAAAACATTCAACTCTAGAAAATTATTAAAGTTAAAGTAAATCGACTTCGACTGTGTGAGCGAGTCTACGTTTATAAATAATAATTTAAGTTGGAGACTTCCAAATTTCATTTGACCTTTTTATTTTGATTACCGATAAGTTTATATATATCCACCTTACAATTAAGATTCACCAAAACAAAATATATTATCCCTAATTGGATATTGGATGCCCGAAATGATCCAATTATTTAAGTTGATTATCGTTTATTGTTTACGCCACCGGGTGAACAGCAGAGAGTGAGGGGTAGGGTTTTTCCCAAAACGGAATGCGGTCATACTGAGGAGGGTGACGAAGCGCTCTCCTGTAAATCGCCATCATCACTCCAGTACGAAATTTCAACCGGAACACCCGTTCTTTCTTTCCATTGAATTTTTCCTCCGAATTGTATATATTTTAACCCGAGACATTTTCGTGTGTGTCGGGCAACCTATGAATATTAATGAATAAAGTATAAGTTTTTGTAACCGAAGTTATCGCGCGTTATCAATTTACCACTCACTCACCACCCGAAGAAATTGGCACCCGCCAACCCCTTGTATTATAATTTGGATCCTTCCGCCCCGCCACAAACATTGGTCCTTCGAGCCGGATATCCTTCCGCTCTTCCAGCATGCATCGGCGGAATTCCTGATAAGTACAACATATCTTATTAAAAATCCCATTCACATTATATCCGATTACATACTTAAAAAAGTGTGAGGTTTCCCGCTCTTCCATAGACCTACACACTTTTGTATACTTTATGTACATACCTGACCTGTTCCAAACGTTACCTGGTATTTCCCGATCATTTTTGTGTTTATGAAGTGCATTTTTTTTTCCATTCTTCGAAATTCTGATTGTCCAAAAGTCCAATTGCATATGTAGCAATACATCTGTATGTATGTACATATATATACGCATGTATACATACATACATGTAAAAACAGCTGTGTTTTTAACCTGCAAGTAAAGTGTTTAATAATCGCGAATTTATAAAGTACCACTTACCCTTACTTAAAGTGTAAAGCACACTCCACAGGCTGATCACTAGTCCATCGGCATAAATTATTTATGCCAAATAATTTGTACATCCATACATATGTATGTACATATGTAATAATTTTGGCCGCGGTAAGCACACTCATACGTACGTATGTACATACATATATATGTCCAGCTCAATCTTAACCACTGCAGGTCGGCACAGGATCTCTTAAAACAAACTGTACGGGACCTGAAAGTCGATTTCTCAATTTTGTGCGAGCCATATTCTCATATACAGGACCACAGCTGGACGCAAAACCATCGTTATGGAGCGGCAATTTGGAGCAACTCCAGGACACATCTGGAAAATCAGCACAGCGCGGACGGATATGTAAGGGCGAGGTACAATGGAGTATATATCTACACCTGCTATATAGCACCGAGCAAACACATCGACGAATTCTGCAGCATACTGGATGGACTAGTGGAGGACGCCAGACATCACACGCCGACTATCATAGCCGGCGACTTCAATGCATGGGCAACGGAATGGGGCAGCCAAAGGACTACCAGAAGGGGCAGGGCCCTGCTGGACGCTCTTGCCACACTCAACATCAGTCTGCTCAACGTAGGCAACACCCACACCTACAATAAGGCTGGCAGAGGCTCCGTGATCGATCTCACGTTTGCTAGCTTCGCCATTGTGTGCTCTATCAAGAGTTGTCCACCTGCACACACACCAACGACGTTCTACAGCTGGGCCCCAAGCACGCTGAGCGAAGAAGCTTTATTCACCATGATGACCCAAGTGTCAAGGAACAGCAGCACGGACGCGGACACCCAGGCCAACCACATGGGCGACATACGCAAACGGCATGGAATCAACAAATGTAAGCCTGTACATTGGTGGAATGCCAGGATTGCGGATGCCAGGAGGCAATGTCATCAGGCCAGACGACGACAGCAACGTGCCCGCAGAATGCCCACGTTTCCGGAACTGCTTGCAGACTGCAAGCGGAAAAGAGCCAACATAAACATGGAGATCAAGAGAAGCAAAGCGGACTGCTGGAAGAAGCTGTGCGCAGATGCGGATGCGCAGCCATACGGGACTGCTTATAAACTGGTTATGGGCAAACTCGCCAGGCGCATAATGCCAACGGATTCAACCAAGCTGGGTCACATTGTAGCAACGCTATTCCCTGCAAGGCCGACGAGGAATTTAGCTGCGAGCGGAATGCCATGTGCACCGATATTCACAGATGTTAGTGAAGTCGTGGAAGCAGGGAAGAGGATAAATGTACATAAAGCCCCGGGCCCGGACGGGGTCCCGGCTCTTGTAATCAAACTGTTAGTTTGCAAATACGCGTCGACGTTTGTGGAACTTTTCAACACATGCATGCTGCAACGGGAGTTCCCTACGAGGTGGAAGCTACAAAGGTTGGTCCTGCTTCCCAAAGGTGACAAAATAGATGACCCATCAGCATACAGACCCCTGTGTATGCTTGATGTGATTGGGAAACTTTTTGAGCGCATCATCTGCAACAGACTGGAGAAGGAACTGGAGCAACGTCATGGACTGTCGGACTGGCAATTCGGATTTAGGAGGAAACGCAGCACTATCAACGCCATCAGTTCGGTGGCAGAGATAGCCGCTAAAGCCATCGAAGGGCAACGCTGGAAAGGCGGCAACAAAAAATACTGCCTTATATCAACGTTGAATGTTCGGAATGCTTTTAATTCGGCCAGCTGGGACTCCATTATCGAGTCCCTAGAGCGATTAAACATATCTGAGTACATCATTAACCTGATATGCAGCTATTTTCGGGATCGAGTGCTACTCTACGACACAGCAGCTGGACCACGGAAACACACCATCACAGGCGGAGTACCTCAAGGATCAGTGATCGGGCCAATATTGTGGAATGTCATGTATGACACTGTCCTGCGACTGGATATGCCAACTGACACCCGCATAGTGGGATTCGCGGACGACATTGCCATCGTCACTGTTGCCAAGGATATCCAGCAAGCGGAAGAAAACACTAATGCAGCTGTGTTCAGGATTCTGGAATGGATGGAGGCAAACTCACTGTCCATAGCCGCACACAAAACCGAGGCCGTGCTAATAAGCAGCAGGAAAAAAGTGGAAACAGCCAGGATCGAAGTCGCCGGATGCTCTATAATATCAAAGCCTGCCATCAAATACCTCGGAGTCATGATGGATCATAGGCTAACATTTAAAGCCCATCTGCAGTATACCGCAGATAAAGCTGCGAAGGCCACGTCAGCTATAACTCGGCTTATGGCTAACGTCGGCGGCCCCAAGCAACGGAGCAGATGGCTCATCTCGACGGTGGTAAGGTCCATCATACTATATGCCGCCGCCATATGGGCACCAGCGATGTCATCCCCCACCTACAGCCGGGAATGCAGATCGTCGTACCGAACATGCGCACTTAGGACCATAAGTGCGTTTAGGACAGTCTCCGAAGATGCCGCCCTGGTGCTGTCTGATATGGCCCCACTAGACCTCTTGGCCAACGAGGCTAGAAATAGAGATCCGCCGCCAGTTAGAAGAGAGACGACTCTGACTAACTGGCAACGCAGATGGCGTGACTCAAACCATGGGAGCTGGACAAGGCGCCTTCTCCCCGACATTCGGCCATGGCTTAATCGCAAACATGGCCAGACTGACTTCTATTTGACACAGTTACTGACGGGACATGGATGCTTTAAATCCTACTTGCATAGGTTTAAACATGAGACGGATCCCTTTTGCACACACTGTGCGGGGAATATAGAAGACGCAGAACACGTCCTGTTTGTCTGTCCTAGATATACTGCTGAACGGGAAGAGCTAAGCCTAGGCATTGGGAGGCCATTTATAGTCAATGACTTTATGGATATCCTACTTAGCTCGCAAAACAATTGGCTAGCTGTTAGCCACATGGCAGCAGTTATCATGCAATCCTTTCGTCGCGCTGAACGTCAGCGTAACCAAAACTTCAGTTCTAGGTAAACTCTAGACGAGGCATACGTGCCATCTCCTCCTCGTGAAGTAATACTTCAGCGTTGGTTCCGCGAGAGGGATACGGAGCGTAGGGTAGGTTTTAGTGCGGTGCGGTGACCACTAACCAAGGTCGATACCAAGTCCCACACTTCGGCTTTCAATGCTTTCCCCCCTATTTAAAAAAAAAAAAAAAAAAAAAAAAAACATATATATGTCCACATACAATTCAATTGCACCCAAACCAAATTTGAAACCTACATAATTAAAGCAGGAAACCGCGATATTCGATTTAAAATTTAAAATTAATTAAATTCACAAAACATAAACAACGGCAGAACAGCTGACTCCCGATCAGTGCTGACACTCAAGTCTCATCAGTGCTGACACTTGAGCCAAGTCGTGACTCGGTCACGACATCCATTTTTTCCGTCGTGATTTTCGTATTGTGCCATAAGAAATATTTCAATCAGTCAGTATCTAATTCGCAAAATAATTTCTAAAGAAATACAAGTATTATTTTATTTATATGGAATTAATATTTTGTCTTGTCTCGGTGCATTTTGATTTTTGCCTCACAGATCCATGAAATTAACCTAGTCCGCTTAATGAAAATTAATTCCGAGTTTTTTTTTTCCTTCATTGAAGAGTTATCGGCACTCCTAATCCAACTCAATTTCTCCACATTCTTTAAATACTCTTATAAAATTCAACATATTTCCACATTGTATCAATTTTAATATCCAAGTGATTATATATCCTTATAATTATTCACACAACTGCGAGGAAAATTATAAATCCTTCTAATTTCGTTTATGCTATCTAGTATTATTCGTTGTGTTCATTAAAAGAGGAGACACTTGTGCTTCTCACTCCTCTATCCTTAAATTATACAGTCCACTTACAGCTTCGTTTCGATCTCCTCTCCTGAGAGCTCTAATTCCACGAAGTTATTTGTTCCCATTCGATTCGTAATAGCTCAGAGAACACTCTACGATGCCTCTTTCCGACTTTGTTGCCGTATGCGAGGCATTAACGGCGTTCGAGGCACGCGAGGCCCAGGCTTTAGCTGACGATGTGCCACTCGTCTCCATCAAAATACCCTTAGACCAGCTTAAGTCACTTTGGGCAAAAGTCGAGGCAGAGTTTTCACGATGCCATAAGGCCTTGACGGCTCAAAAGAACGAAGATAGTCCGAAGCACATAGCTGCAATTAAAGCTAAACATGAATATTGTTATATGGTATATGTGCGAGGCGGGACCTCGTTTGGAGAGCGAATCGAGCAGTTGTCCGCGAAAATGGCTCCCCCATCTGTCAGGCTCTCCGTCGATTCCACCCATCAAAGCCACACAGTTCCCCCCGTGCGAAGTTGAAAACTTCTACGGAGACAGCCTGGCTTGGCCTACATTCCGTGATTTGTTTACCGCGGTTTTTATCCATAATCCAAGCCTAACACAAGTGGAGAAACTTTACCACTTAAGTTGCAAAACTCGCGGTGAAGCCAGAGCCATTGTTTCTAGGTCACCCTTGACCAATGAAGGATTCCAGTCCGCGTGGGATAACCTCACTGCGCGGTACGAAAATAATCGATTATTGATTATGAGCCAAGCCAAGCAGCTTCTACAGATCCCAGCTGTATCCCAAGAGTCTGGCAAAGCGTTGAGAGAACTGCAGACGTCAATTCAAGGTTGCTTAGCCGGTCTTGAGCGTTCCGGGGCTCGTACAGACAATTGGGATATCCTTCTCAATCTGTACGAGTAAAATGCCCAAATCCACCCTTCTGTTGTGGGAACAGTCCGTTCCAAATAAGACCGCAGTCTTATCTGGGGACGACCTGAATCGATTCCTAACTGATCGCCACCGTGTACTAGAGGCCACAGATGTCCTTCAACCAAGCTCTAGCAGTCAGACCTTTCCTTCCGTAAGCCGAAAACCTACGGTAAGAGCTCAGGGCTTTCCCGCTCAAGTGCAAGAGAGCTCAGCACCTAATACTTGTATAATTCCGAATCCTGCGTCCTCCGATTATTCCAGCAGCCCTCATGTAAACGTGGGAAGTTACTTCGCCTCCACTCGCAACACTGGCCTCCTGGGTACGGCGAGAGTAACTATTCATCATCGTGGCAAGCAGTTTCAAATCCGCGCTTTGATTGATATGGGATCCGAAGCGTCCTTTATTTCCCAAAGAATGTTTGAATTGATTAATCCTCCAAGCTGCAAAGTATCAACTAGCATTCGCGGCATTGGGCAATGCGATGCTGGTAGCGGCGACAAAGTGTGCCGCTTACAGATTTCTCCTCCTGGCGAACCGCTCCGACAGTTCCAAGCAGTCGCCGTTGTGCTGCCTAGGGTAGCAGAGGCACTTCCCTCCCGCGCCGTCCCGGATAAGGTTAAGCAGGATGCGCTGGACCTTCCGCTCGCTGATCTGCAATTTTACCAAAGGGCTCCTGTGGATTTGGTGCTTGGAGTCGAGCTCCTTCCCACTATCCTTGGGGAACGAATCATCAAGAATGTTGGTGATTCTTTCGTGGGAATCGAGACGATGTTCGGATGGGTTCTCTGTGGATCCGTTACTGATAAATCCAGTCGGTCTCGGTCCACCTCCTCCGGCAGTCCGAAGATGTCTCCAAGGACAGCAGCACCGTCCGATTTAGAATGCAGTTCCAATTGTTTCAGGTGCTGCGTTTGTCAAGGGGCACACGCGCTCCGTCAGTGCCGACAGTTTCGAGGACTACGAGCTGAAGACAGGTTACGGGTAGTCTTGAGCAACGGATACTGCCCGAACTGTTTGGCTCATGAGCATTCCAATGGCTCCTGCAGGAGCACAACAGGATGCCATCGTTGTGGCAAACAACACCACACGCTCTTACACAGCGACAGCTCAGTCGCGTACATCCAACCCAAAGAGCAAAGACCCGAAAGGCACGAGCCTTTCATTCGGACTTCTATCCAGAGGTCATCAGCCCTCGTGCCGCCTATTCCACCTGCATTCAAAGTTCCCCCTCCATCTCCACCCGTGTCTTGGCAATCCAGAACGCTGCAATCCCCCATCCTTAGACATGTCTAGCGAGGCAATTGCAACTTGTTGCAAGGGGGGCGGTATGTTCACGCCACCGGGTGAACAGCAGAGAGTGAGGGGTAGGGTTTTTCCCAAAACGGAATGCGGTCATACTGAGGAGGGTGACGAAGCGCTCTCCTGTAAATCGCCATCATCAATTTAGTACGAAATTTCAACCCGAACACCCGTTCTTTCTTTCCATTGAATTTTTCCTCCGAATTGTATATATTTTAACCCGAGACATTTTCGTTTGTGTCGGGCAACCTATGAATATTAATGAATAAAGTATAAGTTTTTGTAACCGAAGTTATCGCGCGTTATCAATTTACCACTCACTCACCACCCGAAGAAATTGGCACCCGCCAACCCCTTGTACTATAATTTGGATCCTTCCGCCCCGCCACAAACAATATATACAATTATAATATTAATCATTTTAGTTTAGTTAACTCAGATTATGTTTCCGACTTATTGAAGTATTTTGGTATTCCGTAACCCTTGTGAATGTATATAATTTATAATGTTTGAGTAAAAGTTGTGTGATCTTACTTGTAGCGAAATGTGAGCGGTGAGCTGAATTATATTTGTATTTTCCAGAATATTGCGACACGAAAATTAGTGGTTGGGAGGGTTTAGACGCGAACCTATAATACCATCCCCATATTGTCTGGACGCGTAAAATGTACGTGAAGTACGTTCAAGTGGCCCATACGCCTCCAGGACATAGCCTGTTTCGCGCGAGCCCAAGCAGAGCGCTGTCCACCTCCCGCCAGACCGACCGTGGGGCGCAGCCGTATATCGGACGGCACGATCGCGTGGACAAATACAAGTATAACGGACAAACAATTAAAAATTAGATTAACTACAATTAATTACGAGGTAAATGTGCTAAAATAGAGGTTTCACAAGAGAAAGAGAGGCTTCTGAACTGATTACGGGATACAGAAGATTGTAATCAGAACATAGGACTCGAAAAGGTTCATGCAAAGAATAGTTAGAACTACAATGTTTTAAGGATAGAGGAATAAAATTTCTAGTAGGTCTACGTGGTATAGATAGGTTAACTGGTTCAATAGCTCAGGACAGTCTATTTCACCTATTAAAAGTTCGTGAATAAAGTTAGCACCAAGCATTACTCTACGACTAATTAATGAAGGAAGATTGATTAAAAGAAGCCTACTAGAGTATGATGGCAAATTGACATTGCGATCCAAATTTAGACCGCGAAGAGCAAATAGCAGAAATTGGTTTTGAACAGATTCAATTTTACTTTGTTGGGTCTCATATTGAGGAGACCATATGCAAGATCCGTACTCTAAGATAGGACGGATTAATGAAGTATACAGAAGTTTGGTTGTGTACGGATCGTCAAACTCTTTTGACCATCGTTTCACAAACCCAAGAACATTCTTAGCTTTACTAACTGTAGCAGAAATATGAGGATTAAAGGTTAATTTATGGTCCATAAGAACACCTAAGTCATTGATAATATCTAACCGCTCTAAGGCAGTGTCGTTAAGATAATAAGTTGCTAAGTGTGGAGTGTATCTATAAATATCAAAGAAGCTAACTTCGGCTATGCCAAAGTTTATATACCCTTGCAGTCCTTGGCAATAATATTTTTCCATTTTGAAATTTCTTTCACTGCAACTCAATTCATCAATACACAAACAAAACATTCAAATTATTACTCTTTTTACTACAATTTTTCTTCTTCTACCATCCAAAGCATCGCACGCATACACATACAGTTCGTGTAGCGCTGCGTCTGTGGGTGTGTGTATGCATGTGCTCTGTTTGATTTGCTGATGACGTAGAACCGATTTGTATTGACTGTAACTTGTGTTCTATTTAGCCGATCACATTCAAATTTTGGGATCTGAGATTTTATATCAAATTCTATTATATTGGTAAATTTCATGGGGATACTCCAATTTTTGCAAAAATTTTTGTTCCAGAGCTATATGATATAGTAGTTCGATCCCGATGACTTTATCTCACCCGGGTAAAAATAAGCCCCCAAAAAAAATTTCATCCCGATAGCTCTTAAGATGGCTGAGTAAAACGCGTACGCACCGACGGACAGACGGACATGGCTATATCGACTCCCTCTGTATTAGTACCGCACCTATAATTTTGTTCACCCTCACTTTCAAAACAAGCATTGCAAAAATCCTAGCGTCTAAACCAATAAAGCGATTTTAAAAAAAAGGATATGATAAAGAATACCTTAAGCTTCAAAATGAATGTTTGTCAAAAGTGCTGGGTTTTCATGGTGCTGTAATATTCAAGGACAAAGTCACAAAATATTTCCAAGCAAAAATGGAATTTTTCATTGTTTTAGACGACTATGTAACATTTTTTAATGTTTTAATTTGATTTTTTAACATAATTACACAAGGAAAAAAAATTTTTTTCAATTTTTTTTAGGTTAATTTTAAAAATTTGCTATTTATGTCTGATTTTCTTCAAAATAATTTTCAATATTTACATCAATATGTATCTAATAAACTCAACATTTCGGGACTATAGTTGCTATTTTCCAAATCCTTTCGTGATCGCACGTGTCTCAGTGATGCAATAAGTGGGTCCGAAGAGGCTGCTAGAATGTTAAAAAGGTCTTCATTTTGTCTAACACGAGAATTAGTGTATCTGAACCTTTTGTAGTCCTTGTTTTTACATTCCTGTGCTTCTTCGGATAGCTTTCTGATATTCTATTAAATCCTTTCCGTGAGCCAAAATCCTATGTACCGTTGGGGTAAGTTTTTTTTACGGATACAATTCAGTCAAAAGGTGAGCAGTCTTTGAAGTATATTCGGAAAATTGTTCACCATTTACCATTTCCTTGCAATTTATAACATTCAAGATAACAGCCAACTTTTAATGATCTTTTGACTAACACCTGTTATGAAAGATGTCACTTCATCATTTTCAAAAAATCTCCTTGAAGTATTTCCATCATTCGTGTTTCCGTATCCGTACTTTGGGTAGTCAACTTTCAGTCCCAGCTTCCGAGAGAATTCAGCTTGTATAATCTCCTTCCTGCTCTGAATATCCTCACGATTCTTCTCAAGCCAAACTTCATTTTTTCACGAAATTTGCCAGATTTCTGACGCTTGCGATACATTTTCGTGTATTGTATAATATTGTGTATTATATTGTGTTTCACACTCGTGGAAAACTTTCAAAATTCTTTCATTCTTTATCAACATTTTGGCACAAATAATTAAAACTGTCTTGAATTATAATGACAAATACTATTCAGTCCTGATTTAAGGTGTTTCCACTTATGAAGTTACAAATGAACTGTCGAAAACAATAGGAATAACTAGCTCTTTATGTTATATTTTTTGAATTAACTATGTAGAACGAAAAATCGGCATTACTCTTTTTGTATTAATTAGGTAAAAAACTTAATATTTACATCCAATTAGGTAAACGGAAATAAAAACGACCAACACACAATTGGGACAAATTTTTCATCAACTTAAATAACATTTACCTGTCCTGTCAGTTTTTCCAAAGCAGGTAATTTGCAATTTATCATTGTAGAAAGCCATATATGTAAACAGGTAGTATTCGTAAAACAGCATTACGCAATGTTATCATTTAAATACAAAGAAGCTACAGGCCAATAATCATGCGCTCTTCTCCGCATATTGGGACTATATACATCTGATAGGTAAATATTTCACCTACCTAGTGTATGTAGTCCGGTATTGATACTCGTTGATCCTTGCTAGTTTTATTCCACCAAAGTTCAAAAAATGCCAATATTTAGTACATTTTTTAAACGCTTCTAGTTCAATAACGATTTAAGTTATTATTAAAATTTATGAAACATACTATTCAGATAAAACCACACTGTCACGTGTAGCTCCACGTGTAGCTCCACGTCACAGTGTGCGGACGTGTAAAACTAATTGCCCTGAAGACGACCACCGATGAGTGGTCGAAATATATCGGAACGAAAATAAGAACAAACTGTGTTTTTTATTTTTGTTTTTATTCGCCCAACATTTGACCTCGAGCCGGCAAAACATTCAACTCTAGAAAATTATTAAAGTTAAAGTAAATCAACTTCGACTGTGTGAGCGAGTCTACGTTTATAAATAATAAGTTAAGTTGGAGACTTCCAAATTTCATTTGACCTTTTTATTTTGATTACCGATAAGTTTATATATATCCACCTTACAATTAAGATTCACCAAAACAAAATATATTATCCCTAATTGGATATTGGATGCCCGAAATGATCCAATTATTTAAGTTGATTATCGTTTATTATAATATTAATCATTTTAGTTTAGTTAACTCAGATTATGTTTCCGACTTATTGAAGTATTTTGGTATTCCGTAACCCTTGTGAATGTATATAATTTATAATGTTTGAGTAAAAGTTGTGTGATCTTACTTGTAGCGAAATGTGAGCGGTGAGCTGAATTATATTTGTATTTTCCAGAATATTGCGACACGAAAATTATTGGTTGGGAGGGTTTAGACGCGAACCTATAATACCATCCCCATATTGTCTGGACGCGTAAAATGTACGTGAAGTACGTTCAAGTGGCCCATACGCCTCCAGGACATAGCCTGTTTCGCGCGAGCCCAAGCAGAGCGCTGTCCACCTCCCGCCAGACCGACCGTGGGGCGCAGCCGTATATCGGACGGCACGATCGCACGGACAAACAATTAAAAATTAGATTAACTACAATTAATTACGAGGTAAATGTGCTAAAATAGAGGTTTCACAAGAGAAAGAGAGGCTTCTGAACTGATTACGGGATACAGAAGATTGTAATCAGAACATAGGACTCGAAAAGGTTCATGCAAAGAATAGTTAGAACTACAATGTTTTAAGGATAGAGGAATAAAATTTCTAGTAGGTCTACGTGGTATAGATAGGTTAACTGGTTCAATAGCTCAGGACAGTCTATTTCACCTATTAAAAGTTCGTGAAAAAGTTAGCACCAAGCATTACTCTACGACTAATTAATGGAGGAAGATTGATTAAAAGAAGCCTACTGGAGTATGATGGCAAATTGACATTGCGATCCAAATTTAGACCGCGAAGAGCAAATAGCAGAAATTGGTTTTGAACAGATTCAATTTTACTTTGTTGGGTCTCATATTGAGGAGACCATAGACAAGATCCGTACTCTAAGATAGGACGGATTAATGAAGTATACAGAAGTTTGGTTGTGTACGGATCGTCAAACTCTTTTGACCATCGTTTCACAAACCCAAGAACATTCTTTACTAACTGTAGCAGGAATATGAGGATTAAACGTTAATTTATGGTCCATAAGAACACCTAAGTCATTGATAATATCTAACCGCTCTAAGGCAGTGTCGTTAAGATAATAAGTTGCTAAGTGTGGAGTGTATCTATAAATATCAAAGAAGCTAACTTCGGCTATGCCAAAGTTTATATACCCTTGCAGTCCTTGGCAATAATATTTTTCCATTTTGAAATTTCTTTCACTGCAACTCAATTCATCAATACACAAACAAAACATTCAAATTATTACTCTTTTTACTACAATTTTTCTTCTTCTACCATCCAAAGCATCGCACGCATACACATACAGTTCGTGTAGCGCTGCGTCTGTGTGTGTGTGTATGCATGTGCTCTGTTTGATTTGCTGATGACGTAGAACCGATTTGTATTGACTGTAACTTGTGTTCTATTTAGCCGATCACATTCAAATTTTGGGATCTGAGATGTTATATCAAATTCTATTATATTGGTAAATTTCATGGGGATACTCCAATTTTTGCAAAAATTTTTGTTCCAGAGCTATATGATATAGTAGTCCGATCCCGATGACTTTATCTCACCCGGGTAAAAATAAGCCCCCAAAAAAAATTTCATCCCGATAGCTCTTAAGATGGCTGAGTAAAACGCGTACGCACCGACGGACAGACGGACATGGCTATATCGACTCAGCTTCTCATGCTGATCAAGAATATATATACTTTATGGGGTCGGAAACGTCTCCTTCTGTGCGTTACAAACATCTGACCAATTTTATAATACCCTCTGCAAGGGTATAAAAAGACATAACTTTACATTTAGAGCCGTTAAGGTTTAATAGGTTGGTTTCACACCAACTCTGAATCATTAACACTAGATCTACCACACCAGTCAAAATGACTGGTTTTACTTTTTATTTCATAAATATTGATTAAGTGTTTTTATTTTTTTTTCGATATTATGTTATGACTTTTTAAATAACCACTAAATACAGATAATTTGATAAGTTAATTTCATTTTGTGTTTATAGGAAAAAAAATATTTTTTGTTTTTGGCACTTATACCGTAACCAGTCATTTTGACTGGGTTTATGATTATATATATATATTATATATATATATATTTATATATATTTATGATATCATATATCAATATCAGTATCAATATATCAATATCAGTATCAATATCAATATGAATATCAGTTATCAAGCCGAAGAAAGGCGAATGAAAATCACCGTCCAGTAACGCAGAATCCCCCGGCCTGTACGTAAATGGTGCCAAATAGGGCATTGTAACAACAACAAGAGAACTACGATTTGTGGCGTCTGCAAGAAATATGTTTGCGGAAAATGTGTAGAAAAAAAGTTTCTAACACAATTGATGCATTTTTATTTTTTTATTTATATTTTTTTATTTCTCATTAAATCTTTTAAAGGATTACGAATTGTAATATAAAATAATAGGACTTTTCTTAACCAGTCAAATTGACTGGCTTTGGTATAAATAGGTATACAAATTTCTTGGTAAATCTAGTGTTAAGATCCGATTGAAGTAGGCAAGAAGACGATATGTCTTTAAAACTGAGGTAAAGCTTAACATCATCCGCGTACATAAGCACCCGAGAATGTGACACTACCAATGGAAGATCATTTATAAAAAGAGTGAATAGCAATGGACCCAAATGACTACCCTGAGGTACTCCAGAAGTCACTTGGATGGTCCATGGATGGACCATCTATGAAACAGTGTGACGAGGAGGGCAACAGTAATAAAGAATCATATGAGAGGGTCCAGGCAATCTCAGGTAAATTAAAATCTCCCAGAACAACGAGCAAGTCTTTGAGGAAACAAGTTGAATAGCTTCCATATGGTGAATGTATACTGCCAAGTCGGACCGTGGTAAAATATACGAACAAGTAATATAGGCAGAAAAAGAGTTAAGACAAATTTTAACACAAACAAATTCATTCTCCTGATTGGAAGACTGTACAATTTCAGACGAGAACGCCGAATCAACAGCGATCAAAACACCACCACCATTACGGATAGTCCGATCATGTCTATATATTAAATATTTTGAGGGGAGAATTGAAGCATCGGCAATATCAGGCTTCAGACAAGTCTCAGTAAAGGCAAGAATATGAAAGTCAAAAGCTAAACTATCTACATAGAGTCCAGAGAGCTTAGACTTTAGTCCCCGTACGTTGTGATAGGCCAGAGTTAGGGACGAAATTAGTTTTTTGATTCGCCAACAGGTGCAGACGAGCCGGAAGGAACGTTATTCACAGAGGCAGGTAGCAGGCTAATCGGAGGCCGATTCTTCTTTTTTATTGTATACTCTTTTACAATGAGGTGTTCCGGCCAAAAGTCTTTATGACATATTTGCCCAAAAAGATCTGGGGAGGCACTTATATTAAAGGACGAAATGTCCCGAGTATATGAAAAACGGAACTTTTCCACAGCAATGTTTGGTGCTTCAACTTTGCCCTGGATGTAGGCTATGACTTCTTCAGAGCTTCCATATTCGTGTGATGCTAACTCTCTTTCGCTATCCTTCTGTTTAATATCTTTTATTATGTTATTGGGTAATATTCGTGATCTAGGGACTTTTTATACCCTTGCAGAGGGTATTATAAAATTGGTCAGATGTTTGTAACGCACAGAAGGAGACGTTTCCGACCCCATAAAGTATATATATTCTTGATCAGCTTGAGAAGCTGAGTCGATATAGCCATGTCCGTCTGTCCGTCTGTCCGTCGGTGCGTACGCGTTTTACTCAGCCATCTTAAGAGCTATCGGGCTGAAATTTTTTTTGGAGACTTTTTATTACCTGTGTGAGATAAAGTATGAAAATTGTGAGGATCGGACTACTATATCATATAGCTCTAGAACAAAAATTTTTGCAAAAAAAATTTTATAAAATAAAAAATTGGAGTATCCCCATGAAATTTACCAATATAATAGAATTTGGTATAAAATCTCAGATCCCAAAATTTGAACCTGATCGGATAAATAGAACACAAGTTACAGTCAGAACAAATCGGTTCAAGCGCTGCCGGCAGCGCTGCTTGCTGCCTACTACGTCATCATCAAATCAACAGAACACATGCATACACACACAGCACGGATTCATAAATTGTATGTGTGTGTGTGTGTGAGCCGTTGGCAATTGTGGTGTCCAATTTTAAAAATTTTAACTTCGATGATTTTCGATAGATTAGTATTGTATTTAGTATTTTTGCGGTATTTCAAACAAGTGTATAACAAGTGTATTTTTTGGATTGGTCACATTAAAAAACGAATAAGAAACAATAATTGCGCGTTTTCTTTGCATTTTGCAAAGAATTAATTGACAGTGTGAATTTCGACGAATTTTCTTTTTTTGTTTTTTTGATGATTTTCGATAGATTAGTATTGTATTTAGTATTTTTGCGGTATTTCAAACAAGTGTATAACAAGTGTATTTTTTGGATTGGTCACATTAAAAAACGAATAAGAAACAATAATTGCGCGTTTTCTTTGCATTTTGCAAAGAATTAATTGACAGTGTGAATTTCGACGAATTTTCTTCTCTTAATTCTTTTTTTTAGAACGAAGGCAAGCACACCGAATAACCGGGAATATTTCTTCGGGCCGAGGAAACGTCTAAATAATTTATAATTTTAAATAAAGATTTATATTGTTTAATAATCATTAAATGTGTTTTGAATTCAGTAGTTTGAAAAATATTTGAGCATATTCATAATACGACAACTAATGCTGTTGATGTATGAAATTTCACTTTTCTTATCGAATTAAATATAATAAAGAACTGCAAGGGTATATAAACTTCGGCAAGGCCGAAGTTAACTTCTTTGATTTTTTTTATTTTATGTAGTACGGGTATTGATGATGAATAAACCACTGTGTTTAGTATCTCATAAGAACTTAACTTTATTTTCACTGTAACTGTACTGAACTGTGTCTGCCACTGCTAGAACCCGTCTTGATCGTTCGTTTGCATGCTTATTACTAAATTACGCATCTACTTAGGTCATATAGGCTGTATAAGAGAGACAGAGAAAGAGAGTATCAGACTGGCGCCAGCAAATTCCAGAAAAACTTATAAAAATACAAAAACAAAAGCATTGTAAGATGTGCAAGATCATTCCTGAGACTTAGACTATGAAATATGGAGCAATATAAATGAAATGACAATTGGTTCCTCAACATCCCGCCCCCCTGAAACTCCGTTTCTGAACCCGGTAGGGCTGCAGTCTTCGTGATAGGTGACTTCTCCTGATTTGGTGAGAATCTGCACCGCTCGAACGAGGTCATCATCTCCTGCGAACACCTGAGTTACGCGTCCTAAGAGCCATGCTTGAAGCAGTGCTTGAGTATGCTGCCAGTAGCTCAATCGATTGGTCGGAATCTGCAAATAGCCTGCTTCCGGAACTGCGGTATAAGTTCTGTCAATTAAGAAGTGTGCCGGTGACAGGTAGGCAATCTCAGTATCCGATGTTGTGCACAATGGTCGCGAATTAACGACTGATTCTATTTGCGAGAGCAGTGTGTGCGTCTGCTCAAAGGTGAGGACTGTGGTTCCTATTACTCGTCGCAAGTGCAGCTTAACCGAGCGTACTGCCGACTCCCACTTACCACCCCAGTGTGGTGAATATGGGGGAATGAAATTCCATTTAATGCCTTGATCTGCAAGGGCTTCCGAAACGACGTCATTGTGCTCGCGTGAAGCGAGAAGCTGTACCATATCGTCTAGTGCGCGTTTTGCGCCAACAAAGTTGCGACCGTTATCGCTATACATTTGAGAACATTTCTCACTTCGAGCCTTAAAACGTTTTAATGCCGCCAGGAATGTGTCGGTGGTAAGATCAGTGGCTAGCTCCAGATGAAGAGCTGAAGTAACCATACATACAAACAGGCAAATGTAGCCCTTTTCCTTCCTAGGGTTTTGTCCCTTATGAACCTCTATCAAAATTGGCCCAATGATCCAATATTTCTGGCGAATTATAACAAACATGGCTGAAACTCCAGGATGAAGGTTGACTTGATGCTCATGTTTCAGCAGCAATTCTACAAGGCGATGGTGCTTCGGCAAAACTACTGGGTGCTTGGTGTCTGCAGGCAGTTGCGACCTTTCTAAACGTCCACCCACACGTTCCACAATTCCATCTTCGTCAACGAAGGGAGATAGTTTGCCTTCATTGTCTCTGAGTATAGTATACAGTCGTGCAGCCAAGATGGTCCCTTCCACCATAAATCAAAGTTCATTAACTCGGTCGCTAGCATGCCTCTTGATGCACAATCAGCAGGATTTTCCTTAGTGCTGACATGTCTCCAAGCGGTACGTGGTATGGTCTCTATGGTTTCGGGGATGGTGAGCTGATACGTAAATTAAAATGCGCTAGACTTCGTTTAAAATTAGCTTTATTCACAGATTATTGTTTGCACACACGAAAGCTTCGAGGTAGAAAAAAACTCAAAGTTACCTGGTGGCGTGAACCGCCCCCCTTGCAACATGGTGCAATTGTCACCCTGGACATATGTAGGATTAGGGACGGCAGCGTCCTGGTGCGCTTAGGCGCCTAGGAGACGGAAGCAACCCATCCGAACACTGTGCTCTGGGCTGCGGGAGTACCGCTATGACCGGGTACACAGCCTGGTTGGATGACCTCAGGATAGAAGTCTGCCCCGAGCACCAAGGACACCGACGCCGGCCGATAGAAATTGGGGTCGGCCAGGATCAGGGTGGCGAATTTCTCACGGACCGGCGCCGACACTTCCCTGGTGGGAGTGCGGATGAGCAGGTCTTCTTCGACTCGGAATATAACATTCCGCCGGGACATACGGTCGGACCTCGATTCAATGACGGCCGTGCATGCCTGGTCGACCCCGACCTTGGTCACAGTCAGCCGCAGGGACCGGGCAAATGACAGATTGATGTGGCTCTCAGCCGCACATGCATCGAGGAGGACGCTGTCTCGAAGGATTTCGAGCCGTTCTCCAGCAGGAGAACTGCCGTAGGCATGACAGTCGTCGCCCTGGCTTGGAGCAGGGAGGACACAGAGATCTCGGACACGCACGCCCGGTGTAATTCTTGACCTCGAAAGGCCCGGCGAAGTCAAGGCCCGTGTGGGTGAAGGGCCTGGAGTACGTGATGCGCTCTCGAGGAGATCACCCATCATTTGAGTCTGCAATCGTCGACGATAAACGATGCAGACTTTACACCCCTTGATGTGGGATTTCACAAGATTCTTGATCCGTCGAATCCAGAATTTGGTTCGCAGATACCGCACAATCAGTTGATTGTCGCCATGCAACGCAGCAGACGCGTGAAGTGGGTACTATAGGGGAGGAAAATAGGGTGACGTTCATCGTACCAGAGGGATTCAGCGGCCCGGAGTCACCCGCAGGAGCGGAGTATCCCATGTTGGCCGAGAAATGGGCTCAAATTGAGAAGCGTGCTGGATGATGGAAGGGGTCGCCCTGGAAGTTCATTATTGAGAGTTGGCCAGTACTCGGGATCTCGCCGGAGCCAGTCCGGCCTATGCGACCAGAGGCTACTGGCCGATAACTCAGCCGCGGAGACTTCACAGCTTGCCAGATCAGCGGGGAAGGCACATGTAACCAGCGCTAAGCACTGGTACTTTTGGAGATGCTAGATATTCGGTTGGCCATAAAAGTGGACCAACTGCACGGGGGCTTATCAAGCCAAGCCAACACAATGGTCGGCCAAAAACTGGGAAGTTGAAGGTTGGATTGGAAGTTCAGGAGCGATCGACGACCAGAGATCGGCTAACAAAACTGCTCCACACAACTCCAGCCGAGGCAACGAGACTGTTTTAACTGGGGCTACACGGGCTAGCCGTTAATTGATGGACGCTTACTTGATCGCGATAACTAACCCTCACATATAGGGCTACTCCGTACGCTTTCTGAGACGCGTCACAGAAGCCATGAAGCTTCCAAAAGAGAGTATCGCTGGTGGTTAGCCAACGTGGGATGCAAAGCTGACTGTGGCCTGGATAATCCAGCAGAAATTCCTGCTATTGACGGTGGGGTCGAAGAGCTAAGCGATATGGACAGGACTTGCCTCTTAGAGATCGACTCCTTCACTGGTGGGTCCGCTACGGTGAAGAAAAATACGTTCTCGGCGGCTGGCCAGCGATTTCCCAAGGTTTTCGCAGTAGAAGTTTTACCCATCCTGAGGCGGCTTAACGCGAATCATATGGCCTAATTCCTCATACTACTGAATTATAGCGTTTTTAGGACGGGATCCTTGAGGAGGCTCGCTTCATTTCACAGGAGTTGGGTTAGCGCGATGGGTCTTGAACGACCCAAGTCGGCACTATTCGGACTTTTGAACGGAAGGACTTTTGAACATATCGGCCGTCCTTCCCTTTTCCGGTGGTTTCCGCTCGCAGAATACGTCATCATTCTTTTCCGGCTTTGCGGGAAGGTCTCCCACCTCCCAAAACTTGGTGAGGAGTACATCAAGTTTTGCTTCCGGCGTCCTCCGAGGATGCGGGGAAACAGGACTACACCGATAATTATATCAATAGGCGCGGGCTTGTTGTAGTACGGGTCAGCCAGAGGCCCCGGACAATTTAGACACGACCAGAGCTGAACCTCAATCCTGTTCTCATCCCAATTCTCTGTTCTAACACCCGAACGGTCAAGAGCGTTCTCCGAACAAAGTGCCGCACCGTACATATTTGATGTTTATGTTGTCTAGACTTTCCTCGTCTTTTTGGGCCATCAAGGGCTTTTGACAACGGGAGTATTCCATCTCAACGGTTGACCAACGGTTTTTGAGCTGCTCCAAGTGCATTTTAATGGATGATAAAGGCACTTCGGAAGTTAGAGCTTCACTCTCACGAGTTTCAAACATAGCCAACGCGTCGCACGCCAGAACGAAGTCGGAGAGGGACATTCTGGATTGAAAATCCATGCAGTTCGATGTTATCGGGTTGATTGTCTACAAATCGTGGTATTTTCAGGTTCCTCAACGTGAAAATGTCCTTTCTGAATGTTTGCCATAAGTGCGCTTGCTTTGTTGGCAGTTCCGAGTCCCAATCCAGATTAAGCAGCCATAATTCCTAAAGCAGGATTTTAAACTTGATCACCACTGGCGCCAAAATACCGCGTGGGTCAAATATGCGTGCCGTATCAGACAGCACTTGTCGTTAAGTACAACTCATATATTCCGATAATGAAACCTTGTATGTTAGGACATCTTCTCCAGGACGCCAATGCAGTCCAATCACCTTGGCTGCCATCCTTGAGAAATCAATGTCATTGCCCTCGTGGCTGGCAATCCGTTTACTATTCGAGACTCATTTGCTTAGCTCCAATTGTGCCCGTGACATAAGAAGCTGATACTTCTTCTTCTTAATGTCGAGCAATTCATGTTCGTTCATGGCTCCTGTCAGTACGTCATCGACGTAGAAATCATCCAAAAGTATCCTAGCAGCCCTTGGAAACTCGTGTTCGTGATCAGCTGCCAGTTGTTCCAGCACTCTAACTGCCAGAAACGGTGCACATGCCGTGCCATAGGTGACTGTGGTCAATTTGTAATGCTTCAATGGTGCCACAGGGTTTTCTCTCCAAAGGATTCGTTGAAAATCTTGATGTTTAGGCGCTACTGAAATCTGTCTAAACATCTTGACGATGTCTGCAGAAAATACGAAACTGTGCATTCGAAAACGCAGACAAACGTTGAACAGGTTGCGTTGTATACATGGGCCAATATGAAGTGCGTCGTTAAGAGATTGTCCATCCCGATCTTGAAATGAACCGTCGAACACCACCCGCAGTTTGGCACCTATGACTGGATGGTGTGGCAAATAGAATGACATCTTAGAGACGTTTGTGGCTTCGTCTGCAGCTACTTCCTGCATGTGACCCAGCTGGATATACTCTCTCATGAACTGAGTATATTTTAACTTCAGTCTGGCATCCTTCGTTAGACGACGCTCGACTGCGAGAAAGCGCGATCTCGCTCCTTGAAATGTATCCTCAAATTGTGGGTTTTGTTCCTTGAACGGCAAATCGACAATGTATCTTCCATTCGAGTTGCGAGTGTGCGTGCACCGGAAGTGCGTCTCGACCTTTCATCCTCTTCGTTTCCAGCTGTGCGTGATGGAACTTCCTCTAGTTCCCAGAATCTTTGCAGTAGTCCATCTATATTGACCGTAGTCAGCAATGACGTAGATGGTGTTGGCAATCTTGAAGTGTACACCGATGTGATTACCCATCCAAATATGCTGTTGACTGCATTAGGGTGTCCTTGACCATCGCATAACTTCTCCCCGGTGAGAACTAACCAGATGTAATCATTGCCCAGCAAAATGTCGATTGAAGCGTAAGTTCTGAAGTCCGGGTCAGCCATTCGGTATCCATTAAATACCGACAGTGATGAAGCATCAATATTTACATGTGGCAGTGGTGAGGTGATCTTTCCTAAAACGTACGCATTTATACCGATGGAATGACTCGACACACGAGACATCATCTGAAGAGAGCAGAAATCTCTGGTTATTCCCGCCTTGACGTCTGAGATTCCCGATGTGGCAACTCGAAATGGCGAACGTGCAAGCCCCAACGTCTGTACGCATCGTTCCGAAATGAATGACAAGTCTGAAGCGCTATCCAGTAAAATACGGCACGTATGCAAGGCTCCTTGGGAATTTCGCACGTGTTCCAATGCAGTTGGTAGCGTACTTCTTCTTTGCCCATTTGGCTTACGGGGTCTGGTAACATTCATCATGGCTACTGCTGATGCCGCTGGTGCTTCCTCAGAAGCCTGGCTTGATGTGCCTTGGTGCAGCTCTGCGTTCTTATGCCGTATAGAATAGCCCTCAGGATGCAGCATAGAATAATGGCGGCGCTTGCAATGCTTGCAAGAAGACTTCGATTCACAAGCGGTTACTCCATGTCCAGACCTCAAACAATTAAAGCACAGATGCTTCTCCTTCGCAAAGGTGTAACGTTGCTTGACAGTCAAGCTCTGGAATTGAGGACAAGCCGACAGTATGTGCTCAGTGCTATGACATTGTAATGGCAAGCATGGTGCGTACTTGCCTTTTTCCCTTTTCATCCCTCGGTTTGCTTGCTACATGATCGATAACTTGACTGAGCTCAAGGCGATCGCAGCGTGAGTCCAAAAACTTGAGCAACTCTTCAATGGTAGTATCTTCAATATCTTGGCTTTTGACAATCCATTCACGTCGGGTAGCCTCATCAACCTTGTTGATGAGCAAGTATATTAGCCAACAGTCACGGCCGGATTGTCCAGAAGCTTCAAAAGCCCGATTAACATCACTGGCTCCGCACGTCAGAGCGCGTAGCGATGTGGAGTTTTGCCGAACAGCCTTAGGCAAGGCGGTGAATGTATCCATAAGCAAGTTCACCAAATAACGGGGCTTTTCGTAGCGATCACTCAACGATTTTCATGCCACCTCGTAATTAGCATCTAGGACAGGCAAATGCTGGATGAGTATCGCTTCTTCTCCTGTGACACATGACTTCAGGTGATGAAACTTCTGTATATTCGTTAGTGTTGCCTTTCCATGAATGGTACTCTCAAACAGGTCCTTGAAAGCATGCCATTCCTTATAATCTCACCAAAGGGCTTGATGTAGATTTTGGGTAACTCACAATCTCTTGTTGTCGGCGCTGCTACCGACTGTGAACCTGACGATGACGTAGATTGCTGTGGCGAGAGCAATCTCTCAACCAATAGTTGCTGTTGTTCCATTTGACGTTGCATATGTAGTTGCATTTGTTGCTGTTGATTGTGCATCTGTTGAAGAACTTCCCGGACAAGCGAACCATCATTGCCAGCCGCACCGCATTCTTCCAACTTGCCCGACGATGCCACCTCAACTCGTAAAGCCTTAAGGCGAGCATTCGCCGTTTCACGTTTATCCTCGTATACCTCGTAATCTTCAGCAGGGTCCACGTAACCCTCCAGTTTGTCGTATTTAGCCAGTTCGTCACCAGACTTGACGAACTCCTCCCACGCATTGGACAAGGTTTCCAATTTGGTGTCAATTGTTAAGACGTCTGCATCCTGTGCTGGATCCTGCATATGTATATATGCGGCTAATTGTTGACTTCAATCTTCCTCTGGCCTTGATCAAAGTTTTCATTTCCTCCATGATGAAATATCAAGAAATTCCACTGCTTGTGGGGACCAAAATTTCAAGACGCTTGTTTCTTCTAGAGACGTGTTCTCTCACGATCTCGTCGTTTATATCTATAACAGATATCGATAGACGTGTGGCGACACCGTGTGAATCCGCGCTTTTTCCAATAAGCACGCGATTGTTCGTTCGTTTGCTTGCTTATTACTAAATTTTCAGTTCTTACCATCTACTTAGGTCATATAGGCTGTATAAGAGAGACAGAGAAAGAGAGTATCAGACTGGCGCCAGTAAATTCCAGAAAAACTTATAAAAATACAAAAACAAAAGCATTGTAAGATGTGCAAGATCATTCATGAGACTTAGACTATGAAAATATGGAGAAATATAAGTAAAATGACAATTGGTTCCTCAACAGGTTAATTGAGTAATGCTGGTCCAAAAACTTCTCGATATATTCAGCCTGATTTGTGGTTCTCTTGCCAATCAAACATCTGATAAATCGTGACTGCGAGAGTTACTACATATATAGAGGCCAAAACTGATCTCCTCTTGGATCAAATAACATTCTTTGACTAAGATGGGATGTGCATGATCTGAATTCATTCCAGAATTTTATTGTCTCCATTTTATAACCTGTAAACCATGATAGGCGTGTGATGTCAGCGTTAGCATTGTAGTTTATTACAAATGTTTCAGCGGAAATCAATGATTTGACTGCTTAATCATCTGGAACTGCAGAGATTTAGCTAGGCCCGAATTCTGTCCGATGGTACAAAGTGAGTTCAGTTTATGATATTGCTTGACATTAGTCTTTTCATTTTAGATTTGTCCAAGACGATTAGGTCTAGGATGACAAGATATTTCTATCCCTTCACATAAATTTCTGAGATTGTACTATCGATTAGTTCGATTCTCCCTCTGTATTAGTACCGCATCTATAATTTTGCTCACCCTCACTTTCAAAACAAGACAGATAATCGTAATATGATTAAATATATATGTTGCATTTGACCTCGAGCCGGCAAAACATTCAACTCTAAATGATTAAATATATTAAAACAAATTAAATAAAGTATCTAAAGTAGTTTTTGTGGAAAAATAATCAAAATGCCAGTAATTCGGACTAATGAAGAATTGAGTGTGCTACCAGAAGCAGAATGTACAATTTGCTTGAAACAATTATTAGAAACAGAAGATCTTAGGATTATTAAGTGAAATCAGGTTTTTCATCAGGAGTGTAAAAAAAATTACATACAAGAACATCCGGAATGTCATTTTTGTAAGAAATTATGCCATCAAAAAGATTTAGTTCAATTTATAAAGTCAGAGCAAGCCGATGGTCACATAGTTAATAGAAACAAGAAGATAAATGCTGATGCAATTTTTGAAAGAATGGAATATTTAATTGATCAGAGATTGGGAAATTTGAATTTAAATAATTCAGTTGGAGGATCTAGCAACCACGACGAGCATCCCGTTCCAACCCCACGATCAGATTCTATATCACACCATTACATTAATCCTGGAAAAGCCGCCCAATTAGTACAAAGTTGTGGTATTAAATTTGAGGCGTCTCCTAAAGGTCCTACAGTATCAAAATTTCTTTACAGAATAAAAGCATTAACTGTAGACAATTTTCAGAGCGATTTTACACCTGTATGCAGAAATGGTATTGGCGCTATCGAAAAGAACACGACGCAGTCATTTGGGAAGAGTTTTGTATGCATTTAAAACAAGAATACGACGATTTCAAGGATGATGATTTAATTGTTGAAGAAATACGTAACTGAAAACAGAGGAATGGTGAAGCATTTGATGTTTACTATGAAGACGTAATGACTTTGATATCGAGATTGGTAATACCTATTGAGGAAAAAAGACTCGTACATCAGCTACAAAGAAACCTGATTTCAGAAGTACGAGAAGCTTTATTATACGTTCCAATTGAATCGAAATCTAAACTTCGCCAGTTGGTGCACCGCCGAGAGCAGTTTCTCCGTGAAGAATTAGGGAAATGCATTTCGAATATACAAAATAAAAAATATACAAATATTGGGAAGAATATCGCTTGACTCGAAAAGACAGGCGAAAATCCCGAGGATGAAGATGTTTAACCGGAGTTAAATGCAATTCATGTCAAGGAAAAGAAATACATTTGTTGGAATTGTGACGTCGAAGGACACAGATGGGACATGTGCTTAGAAGAGCGCCGCATTTTCTGCTACGATGTGGAAAGAAAAATGTCTGCAAACCACAATGTGATGAATGCCTAACCCGTTCGAAAAACTTCAATCAGGGCATATCATTCCGTCGCAATTGAGTGCACCCTCAGTAGATGTCAATGATAATACAGCGACAAACAACAAAACACCGGATTCGACAGATAATACCGATACGAATAAAATTCAGCCAGATCCCAGACTACCATATCATCAACGGCTGCAAAACTATTTAGCGATTCGAGATAAAATCTTTGCACAGGAGGTTGCAACTTGCCAGTTCATTAAAAGTCGCTCAAACGAACGTCTGCGTCGCACAGTAGGTCCATTTGGCATTTAGCATTGCAAAAATCCTAGCGTCTAAACCAATAAAGCGATTTTAAAAAAAGCATATCATAAAGAATACCTTGAGCTTCAAAATGAATGTTTGTCAAAAGTGCTGGATGTTCGTGGTGCTGCAATATTCAAGGTCAAAGTCAGAAAATATTTCCATGCATGTTTTTCCTTTAAAAATCGATCGAAACCCGGTTTTTTCAATCACAAATGGAATTTTTCATTGTTTTAGACGACTATGTAACATTTTTTAATGCTTTAATTTGATTTTTCAACATAATTAATTTTAATTTTAAAAATTTGCTATTGATGGCTGATTTTCTTCATAATAATCTTCAATATTTACATCAATATCTAATAAACTCAACATTTCGGGACTATAGTTGCTATTTTCCAAATCATTTCGTGATCGCACGTGTCTCAGTGATGCAATAAGTGGGTCCGAAGAGGCTGCTAGAATGTTAAAAAGGTCTTCATTTTGTCTAACACGAGAAGTTTTTAATGTATAAGTGTATCTGAACCTTTTGTAGTCCTTGTTTTTACATTCCTGTGCTTCTTCGGATAGCTTTCTGATATTCTATTAAATCCTTTCCGTGAGCCAAAATCCTATGTACCGTTGGGGTAAGTTTTTTTACGGATACAATTCAGTCAAAAGGTGAGAAGTCTTTGAAGTATATTCGGAAAATTGTTCACCATTTACCATTTTCTTGCAATTTATAACATTCAAGATAACAGCCAACCTTTTAATGATCTTTTGACTAACACCTGTTATAAAAGATATCACTTCATCATTTTTAAAAAATCTCCTTGAAGTATTTCCATCATTCGTGTTTCCGTATCCGTACTTTGGGCAGTCAACTTTCAGTCCCAGCTTCCGAGAGAATTCCGCTTGTATAATCTCCTTCCTGCTCTGAATATCCTCACGATTCTTCTCAAGCCAAACTTCATTTTTTCACGAAATTTGACAGATTTCTGACGCTTGCGATACATTTTCGTGTATTCTATAATATTGTGTATTATATTGTGTTTCACACTCGTGGAAAACTTTCAAAATCCTTTCATTCTTTAACAACATTTTTGCACAAATAATTAAAACTGTCTTGAATTATATTGACAAATACTATTCAGTCCTGATTTAAGGTGTTTCCACTTATGAAGTTAAAAATAAACTTTCGCAAACATATACCATATATGTAAACAGGTAGTATTCGTAAAACAGCATTACGCAATGTTATCATTTAAATACAAAGAAGCTACAGGCCAATAATCATGCGCTCTTCTCCGCATATTGGGACTATATACATCTGATAGGTAAATATTTCACCTACCTAGTGTATGTAGTCCGGTATTGATACTAGTTGATCCTTGCTAGTTTTATTCCACCAAAGTTCAAAAATGCCAATATTTAGTACATTTTTAAACGCTTCTAGTTCAATAACGATTTAAGTTCTTATTAAAATTTATGAAACATGCTATTAATAAAAAACATACTATTCAGACAAAACCAAAAAATCCAAGATCGATAGTTTAAAAACTTCCACTATTCAGTTTTAAAGTCGCGATTTTTTTAAAAATTATCATTTTTTCCTATTCACTAAAAATGTCTAGCACCCATGAATCTCAACCGATTTCAAAAATTTTTTGGATTGATAATCTCTGAAGTATTCCCTATCGATTGCATATATCATTTTTGCCAAACGCGATCATGAAAAAACTTATTTTGCAACCCTATCCGAGCAGAGGCCCAACTGTGCGTCGCTATTGGAAGAAAATAAAAGAAGTCCAAAAAACGAATAATAGTGTCTATGATTAATGAAGCCGCAAATGGGCGTTTATAAGCGCCAGTAAAGTTTCTGGAATTTTCTGAGCTTGGTCTATTGGATACTGTTACTAATATCAGTTGTATCGGATCAGATTTAGCAGCACAAGACTGAACGAAATATCGCGGATTTTCAACTATTGTTTTAAGTGTAGCCACAGCACTTGGAAAAAGACATCCAGTTACCGGAATAATAAGAACACAGACTCCCACATTATTCGATTGTTTCCGGATTTTAAACAACAGGGATTAGGCCGAACTCCACGTGTTGTTCATGACTTAGAGATCAAAGAAGCAACTCCATTCAAACAACGCTTCTACCCCGTATCACCAGCGGTTGTAAAATTGATGTATGAATGAATGAATGTTGGTATTGGGAGTGATCGAGAGAGCTAATAATCCCTGGAGTTCTCCTATGCGTATGGTTATAAAACCCGGTAAAATGCGATTATGTTTGGGCGCAAGAAAAATAAATGAAGTCACCAAAAGCATAGACGGAATTTTCGACTGCCCAATTTTCTGGCGAACCTCCGCCCTGGCTAGACGCCTAAACCACGCTGCTCTTCCAGAAAAAATATAAAAATCTAAATCTGAAATTTTCTCGGCCATCAAGCCGAATTATTAATTAAATACTAATTTGGAGCATATAGGACAACAATTATTGTGAATCTTATTATCGTAAGTTAATTTTTTTAAATGGATAATTAAGTTTCTGGAAGTTTCTAATAAGTTCTTTTAAAAACATGGCTACAATTGATTTGCATTGTGGAAACCGTAGCAACCGTCCAGCGGACGAAAAAGGCCTTCGACGGACCGGCCGGATGGATAAGTCCTAAGTTCTGAACTATAAATTATGTTCGTTCTGGCATTTCCTTGTTTTTGTTTGCAAAAAGAAAGAGAGTTCTGGGGCAAATAATCCGCGAATGAGAAAAAAAGCTCTTTCTAGTTTAATAACTTTAAAAGAAAATTATTAAAGTTAAAGTAAATCGCCTTTGACTGTGTGAGCGAGTCTACGTTTATAAATAATAATTTAAGTTGGAGACTTCCAAATTTCATTTTACCTTTTTATTTTGATTACCGATAAGTTTATATATATCCACCTTACAATTAAGATTCACTTAAACAAAATATATTATCCCTAATTTGGCTATTGGATGCCCGAAATGATCCAATTATTTAACTTGATTATCGTTTATTATAATATTAATCATTTTAGTTTAGTTAACTCGGATTATGTTTCCGACTTATTGAAGTATTTTGGTATTCCGTAACCCTCGTGAATGTATATAATTTATAATGTTTGAGTAAAAGTTGTGTGATCTTCCTTGTAGCGAAATGTGAGCTGAATGATATTTGGATTTTCCAGAATATTGCGACAGGAAAATCATTGGTTGGGAGGGCTTAGACGTGAAGCTATAATATCATCCCCATAGCTTCCACATTCGTGTGATTCTAATATAATCTCTTTCGCTATTCTTCTTTTATTATGTTATTGGGTAATATTCGTGCTCTAGGAACCTTGTTTTATTTTATGTAGTACGGGTATATTGAGTAATGCTGGTCCAAAGAACTCCCCCCAAAGACTGTTTGCTAGCCGACAGCCAAAAGTCCCAACCGGACCATAACTTCTCGATACATTCAGCCCGTACATGTAGGCTTTGGCCTGATTTGTGGTGCTTTTGCCCATCATAACATCTTATAAATCGGGACTGCGAGAGTTACTACATTCATATAGGCCAAACCTGACCTCCTCTTGGACATCTAACATTCTTTGACTAAGACTAAGAGGAGGTCAGGTTTGGCCTATATGAATGTAGTAACTCTCGCAGTCCCGATTTATAAGATGTTATGATGGGCAAAAGCACCACAAATCAGGCCAAAGCCTACATGTACGGGCTGAATGTATCGAGAAGTTATGGTCCGGTTGGGACTTTTGGCTGTCGGCTAGCAAACAGTCTTTGGGGGGAGTTCTTTGGACCAGCATTACTCAATATACCCGTACTACATAAAATAAAACAAGGTTCCTAGAGCACGAATATTACCCAATAACATAATAAAAGAAGAATAGCGAAAGAGATTATATTAGTATCACACGAATGTGGAAGCTATGGGGATGATATTATAGCTTCACGTCTAAGCCCTCCCAACCAATGTGCATGATATGGATTCATAACGGATTGTATACATTACACTGCACGCCTTTTGGGTGGTTCGATAAGAACCACAGAACGCTTCCTGAGTTGCTTGTCTTAGTTGCCAAAAATAACGAAAGAATTTGCTATCCTTTTGCTTATAGACGAGTAGTTTCACTCTTTTTGAATCATTATTGTTAACGTCAGCGAAGCGATACTTCGAGGCTGCTTTATGGGTGCCTGTCATTCAGGTGATTTGTTGTGCAACGGTCAAATGACGTTTTAGGGCGTCGGCTCTAAGCCTTTGCCTTAGCCGCTCCCTCTCCCTTATTAATTCCAGCTGTTCTTCAGTCCCATTCGAAAAATTGTTTCTGATTCTTTCTGCGTTGCGAGTTCGACGACCCAAGTGTCAAAATTTGAGCGCAATCGGTTCAGTAGTTTTGAATGCATTTTATATGTATAGTATATATTCTTGTATAGTATAGTATATAGTAGGTATATATTCTTGATCAGCATAAGCAGTCGATCTAGCCACATGTCCGCCCGCCCGTCCGTCCGTCCGTCTGGATCAACTGCAATTTTGCACGTAGGCTTGTGTATACTGCAGGCGTTGTATATCTGGGATTCAGCCGGGTCGGACAGCTATATCATATGGCTTCCACACAAACGTCAAAGTCACGAACAGTGACTTTTCTGAATAACTTTGTTATTTTCTAAGCAATTGTCGTTTTCATATTGCTGAGTTTATGACACCTATAAAGAACTGTGCCAAATTTGATCAAGATCGGGTGACTATATCATATAGCTCCCATAGGAACGATCGGGCGAAAACAGCGACTTTTGTCAATAACTTCGTTACTTTTAACGCGATTGCTTTCAAATTAAACATTTGATAGTCTATTATATCTGCTAATGACTATGCCGAATTTGGTAAAGATCGGGTAACTATATCATATAGCTCCCATAGGAACGATCGGTGGAAAACAGTGACTTTCATCAAAATGTTGGTTTTTAAAGGCCGTTCTTTAGCAAACAGTACCCTTTTTAGATAAAACAGTTAGTTAAGATAAAAGAGTTACTAAAAAAACTTGCAAGTGTGTACAAACTTCGACGCGGTCGAAGTCAGCCCCGGCCCTCTGGTTACTATAATTTTTTCTTCTTCCCTAAGCAAAGCACCGCACATACAGCGCTGCGTATGTGTGTGTTTGCATGTGCTATGTTGATTTGATGACGTTGCTATAACTTGTGGCTGTAACTTGTGTTCTATTTATCCGATCAGATTCAAATTTTGGGATCTTATATATCTTATCTTTAATGCCAAATTTATCATATTGGTAAATTTCATGGGGATACTCCAATTTTTGCAAAAATGTTTGTTCTAGAGCTATATGATATAGTGATCCGATCCTGAAAAGTTTCATACTTTATATTTCGTGGGTGATAGCAAAGTACCTAAAAAAATTTTATTCCGATAGCTCTTAAGATGGCTGAGTAAAACGCATACGCACAGACGGACGGACAGACGGACATGGCTATATCGACTCAGCTTCTCATGCCGATCAATAATGTATATATGGTATATTATGGGGTCGGAAACGTCTCCTTCTGTGCGTTACAAACGTCTGACTAATTTTATAATATTCTCTGCAAGGGTATAAAAATAAATATTCCATAATTGAACATTTACCAATAACCAACACCAAACTCTTGGAACCGTGGAACGAAGCCACCGAACACTTAATGAGTTCATAAGTTCATACATTTCAGTCGATAAAAGAGATTGGGATGTATGGATACAATACTTCGTATATTGCTTTAACACAACACCCTCTATGCCACATGACTAATGTTCATTTGAGTTGGTATTTGGTAAAACATAAAATTTGCAAAACAGTTTAATATCATACATAGCATTAAACCGATTTCCAATGTAGAAGATTATGCTAAGGAATAAAATTTTAGACTATGTAAGGAAACTCTGGCTGGGGTATAATTATCAGTCTCCAGAGTCCCGTTTACAGAAAATTTATTTGTTTCTGAAGACCTTGAGAATATTATAGGTTAAATGGTGGACACCTAAAGGGTGGAAAAGGGGAAGGGAATGGGCTAAAAAGGGTCCCTACCGCACTCAATACTGGGAATACTCAGTAATGACCTCATCTGGTGTAATCAAAACTGTCCTTGAACTTTGCTGCTGCTGGTCTTTTTTTTAATTCTTTGTTCTTCTCACTGGTCTCTGTTCAACCCCACCCTTGCTCTGCCTACTTATATCCTACTTACATCCTTTGGCAAGCGTCACGATCCCCGTCCCTCTCTTTCACTTTCGATGAACGTGACCATTCGCTGTCAGAAACAAACGAACTACAGTTAGCTTTTAGTAGTAGTAGTAGTTTAATGTGCCCTCCATTTTTTAATTTTATTTTATTTTAAAAATAAATGAAGTAAGTAAGTCGTCTCGCCGACTTAGGTATTCCATACACCAGTTGTTTAAGAATAAACATCGTGTTCATCCGAACTGGCTTCACCAAATCAGATGCACTAAAGAAAATACTATACAACTGTACCTTTGTACCAAACAACTAACCTAGCATATGACTAGAAATACAATCTGCCACACGCGGTGTGGGAAAAAACACTTCAAAATCTAAACTAACCCAAAAGATCATAACGACAGGATGTCAAGTGGCCGACGCCGTGCCCAAAATAATAATTTTTCAACCCCCGAATACGTGGGTGTGAGTCTAAAATAAGATCTTCTAAGAACAATTGTTACCTACTAGAGCCTAAGATAATCCTATATAAACTCCGTACTTTTGTAAATAAAATCAGTTCATATTTTGAATTCAACGAATGAAGATTGGGTTTTTTTAGTTGTGGTTCTAAATCCCTATTCATTTTGGTCCTCCGCGAAAAAGGAACTCTGTAGTTTTCCCCCACCAGTGGTAAGAGACTCAGAGGGTAAATCAGCGCCTGTAAGTCTGAATTCTTATGCAAGTGTAAATGCTAAGATCAGCTAAAGGTAGCAAAAATAAAATAACTCTTGTTGTCCCCCACCAGTGGTAAGAGACAGAGTATAATATAAAAGGCAAAATTTTGCTTAATAAATAAAAAGTGCGTGCGTCCGATTTTAAAGTCAGTTTGGCTAGTGGAGCAACTGTAGTAATTTCGGTGGCGAGAGTTTTTGTGTGTGGCGTATTCGAAGCCCTAATATCGAAAGTAAAAAAAAGAATTTACTAGTGTACATACACACTATATACAGTTGCAAGTCGGCAACTAGAAATAGCAGCAGAGCAACAAGATAGTTGCAAAGAAGAGGCGACTGGAGGCGAGGCAAATATAAAGAAACGGCAAATCCGACCCATTGGCAGACAAGCAGCAGAAGAATATCGGCAAAACCTACTTGGCAAACTCTACTTGGCGGACAACAGTGGCGAACGGTGTCAACAGGATCATCAGATAAGATATAAATTAAGATAGTTATAAGTACATCTATCTACTTTTATTATTATATATTTATATCGATATCCTAATATTCGCACAAGATAAAATGCTCACTAATAAGACTGCGAAATTGTTAGAGAAGCAGGTAGAGTTGCAGGTTAAGGCAGTTGGAAGCACTAAATCCCAGAAACATTACTAACAAGGAGATTGAGGAAGTAAAAGTGATTAGTAGCCGATGGATGCCTAACCATGAGAAATTGCTCCAGCAGGGGGTTTTCGATCATCAGTACTACAGAGATAAAGTACATGAAGAAGTTTTAAAGATAGTTGCCAAAATAATAGCTACAGGAGAGTCAGCAAAACCAGGCACTAGTAAGTCAGTGTTAGTCGAAGCAGAAGCAGATATGTCAGAAATGGTTGATGATAGCAAAGGAGAGTCGCGCGGGAATGCGACCTCCAGTAATGAAAATGCTAATGTTAGCCAGGAAAAATTTCAAGGAAAGGTCCGTCAGCTCCAGCAATATTTGGACATGGTGAGCAAAGATTTACGTATGATAGACAATAGAACAGGCGAAATGTATACTAAAAAAATAGAATTCTTGTTCAAGAAGGTACAGATGTGCCAAGCTTATACAGATGAACTTATATGTAATGAAACCTTTAAAGAAGTCATAGAAGAACTAGAGTTCGACGTTCAAAATATCTTGTCAGCACTAGAAGAGAAAATAAACGATCAGAAAAATTTGAAAGATGAGAATGTAACCGTGAGAGGCGAACTACCGGTGTTGCCGAAAATACAGGTACCCACGTTTTCAGGAGAACCTAGAGAATGGGACCTGTTTGTAGAATTATTTGCGGAACTTATTGAAAAAGAGAGGATTTAAGTCTTGCTCTTAAGTTTAATTATTTAAAATCCGCTTTAAGGGGGAAGCGAGGAGCATGGTAGCTCATCTATTGTCAGGTTCAGCTGATAACTATAGTGCCGCTTGGGAACTGTTAACCAAGCGGTATGAAAATAATATGTGAGGGTATTTTCCGAACAATTAAGTCGGATCGTTGATTTACCGATGATCAACAATGAATCCGCAAAAAGCGTAAAAGGAGTGATTAACATAATTAATGAGTCAATACACTTAATCAAAATTAAAGCAAATTTGTCCGATGAAGTTGACGTAATAGTCGCTCAACTCATACTTCGGCAATTTGACAGGCAGACTCTACAGTTATATGAGAGTCAAATTAGAAAAACAAGGCAAATTCAAATTCTATCTGATGTCAAGGAATACTTGGAGCAAAGATATTGCTCACTAAGTGCCATAAAAAGAGAAGAGAAAAAACCGTTACAAAAAACGTCGGTGGCGGTGTTTAAAGATAGTTGTCCGATCTGCAAAAGTCCCTGGCATAGCGCCCCGATGTGCTAGTTTAAAGCGCTAACACCTAATGAAAGGGTGGAAATAGGCAAAAAAGTGCAATTGTGTATACGATGCTGGAAGCATTCAAGCAACAAGAGATGCACTAATGAAATAGTCTGCTCAATGTGCAGCAAGGGGCACCATACCATGCTTCATTTTGGGGAAAAACAGGCGAAGGTAAATACTTGTGTTACGGAACAACAAAAACTGTTAGCCACAGCTCTAATACAAGTTAAAAAAATAAATGGAGAGTATGAAACATTAAGAGCCTTAATTGATAATGGCTCTCAGAGCACTATTTTGTCTGAAGAAGCCGCTCAAATGTTAAAATTACCTAAGATCAAGAAACAAACAGAAATAAGTGGCGTATCTGCAACAAAAAGTAGAACGTCAAAGTATAAGGTAAATATTGAAATAAAGACACGTGATTCGGAGAAGGAACTTATTAAGGTTGAAGCAATTGTATTACCGCAATTAATGAAAGCTCTTTCGTTAAAAATAGCAAACGGGGATATGTCAAAATGGCAAACTTACATGCTAGCGGACCCCACATTTAATAAACCTGGCAGGGTTGATATGATAATAGGAGTGGACGTATATACCCACATCTTAAAAAGTGGAGTTGCCAAGATTAATTGCTGGGACAAAACACTTAATTTGGCTGGATCGTGTCAGGATGTACTAAATCAAAAGGAGATGAGTCTATAGTAGCTACAACAATAGATATCACAGATATGGAGCGTTTTTGGGAGATGGAAGCAGATGAAAAAGATGATACAGAAGCTAAAGAATGTGAAGAAAATTTTAACAAAACGACTAGGATTGATGCCGCAGGAAGATATGTAGTAACTATCCCATTTAAACAAGAAAAAGAATTAGGTGATTCAAAAGCTCAGGCAACGGCGCGGTTTCTTAACTTAGAGAAAAAATTTCAGAAAAATCCAAAACTCAAAGAAGAGTATGAAAAATTCATTAAAGAATATTTGGGTTTGGGCCATATGGTCGAAACTAAAGATGAAGGTGTCTATTATCTGCCGCATCAAGCAGTAGTTGGAGAAACAAGGCTGACAACTAAACTAAGAGTTGTATTTGACGCATCCGCGAAAACAACAAATAACAAAAGTCTAAATGACGTAATGTGGATCGGGCCACGGCTCCAAAAGGACATATTCGACATAATATTAAAATGGCGAAAATGACAGTTCGTAGCATCTGCAGATATTGAGAAAATGTATCGACAGATAAACATTGATCAAGACGATCAAAAAAATTTACATATTTTGTGGAGGAATTCACCACAGAAAAAATTAAGAAAATATAAATTGACAACAGTAACGTACGGTACTGCATCAGCACCTTATTTAGCTACAAGAGTGCTTAAGGAAATAGCAAACAAATGCAAGGATAAAATGATTAGTGAAATTATCCGAGATGAATTCTACATGGATGACTTAATGACAGGAGGTGATACCTTACAAGAATCAAAACACAAAGTTCAGCAGGTTTCCAGAGAGTTGGAAAAGGCAGGTATGAATTTAAGAAAATGGATTTCGAAATTAGATCCGAAATTGTTGAAGGGGTAATTGATACAGGCGATAATAAAGTACTAAAAATTGACGAGAACGAAGCAATTAAAACCTTAGGGTTGCAGTGGGAGCCATTTAAAGACGAATTTAAGTTTAAGGTACACTGTGACACGAACAAAAAAATAAATAAAAGAGTAGTTCTATCCACACTAGCCAAGATATATGATCCGCTGGTTGGCTATCACCAGTTACGGTAATAGGAAAATTGTTCATGCAGAAATTGTGGTTAGCATAACAAAATTGGGATCAAGAGTTGTCCGATAAAGATACAACAGAATGGAAATCCTTCAGGGACAATTTAGGGTGCTTGGAAGAAATCAGATTACCACGATGGATCAAGACACAGCCTAATATGTTGTTACAGATTCATGGTTTTGCTGACGCTGCGGCCTACGCAGCGGTGGTATATGCCAAAATAGGTGAGACAGTTACCTTAATAGCCAGTAAAAGCAAAGTTAATCCTATAAAAAATAGAAAGACTATTCCGAAGTTGGAGTTATGTGCAGCACACTTGTTATCACAATTACTACAAAGAGTCCAGCAAAATATTGCTGTTCCAGCTGAAACATATGCTTGGAGCGACTCTATTATAACGCTGTGCTGGATACAAAACGGTACTAGTAAGGAGAAATTCGTAAGGCGCCGCACAGAAGATATCCGAAATAAAAAAGCAATAACATGGAACCATGTAAATTCTGAGGATAACCCTGCAGACGTACCTTCAAGAGGGATTTGTCCAACTAAATTAAAAATTTGTAACTTATGGTGGAATGGGCCAAAATGGCTCAGTAAGTCAAAAGAAAAATGGCCTAGAGAAAAAAGGGGTGCTGACGAGATTATGGTAAATACCGCAGTGTTAAATACAGAAAATAGTATTATACAGGAACTAATTGAAAAGTATTCCTGTATGAATAAGATAGTCAGAATAACCGCATATGTATTAAGGTTTATTAGCATTAGAAAAAGAGAGAAAGTGTATCCGTCATATTTAACCGTCGATGAGCTTAAGAATGCTAAAAATCTGATTATTAAACACCAACAGGCACGTCAGTTTAGCAGAGAGATATCATATCTTACTCAGAACAAACAAATTGATATGAAAAGCAAAATTCTAAGCCTACATCCATTTTTAGATAACGATGGAATATTACGCGTGGGGGACGATTACAAAATGCCAATATATGCTTTAATACTAAACATCCAGTGATCTTAGATAAGTCACATTTAACAATGCTATTGATTAAAGATGCTCATTAGGAAACCTTACATGGAGGAATTAATCTTATGAGAAACCAAATTCAAAGGAAATTCTGGATTTTCGGTTTAAGAAACGCACTTAAAAAAATACCTGAGGGAATGCGTCACTTGTGCCAGATACCGCCAAGTAACTGCGGAGCATATTGTGGGTAACCTACCCAAAAACAGGGTAACGGTGTCACCTCCATTTAATAACACGGGAATTGATTTTGCCGGTCCATATCACATAAGATGCTCAAAAACCCGGGGACAAAAAACATTCAAAGGGTACATAGCAGTATTCGTGTGCTTGTCAACTAAGGCAATTCATTTAGAAGTTGTTAGTGACTTGACAACTGATGCCTTCCTAGCAGCATTTCGAAGATTTGTTGCGAGACGGGGTAAATGCGCTAACATATATTCCGATAATGGTACAAATTTTGTGGGCGCGGCTAGAATGCTCGATAGAGACTTCAAAAAGCAGTTCAAGATAACGTACAGGTTGCCCCTGTTCTAGAGCGAGAACAGATCAGCTGGCATTTTAGCCCCCCGGCAGGACCTCACTTCGGAGGTATTTGGGAAGCTGGAGTAAAGTCGGTCAAGTATCATTTAAAAAGAGTAATAGGAGATAGTAACCTTACATATGAAGAATTGGACACTTTATTGTGCCAGATAGAAGCGGTACTAAATTCACGGCCATTGTATACGACAGGTGAAGATATGGACAACAACGAAGTGTTAACTCCCGGTCATTTCCTAATTGGAAGACCAACATTAGAAGCAGCCGAGTCCATATCAGAGGAAAAAATTGGAAATTTAGACAGATGGAAATTAATTCAGAAAATGAAAAAGGATTTCTGGTTGAAATGGAAAGACGAGTATCTAAATACTCTCCATCAAAGGAACAAGTGGCGATAAACCACAGAAAATTTAGAAAATGGACAGGTCGTACTGATTAAAAATGAAAATTGTCACCCAGCTAGGTGGCCTCTGGGCAAGATTGAAGAAATTCACAAAGGCAGGGACGACAAAGTAAGAGTGGTCAAAGTCAAATTGCAGGAAGGGTCAATTACAAGACCTATAAATAAAATCTGTCCACTTGTTGGGGTAAAATCAACCGAAAACGTTGAGACGAATCAATATCGGAAAATTACCAGATTCGATCATCTGTCCAAAGTAGGAACCGTAATGATGTTAGCAATGTTGATGCTACTTTGTCAATTGTCGAATGCAGCAAGCATTAAAGATAATCGACCAAAAATTACGATAAAAGAACTAAACGCAACAGCCGCATTGTACTTAGATCCAATGGGTGAGTTGGAGGTAGTAGCGTCCTCGTGGGATCTGGTTGTATACTATGACATGTCGGCATATTTTGAAATGCTTACTAAAGGTGACAGATTGATTCCTAAAATGAGGGATTTATGTCAAAAGTTATATAATTTTGAAGACCAGTGCCATGTCATATTAGACAACACGATAAAACGCATTACGGAAATGGAAGAAAATAATAGATTGTTCATGAGTCAAAATAAGCCAAGAAGCAAACGAGCACCGTTTGAATTCATGGGTTCACTGTACCATATATTATTTGGCATAATGGATGCAGATGACAGAGTACAGATGGAAGAAAATATGAGAAATTTACTGACAAATCAGCAAAATCTGAAACACGTAGAAGAAAGGCAGACATCGATAGTAGACTCCACGGCAAACATTCTTAAGACAACTATAGATGAAATAAATGATAGCTTTCGCAACATGAACAACCGGATTGAAAATATGACGGAAATACTAAAAGAAAGCTATTACGTATATAGAGAATCCATCCAGTTTTTCATGATTGACGGCCAAGGGTATCTTTATTGACAGAAAACTAATCATAAATGCAAAAATACCACTTTTTGGTAGGCATCCGTCTTTTCTCTATAAAGTTGTTCCAGTGCCTGTACGATTAAATAATAATCAAATGGTTATGGTCCATAT